>JAVJGJ010000057.1:42817325-42852357 GCA_035590215.1 Microhierax caerulescens | reverse complement strand
CAGTGCCTGGAGCACCCCCTCTTCCTCCTGCATTGACCTGGGTGTCTGCAGGGCTGCTGCGTTCCATATTCTCACTCCTCTCTGGCTGCTGTTGCACAGCAGCTTTTTCCCCTGCTTAAATATGTTGTCATGGAGGCATTACCACCATTGCCAGTGGGCTCAGCCTTGACCCGTGGTGGATCCATCTTGGAGCCAGCTGGCATTGGCTCTGTCAGATACAACAGAAGCTTCTAGCAGCTTCTCACAGAAACCACATCCTAAGTCCCCCCACCACCAAAACCTTGCCAAGCTTAATTTTAACAAAGTAGGGTAATACAGACACAAAGAGAGTCTAAGAAAAAGCAAAATGGTTCAGGTCTATAAAGCATATTTGTTATCTGTTGCCCAGCATGCTTGATAGACCATATTTAATGAAATGCAAGTCTGCCTTGGAAAAGATAAGTACAACTTTGACCTGATTCAATAGGACACAAAAATGTTTGTAGTGCAGCAAGGTGTTATTTGATTATAACCAAATATTATTATTTCAGTCTTCTTAAATTCATATTGAACATGCATATTCCTTACAGGAAAATATTTCCGTTTATTTTCAAGATTCTACATTGCAACAAGCATCTTAATCTATGGAATGCACTGGTAACTAAGTGGTCTTAAGCTGTGTTTCCTTTTATCTTTTCAATTTTTTAAACTTTTGCTGGAAAAAGCAACTTGTATAATACCACATTACCACTGTGGAAAGTGTTTTCTGCATTCTCACCACTATTTTGTGTTACTTTCTTTCATATGCTATTGTGCATCTTTATTCACACATCTTTTCACATTCACTTAAGCTAAACACACAGACTACCTTTTTTGGTTTTAGGTTCACCATCTTACTTGAAGAGAAGCTTAACCTCATTCCAAAACAATCGGAGACAACAGCCACCTTCAAACAAATGCTTTAAGGAACTCACTTTACAAAACAATGAATTATCCCTTGGTGAATAAGAAATTTCAGTTACAAAGAACAATTACAAGAAAAGATGATGGAATCTTTCAAAATCAAATAAGACAGAAAACACAAACATTCTTCATATGAAAAAAAATTCATTTTATAGGAAGCTTCAAAATCTATATTATTAATTCTTCCAATCATTCACAGCAAAATCACGGTGCTTAATTTGTCCACATTGCTGTGTTTTGTGTAATTAAATCAGCATGTGCTGGATCTAACTTCCAAAAAACTGCAGTAAGCTATTCATATACCGGCATGCTTGATACAGCAAGTATCAGTAACAGAGAAGGTGCACCCTGAGTTTAGTGACAGGCAACATAGGCTCAGCATCCACAGCTTTCCTATTTGATAAGCTTATTCTAGCACTTAGCATACTTATGCTAGAAAGCTGCTTTAATTGCCATGAACAGTAAAGAGTGCTCCTTCCCCAAACAACACTGAACAACAACTTCATCTTAATGAATTGACCATATGGAGCTGTCACCTTGTATTACCATGCTTAACTGATTTTAAGGCTATGAAAGACTCTTATGCTCATCTTTAACCTGCCCCACATGCCAAGTTGTGAGACTTGCCTGAGTCCGTTACTGCAACCAGTCCAAAAGCCATGGATAACCTACAGCATTTATCTTCCAATCACATGCAATCTCAATTTAAGTTTCCAGTAAAAAAAAAATTCACAAAATGTCTTTATAAATTTCTCCATGGGCAAATTACCTTCACTACTAACATTTGCCTATTATTTTTATTTCATTCTTGCTTTTAGATATTGTTTTATCTCTTGAAACAAAGCGCATGAGCAGATTTATTATTTATCATAAAGAAATTATCTTCAAGAAAGACTATATTATCACATTATCTTTCTGTCTTGTATAATAGGAGATAAACTCCATATGAGTTTAGATTTGTCACAGCTGTTTCTCAGTTTCTGAGTTTTCAACTTCTTTTTTGAACTCTTAATTTCCTAATTGGCTGTAGTATTCCAATAAAAAAAAAAAAAAAAAGCCAAAAGGAGTGATATAAAATGGTCTTGCTTCTCTTTACAATGTAGTCCTCTTTTTTTATATCCAGCAACTGCCTGAGCTCTCCTCAGTACTCCGAGTATGTGCTTTCACTGTGACCTTAAATCAGTTTAAGCCTCTGTGCCTCATACTGGGTAAATATACTCTCACCTTTTACCTCTAGCACATGGCCTTTTTTATCCAGAAGCACAATCTTGCACTTGGTTGTATTTCACATGTATGTTTTGATAGTATCCAGCTTGCTAAGTGATCTAAATTGTTATGTACCATTGATTTGTTTTCCTCAGTGCTTACTATTGTCACCGTTGCAACTTTGTCAGTGGTAATTTCATACCATATCATTGATAGAACATGTTGAAAGTGTTGGACTAAGAATAATCTCATGTAAGACCTCATCAGACCTGCCTGCAATTGCAGGTCTGTAATATATAAGCCACTGAACTCTTGGTGTTGCTCTAACATTAATCCACCTAATGAAAATTTAGTGCAGTACCACATCTCTTCATAAATCTCTGCAAAGTGCAACACCGCCTTTACAGATTATGCTTTTAACCTCATAAGGAAAAGATAACGAGGTAGTTATATGACTGTCATTTATAAACCAGTTCTGACTGGTATTAACTAGGTTACCCCCTTTCAATATTTTATTAATAATGTCTAGTTTAAGCACTTTCTGCTTTGCCTTTAATCAAAGTTGAATAGGCAGGCCTGGAAATACTCAGATCATTTTGTTTAGCTATTCAACAGTTATTGAACAGTGATTCTTGAATGTTTTACTGACAATTTTTTCCAGTATTTATTTTCTAAGAGAACAAATAATAGCTTATTACAAATCCTTTCTTTCCTACTATGCATTAGAAACTTATTTTTCTTTATACTTTCTGTTATAACTTTCTCTTTGTACCTTTTATCTTTATAAGATTCTCATATTTTCTAGTTTCTGGTTGATGTTCAGTAGTGGCATTAGTTTCTCCCATCTTCCACTTCTTATGAATATTTCTGTTCTTCATTTCCTTTCTAAATGCTGAGGGTTTTTATTTAGTTTCATTTCTTTGTTTGTTTTTTATAAGAATAGTCTTCCTAATGGTGTGATAGCAAGCTTGACAGCCCCCAGTAAAATGCTTTTAAGTAGTATCCAAATGTCATTCATATCTTGCTAAATTCTTCCTATTATCTGATTTAGCTGTAAGTGGGTTTTGGCTTTATGATAGGATCTATGTAAATCATTACATGTATATTTTACTTTTATGTATGCTATTCTATATGCGCATTGTAAATGTGATACACTGGAACATAATGACAGAAGAGGCTGAGAAAAGAGCTTGCTTGGCATGAAGACAAGAAGTCATTGCAGGGACTTAATAGCAGCTTTCCAATACCTAACGGGAGGTTACTTACAAGATGAAGCCAGACTCTCTACTGAGGTGCATGACAGGAGAACAAGGAAAAATGAGATGCCAACTTTATGTAAGGGAAAAAAATCACCATGACACTAACCAAGTATTGGAATGGGGTACCCAGAGAGGTTGGGTAATCTCCATCCTTGGATGTTTGTCTGACTAGATGAAGACCTGAGCAGCCTGATCTGATCACAGAGTTGATCCTGCTTTAAGCAGGAGGTTGGACTGAAGATCCCCTGAAGTCCTATCAGGCCTGAATTATTCCAGTTCTGTGATAAGATCACTCATAATATCCGACAGTATTTACCTTTAATTCTGTTTGCAGTTCCCTCTGTCTGTCAGAACAAGGCTTATGTTAGCATTCCACTGGGTTGGTTATAATCATGCTTTAGGTTTAGATATTTAGAAAACAAAGATGTTTAGAAATTCTGAAAATGTTTTAGAGTTACCCATTTGAGACCTCTAGTTCTCGTCATTAGGAGTCGATTACCTATGATAACAGAAGTGCATTAAACATGTGAATGCCTTTTCCAGCCTTCCTCTTGTTTGTTTTGTATAGGAGACAGGCTATTCTCTGTATTATAAATTCACCATTGCATGTGCAATAGGTCTTTATCAAACAATAATTTAAAAACTTAAAAACTGTGTAAATTGCCAATAGCAAGCTGTGGTAGAGTCACAAAGTAATATTTATCAGTTGTGAGAATACCGTGTCAGAGGAGCTAGGATAACGTAGGATGAGGACTACTCTGTTGACACAAACTGCTTGGTTTCCCATCCCAGGACAGTTGTTTAATACTTATGTCACTTGGCTGAAGTCTGTTTTCTGTGTCCTGTAAGCCACAGGCTGGCCAATACTCAGCGCATACAGTGTTCTCTTGCACTGAATGTTACACACATGAATCTTTTCTGCTGACACAATGAGGGCCCAGATGGTCCAGAATCACTTCTCTGTGCTACTAAATAATTTTGTTTTCAGGATCTAGAGAGTAAATGATGATTAAAAAAGACAAAACAACTGTCTCTTCTCCAAATGGTCACTTTTGCTTGGTAACAGGCTTTCTATCGGTCTTTTTTTTTTGCTCAGAAAAGTGTCTGGGCGTGCACGCCTTTTTATAACATCCAAAGCTAACACCTTGAAGATCATTATTGCCATAATACTGACCTTTTCAATGTGATGTTAATGTTGACATATTAAAGTGACTTTAAATATTCATGCCAATGAGGACTCCTTTGCTTTCATGTCGGAATTCCTAACTCCTTGCCATAAACAACCTCTGTAATATGCCTGTAGGCCTGTGACTCTTCCCCCAAAACAACTCACACTAGCCATCTCATTTTGAAGTTGGGATTAAAAGTGGGATAGGCTAGTGTTCCTCTACTAACATAATGCAGACAGAACTTGCTGCATACAACTGAAGCATAAATTTTTTCCTGTTACATGGTCTGACAGCTGAAGTATAGACTTTTGGCAGGACTTGGCCTGTGATTTTGCAGAATTTTTGTCCACAATACATCACTAAAGTAGTCATTAATTCACCAGGCTTTGGCTTTGCTATTCCAAGTCTACACTCAGTATACATTTTCTATATGTACCCTGGAAGTAAGGTGAAGGAGATACGGCTATAACATATAGCTAAAATCTTACACTGTAACGTAAGTATGACACAAGAAAGTGTCTTTGTCACAGCATGCACAAAAGCACACCCTCAGCACTTTCTAAATGCATGTGGATATCTTAGTTAATGTCATGTCCCTCTGTTTCATGACATGGATATTCTTTTCAGCCACTCTTTTATATCTTTGCCTCTACTTCATGAAAAATCATAAACCACTACTTTCACTTGTGGGAAAGGAGGAGTGCATTGTCTTTAGCATAGAGTAGATACAGATCTATGTAGCTGCATTGTTCTCAAAGCATTCAAACTCAAGGAATTGGTTTAATTCTGAATCTCATCAAACAATACTAGGTAACACGATTTGTTATGCAAGGCAAAATAATTTCTACATCATCAGAACCCTCTGATTCAGCTAAATGGAAATCCCTAACCTACTTACTGGTAGATGCCTTGGAAGGGGAGGAGAGGAGGAAGACAAGAAGAAAGAATTTGCATCCAACCCTGTATATAGTTTTTCTTTAAATATCTTCTGGCTATTGTCAGAGGCAGAAAATTGTGAAAGTCTTACATTCTTATGGTGTCTTGGGGACTTTATAAGGGAATAATATCTGAGGTTTAAAGACTGGAAAATCAAAAAAGTAATTTGGGAGAATTACTTCATGCATTAGATGAAATTTTATTCCCTCTCCAATGAAGATATCATGACAGTATAGAAAAAGAAGGGTCTCTGTTAACCTGTGGCAGTTGATAACCGATTAAGTCATTGTTGTAGACAAGATGTACATTTTCCAATCATATTAAAACAAAGCCAGTCTTATGTAATTTCAGCCACCTAAAAGTTAGGCATTTAAATAATTTGTCTTACACATAGTCCTTCAGTCAGGAATGATAAGGAGAAGTAGATGCATCTCACATCCCATGTTAGATAGGCACAAGGAGGATCTCTGCATGAGGATACATTTAGAGACAAACTAGAAATTAAAAGACACATGTAACATGGTTATTAGAGAATCACATAAGTTAAAGATGGAAAACATATCTACTATTAGCTGAGGAATCAAAATTTCAAGCCCCAAAATTTTAGGCAAACAAATTTTGGCTCCTAAAGTTCTTCTCTACTTAAATTCTGTATGGAGGATTCTTGTCTAGCAGGTTGTAGTAGTGATTAGCCATACGACATTCTCTTCTATGTTCTCAATTTCTGTTTTCAATTACAGTGTACTTCTTAGTAGACAGGCAACACCTTTTGTACTAGAAATCTGCTCAAAGTAGCAAACCCATACTTACAGATAAATTGTTTATTATTTTAATTTTTCTAATATGGAATAAATGTACATGCTATTTTCACCACAAATTTTAATTAATCCAAATCAAATTTCATATATGAGCTGTCAGAGGAAATGCCCAACCCATTTGTGCAAGTATAGTTACCTAACATAATGTGAAGAAGCCTCTACTTGCTATTATTTTGTTTAGCCATCATAGGTGTTTAATTACATGCTTTTGATGTCAGTAAAATCATTTCACTTCCCCTGAAGACATTGAAAGGCATCTGCTATATTGGAAAAAGTATTTTCCCATACCACAATTTGAGTTTTAAGCATAACTACTTATCCAACACATAGCTGTATCTTTTAGAAGTTCAAAATAAGTTTTTTGCTCAAATAAGAATTCAACCATTACATTTTGCTTTTAAAGTATAGTCAGCTATATACATAACAAAATGTTTGTTTCCATAACAAAGAACCCCATAGCTAGAGATATATTTGGAAGTTGATGGAATGGTGCAATTTCAAATAATTTTATATCTTTCCATAGGAATTTTGTTTCATAGCTAAACAGTAGAAACCAGAGCATAGCTGCATAATTTATAACCATATTTGAAATTTAGCAGCTGGGTCAGCATATTTGATGGCGTATAAACTAAATTTAGTCTAGGTCCATGGTGTTTCCAATGTCCAATATGTAATAAAATTCTTTCTATGTCATAATGTTTTAAACAAGTCTACAAAACAGAATGTCAAGTGATAGATTCAGGAGCAGAACACACTGTCCTGTAGTTAATTACTGTTAACCATTATTTAGACAGTTCCTGTGCTCTGTCTACTGTAGCATTTCATATTTACAGGTTTCGTGTACTGGCAAAACATGTTGTAGAAGGTGCATTACGAACTGAAGTGTTCCATTTTTTTATGTATATTTTCTTAAGAATTCTGATATCATGTAAAATGTTTTTGGATCATTATACCATGTTTACATTACTGTTACAACAGACTGTACACACACTACCCCTTGGAAAGCAGCCGTCAGCTGTAAAAATTAGTATAATATGATACTTCTAATATTCTGTTACCTTTTTCTCTATTCAAACTACATGAGACACGGAAAATTATATGTATTTTTCTAATATATAAAATATTTTCTAATATATATATTATATTTGTAATGTATATATATATATTATATGCATATGTATTATGAATATAAGTATATTCAATGTATTAATATCAAATGCAGATTTGGGAATACAAAACATGGGAAAATGAAAAATTCTGAATTATTACTCTGTGACCAAATTAGTAATTCGCTTTTGACTTCTCATCACAGTTCCTTTCATTATTGGCTGCTCTCGCGGTTTTATCATTTTGTAAATCTCCTTTCCAATAGCTTCAGAGGGGTAGTAAAGTGTACAATGTCCATAGTTTCTCAAAGCAAATCTATCTAATTCAGCATGTAATTCTGAAAGTGACACAGATATCTGAAATGGATACTTTGATGCTGAGAGATTGTGTTTGTTCATCTTTAAAATGAAAGCTAAGGGCAGATACTCAAGAGAGAATACTCACTGCTCACTATATTAATAATAAGTTAATTCTTCTATTTTTAAAAAATCTACGCCTTGGAAAGTTTAACAACTCCAATGTATTTGCAATATTTTCTTACAATTACTCCTCTGCAACTCCTAAAAAAAACTTATGCTTTACCATTACTATATATTTTTAGTTACATATGGTCTAAAGCAGTGAGATTGGTAGTATTAAAGCATATCTGAATAAGAATTGGAAGAAAATAATTTAAACACACTAAAGGAAAATCATCATACCTAATGTTCCTTCTTACATATTTCCCCTGTGCTATATCCAATTACAGTTGAAACTACTATGATATTCCTTTCCACTATGATACTTTTAAAAAACATTTTACAGGCAAGTAGAAATTATAGAATTGTTAATTTTTGTAATCTTTCCTATAAATTATGTAAACAAAAATAGTATCTTTCCCTGGTCATTGTTTGTTAAAACAATAATAATCAAATAATAAATATGGACTATCAAATCTGGCTTTTAATTCTTACCCTTCAAATCACATTGAGAACACCAGTGAAAATCTCATGAGAACATTGAAACAAACAAAACACAAAACCTGACATTGTTGCAATTCCTTATCCTTTTTCATTAACTGTAGAGGAAGCTTGGACATTTTACTTAAAGGAGGTTACTAATTTTTAGGTGCTAGTATTAGGTGAGATGTATTTCATTGTAAAAATTGCCATCGCTGTTCTACAAAAAACCTTGACATACAAAATAAGTTAACCTGCAAGATGGAACATTATGTTTTTGTATTTTTAATTTTCATTGCTCATTTAATGTATTATTGTTATAAAATATAAAATTATAATATATGCTGTCAAACAACACTAACATAATGCTAATGTATGGAAAGAATGAGAATGAAAATCCTGTCTAGTGCCATGATCATCGTTTTGGATATACGTTTTATTTTGTAATTATCATAACATCTTTCTGGTTTTATATATAATGAATTCTACTATTAAATATTTCCATGTCCTGTAAAAATATAAGAAAAACAGTGAATGATTCTTATTGCATATGTCATTTGTTTCATTTGCAATGATATCCACATAGTTCTTGTGCCTAATAAATTCAGCAAGGGAAATCCAAACACAAAATACTCTGTATGGGTTGTTTTGGTTTTGGTTTTTTTTTTTTTGGGGGGGGGGCATCAGAAGTAGCACACAACTGGCAATTATAATTTAGTACAAGCTATGAAATTTACATTTAACATTGTTCTTCAACTATTAGAATTCATTCCACTGGGTCTGGAGCTCAAGGGAAATACTTAAGGATGAATGGCATTATACATTGCCATTATAACCAGAATTTAAGGTATGTTTACTTACTATAAATAATAATATACACTTATACAAAGCTCTAAGTAGCCTAACTATTAATAACACAATGCATAAAATAACATCAATATTAATTTAATTCCAAACTCAGCAAACAGGGAATAGACAGACACTCCTTTCCAACTGCTCATGTCTGTGGGTTGTAAGGTTTCCAACACCTTTTTTCTACCTTCTCAAAATGATATCTTTTGCAACCTGAAATGAAGTTTATTGTACTCAGGCAGTTTTCGACTTCAGGTGGTGCTAGTAGTATTTACTAGTCCTAGAGCATTTGTAAAGAACACACCTGATTGCATGTATGTGCACGGGGAGAAGGGAAAAGAAAAGGAAAAAGGGAGAAGAGAGTGCAAAGAAAACAGTATTTATTGAGTTCTCTACTAGCCGCAGCTGTGGTAATATGACATTGGATAATACAGTATTTTGTGGGCTTACATGATTTATATCATCCTAAACAGCTTCTGTTAGCAATTAAGCAACCAGTGCAGACTTAGAAGAGGGGGTACTTCCTGCCTCCTACCGTTCAATAGCTCACTAAATTGACTGCTGCATCCATTATCAGTTTCAGTCTGTCACTCCCTGTATCAGCTTTGTACAACAGTCTGATTTCAAAGTAGCAGAAGAATAGAAAAGAGTAACAAAAAGAGCTGCTGTCAGAAGATGGCACCTTACTAACCAAGCACAGATCATAACAAGCTTACTGGGTAATTCATAAAATAAGATCACCAAACAGAAGTTAGGAAGCCTAAAATTGTCTTAAATTCCTATTTTCATGAGTTTTAGCAAGCAATGGCAGACTTCTCAGTAATCTTCTGTTTCTTTTTTCTGCATCTGTTTCCACAACTCATTTTCATAATCTCAGTCTTGGTCTGAATTTCAGACAAGTCACTCCCTTTCACACCTCTGGCTCACACAGATGATGACTACAGTCCTTGGTTGCAACGTCCAAGCCCCAGGCATAGGACTGCATACAAGCAGCTTACTGGTAATACCATTTCCTCTGCCTCCTAACAATCCCCCTAAGAATGAGGAGTACACATTGAAGAGGAAAACTGGAATCTATGCTTGAGATCTCTCTTGGCAGAGTCTACTAGCTGAGATTTTATCTAAAGACAAGAATGAAGAACTATTCTGTTTGCTTTTTTCAAGGTCTTCAGGTGCATCATGAAGTTCATAAGCAGATCAGAAGATTTCGTAAAACATCAGTATGGACATCTGATTGATATCTGTTTCCCAGAGGAAAATCTCCATTGAACTTACATGTCCATCTGACATAAATGTTTTGTATGGAAACCCATTTCTTAATTTCTGAACAAGTAAGCAATCTTCTAAATACAAACAAAAACATAGGTGTGTCTGACTGATGTTCAGTCATTACAAGCCCAAGACGGCCATACACTGAACAGCCACAGCTCCTGTTTATTGTTGACAAGCTAATAATGGGGGCTATTACAGTTTTAGCAAAGATCAAGGCTTTTTTAAAAATAATTTGTTATTTTACAATACTGCTACAGGTAAAATAATAAATTGTTCATGAGTGAAGCTTTGCTGAATGATTGCTCAGCAGTTTGTCTGGATAACAAAATGGATTTTTTACAAAATATGATTAGCTGAACAAAAGGTGCCAACACACTTAATTTCTAAAGTATTATGAAATAGATCTAAAACTATTAATATGATGTGGCATCACTGGACCTGTTACTATTCTTGCCATACTCCTTGAGGACATGTAATAATTGCCTTTGGAGTTTTAATATTCACTTGCTTATTCCTTTTGAGAAGTGTATAGCTGTGGTTTCCTTGCCAGGCACTGATGGTGGTAACAAAGGTTGGGTTTAAGTATCTAGGGTTGGACTAAAATTAACAGAAACAGTGAGTGAGGTCCTACCCAGAAACCTGGGAAAGCACACACTTCTTTTTTGAATCGCTAAGAAAGCTATGAATCCTCTCTTAAAAGCATTGCATCTGTTGATAAACAAAACCAGCTTTGCTGGAACAGAATACAAGAGCATTAATGTTTGAAGACAACAGGTTCACCGTACATCTATCTTATAAACAAAATAATCACTCTGGTGATGTCTTGGGCCAGAATCCACCGTATCTGGTAACCTACCTTCCAGACTCCATGCCCAGTAGACAGCTGTTTCCTTGAACATTCCTCACTTTTTTTAATATATCACACTCAGAGCTATTAATTGCACTTAATGTCTCAGAGATGCAGCGTGCAATTGGCCACATTCATTCCCTTGGGAAAATGCTCACCACGAGACACACCACCCTAGCAATATCGCATCATGCGACTGCTGCATTTACTCACAGTGACAACTCTGTTCAATGACACAGGCACCAGAGCTTTGCACCAAATTGTTGCCTCCATCTGAGCAACCCAGAGGTATCCCAGCCAACTGAACCATGGGTGTCAGAAAAAAAGAGCCTGGTTCAGAAGCCATTCTCACTTAACATCATGATATGTAGTCTCATTTTCTTTTAATTAAAATATTATTCTAATTATGCTGCTAGATTCTGGGCAGGGCTTATACCCACATATGGTTCATACCCTTACACCAGCAGGGACTTGACTCCCTCATACAAGATAAAAGTCCTGTAGTATCAAACAAACACTTCAGCATCCACTGCTCTAGGTTGTATATCTGAGTTTAAGGTTATGATGAGGTCAGTTCTGTTGCTCACTAAATGCACAAAATTTTCTTACTCCTACCTCCAAAACCTTAATGAATTAAACTAACAGAAAATAGCCAAAATATTTGAACTAGGCATAGCAAGTATCACTCACGCAGATTAGCTTCTTTTTCACTGTAATTAGTTAAAAAGTAAAGAAATAGGCAGGTAAAGCTCCGTTACATGTAATCCTGGTATCATAATGCTGTCTTAATCTATTCTGAAGTATGTCAGATTTGCTCAACTAAAGTTAGTAACACTCTTTTTCTTGGAACAAATGGCTCATCGGAGTCAAAACGAGCCACTTATTAAAATAAAGGTTCATGTCTGATTAATTTTCTGAACTCACTCTAGTAGACTAATGCTTATCATTTAAAAAATACTAAAAACCTATAAAATATTAAGATAACAAAATACTGAAGTGAATGTATTAAAATTTATTTCAAGCAAATTAGCATGGTTACTCAGTTAGGTTGCCTTTTTTTTTTACTAAAGGAGTTTTCATATCCTTTTATATTTGCTTCCTCTACACCTAGATTTTATCTACACTTAGAATATCACATTTAAAATCACACTGTTAAATCATGTATTACATGATAGGGCATCATGTATTACATGATCTTTTGGGCACTCAGTAATGGGAGTATGCGCTGTCTCAAAGCCTTCTCCCACAGCTTGCCACTCACTACTGCTGAAATTTGATGCCTTTCAGCATTTTGCCCTCAGTTTCTGACATGTGTTGGCAAGGATTTGCAGAGTTTATGTACCCCCAAGTTATTTTTTTCAGCCAGGTCCAACAATCTACCTTCCTAAATCCCTACATTTAGAGATGGGAAAATCCAGTTTTCCCAATTCTGTTCTTAATAAAACCACCGTGGGCCGATGAATATTACAGGTAGTTGACCTTCAATGTACTTCTCCACTATAGCTATATCTAATGAAAAAAAAAAAAAAAAAAGCAATGAAGCTGTTGGGTTATGCAGTAAAGTGCTCTTCCCCACAAACACCAAGAACGCAGAGGAAGAATGGCAGGTAGGGAAACCCAGATCCTACCCAGCCCCAGCCACTCACAGGGATAGCTCAGCCCATCAAAGGCCCACATACACAAGCACAGAGGAGCACAGAGATACGATGGCAGGAAGAGGAACCCAAATTACAGACTTAAGTGAACGGTCACATGCCTGGAGCCCTCCCAGGGATGTCTCAGGACAGCCCAGTGTCCATCAGTCCCAGTGTCCAGGTATTAAATCCATCAAAATCAGTCAACAGATGCAAGTCTCAAGCATCTGTCAGGAGGGTTACTGCCTAGAGGTCTGGGGCACACTATGGGATGCAGGGAAAGAGCGTTTTAAAATTGCACAAGGCATATTATGGGATGTTAGGGGTACAGAAAGGGAGGGATCGATGTAGTTTGGGGAGGAACAAGCATGGGAAAATAAAGGGATAAGGTGGTAACTGGGCTGTCAGCATAAACAGTGGGTGGTCAGTGGGCTTGCCTGGTCACACTCTACACAAAGCATTCATGTACCTGGGTGACAGCATCTGAAGCGATGTGAGTGAAAGCCAGTGCCAGCCCCTGGAGTGGGTCCAGGGGTCAGAGGCCCATGTGCCTGTGCAGCAGCACCTGGAGGACGTGTGTGTGCAAGTGGGTGTGTGGGCACTAGCAGACATCAAGCTGGACTTGGGGGCAAGTAGGTGAAGTGGCCTGGGAGCAAGGTGTGTGTGTGTGTCTCCAAGGGGGAGACCACAGGAGGACCTGGCTACAGAAGGGACCAGAGGAGTCTGCTGTTGGAGGGACCACAGGGTCTGGGGGGCTCTGAGGGCAAGATCAGATGGAGGGTGTGTGTGTGTGTAGTTGTGTGTGTGTACCTGTAGCAGCAACTACAGTTGGGTTGCAGCAGAGTGGGGCTGCAGACTAGGGGGTTTGTACATCCAGGTGCCAGCAGCTAGGGCACTGAGACCCAGGGACCGCGTCTGGGCTGACTGAATGCCTGATGCAGCGCCTAGGTGTAGTCACCTTGTGCGTATTTTCCTGCTAGCAGACCTCCATCCTGCTCAGACAGAGAGGGAACTGGGTGAGGCCATCGGTCCTGTTTGTGTGAGTGCTGAGTATGTCTGCCTGTGCTACATGTGTGTCTGGCTGTGTGTACACGTGCATTTGTGGTGTTGTACATGTGTGGGTTTGTATGTGCCTACTGGGAATACGTGTTCAGCCTCGCTGATTGGTGGGACCTGGGGGTGCAGAGGTGTGACAGTACGTGACAGTGTGTGATGTACTTCTGTTGGGCTGCTGGGTTTAGCACCTCCCTAGCAGAACCTACAAATTTTGCAGTAAAACCTGCTTAGTAATAGTACATCATAAGCCAAATCTATGGATTAATTTATTTAAGTTATATAGATATTATTCCCCAAATAATTACAAAAGATATTATGTGATAAATAAAAACCAATACCAGGTACAAGCTTTAAGCTAACATTTTGCTAAGTACTTAATAACTGTTTTTTTCAACCTTTCTGCCTTTCTAACAATAAAATAAAGATAATTTCAGCTTCTAAATACTCGTACTGTTACTTAGCCAACACCAGAAGGACTCTGCCCACACTGCCTCGGTGAGGTATGCAAACGTTTAAATGAAACAACTGTAATAAAGTGGACTTTTTTTATTATTATTTATTTCTCCAAATGGACCAGGGAGCCAGTGGAGGCTGGTGAGATGCAGATATTGTCTAAGTTTTTATTTATCAGTAGTGATGGAAATAGAATAGCTAAAAAGCTAATATGACATACAACAGATAAAGAACATACTACAAACTGTAGAAAAAAAATCTATTAGAATCATCTCTTTGACAGTTTTTTAAAAACATAAACCTGCTAAAAATATCACTACAGCAACGCTGATGCTGTCATTTACCCTTCATTAAGAAAGTGGTGATAGGAATCCTGTAATTGTAAAAGCTTTCTAGATCAAACAAAAATCATTAACATACTCTTTTTGTTTTTTTCTTCTCCCACGGTCTCAGTGCCAGCTTATGGTGTTTAATATGGATCACGGAAAGCTGTATGAACGTGATTCAAATAGATGTGCAATAAATTTCTTCTTTTTGATTTACAACCCCCCCCAGGTTTATCTCCATGTTGCCTTTTCACAAGAAAAATAAAGGTACTGTGGATTCAGAAACATGCAGAAGATGAGCAAAAGGTTGTTCAAGAAATTAAAACAGCTTCTGACTGAAATTTGGTTACAAGAAAACAGAAGAGATTTTTATTCAGTTCAGTGAAATAATTTGATTCAGAAAATCAACTATGCCGTTTGCCCTCAGTTTATCTAAGAACATATAGAAAGGTCAGTTGTCCAGACCACATTTCAATTCCACTGCTGACCAAAGGTCCAACAGCTCAGTGCATGCAGTATAGCAGACTAGGAATTACATTTAATTGCTTTGACTAATTCCATCCATATTGCTTTGACAATTGCAGACAACTGATGCAACCAACGTTCCAAGAATTTAATATTAGCTTTTACACTGATCTTCACAAATGGAAGTGGTTTCTTCATCTTCTGACATGACTCTCATCAAACTAATCTTCTCATCCTTTCAGGCATTTTTCTATCTGTTCTGTGAAGCTTCAGATGTTCAAAGCAAACAGAGATGAGTTTATAAACCCAAGTCTTTCATTTTTGTTTTGCTCACACCCTATTTAAATAAAAGTCTCAAAAATAAAGGTATCTATGTAAGAGTTTTCTGTGCTTCTGCTCCTTTAGTTAAAGCTTGCAAAACTCCCAGTTTTGTTCTTTGAGACTGGTGATTGTCTAATAAAAAAAATGTGAATTTGACTTGAAAATAGACATATAGGTAGAAAAAGAGACTTTGTTCAAATAGAATCTTTCAGACCTCTCCATGTGACTCAACATATAAATATTAAAAGTAACACCACCTCTTAATTAAAGACCACAACAATATTATACATTAAATTAATGATCACTTAAATCACATTTCTTGACTCTGAAGTTGGCTTGATTCATCATTATTTCACTTCTTAAACACACCTTTTTTTAAAAAAATCATTTTTTTCCCTGCTGTTTTGAAATGTGTAAACATTTCAAAACACACAAACAATAATATATATTCACCTATCTGTGAAATTTACAGTAAAAATAGGAAGGGCCCCTGAGAGGCTGAAGCCTATTTTCTGTCACCTCTAACTGATCTTTGTCTAACCTCTCCTTACATAGTTTTGAGAATGCAGATTTTATGCTCCTCCAACATTACACTCTCCTTATTGATAAAGATTTTTCCCTAAACTTGAACCAGACCTTTTCTTGTTGCTTATATCCATCATTTTTTCTTCCATCCAGTGTGGATACAAAGAACAGATTGTGCTCTTTTTCAGCACACTTTGTATTTAAGTTACACCCAGCAACTTGTGAAAGCCCTACTCTTGGCAAAACTGTACCTCACACATGAGTTACTACACGTTGTCTTGAACACAAAGGTTCAAGTTACTGTTGCTATGCTACTGCTATAATATCATAACTTCTAGGACCTACAGTGACAGAGGAATACATTTGAGTTCACTAGGGGCTTCACAAACATACAACGGGCCCTGCCTCAAGGGGGTTTGTGGTATAAATGTAAGATACAACAAATGGGTATAAGTGTATAAAGTCATGCAATATTACTCAAGTATAATAGTGTCTCCACTGCTGCTAAGTTTTGAAGCCATCATGGCAAATGAGAATTCTCTAAAGGAAAACATTAAAGAGAACAATTAAATTACTTGGGGGATTTTTCAGGGAAGTACACGTAGGACACCACAAGCACTCTTGTTTAAAACCTAGTAAAACCCCTGTGCTCTTTACTGTTTTCATAAATGATCTGGATGCTGGATTAAAATGTACATTAAGTAAGCTTGCCAGTGTTACTAAACTAGGAGGAGCTGTGGACTCCCTTGAGAGTAAAGAGTCCTTACAAAGAAATCTGGATAGACTAGACAGCTGGGCAATCACCGACCGTATGAGATTTAAGACGAGCAAGTGCTGGATTCTGCACGTGGAATGGGGTAATCCTGATTGTATGCACAAACTGGGGCATGAGAGGCTGGAGGGCATCCCTGTGGAAAGAGATCTGGTGGTCCGGGCTGATGGTAAGTTGAATATGAGTCAACAATGTGCTCTAGCAGCAAAAAGGGCCAACCATGCCCCAGGGTGTATCAAGCACAGCATAGCTAGCCGGTCAAGGAGGTGATTGTCCCATTCCACACAGCAATGCTGTGCCTCCACCTCAAGTACTGTGTGCAGTTTTGGGTGCCTCGGTATAAGAAGGACATCAAAAAACTAGAATGTGTTCAGAGAAGGGTGACTAAGACGGCGAAAGAACTCAAGGTCAAGACTTATGAGGAGCGGATGAAGTCACCTGGTTTGTTCAGCTTGGAGAAGAGAAGGTTAAAGAGTGCCCTCAGCACAGTCTACAACTTCCTCAAGGGGGGCAGTGCAGGGGGAGGTGCTGATCTCCTCTGTCTGGTGACCAGTGATATGACACGAGGAAAGGGAATGAAGCTGCATCAGGGAAAGTTCAGGCTGGACATTAGGGAACGGTTCTTCACTGAGAGGGTGGTCTGGAACAGGCTCCCTGGGGAAGCGGTCATGACATCCCAGCTTGCCATATTTCAAGGAGTACCTGAACAATGCTTTTAGTCATATGGTTTAGTTTTAGGTAGCCCTGTGAGAATCAGGGAGTTGGACTCAGTGATCCTTATGGGTCCCTTCCAACTCGAGGTGTTCTATGATTCTGTGATTCTAAATGGGGAAAAAAAGCTGCAGTATTGGCTGGTTGAAAGGGGAAAATTGTTTTTTCTGTTAATGACATAAGAACAATGGGATAAAATCAATGGCAGTTTTGAAAATAAACCCAAGTAGCTCCTTTTGCTGAAGGAGGGTAGAGTAGGATTCAGTCTGCAAAGCAATGTGTGACACAGGCAGGGGCATAACCTTTAAAGCAGCACCCAATATGCAAGCAATATTTATACAAACACACAGATTTATATTGGTCCATGTATTAAAAAAAAAAAGAAAAGATGCTGTAACGAATCTGATGTGAAATTATAAAATTTTTGATTGTGTCAAATCACTGGCAATACTTACAAATAGCATTTTTATTCCTTTTTTTGTTGTTGGGTGTTTTTTTTTTTCCTATGCTACAGCATCCAGCAGCCCAGAAAATTTTTGTAGACAAATACACAGAAAAAGCAGATGAAGAGTTAAATGGTCATTCTGTCTCATCCTTTTATTCTCCATTTATTTGTGACTCACGTTTGAGTAATAACTTGTGCTAAATGTGTGAAGAATGAGTGGTAATATTTTCCCATGCAGCAGATACCTGACCATTAGCAGAATCCCTGCTTAAGCCCACCAGATGTGTATCTTCCAAACTGGAAGGATATGCTTGTCCGGCTCTTTGATTCAAAGCAGCACCAGACTTCCTGAATGAGAACATGTCCTGTGGAAACAGAGGGTGGGTCTACAGCATTACTTAAGATGTTTGACCTTTTTGTGTTCTGAAAGTTCATCTTGCAGAAACTTAGAGGACTCCTATGCTTTTTCTCCCAAAATTCTTAAAAGGACGCCTTTACAGTGGCTCTTGAAATGAGAACCCAGTGTTCTCCAGCAAAAGCTGAGCATAACAGGTACCAGTAAAATGACAGTATCTTACTTTCCACAGTTTCCCCTCAATCAATAAAAAGAATTTTTTCTCTAGGTATAATTTTAGAATTTGGATTTCATAATGCATCTGACTGGTGGTTTTTGCAAAGACAATATGAAGGCATGACAGACTAAAATATTTGCATTAATTAAATGTGCAGAATGATAAGATGTATTTTCACTGAAAACCACGTTTCTTCTACTGAGTCACAAATCATTATTTTATTTCTTTTACCATACATGGATCAGTTTCAGAAAGTTACTGGATGGAATTATCAGAGAAATATGCATGCTCTAAGAAATAACTGGACTGACCAAGGAATGTAGTTTATTTGTGTTTGTTAGAAGGGAGTTTTAGGAGGATACACGTTCCTCTGCAAATTTCTACTTGTGTGTGATGCTTTAGTTGCAGCTTCTGTGATGCAAGTCAATTTGTGTTTAGTATCCCCAAACAAAAAAAAAAAGTTAGGTGTTCTAGGCTGGCATCTATAAAACCCACACACTCAGTAAGGAGAAGCCTTCAGAAAACCTAAAGCTGAAGGGTATACTCTAAATCTTTCCCCTTCTCCAGAATTAGTACCATTAAAAGGCAAAGGATCATAGGCTAATGGGTGATGGAAGAGATCGCGTCTGCCTCTCCAATCAGAGTAAGAAAAAGAGTTACATTTTCAAATCGGAAGGAACTGAGCATTTGGACACCACACCGGGTAAATTCAAATTGCTGGACCCTCACAGCAGAGTCAGGTCTCAAGTTTCTACTTGCACGACATAGTGCTGGCATTCGAAAGCTATCCTGTTGCTCAGCAAATGCAAACACAACGTGAACTGCCCTGAGCTATCCATCCAAGAGGCATGTGACCTTGTGAAAAATGCAGAGAGCTCGGGTAACAAACTCTGCCTTGCAGAAGGCTAATCGGGTTTCGGTGGTACAGTTAGTTACAGAGTCTCCTTCCTGGCTTTGCTTCCTTTGGAACAGGAGCAGTAGCAAATAGCAGCTGTAGTAAATATGCCTTACAGAATAAAAGCAAAAGATTAGTTCCTGCAGGAGCCCTGAAAACCACCATGCTCTGTAGAGAGTTCCCTGAGGTAGGTTTTCGGTGCTCCAGGAGTATTTTAGCACCTGAGGGAGATTTCTAGGATGTCAGGTTTAGGCACGTATACAAATCAAATTTTAGAACTCTCAGTCCTTTTCCAGAAGGGAGCCTAGTAGTCCCATTTACTGTAATGAAACCCATACTGAATAAAATACTGGGTGGCTACTTTTAGAGATATCAGACATCCTACACACTGAAGGAAGACAGAAAATATGGAAAAAAGCTAATTTAAACAGCTAATTAAAGACTACATAATCTAATACATATACATAGAGGAGGAAGGGAGGATAAATTAAATTTGAACTAGCTATCTCTGTCTGATGTTTCCTGATTTCTCAGTATAATGAAAAACAAGTCAATTTTAGAAGTCATTGTAGGAATAGGATGAGAACTTGCAGCTGAGAAGCTGCACTGTGCAAGAGAAGACACTTGAAGAAAACACAAATACAACACAGAAGCCAGAAGGAACAGACAAGTTAAAAGCAGAAAATGTGTAAAAGAGAAAAAAGCACCAACAGTTGGTTAAAGAAGAAAGGTTTATCTTCTTACTGTTCATTTCAGTTGATAGCTATTTAATGAAGCCCCAAGTGATATATGTAAATTTATATTTTGGGATTACACATTTTTTTACTTCAATAGCTGTCTGAAGAAAATAATAATGGTGACAACATTATAAAAAATCTTTTCACAGCAAGAGAATCGTTATGATATCAAAGGTTAAATCTATAGTTTAAAACACATATATATAATACAAACCTAACATTGTAATCTAGAAGCAATAATAAAATATTAATATTTTAAAGATATTTAATTACCAATTGTACTTGTAATTTCCTAGCAATTTTTTTGTGATTTAAATTTAGATAACCAAACAATTGTGCAGGTTCTCCCTACTAACACATAACATACTTCCACAGGCATCAAACAGAAAACTCAGTAATCTGCAGTGTTCCCCAGTGCATTTTATACTACCTATAAAAGGAAGAGATACAGATTAGCACACTACTAATCTCTGCTTTGTTAAACATTAATGGCACCTCATTCTGAAGAGCCACCCATTCACACACCGCAAAGATTTTGCAAGAACAGCCTGTCAAAAAAGACAGAGGTTTTAGTCATTAAAGAGTTGATTTCTATTGCTTACTCTTTTTGTAGAATGGGGTAAGAATATTTAAGCACACCCCAGATTTGCAGGGTGCTTCTGTACTAATACATTCTCCTGAACAAGGATTGGTAATGATGGTTAAATTTTGGAGTAATTTAGATAATCAATATTTCAGAAATCATCCTTTCAACAACTATTTCACTTACCTGCAATACATCAAGACTGTCAAATTCATGTATAAGTACATCCACTAATACTTTAAATAAAAGGATGATATACTTGTAGAGAACTCTCTACAGAATGCCATGAGAGATCTGAACGTGTTGCTGGAAGATAAGTATCTTCACAATATTAAACTATGGAAACCTCTGATCTTCTTTATTTCGCTTCTGATCTTAGTCCAGAAACTTGCCATTAACATGTGAAGCAGTTGATCTCTCCAGGAATATCTTTGAAACATCATGCCATCATCTATCCAATATAATTTTGAAAGTGATTTACTAAAAGCATTTAATATATTTGATGATAAATTAATAACTTGATAATCATAAGAAATTCTTTTATATATGCTTCCAAAAGTTTTTGCATTGTTCCAGACACGTAGCTGTAATTTTGGGGTACTGGGTATATTTCTGGCTGTAGTTAAATATCTGTTTTGGAAACAGTTCCAAACAGTACTTGTTTTTTTAAAGTGTTGATATAATAAACTCCAGTATTAAGGATATACATTTCTGTTGGTTTGGAATTTCTAATAAACAACTTTGCTCTACGCAGTTGCAGTGTAACATGGGTTATAAAGAAATAGAAAGAAATCACAACAGAAAGGAGTTATAATTCTCATTATAAACCCTCATATTATTACACGCTCATAAATTAAATACAAAGGAAGATAAAACCGTTATAAAAGGTGCAAGCTGGTGACAAACAGCAGTTAACAAAACATTTTCAAAGCATTATGATGTGGCCTTCTTAAATATTTGAAGATTTTCCAGCCTCTTCTAAGACATTGCTAAAAGAGCTCCCTTAAGCGCAATGGTGTTATTTCACACCAAACTGAAATGCTGCAGTGTTTGTGGCTGCATATAGCATACTAAATTGTGACATGCGAGTTCTTGAATGTAATTGGACTGATATGTATGATCTTTTTCTATTCAAATAAACATTTCTCAATGAAATCACTTACAAAAGGCTATCTGCAATACCAGTAGACAGAATACATCATAATGCTGTTGGTTTTACATAGTTTTTTCAAGGTAGAAATGTCGATTAAATCAGTAGTTAAGAAAATTGATCTTTCCCAGAAAGTCATGCTGCTATTTCAGTGAAAAAGGCTCTCATTTTTTTCTAGTCACATGTTCCAAAACCTACAAAGTGTTTGTAAAACATGTATCTAAGCTGGTCCTGCCAGCTGACATGTATCATAAAGCACAGAGATTATATACATGCCCCTATGCAGTTTCAGGATAGTTTGCAAACACACATTCTATGTGTCTTATAGTATTCCAGTGATGTAGGACTTTATATCTGGAAACACATAGAAATGACTTAAATAAGACTTAACAGCAAGTCAGTTTTACAGCCTGGGTGGAACGCAGATGATCATGGCTACTGGAAAGGGGCTCAAACTATTACAAACTATAACCTCTTTCTAAATCACATAGAGATTACTATCAAGCAAAAGGTGATTACACAAGTTAAAACAGATTTAAGGTATTTCATCCTCATGTCACCTGTTCTGACAAGTCTTTTACTCTTTCATATCTGCCAGCTGCTAAAATGAGTGTTGAAATTCCTGAGGGCTAGTAAATCTTCCCTGCAAATAGAAAGAATGGTTACAAACTATATCTGTTTTTTTTTTAAATATATGTTTCCAAATAAGATGGAGGACATGCTGAATGAAGAATCTCATTCAATTATGTTTGAAAAAGAGGAAATTAAAGCATTGCATCACCCCTGGATCTTTCTGGGTTATTGCTTCAATAATATGTCAAGAAAATTAAGGTTATTCAGCAAAATGCCCAAGCTTGGTGGCTTGGTTGGTTTTTTGTTTGGGTTTTTCTTTTTTTCCCTCCATTTTTTCCTCCCCACAAAACGTATAGCAATAACACTCAGAGCAGCAGCCATGTAGGTTGGGACCTGTGGGTAAAGGACTACCACAAATATGCAGAGACAAATGAGCTCTGAGAGCACTTTCTCAAAAGGGTATTCATTGGACTGCTCTGTTTAGGTCCTGCCACACTACGTTTTAAAGTCCCTTCCACAGTCTTTAATCTGATGGCTCCTTTTTTCCATCCGCCACCATGGGATATGGTGAAATGCAGCCTTCATCATTACTCTTCACAGAGCAAAAACCACGCAATCCCACAGCACTGCAATTGTTAGATTAGGACTGACTTCCCACAGAAAAGAAAAAAAGAAAAAGAAAAAAAAAGAAACCCCAAGAGGGATAGTTCACTTCTTCAGGGCAAATCATAGCTACAGCAAACAGCCTTACAGGCTTTATGAGGACACCAAATATCTACACCTCCAACGTTAGGGTAAGTACACAAATCTAGATAAAACACCTACATGCTTTCCCTTGTCTCAGTTTCCTCAGCAGTTTGAAACACTTCTTTGATCTCAGATTAGAGTCCCCTAGGGTGTTTTTGATCTCTGACCCTGTAGCTCATGATTCCTGATCTGATCCCGTCTCACTTGTGTATCCAGTTTTCTGCTTCTGGTACTTTCCCCTTCTTTCTCTTAAACATACCTTGGTCAGTGAAAGACTACTTTACACTGTCTTAACTTTCAAAATTGATTAGTTATCCTCCTCTGTAGTTTGATCTTAAAAACTGCCAACGATCTCCAGAAGCCAAGAGGATTATGCAGGCTGGAGCCTTCTGAAGACAGCAGACGACTGTCCAACAGTGAAGAGGAAAAGAGAACACAAATAGACCCCACTCAGAACAACTTCATTTTGTGTCCAACTTGGCAGTCTTCTGTATCTTATTCAATATGTAAAGTGATTACTTAGACAGTCATGGGCAGACATTCAAATTCTGAAATACTCATCTTAATTTTGCATAATTTGGAAGAGTTCAGGCTCTTGACGAAAAGCTAGGAAAAGCCAAATATGTTTCTTGGAGGGTTTTTAGACAAAAGTACATTTCTGCCAAAACTCACTTTCAATAACATGCCCTTATAATTCAAAGATTACATTACAAACAATGTTACATACACTTTGTTTGACAGAGTTTTAAATATATTTTTTAGATACAGACAAGCGTATAATATTAAGGAACTGAATAAATTTTGGTTTGATCAGGGCAACATAACTTCTTGAGAAAGCTTGTGGAGTAATTATAAGGAGATGGGAAAGCTGTGTAACAAGAAGTCAAAGTAATACCACTTGCAGAGCAGCAGGACTAGGAAACCTCATAAGATGTAAGATTTCTTATTTAATAATTAGGATCACAATTTTGAAGAGTATTTAAAATAAGAATTGTAAGCTTATTCCTGATGTTCTAAAATACAGTGAGTTGATAATGCCACTCATGGAAGAATTTAGAAGGTAAAAATAGTAAGTTTTGAAAATCACAGTAATAGTATTTTTAACAGATCTATGTAAGGACAAGAGGCAACTACAGCTGTAACAGTACATAGGGATCAGAATAAGAGTCAGGCAGTTAGGTAAACATAGATACAAGAAATAAATTATTGAAAGAGTTACTAAGTTTTCTGTAAAGTTTGTATACCTAGTTCTATAGTAAATAAAAATAACAGTAACTAAAGTTATGTGTGAATGTAAGAACAGTAGTACTGCCAATAACTACAGAGAAAAGTGAGTGAAAAAGACCTTGAAAGAAACAAAATATCTAGTTTTGGCTACTTTACTTTGAAATTGAGCATGCAGACATTAAAAAAGAGAAGAAATCAGCATTATCACTGATAGAACAGAGATCTCAGAACAATAAAGAGGAATTCAGTGGTGTGTTCATATTGAGCTAGGAAGGTCAAATGGGGAAAATTGGCAAATTTTAAAAATTTTAAAAAGTTTCATTTATAATACATCCTTTCTTTGGTGAGCTAGATCTAGTTAACATGTAAACTGTTATAATTGACACAATAATCAAAATAATATTTGATGCAGTTCTTGATACTGAAGAAGAAAGAATTTCCTTCTAAGTTACCTTTGGCATGTCACACTATATTTACGAAAGACGTTTAAAAAAAGTTACACAAGAATTTCATTCTTCCCATTTGTCTACATAAATACATTTCAAAAAGCCAAATAAAGATATTGCCAAGATAGATGCAATACCTTCTTTTTTAAATTTTCAAAAGGTATTTGCTGCCTTTTCAGGTTTTTGTATTCACAGAAGTGTAAACTCACATTTGTACCAGCTGTTGGCTGCAGCTATTAGCAGCAGGCACTGCCATACTAGGGCTGAGGATGGGATACCTATTGGAGTAGATGGGATAAGATTTATTACTGGCAAAGCCAAAAATAATTTTAAGGCTGAAGTTCAAAAAATGCTTTCCAAAGCAGTTTGCAAAATGCATTGGCAGGCTTGGATCTAATGGTATCTAAGGTAAATAACAACATAGAAGAGGCATTGCTAAATGACGGTGGTTTTAGTATGCGTGGGAATGCAGAGACAGGATTATTGGCTAAGAGAAATATTTTAATGTCCTTTGATCAAAATTAAAAAGAAAAACAGTTAAATAAATTTTGAATTTAAAATACTAATAAAGCTAAAGTGTAATGAAGATGTGGGGTGAGAATTCCCTGTACTACTAAATGGATTAACTTGTTATCCATAATCATAGGCAACTGTTCATTACTTTGCTAGTCTGAACCCTTAATTTGGTTGGAACAGTCTGAGATTTTGCATTTATACCCTGGAGAGCTAATTTTCTCTCCAGGATGCTCCAAAAGTTTTGGCAGTTGCTAGTGCTTTCCCTGCCCCTCCAGGAAATGAACGAGTTGATGAAGGCTGATAAGAGGAACTATTTGCTATTCCCTTGAAGACTAACTGGGCTTAAAGCTACTTGTTTTCCTGGATGGGACAGGAAGATGAACCATCCTATGGCATCAGTGCCTTTCCCACAGCCGCCTCATTGGACCTCAGCAGTTCAGACTTTTTGGAAAAGCTCTCAACTCCCTTTCTGACTTCACATCCAGGCCAGAACTACCATGCTTCTTTAAAGTGACAAGATGTCCTGAAATGTAACAGTCATTTCTCTTCAAGTCTTTCCTCAAGTCTTTCCAACCCATCCATTTCTTCTTTATTGACAAACCCCCCAAACTTCATGGAAGTTTTTTTTAGTGACTCATCCTAATCATGGGAGACAGATTCAGCAGTTAAGATTCCCATGTGGGGTTCTTAAACAGGACGCCTTTTCTGTTCAGCTGTTATAATCCCCTGTACAGTTATCTAAAAGTCAGTCGATTTACCATTGCTATGTTAGAAAAAATAGTGCTTACACAGCAGTGCCAACAGTAAGTATTAGATTATTTGCATATGAACCCCTTATAAACAAATAGCATCAAAGAAGTTATATGCTTTTTGACATTTAAAAAATTAACATGAAAAAGCTTACATTTGGAAACAGGATTGTTAACTAAATGTAAAAAAGTAAATTAAAAAAAGAAAAATTAGACTATGCATGTTGATAAGTGATGTTTTAGACTACATTACTAGAAACCATTTAAAAAAATAATAATTCTAAAATAGTCCATAAGAGCTTAACAAAGACTTTTTTCTTTTTTTTCTTAATGAGAGAAGGTAGGCTTGGATGGCCTTGACAAAGCAGGTGTTCCCTTTTAGATCACAGACAAATAATCTCAGTGGCTTTTAACAACCCCTCCTGTTGATTTGAAACAATTGCTAAAATCACAATTTACTTTAATTCCTTACCTATAAAAAGTAATTCAAATGCCAACAAAACATTTTATCAAAAACAAAATTGTCAAAAAGGTAATAATTAGATAGGTATTTCTTACACAGTATACAGTTAAGTGAATTATTAAAGCAAAACTTCATTATAAAATGCATTTTCCAATCTGTTCAGTGAAGCCTGCACAAAACGTGTGGCCTATAAGAGATATTCATTATATTACTGCCTCCACTGAACCATCAAACTAAAATTTCCCTCTACCTCTTTACAAACTAGTTCTATTACAGCAAAGAAAACCATAAGCTCTCAACTCTTGCAACATTTGTGGAATTTCCCAGGGACTTTTATATGTTTGAAAAGCCAGATGAACACCAGATGAAACACTGTAAGATAGCAGCACAAATTTTAAATTCATGAACAGAAATGAAGATGCTTCTTTTTTCTAGTAGCACTGTAGGAGCAACAGGAGGATGAAGAGCAAACCTTGCTCTCACACCTACTTTTGCACTGATTTTGAGGTTTACATGAGAATAAGGAGAAAGTTGCTTTCTTTTTCTTTTCTGTTTTACAAAAAAGTTGAAGTCTTAAGTTAGGCTAGTTGATACAGACTCATGAAAACTGTTCTCTCATTTTCTCAGAAATAGCTCTTATGCTATATAGCCTCTTCAAATTCACATAAATGTAGTAATTATCATATTTCTTGTGAACAGAAACATTTTAAAATATCCTTGAAATTAGGGACATGACATACAAGTTATTCTAAGGTATACCAACGTTTGAATCTTTGCCACATCACTTTCTCTTCAGGAACTACCCATATGCAATGTTCTCACCCTGAGGCATGTGTTAGTAAATGCTAGGGAGGTTATCTCTCTCTCTCTTTCCAAAGGATATGCTCTCTCATGTTTCCAGAGTGAGAATATGTAGACTGTTTCTGTGGAGAGGCCCTCTTGTAAATTAGTACATAGCTTCACTTGAAAAAAAAAAACAACAAACCAACCTCCACCCATATTCTTAGAATTAAAGTGTCAAATACACTTTTCATAGCAGAGAAGCCAATGTAGAAAACCAAAACTGCAGATGAAATAATGTCTGTCTTCTAAGAGAATGATACCCTGACCATTTTGTCATATGGAAATGAATGGGACACAAAGAAAACTGCAGTGATGAGCAATAAATACTTGAGATCATTACATGTTTCCTACAGAAATATTTACTTCAGTTACAAAAATTAACTAAATGACACATTATTAGATCAATGAGCCCTACAGACTGCAGAACTAGTTACTCCATTACAGGTACCATAACTGGCATTTATCCAGAGTATAATTGATATTCAGTTTTGGCAATAAAAACTTTAAGAGCTGGAAGCATTTCAAGTAGTTCATTATACTATCTTTTAAAAACATGAGCTTTATTCCTAGAGAACATATCCCTTCAAGTTTCAGTCATAGGCATAGCATGAACCAGTCTCTTCCATTTGATGGAGGTCTTATCAAGTTATTGTTTGCTCATTTTTAATAATGTGAACAGACTGAGCTTCTCAATATAGGGCAGTTTTCTGATATTAGCATATTTTTTATGTTTTGTTGTTATACCCTTCTATAATTTTTACAGTATTTTAGAATTATTTTAAAAAATGTTTAACAGGACCAAATATGATACTTCATTATGGGGCACAACCATGATGTAAACATAATTCCTTCTTCAACTGAATACTGCTTTATTTATATAGTTTTTACATCTAGATACAGATTTTTTCCCCTTAATATTCATGCCGGCAACTCATCCCAGAATGTCTGTCTAGGCATTTTTGCATACAGCAGAAGAGAATTTGGAGGAGAATTGAGAAGGGGAAGAATTAGTTGGATA
This sequence comes from Microhierax caerulescens, assembly GCA_035590215.1. Lineage (NCBI taxonomy): Eukaryota > Metazoa > Chordata > Aves > Falconiformes > Falconidae > Microhierax > Microhierax caerulescens. The sequence continues at coordinate 42,823,784 of JAVJGJ010000057.1, read as the reverse complement.
TTCAGAAATTTCAGAGAACCAATCCATCTGTGTGTGTGTGACTGGCCAAGAAAAATAAAATTACTTCTTAAAAAACTGAGCAAGTCTGCAATGAAGGCTGGTAGAACAAATTGCCCAGAGTGAAGAACCAGCTTTTCAGGACTAAATAGTACATGACTAACAAGGTGAGGGCAGCCCATGCAGAGCTTTGGTCAGCATTTGATCCTTTTTCTACATCATATTGATAACCATTTATCAATATGATCTATGAGAAGAAAGCTATAAAAAGTATATACAGGAAATATAAATATGATCAAAGTGGCTAGGAAAGTATTCTTTACATGTGCTTAGAGCAAAAACAGGGTTCCACAAAGGCTAAGCTGGGAGAAGATGGGAGGATAGAAAGACATTGGGGGAGGAATACACAAGTAGCATCAATGGGCTGTGTGTAAAGTGAGCTGTTGGCCTTTGTCCAGTTTCCTATTCTACAGCTGAAAAATGTCAGAACCAACTTCCTTTAAGCAACATTTCATGGGTTCACAGAAAAAAAGTCAGCTGGGTAGATGTGCAGCAGGTACCATGACTATACGATGAGGACAAAGGTTTAGACAAAGTTGTGGAACTACTTGTATCATCATACATGCCAGCCGCTCTCCAAAGTTATTAAGCCTTTCATCTACAAGGTTATTAAGCTTTCCAACACACTTAATATTCAGTCAAAGGTGAAAAAGGAGTTTTATCCTGAATAATAAACATAAAATTAGACAACCTGCAAAGTAGTTCATATCTTCCCATTTGCCCTCCCACCTCACAGAGAAAATGTTATTGCTGAGAAGGCGGATTCATGTGTTTAACTCATCATTTTTACAAGGAAGACAGATGGCAGACCCTTGGTTACTTAGATTATTTTCTCAAAGACTTACAATTTTGATTAAGTTTAAACAGGTAAGACAACTATGCAAATTATACTTTCCAAATACCAAAGATATTTTCACTTTATTTTTCTGCAAAAATACTTTTAATCTGCTGCATTAAAATCACATGAAACACAGCCAGTTGAGACACAGAGTAGACTTTATGTAGCTAAGTCTATAGAAAAGTTTCTAGATTTTTTTTTTGACCACAGTATAATTTTCAATATTATATTTACTTGCTATAAAACAAATTAATTACCTTTTTATAATGTGATAGATAGTTATTAGCACAGGTAGATATTTTTAAAAGACCATGCTGATGATCTTCTGAAAGTCATTCGTCTACATTTACTTCTGTAGTGATTTTTGTAACCTATTTACTTTTTAAGCCTACATTTAATTATACTCCCTTCATGAATTCAGACCAGTTTAGAGCCTCTGTAGGTGTGAAAAGATCTCAGATATACATTTGACAATATGCTTACATTTCCATTGTACCTACACAGAAATACCATTTTCTACAGTTATGTCAATCTGGCCGTCACTAATGTGTTTCAAAATTGACTGGTTCATTTGTTCTCTCAATCTAAAAGCACTGGAATATAGGGCTAAGCATTTAGTGAGAGGAAACCATTAAAATGAATGGGAAATCTTATTTTATAAAAACAATAAGGTGATGCTTTCCAGATTCCTACTGCAAATCCTTTCATTTCATTCTAAGACAAAACCTTTAATAAATTATTTAACTATTAATCTTAGCATTTGCTTTTCTGGGCATTTTTTATTTTTTTAGGTCTTTAATTACATGTAAGCAACTGTCCTAGTACAAAAGGAGACAAAAAAAAATCAATGAAAATATGCATCAGATTTATTTTTTTTTTGGGGGGGAGGGGAGGGGGGGGAGGAAGACTTTTAATCTGTGGCATTTGAATAAAAAGCTGGAGAGGGATGCTGAAGCAGAGTTTTTCTTTTAAACAAAAGATTATATTTCCTGTTTCCTTTTTAAAATCAAATTATCCATAGACAGAAAATGTAATTCACTGAACATCTGCTGTTCTTCTCTTAAATCAAATTGTTTAAATAGAGAAAGTAATTCTGTATGAGGCAAAGCAGGGGAGAGCAGGTGCTGATCAACAGGAATGGTTTTTGAAGAGAAATATATTTCAAGATGAGCAACACTTCTTGCCCCATTCTCTTTTTGTCACCTTCAAGAGGAGAGCAGACTGTTTGCTGAAATCAACCTTGTACCAAATTTGGGTTGGATTTAGCTTTAAAACATAGGTCAGGACTTTGCACTTCAGAAATTCCTTGCTTAAGGACAATGCCAGTGCTATTTACTCAGACTTACTGTAAACAGAAACTAATTTAACACATTTTAAACCAAATATATGGGGATTATAGTTTATGTATACTCATTCACAAGTATGAAAAAAAATAAATTAGGCCTGTTCGTGCTTTCTTTTTACAGTAGCTTATAATGGAGGTATTTACAATGCCGACCTTTAAATACCTAACACCGATTCCTAATTTCAGAGGCTAATTTCCCTGGGATATCTGTCCCACAAACCAGAAGAATTTGTTTTGAAGCCTTAGTTTAAAGATCCCTAACTTAATCCAGTCACAAAAGGGTCAGGCATTGCAGTCACCATTTTTAGTCCAGACATACTTCAGAAGATGAAGGGAACAGCACCCCAGGCCACCATCATTGATCTACAGGGATCAGGTGTGACATGAGAAAGCAGCTTCATGACCAGGGTTTCAAGGCTATTCTGTCTCCCGGTTCCTCTTCATATTTGGAGAGTTCTGATTGAGTCTGTTTCTAGCAGAAGGAGAACCATCATGACAACATTCCTTGGCAGAGAAGTAGACGACACATTAGTTTCGTGCATTAATATTTATATTTGAAGGTCTTATTTAAAGTACACCTTTGTGAACACTTTTCAGACTTGCATCCAGAAAATATTTTTAATTTAAATCCAGTTCTTTCTTAGAATATAAACACTTCTCTTCATACAATCTTCATAAGCAACACAAATACAAGGGTTTTTTCACCTCTGACATTTCTTGATTTAATATATTTCTCATTGTTATAATGGAAATTAAATATGGCTTACCATATGCAAGTTGCTAGCCATAGACTGAGAAATGCTCTCATGTCCCACGCCCATGCACTTTTAAAAAATAATGTAGAGGGAGGACTTTGCAGGCTGTAGCCCTGAGGTTTACAATGGTCATAACTGAACTTTCCTGCTGAAAGCTAACTCTGTTTTTACTCAATACCACAAATGAGGCCCTGATCTTGCTTTACATCATCTTTGTCCAATTCACAAAAATATGTTGCTGATTGCAATGATGGGCTTTTTCTCCTCAAATAAGCAAGAATTAGTTAAAAGTGAAAGCAAGGTTACTGCAGGTCAGGATAGAAACTGTTGTATTAAACAAGGGAAAAGAAGCTTTAGCTTGTGCCTATTCATATCACACTTCCACAAAACTTACGTTACAAGTCTTCTACTTTTTCAGTTATTAAAACCAAAGAAGTTGAAAAAAATTTTTTTTTCAATTAAAAATTCCTTTTCATTTACATGCTCCTTACTCCAGCTACTACATACAGAGGCTAATAAATGCAGCTGTGTTTTAATATTTTCTTCTTGGGTAAGTGTTAGATATATGATAACAGTAATAGTCTGGCATCAAAAGTATATGCTAAATTAACATGGAGTTAATTTCAAACATATACAAATACTTCCAATGTTTTGTCCCTTATTAGTTATTTAATTTCTTCAGTTTACCTAATTGTAGATGTCCAGAGGCTTATACAGGCTTATTGACTTCTTTATCAAAGGTTCTGCAAGAACTTGTTTAAAAAGGGTGTTGGTATTATATACTTTAAAGATTTGTCTCCTTTAATAGTCCTGAACATGACAGCCAGCTTTGGTTATGCAAACAAAATTCAGAGCTTTCTTTCATAATATTTTTCCCAGGTTATTATTGATAACAAATAGTAACTGCTGCTCCAGTAATTTTTCTACTGTTTATTTTGCTATGTGTTTTGATACTAAATGAGTCTATTACCTTTTGCCTCTTTTCATGTTGCTTCATAGGAAAGAACATGAATCTAGATGGCATGGTGGCTTTTCTGGATTTCTGTGAGGATCGTGTAACCCTATATATGATTTTGTTTAAGGACAGCTTAGAAATTGAGAAATGTTAACAAATCAAACAGTATAGTTTTGGATCACTTGTCTCCATAACTGGCTGCTGTTTCTTCTTCTTTGGCACACCACCAGGAATTGGCAATGTCCAACAACTGAACTGATGTCATCTTGAGCTGTATTCACTTATCTGGATCCTGATTTTGCTATAAAAGAAAAGAAAAACCCAAACATCTGTCATGTAGGTTGTCTAAAATAAGGACACATTAAATATCTAAAGTAAAACACAAGGATTTGTTCTTTCTGGAAGGAGTCAGTGTTCTTAGCTGCTCCCTGCTAGTACTTCTTGGTGCTGTGTAAATAAAGTAATGTTAAAATTAAGACCAAAATGGTGTTTTTTCTTCTATACATTGTATTTAGGATAGGACAACAGATATCAAAGAAACAAGAGCAAGGAACCCTGAAGTATCATTTAACTCAGTCCACTGCTTCAAGGCTGAACCAACAATACCTAAAAACTTTCTTGATGTAAATTCTAAATATTATTTACCATACCTAAAAATTCTTGATGTATATTCTTCTAACCTGTGTTGGAGAATTGTCAATGACATAAATTTTACCTTTGCTAGTAAACAGTCCCATTGTTTAGATATTTTTAACAACTGATAAATCTTCCTGTGTCCTGACTTGCTGCTCTTTAAATCTTGTGCACTACCAGCTGGTCTCTGGAATCTGTCTGTAGTGGAAGAGCAAATGAAGTAGGGAACATCACCGCTCCTTTAGAAAACCAAAGACAGAAAGTCTGAACAGCTACCTGTGCAACACCACTTGCACGGGAGCAGCCCACAGCACACCTGCCCCTTTTACTGACAAATTCCTAAAATCCTAATTTGCCCTCTTCCCATCCACTCTTCAGTAAGACCAGTGGACAAGGCACGAGAAAGGATTGAGGACACCAGGGATGGGCCTTCCTCACCACCTGCAGATTGGGCTGACCAGAGGGCTGGATGAGGACCTTACCTGACTCTGCTCTCAAGAATGGGTTCTAGTTAAGTAGGGCAGTGCAGATACATGGGACTTGCCAAACAAGTTTTGGTGAACATGTTGCAGTAACTACTCTTGTACTGGGGCAAAAAGATATTAGAAGCTGAAAAAGCTGACAGCAGGTAAGCTTTGCTTCAGGGACACCCACTAAATGAGTCATTGAACAGGTCTGGCAGCCAGGAGGTGAGAAAGAGCAACATGCTGGCAGAAGGAGAAAGCTTCAGGAACACCACACTCCACCTCTCCCTGCCACTCCCTTCTCGCTGCCGTCTCCAAAGGGGAAACTCAGGCCCAGCTCAAGAGGTCCTGGGGCACAGGGACCACCTGGCTCTTCCTCCTGGCAACTAAACATGCCACATCCCCAGCTACTGCCGGTCAATTGTGAGCCACACCATCCACACATAAGGGATGCCAATAAAGTGTGCTTGGGCAGCTGTCGACGATTCATCCTGTCAATGGGCACCCACTTCCAGTGTGGTTTCCAATGGCACTACCTGCTCTCCAAAATGGCAGTCTTGACAGAGTGCTATTTACTGTGGTGATGCTACACCTCGGTGACTGGAAACCCAGTCCTTCCCCAGCACGGTCCTCGTGCCTGTCTGTCTCTTCCTTTTCTCACAAAAGCCAGTGTCTGACTGAAGCATGTGACCTCCTCCTTTACCTCCCTTCCCTCACTAGGAAACATATGCCCAGAGTCATGGCCATGGTCTGGGTTTTTTCCCCACTCCATGGAGGTCTGTTAAAGGATTCAGGACAGTGGTGACCTGTGTCACCAGATGGCTGCCACTCCAATGGGTTTCAAGAGCACTTCCAGCCACACTCTGGACCAAAGCCTTGTGAAGGACATTTCTAATTTTACACAGGAGGTGACTGGGTCCCTGCGTCCCAGAGTGGTCCTGGCACTGTTTAGTTTAATAACACTGGCATAGACTGATTTTCCAGACAGTGCCTCTTCCACAGCAAACATCTTCAAGTATACATGAACACCATGCCTTAAGTTTGCTACACGCAGACACTCAAATAAAGACCTTCTTAATCTGCGGATGTGTAGTAGAAGTCCTGAGCATGAGTATGCATTTTTCCCTCCATTGATCAATATCCAGAGATTTCCAACCACCTATTTATCAATATATACAAGTTTGAGAAGTGGGCCGTGTAAACCTCAGGAGGTTCAACCTGACCAAGTGAAAGGTCCTGCACTTGGGTCAGAGCAACCCCCAATTACAGGCTGGGGAATGAAGGGATTGAGAGCAGCCACGTGAAGAAGAACCTGGGGGTACTGGTGGATGAAAAGCTGGACATGAGCAGCAATGTGCGCTCACAGCCCAGAAAGCCAACTGTATCCTGGGCTGCATAAAAATCATGGCAGA
>JAVJGJ010000057.1:42746535-42817225 GCA_035590215.1 Microhierax caerulescens | reverse complement strand
TGTTTGGCTTATTTAACAGTGTGGTATTCCCCTTGCTGCTTTCCATTTGAGCAATTAGTTGCACATTAACAAGCATGATGAAGTATCTTTGATAGCATACTGTGAAAAAGATGCTAAAGCATTCATTCAGCAGCCTTTGTCAACACTCCAGATCGTGAAGAACATAAATAAAAAAGTTGTTGATTTACAACTGAGAGGGTGGCCTTCAACACATTGGATCGCTGGCTAAGCCTCTAAAATGGAGATAACTGAAATTGTAGACCATGGTTTATAAGCCATAGTAAGAATCATTTGCAGAATGATTAAAAGTGTATCCTTGAAATCTTTAATTTGAATTGTCCTTTCCAGTTTAGTAATTTTTTTTTCTCCCTTTCACAAAAGCAACTTCAATATTCATTATTTAAGAGATTTCAGAATATAAAACCAATTGAATAGTTTCTGAGGCAAAACCAGGAAGCAGTCCTTTGGTATACAGGTCTGCCATATATCTTCAATTTAATGCTAGTAGATGGTATGTGAATAAATCCTGTGGCCAGCTTTGAAAATCCCATTTTAGCTTAGAAGTAATTATATATGGAAATTCGTTACAAGCGCTGTGTGGGTTTCGTTTATGCTTAGTAAAGTGTAAAACTGGAATCTCTATTTATGAAGCTGTTGTTTAAGTTTCCCTTTTGTTCTGTCCTTGATTTAATTCAGTCTATTCAAGTTTTGCTCAAACAGCAGGTTTGGTCATTAGTAAATAACACAAAAATAGCTTAGCTCTTTGATCTATACAGTCCTTACGTACAATGTGCCTGTAGGCATGTGTGATATAAATATTTTGTAAGTGCAAATAATTAAAAGATTTTGGATAATAGGCATGTTGAAGCTAGCAGTATTTTAAAGATTTTCCCTTCCTGTTGGATCACACAAGGAACAAATAAGCAAGAAAACCCTCAAATAATCTCAAAATTTACAAATCATTTGTTTTAATAGCAGTTATAAAACTTACTATCCTTTTAAATGCCATCATTTACATAGGAAAACCAGTCTAATCTTACTGATTTGCATAATTATAAAATGTGTAGTGATGTTAAGCTTCATGTATGGGTTCTCTTTAGATCCAGATGTATGAAAACTGACAAGATGCCTCAGAGTTCTGGTTTTATTTGGAAAGTGCTGCTGCTTTTATTAATATTTACTCAGTCGGTTTGGCAAAAAAGTATTTCCAGTTAAACGGTTTTGTAACTTTTTGGATGACTAAAGTGTTAGGTTAAACATCATCCTATGACTGTGACACAAGTAGGAGAACAAATCCCATCTTCCTTTACATACTAGTCAATATTGAGGAACCCAATGAAGAAACCAGAGGTTTCTGGTGTGGACTCCATCTCCAAAAAACATGTCAGGAAAATGTCCCTGGACCCCAATGAGTGTAATTGCTATTGCTAGTATACTGTTTAACTCTGAAGGTAGAACTTTTTTTTTTTTTTTTTTTTTTTTTTTTTTTTTTTTAGTTCTTGAAAGCAGTATAATTAGTCCATTTTGGAGCTGTTTGTGAACTTCTTGTCTTTTTTATAACAATTTTGTTCCAAAAATTGCAGTGGGGAAGTAGTCTGTTAACTTGAGGTCCCGTTTGATTTCCTTTGGAGCTTAAGTGAGGCGAGGGAGAGGTTTTTCTGATCACTTAAAGCTAGTTCTTAAACAACTTTGAACTCTTACACACCGAAGAAGCTCTCAAAGGCCCTTTCAGAGACCAGCAGCATCTCTGTTGCCTCTCCCCAGAGCTTCATATATGTGTAACTGCAAAGGTTTTTACAGCATAATATACAGAGGGTTTGTAAGTACCTAATGTCAAGTTAAGTACTTATTCTCTGTTCTTCACACAGGTAATTAATTATTCTCAATAATTATTTGTACAAATATTAAATGAGAAGTATTTCTAAATGCTGGTTATGTTGAAGCAAGAGGCATTCTCAGAAGACGTGCTGCACGTTGGATGTGTACTTAGAATATTTTTGATTTCTTTTTGTGTTAGTCTACCCATCGTCGTGATCCTGTGGTGTCTGACGGTACAGTTTAGGGAAAGCCAAGTGCAGGCTCCACTGAATCAGGCAGTCCTAGCTTGTCCCATCTGTAATGGGATATTTCTGCTGTCTCAGAAAGCTGATCTGCCTGAAAAATAACACAGGAAAACAAAAATGGAGGTTATCTGCCTGGTACAGCTGACTGAACCGTCTCACCAGTGCCAGTGCAAGAGGTAGGGGAAGGAGGCTGGATTGTCTTTTCCAGCAGCTGCACACACTGGTATTATATGAATGAGCCAGGACGACATATTCTAAGAAAGCAAATGAGCAGTTTTACTTGAAATGTAAGCTACATACAAGATTTAAGAGACAGGAGATACGAGAGAGGTTTGCTTGTCATTTAACAGCTCTAGGTAGAGTGCCCAGCATTGTTCTGTCATGTTTATGTAGCTCCCAAGTGTTCCTTATCATGCTTTCTTAGCCCCTCTGGGTTCCTATAATGATACTTAATCTTTTAAATCTGTGATTTTCTCTCTCTGCTTTCCTAGAGAGCTTAGTCTATGTTGTTGATTTGCTTTGGTCTTAAATTGAAAGGTTGGATAGCTTTGAAGGCAAGCTGGAGACAGGAGCACTCTACCAGTCACGGGGGAACAGACGGGGCTGAGATGCATCTCGGTTTGTGCAAAAGCAAATTCTGATCTCAGTCCCGCCCTCGTGGAGGCTCAGGAGCCTGCACAGGCAAATTCCATACTCGCACTAAATGTACACCATCATCGGCTCCTGCTGACAGCTTCAGTCAGCTGGCACAAGAAGCTTCACAACCCGAGGCAACTTTTGATTATCCATAACTTAAACACTTTAACATTCTGGAAATAAAGATCTGCAGCTCAAACTTGGCACAGGGCTCTATGGGAAACCAGTGAAGCACAAGGAACAACAGAAGGCAAGGAAGTTCAGCCAAGGAGACACCCAGGTGCATCACAGCTAGTGATGTGGTGCTTTTCTGGCTGAGTCTCACAAGCCTCTGTGAGTACATTGCATTGCTCTTCCTAGGAGGATTTAGGATCGGACTGTAGTGCCAAAGCCAGGCTGCTGCTCCTGAGAGGCCAGAGCAGATCACTTAGAGAAAATGTATGGTAATGCTGCTTGAGATCTCAGTGTTTGGGCAGAGTCCAGTTGTGGTTTTGCTTGCAGTTTAAGTACCCAAATGTAATGGCTGCGATTACAAAGTCTCCTTTTATTTTGCTGTGGGCTGGTATCATTTTCTTCCTTACCAGCCATTACCACATTGGAGGCACAGGTTATCAAATACCTTATCAGGTGATTTACAAGTATGTACTTAGCTTTATGTTGATGATTAAGAATATTGCAGTTTGTCTCTTTCTTTTTGGTATCTGTAAACTTTGCAGAAAGTCACCTAAGCAGGATCCTGCGCAAATAATCTGATGGCTCAATACCAGGCTTTCCATTATTACCCTAAAGGTACTTGCTTCCAGAAAAGATCAATTAAGTGCATTTGTGTGAATCCCTGCTGTGGTGATTATACTGTAGTGGTATGAGTATGTCCTCATGAAAGATGAAGAGTATTGCTGCATGTAGAATTCATATATGAAAAACATTAGATGTTGCTTACTTGGGGTTTCTTGTTTCTATTTTTATCTTTTTTTCTTTTTTCTTTTTTTTTAATAAATAGACTTGGATTATCACCTGCTTTTGTCTTCAACTACTCCTACTTAATCCACTTGTCAAAGCCCAGAGTTCCTGCGGGAATCCAGTGACAGATGATGTGAATGACATTGAAAAATTGGTAAGTAGCTTTTATTTTAAATTATTCTTTATGTTAAACAATAATCAGTGGCTAATGGCACTTACATTTTTAAGCAAATTTAGCAAATCTGTATTAGAACTAGGGGAATATTTAAAAAAAGAAATTTAAAAAATTTGTCAAGATCTTTCACTTGATCAAAACAAAAACCTTTATTGCAAAGACTGGGGAATAGTTTCAGAGTTCATTGAAGAGATGGCCTTCTTGACCAAGCTGGAGCATACATACATAAATGTTTTCCTCCCTCCAGCTTCCATAAAAACTGTCAAAAGTCTTGATTTCCTCAAACCTTGTCTGGGATCAGATCGCTTCCCATGCATATGAAAGATTATTGTCTTTTGTGTTACCAATTTGCGTGGAGCAGACTGGCGGCAAACAGGACTGAAATGAACCAGAATTCTTTGCCTTAGATTTATGGGAAACCTGTGCCATATATAAAAATAGTGATTTTAGACATCATTGTAGCAATCCAGGAAATACTGATTGAACAGCCTTTACAGTCTTTAGGTGGGAGTGGGCTACGCTCGTGTGTTTCTCTCTCTACTTGCTGTACCTGGAAGTTTAAGTCTGAAGGACTCATGGCTTCATGTGAGAACTGAATTCATTTAAGTACATTTTAGCTGTTTCTTCATTACACACTGCATTAACCTGAAAAACTGCATCTCCTTGTGTGCAGTCAGTTGGTATTTAACTCCACTGAAGTCAGTGATTATGCTAACTTGCAGTAGTGAAGGATCTAACACCAAAGGTTTTAAGAAATAATATATACTGAACACTTAACAAGCATACCTTCCTCTACATATTGAATTCAGCTGAAGATTTTGGCTTCATTACTGAAAAATGGCTGCAATACTAGCATTAATATAATCAAACACTTAATTTGGGTTCCCTTGCATTTGCTGCCAGTGCAGTGTTCTTAACTTCGTTTTCATAGGCATTGTTATATACATTGGCACATAGTTTAAATCTCTGGGGGTGCTCTATACTTAAGTATTTAGTGCTTCACATTAGTCCCTTTAGGCAGAATCCTAAAGTATAGCATGTTTATTCAAGATAATATTTTATCTCTTGAAAGAGTATTAAGTTTTGATTTAAACCTGTTGAAAGCATGACAGAGCAACAGAACTATAATTCCTATGAGTGCTGTTGAAATTGTCTAGCACAGGGTTACCAGTAGCTCTAAGTCAAATATGTATCCTCAGAAAAACTGTTTTAACTTTCCCTGTATTGCAATGCAAACTTCCAGAATGTATAAATACCTGTTACAAAACTTTGCATGCAGCTTGAGCAATCACACTTTGCTTTTGAGATAAATTATGAAAGAAACCTATTATCATAAAAAATGAGGTTATTCTTTAATTTGGCTGTGACTTCCCATACTATGTTCCTACATCTTCCTCCAGACTAGTCTGGCAGCTGCAGTCCTTGCACATATCCCTGCAGTACTGTGTTTCCACACCCCCATCCTCCTCCACATCTCCTTTTAGTTCCCCACATGCAGCACCATTGCTGGTTCCCCCCCATGCCCCGTAGGCACGATGCCTACCTGAGCAACGTTTTGAGCGCTTGCTGGATTTATGTCCCCTTTTGCTTGGGCTGCTGGCTGGGCAGGAAGGGCTTTGTGTGGCAACTGTTCTAGTGCAGGTACTGCTTGTCCTGGAAGAAAACCTCCAGCAACTGTCTAGGTTGCACTGCACTTTGCTGTGGCCAAAGCTAAGCAGAGTGGGGTAGAGCTGAGCTCCTCCGGACAGTCCTCAGTGAGGATGCTGTATGGTCCTTCTCCTGACTTACACCTACACTTTTCAGATTTCTCTACCAGATGCAAAATTTGGGTGAAGTTAACTAGCATGTTCAAAGATATTTTGGGTTGGAGAAATAACAGAGAGATGCAGAAAATACAAAGCCCAGACACCTGGATTCTCTCTGTTTTGAGCTGTGCATCTGAGAATGTTTTGGCGAAAGTCTGTATCCCTGTTTTGTCTGTCTGTGTTAATATTTGTGGAAATAATTTCTATAAAGTCACTTGAGGACTGAAAGGATAACATGGAAATAAGTTTATTACCTTAAATTTAGTATAAGAACCCTTGGTTTCAATTAAGCAGACTATATTGCAAGCTGGCCAGTCTCTTTTGAAATGCTACACTATGACAACTTGACATTGAGAACAAAATGAAAAAAATATATATTACAAGGATTAAAGTACTTTAAAAACAAAATATCATTAGCTGACAGTGTGAATATGAGAAGGGAGAGATTCACAGAGGATACTGACTGATCACATTACTTCGCTAAAAAGTACGATTTGTTTATGCTATTTGGACTCCAACATGACATTGCTTAAAAATATAGTTCAGGAGACCCTAAAACTCTTGTAAATTACTATAAATTTTTTTGTACCACTTCTGCTTTTTGAAACAAAATATACTCATTGAATTATGCAAGGATATTCTGATTACTTACAGCTTAAAAATTAAACATAGCACCCATAGGTGGTTGGATTCCTTATTGATCCTGTTGGCCTTTAAAAGTCTTATTTCTCCACTAATCCAAAGAGTTTGTGCCAGTAGGACATAATGCCTGTATTAAATGTCCTCCCTTTTCACAGTGAGAACAAATTGTAGCACCAAGGATTTCACAGAAGCCGCTGTTATGTGTAGTTAATGCTCATTGTGATGTTATCCACAAGCTCTATCACACTTGCTCAGAGTGGTGTGACGGTTATTTCTAAAGGATTTATTCTTGGCCATGCTGTTGTGTTCTTTAAGCCCTTTTGTCCACAGTCATGAGCATAGTCCTGTATCTGTGCACGATAAACAAGCCGTTCAACAGTAGTACACAAGTCCCATCATCTAGCTTAGGGTATTGACCTCTCTTCACAAATGCTCAGCCATCAGCTTAGGTTCAGTATTGCCTGAATCCTCCGCTGAGGCAGATTATGATCTCTTCATTTCCCTCAAATGTTAGTCTTCCCTGGGCCTTTTCTCCTCACTGTAAAGATCTATCACCATTTCTCCCCAGCCATTCAGGTCTATAACAAAGGTGTCCATTTTGGCTCTTGACACTTTACAGACCCTTGTAAGTTCACTTTTAAAACCTCCATTTTTTTTTCCTGTGATAACAGGAAAAAAATAATTTTGTAGCTCTCTGTCCATACAAATTCACTTTTCTTCCAAGTCCATGGTGGATAAAAATCCAGTCTACTGAAAAGTCTTTTTCTGGCTTCGACTTCTATAATTTTCCATTCTGTCTATTTGCTGCTCTGACCCTGTATCTCTGTATCTTCCACTTACTTCCTGCAAGCTGTTCCTCATATTTTTATTTTTTTTTATTATCAACAGCAAGCTTCTTGGTTTTGTCTTCAAAGACACCATTAACATTGCCCATGATATCTTAACACATGCTGAGTTTGCTCTCTTGTCCTAGCTTCTTCTCGTTGTTTCTGTGGATGGATTCCAGGAAGGATGCTCTTTGAACTCCAGGCAGATTCTCATGCTCTTCCTATCTCATGCTAAGATTCTTTGTGGCATGAATCCATGTCTCTTTTTTCTTACTCTATTCTTCCCTACCTTTACTGCAGTTCACCTACAGCTTGCAAAACAGTTTCACAATTCCCTAGCAAACTCTTTTGCCTGTAGCTTGATACAACCTAGCCTTCATTTATTTGGTTCTGGGCTTCTTGTTCCAAGTACAGTAACCCCCCTGTATCACTGGTAGAAACCCCCTGAGCATGGTTGTGGTTGTCATCTGCTCAACTGTATTGTACTCTAGGAATATGAGAATGTGCCTCCCTCAACACTTTCTGTGAATACAGACCAGGGATGTCTACTGAGCCTAAAAGCTGTTGGAGAATAAATAAAGCATGCTGTGCAGTGCCTGAAAATGTGGGTCGTTTGCCTAGTCAACTTTGTGTTGAGTAATAAACTGAGGACAGATGTATGGTGTAACTCATTTTCAGTGGTGTTCATCTGGATTTTCACTAGCAACATACTGGACACGTACTGGAAGCTAGAATTGGAAGGAAAGAGCAGATTCAAAAACAGTAAGGTTTCTGAGCATTAATTAACCTAAGACAAAACCAGACTGGTATCTGTTCATACAAAAAATCACTTGTGTTTTCTGTAAGATTAAATTTATTCAAATCTCTATAATATAATTTTGTCATATGAAATTAAATTATTTTAAGAAACAAAGAACAATTAAAAAATCATATTATGTTTGTTTTTTTAATAGTGAGGACTTTAAAAGAGCATAATTTCGTACCTATAGGGAACGAAAGTATTTAGAGAGTATTCATTCTGCATTACTAATCACTTGAACTCCTGCTTGTTTTTTAATGAAGATGTCTGGAGGGGAACACATTACTTGATGAACAAATGTTCCGTATTACGAAACTGTAATTGCAGCACCTGTCAATAAAGCCTGTCCCCATTGTTCTTTTCAGCACAGTAAGTCAGCAGAAAGCTGCATTGCTGTAATTGTGATTCTGATTTTGCATAAGGTTTAGGAATCTCTTGTATATATATTTGTTAAATATGAACAGCAAACCTCCATATAAGTATAATTTTTACTGAGCTGTGCAGTATGCAAAGAACGTACCTATGTATTTTGGTTTCATCCATTAACAAAATCTAAGGCGCTCACCTCCTTTTCCTTGTTTGTACTTCTCTAAAGCAATTTTTTTCTTCTGGACGTTGGAAGCTCAAACAATAGCCAGCATTTACTGACCAGGTTGCTAGTTCAAGACATGCTGTTTCAAACACTTTGCCTTCACATTGCATCTTTGCTGTAAATGTGTACTTTACACTCTTTGCAACATTTGATATTTATTTTTAAATGGATCTAACTCTCCTGAGAGAAAGGGTTATAAAAAATGATCCAGTGTTGTTATCCTGCAAATAATCTGCCACTATGGCTGTAAGAAGTGTGAACGGAAATCGTTAGCATGTTGTCTTAAGCCACATGATGAGGATTTTATTAAACGCTTGATTAGCAGATGAGATAGAGTAGATTGCAGAGATGATGGACAGAAAGTGGAAGCTCCTGCAGGAAAACAAAAGCCAAGGATGTAAAGAAGAGAGATGCAGAGGTATCAAAGAAGTATTAAAGGAAAAGGGGAATGACTGAGAGAAATGGAAGGTAGAAACGGTAGCCAAAGTGGAAGTATGGTTTTCCCATCATATGCCTCAGAGTAGAAGAGAAATCACTGACAATGGTAAAAGGTAATTTTTTTACTTTATTAGATTACCTTATCTTTTATCGGGGTATAAAAAATAATGATATCCATGCTTGTCCTCTTAAAATGTTCAGAAGTTACCATAAAGAGAATTTCCAAGAGCAGCAGCCCTCATTTCAGTGCACTTGGCTGCAGATTGAGGTCATCTTTCTTACATTCTGCTGTTGCAATAAAAGAGTAGTTTATGGAACTCAAATCACTTTCACAAGAACCCTATTTCATCTCCCCATCTATGTGACCATGAGCATATTTTAAAAGTATATTTGGGTTATCCAGTGTTAACAGTGCTGTATTAAATATTCAGACCTCTCTATGTCAAAAGGAATCTTGTATTTCCCAGTCTGAGATTTTGTTACAACTGGAAATATAGCACTTAATGTGGATTTTATATGGATTTGAAGACATGCATCTAGATTCCGTGTTCTTCACCTCTTCTCAGAGCCTGAGAAGACTTCTACAACCACACACCCCCACTAAATCAGAGAAACTTTTTGTGACATTTTAATTGCAATGCAGAGTTCTTTTAGTTCTATACATTACTTTCCAAGATTATCAGCTGACATTCTTTATAATCATCAGAACTGCTACTTTTGTCTAAACCAAGGTAAGTCATGCAGGCAGGTGTTTTGTTGCCCCAAAATATGTCACTGTACTGAGGGAGTTGAGCACAGGAACCCAAAAAGCCATTCTAGGGCTCGGGGAGTTTCCAAAGACAGCCCCTTCCTCTTCCGCTCTGCTCAGGCAGTCTAGAGCCCCCTTGGCTGCTCCTTGTTGGGAGCCGCAGCAGCCAGGCACCCAGCACCCAGCGGGTATGCAGCGTCCTTTCTGTCCTTTCCAAATCATTTCAGCAGTTGAAAACCAAGTGGTTGGTTTGGATCGTAGTCTTGGTGGTTAGCCTTCACTGAAATGTCAAGATTCGTTTCAGCAAAGCAAGAGAGTACAAAATGCACAGATTTAGTACAGACACATCCTTCGCTCTTACACCAAAGGCTTTAGCCTATTTTATGTGCATGAGTTGGGAAGTCCAACTGGGACACAAATATAACTACCTCACTTTGACTGAGCTCCATCATTTACCATCAGCAGAGCATCTGGCATGTGGAGTTTCATCAATACAAGTTTAACAAGTTGTTTTGTCTTGAGGCAGGGCATATATTTTGTGTTTGACACCTTCCCCCCCACAGTGATCTTCCTTTTTAGTAGTAAATTCAAAAATATCCTTTCTGATTCACAATCTGTCAAGGAGAAAAATATCTGAGGCTGAGCTGTATTCTCCAGCTTTGTTTGAGAAGCTGTAAGAACTCTTGGGCAGTTAAATTTTTTTAACTGTGCATGAAAAGTGCTTGACAGGCTCTGATGCCGGTAAAGTAGATTGTATACATAATGCATATCAATTCTTGTAGTGTTCGTTGATTTGGAACAAATTTAATCTTCCAGTGACCTTTCTTAAAGAGCAGTGCTTTTGCTGACATTGCTAAGTATTGAATCCCTCTAGAGTGAGTGTGGGAAACTCTGCACATACAGTAGCATCTTCACTACCCTTGCTGCTTGAAGTGCTGCTAATCCTACCTCTCTAAGCACGCAAAGGGAGCTGGAAAAGAAACTGCATTACCTATTAATGTGTCATGATGTCAGGGTGTTTTTAGAGGAAGGAAAAAAATACATAAAGAATTGCAGGTGAGGATTTAAAATAATTCAGATGCTCTGAAGAAAGAACAAATTTATTGCAATATATTTCAGTGTTTGTAGCATCTTGCATTAACTCCCCAAAATGCCAGGTAAATAGAATTGATATAGAGAATTTTAGTGCAACTTCAGCAACTGCTTCTTTGAGAATGTGTAGGTATAAAAACAAAAAATAAAATTGATCTACAGATAGGGATTTACCAGGATCATTTGTATAAAACTATTTTAAAGCTGTAGGAGAAAGGTAGATGTCACTGAACTGAAAGGTTGTGACTCAGCCCACATCGTAAATGAAAAACCGTTTGAAATTCACTAGTGACTGACTGTGCATAAGTATTGTCCTTGATAATTTCTAAACCCACAACATTTTGAAATTGCTGTTTTAATTTTTAATTGAAACTAAACTTTAATTAACAAATAAATGTTCTGTTGCGTCAAACAAAATGCTACCTAAAAACTGCACAGGGAAAAAAATATAATCCCTGTGGCTGGTTGCTATAGCAGCAGAATCAAAAGCAGCCATAATAGAATGATCTTTAACCCAAAGAAGTAGAAACGCTTTGCTGAACAAAGTATAGATTCTGGCTCACTAAAGGAAATATGTATGTGGTTACTATCTTTTGACTAAATGGATTTCAAACCAGGATGAGCAGTATCAATTGAATCTTTCACTGATACGAAAGAAAATACATTTGCTGTATCACTAAGCATCAGGGTATTGGTAAACCTTTTGAAAAAAGTACTGCAAGAGATTGGGAACCATGGCAGCATCTCCCTTTTCATCTCCCCACTCAGCACATTCCCCAGCTGATCAACCATGTCTCACAGTAGTGTTGGATCCCAGTTGTGGCAGATTGCGTTGTATAATCCAGTGAGAACCCTTCTTCTACTCCTTGTCTTTGCTTCAGCACGCCCCATACTCACCCACATCTGCAAAACCACGCTCATCTTAACGTGTGAAGAAGCTCTCCTTTGCCCCAGGGCATTGCTATGATATAATTACATTGCTCATCATTAGTAAGAGGCACAGCTTCAAAGCTAAAGTTGTGCTTGAGTGTCCTGACCTGGTACAGAACTAAGCACAAGGCAGACAACTATTTCTTTAGGTTCAAATGCTTGCTGAAGTTGGAAATTATTTGAAGGAAAAGGGCTTAGAGACTACTGGGTCCTCTACTGTCTGGAGTGGTTGGGGTTACATAGGAATGGTCATGGAAACACTTCAAGGCATGTCAGTAAAAGACAAAAATGCAGTGGAGGTTCTGCAGTAACGAACAACCTCAGATCACTTTTTTCTCACCACATTACCGACTTTAATTCTGTGGGGAAGTGGTAGCATTGAACGTGATCAGATTGGATCTGGGAACATTACAGAGGTATGGAAAGATGCTTCACTTGTGAGCAAATAAGAGTCAGTAGCAGTTCCACAGGACAATATGAATATGTAATATGTAAGTTTTTGCACCTGGTAGGTTACTGAAAATTTCTCTTGAATATTGAATACAGTGATGGAAAATAAGTCTTACTTTGTGTGGTCAGTAATAACATATTTATTATCTGTTTTATTGTAGGTTGGAAATCTCCCAAATGATTATATGATAACTCTTAAATATGTCCCGAAGATGGATAGTCTGGTATGTACAACCACTTCAAGTTTATCCCAATAAAATAGCCCACTGGGACCAGTGATGGCCGTATCTTTTTGTACCTAGTCCTGTCGCTTATTAACTTATAGTTAAATAATGGGTATTTCACTTTTCATACACTTCTCAAATATTCATTTAAAAGAAAAGTAGAGAGATTCCTGCAGTCACTTAGAATCTTTTTAATCACAGGAATTTTAGAAAAATGTTTCTTCCTAATAAGTTTTTTAACATTTTCTCTGGAAAAAGCCAAACTATGGTATTATTTCATCAAGTCATTGGAAAATTGTTGCTTTCTTAAAGAAGCAGTTTCTTTCTAATTGTACTTTGGTATGTACTGTAGCATGTCCTTTTCATTTCAGCCAGTGGAAATGCCCTTAAAGCACAGCAAATACAGAGTACCCAAGAGACAACCCTAAGTTCAGCAAATGGTCTCATCAGTAACTAAACAAATTGTTAGAAAGTGAGGACATTATTTGATTCAAACATGCTTTGTATGATTCTTTCTGGATAATCCCATAGCTAATACAGTGATGCTTTCACATACTTTCTTTAAAGTTTCTTTAAAGTACAGAACATACGTTCTTTAAAGTTTTAAAACATTTTGTATTAAAAACTTTTTCATATTATTTTATTGCTTACTCTACTAAGTATCTTTGATCTTTTTCCATAACTTTAAAACATATTTTTAGAATGATGCATTGAAAATGCTCTCTTGGTTGTTGCATACAGTGCAAGAAAAAAGAGAGAGGGAAACAAGGTGAAAGCAGAAATTATGCTGAATGCTATGCTCTACTATATTGTTTTAAGGAAAGAAAAAAAGCAAAAAAAGGACTAGTTTGTCAGTTAAACTGAACAATATTGTGCCTGTCTTGAGAATGAATCACAGTCATCAGTCATTGTAAGTCATCTTGTAGATGTAAGAATTTGAATTTGTGTCTGTACAAAGTTTTCACTATGAAAATCCAACTTGTGTGTGATACACATATAAAAATGCATCCTATCCTAGCACTGTAACAAATCTAGCAATATTTCCTGTTAATATTGGAGAACGATGCCAGAAGCAACATTCCTCAGTCCTGAATAACAAGAGGATGGCTGGAGAAAAAAAGAGGCTGTGGGACAACGAAGGGCCCTGAGCTGTGAGGTTACAAGGTATTATGGCAGATCTGGCCATAATGTTCTTACAAGTCTTGTTGGAAGCTTGAGGCTTTTACCTAAAAGTTAGAGTACTGTAGAAAACCCAGTTTAATCGTGATTCTTTAGACAGAAAAACTCTGCAAACAAATGCTTTGGAAGTTGGGTACTGAATCGCCTATAATATAATTAAAACTTCTGGAAAAATTTCGATTTCTGAAAATAGCCAATATCCAGAGAACAAGGAAGTATGACTGGCTGCCACCATCCCCTGCCTGTGGTGCTTTTTGAAATTCGGTTATTTTGGTACCTGATGTCATGAGATTCACGTCTGTGGAGGACAGCCGTAGCCTGAGCACTGCTCCCCAGCCTCCAGGGTGAGCGTGGCAGCTGATGGGCGAGAGCCAGAGTGGATCGAGGCTGTTCCTTCCACTGCGCTTCTGGGAGTCAGCACTGCGGGTGAGGGCGGCCAGGGAGCCAGCTTGACCAATGAGTCCTGGTCGTCCTCACTGCTTAACTCTGACCTCACCCCGTGGCTCAGTTTCGGCTGCCAGTACACTTTCTTTTCTGTAGTTTAAATGCCATGTTGTCTTGCTGCATCATACCCAGAAACGCAGATCCAGTTTACATTTACAACAAGCAGCCAAGAAATAAACGGTGAAGTGCAGAGCTGGGATTTCCATATTCCCTGTGCTCGTACACCACTTTCAGTCACGGTGATGGAAGGTGCAGCTCTTGGCCGCATGCCTTTGCAGGAGGAAGTATTTGGGGGCATTCATATCACACTTTGCCAAATTCCTCCCTGGCGATTTCAGGTTGCCTTATACATACCACAGCAAAGGCTGACTGAGTAAGTAGGTTTTGCTCTGGGTTCTACAAGGTCTCTGCAAGCTGGAAACCCACAGCTTTGCATAGGGTGAATGCCCTTTGTTCAGCTCTGAAAGGATTGAGATGGTGCTCTGCAATTTTTTTACAATAGATCTTAATCTTCAGTGTGTGTGTGAAGTGGGAGATGTACCCAAGATAGCAAGCCTCAAATGTAGATGACTAAAGGTAGGAGGGCAGGGTGAATGCAGAGCAGACGGGAAGCCAGCGTAGTGCATGTAACAGGAACAGACTGACCCGATCCATTAAACAGAAGAGTTGTTGCATTATGCACTAGCTCAAGACATCTGAGTGGCTTTAAAAGTAGTCTCTCATAGAGTGAACCGTGTATCTAACCTGAAGGTTAAAAGGCAGAGATGACAGCAGCGGGAGCTGAACTCAGAAGGCGAGATAGATACATTTCAAACTTTTAGATAGGTGTAGAAAGAAAAAGCTAAATGTGGACTACCTGGGAGTACAAGGGAAGTCAGGTTTGCAGTTGCCCTGAAGTGTAAACCTTGGTCAAAGTTTACACAAAAAAAGCGGAGTTAAACCTCCATTTCTCCTGGCAGACAACATCACATTTCTCAATTTCAGCAGTTTCATGCCTGCGTTTGGTAGGTATTGAGATAGCAAGTGATTGCACAGCTTGATATTACTGAAAAGGAAGCTTGAAGCTCTCATGAAATACAGCTTTGTAGGTCAGAACGGTTCAGTCAGAGGAGACTCCCACGCTCGTGCTAAACCGCGGGAGCAACAAAATAGACTCCCTGCTGGAATCACCAAATGCTTACTAGGAGAAGCGGCAAGCTTTTGCTAATCCCTGCCAGAGGAGAGTGCATACCCACAAAACCTCAGAGGAAAAGGGTTTCCAGGTTTGCAGTTAGGGGAAGCACAGCTGTTCTGTTCTCCATGTTCCTACACCAAAGCAGAGGAAAATGCATTATCTGTCTTGTGAGGGCAATGTGCTGCTGGAACGAAGTACGTCTCGACAAGCTTTCTCTGTTTTATTTGCTTCTGCCTCTCCCTTCCCATTGTGCTTGAAGGAAAACAGGGAAATAGAATCAAGCCAAACACCATCCATTTCACATTCTGTTTAACTCTTTTGTAAGTCATTGATGAGATAATTACAAATGGTGATAATGCTGACTTGCTGCTTCTTATCGGTGTGTGAGAGTTGTACACAAAAATTAAAAGCCAGGTGGAGCTGGACAATGTATTTGCATTTGGTTCTCTAAGCCTGGACGCCTGGTAGTCTGGTTAGTCTTTGGTTTTTCCTCATCAAAAACATTTTCACATTGAGGCAGAACACCTATGTCGAGAAAGTCATTTGTTGCTGAGTGATGATATTGATAGTAGTGGATATATATATATATATATATATATATATATATATATATATAAAAATAAAAAATCTGTATGCAGGTTTATTGCAGAGATTGAGTAAAATGAGACTAAACCGAGAAGCAGATCCATCACCAAACATTTACTGTGCATTACTGGAGGTGGAGTGGATTCAGTGGATGCTGCCCATCCACTAGGAAACAATTGGACACTGGTTTAGTGATACTGAGAGTACTTTGGGACTGCTGGGCCAAGATCTTCATATCTGGCAGGCTAAAATGTTGCTGAGACTTTTTTACCATTGAAAAAATAGCTTCACATATGGAATAAATTCTTGTAACACTTACCATTAAAAATTCAGCATTTATGAGGAAGGGATTTCCAGGTATATGTTGCAGTGTGATTAACGCATTACCTGTATTTTTGCAGACCATATTAACTTAGGGTTTTTCCTGGACTGGGTGGCATTTTTATTTACTTGGCTACTCTTATGTAAATCTAAGTACAGGAAGTTAATGGCTGCCTCTAAGGCAGCAAGGTGAATGACGGTGTTTCAATCACTTGAACAGCTGTACAAACTTTATCTGCAAACTAATTGCATAGTTGTCGGTGGAAGGATTTGAACTCTATTCCAGTGGCACAGATGTGGCAGATACTGTGACAAGCTGTGCAGAACCCTTTTGTTGGCAAAAGCTCAGGAAAAGAAAGACTCTTAGATCTAGAAACTGTTCTCAGGAATGGCATTTAGGCAAGGAGTTGGCTAAACTAACTAGTTTAAAGGTGAATGAAAACATACATGGATTTCATGCAAAATGTTTATGGAAATTTTCCTCAGAAGAGATTTAAATCAAGTATCTTTGGGGTTCACTGAGTCATGTAGAGTAACAATAATAAAATGAAAACTGAGATTGGTTTAAAGAAAGTCTGGAGAAAATTGTTAAAGCAGTAGTTATTTAAAAAAAATAAGTAGGTTAATGAAATCATGGACTGGGGTTCATAGTAGTATGTCCCAAGGCTCAAATTCTGAAGACACTGATGCTTAGCATTCATTAAGAATTAAATGAAGGGATGGCATTTAACAGACAACCATAAATATGTCAGTATCAGCGAGAATAGAAATTTTACCAAAAGGACTGAGAAGAAAGTTGGCCACACTAAAGACAAATTTAAATTTAGACTTTCAAGATAATTTAAATGGGAAAGAACAATCTAATCTACTTCTGCACATTGAGCTGCTTAACCAGTTTTTGCAAAAACTGGTTCTAATATTTAATCTGCCTCTCTGTTTCTCTTTTTATCTCCTGACAGCCTAATCACTGCTGGTTGCATTTGATGGTGCCTGAATTTTCAAGAAGTCTACATAATCTTCTCCAGAAATTTTCAGATATTTCAGATATGTCTGATGTTTTAAGCAATTATTCAATCATCAATAATCTCACAAGGATAATTAATGATCTTATGGCATGCCTAGCTTTTGATAAAAATAAGGTATTCCTATACGGAGTTTCTACTTTTATGCTGGTTATTTTTATGTGAACTTCCTGTTGCACTGTACTCAGTAGTAGTTTAAAAGTGTCCAAAGCTTCATTAGATTTGTTCTCATTTCTATTCCTATATATCAGAAATCCTACTTTGTTTAGAAGTGCACTGGGTAAACTGTGCTGACGTTGGCTAGTTTTTATCTCATATTTCAAAGGAAAATGGCTTACAAGGGATTACAGTATATACAGTGACCTGTACATAGTTATTTAAGTAGTCAAAAATGTAACTCTCATCTTTAGTCAACAGACATTCTGGTCTGTTTGAAACTGGCAGAAATCTTTCTTGTGCATTCAGCTTAAATTATTCATTTTGCTAGTGATACTAATTTAAATTTGAAGATGATGTGGTTGAACCTATTAATATATTCTTAGTATGTATCACAGTGTGTGAAGCTCTGAAAGCTTCACCATGTTTTAATGAACTCTTTTATACAAAGACAGCAAAGACTAGAGGATACCAGCCCATTTCCATGTGTTTCTGGATTCCAACAGCAGCTGGAAGGATTCCAGGAGTCTCACTCAAGAGACATCTGATTTTCTTGTGTGAAAATGATGGGGGAATAAAAAATTAACTTTATAATCCCTTACCCAGCTCTAGCCAGTCTATCAGTAATTAAAATTAAGTTTTGTAGTGAAAGGTTTTGTTCCACTAAATAAAATGGGCAAAATCTAACATGTTATTTAGGGCAAGGATTTAATCTTCCATATACGTTGATTTTTGCTAAGTCCTTAGCTGTAGTAATTGCACCTTTTAAACATTCAGAATTAACCAAATGGATTAAAATACTCAATCTTATTTAGAGTGGCATAACCTTGTAACCCTGCCATATATAGGCATTAGATTGCTAAGAGTTTTTAGACATTCCCTACTTTTCCATTTCAAACTGAATTCTGTCCAGTCTGCATTGTATCTCTTTCTTTTTTTTTTTTTTTCTGTTCTTCTTCTGATACTTCAAAGAACCTAGCTGGGATGTGGTTGGGGAAGAAGAATTTTATTTTGTAGAATGAAGAAGTAAACATTAAATATAAAATAATTTTGGAGCCAAACCTAGGAAGTTTTTCTTAGTTCATATATAGTGTATGTTCTTACCACTGTTCTCCTTCTTGGGAGTACAGAGTAACTAACATCAGGCCAAATTCGACCCGCTGGCATAAGAAACAGTTGTTAGGAAAGCCAGTCAGGCTGGGAAAAAAAAAAAAGAAAAAAGAAAAAAGAAAATAAGATAACCATCAATGTTCTTAATATGGATCTTAATCTTGTGATTTAGTCTGGCATAACACACTTGTCTGTTAGACCTGAGTGATTTGGCTTCCTTGTTTATAGTCCTGCTCTTATTTTTAGGTACATTATCAGGCATCTCAGCGTGCTTCTGTGCTGTAGCATATCCCAACTATTGTGTTCTGTTCCCTGTACTTTTATGACAATAGCTATGATTGTGTTGTGTTCCTGTGTTCAGATTAAAAGGATCATGTGGAACATTGCAAAGTAATGTGAAATCAGGGTGATTTTTTTAGTTAGGGAAATAAAAAAAGTCTCTTCCTTTTCAGCAAAGGATGCAGACTGCCTTTCATGCTTTGGCAATTTTACAACACTGGATTAATAATTTATTTCTATTTGCAAAGCTAATTTGGAATCCTTAGATCAGAGGTCTTGTATGT
The DNA here is from genome assembly GCA_035590215.1 of Microhierax caerulescens. Classification (NCBI taxonomy): domain Eukaryota; kingdom Metazoa; phylum Chordata; class Aves; order Falconiformes; family Falconidae; genus Microhierax; species Microhierax caerulescens. Next base: position 42,798,290 of record JAVJGJ010000057.1, on the reverse strand, counting down.
TTTATGGAGGTCATATACAGCAAATGTGGTCATTTTGGGGTTAAAAATTTAAACCATTTTGTGTCATCTTTGGATATTTTCACGATCTGTTGAGGTGCTGAAATGAGCCTCTCTTTTGACCTTCTTTCAAGCTGAATTCTATATTTTACCCTAGGATTTCGTAAAAGAAAATGGTCATCTTTATGAAGAAGGTCGCTTCATTCCTGAGGATTTTTTTAGGCACTTCAATAGTACCATTGAGGTCTACAAGGAGTTTGCAGACACATTGTATAAGAATGACTGCATTCTGCCTTCCACAGTAGAAACGCCAGAAAACGGTAAGATGGTTGCCATTTTGGGGAACAGACTCTAAGTAGTTATAAAATGGGTGATTTTCCTTTGATTTCAGAGATGCTAAGGTTCTGATGCTGTACCTCCATGTCTCCTTTTTACTGCCAGTTAAAATTACTACCAATACTGCAGCTTTTATTTCTGTTCTAAGTTGAGTTCTATCTGGCAGTGAAACTAGTGACATCATTCTCAGTGAAATCATTACTTAATATAATCCAAATAACCTCACAATACACCTGCTCTGTTTCTTTTCATCCCAAATATATCCTGTATCATCTTTTTACATTGTTCTTCTTATCTTCCATTAATGCTCTATTTAATTTTTACAAGGCAGTAAAGGAGCCTAAGATTGCACTACTGAAAGGATAGGAAGTTAGGACAAGTTGTAAATTGCAGCAGCTTCCACTCGCCTCCGTATTGATCCCACCCCTCCTGAAAAGGGCCATGTTTACTTCATTTAAAAATTTAACAAGTTCAAGTCAGGCTCCTGCAGGTCATTCTCATTCTTCCAGTAAATGGAGGTTTTGTATTCTCCTTTCTTTTTCTCTCTCTAGTGGCAGCCATTAGCTTTTTAATTAGGGCAATGTATCCAGTTGCACAGTTACACCAGTAGTAACTAGTAGATCACTGCCATAACCTAAGAACTTGTTTAAAGCAATTGTTCTTCCAGAATAGCTATTCAGCAGCAGCTCAGTGTGTAGACATATCTGCCTCTTAATAAGACTGCCTTTTTTGGCTTAATCCACTTTATAAACAGCCCTGTGGCCAGATTTTTAAAACAGCCCTATAGCCACATCAGAGGAGCCCTATAGCCCATCATCTTATATAAAGGGAACTGTATTTTAAGTTACATAATGCTGACACGCTCATTTTCTATTTAGATTCCAGAGTCGCTGTCACAAAAACATTTTTGTTTCCTCCTGTTGCTGCCAGCTCCCTTAGGAATGACAGCATTGGCAGTAACACTAACAGTAACAGTAAGTACAAGTGATTGAATTAATATATGTGTCTCCATTTTGTTCTGGTAGCTGGCTGTTACAAGAGCTCAGAGGAAAAGAATGTCATTAATTGTGCAAATTAATGGGAAGTTACTTGTGCCTGATGGTGTGCCATGTGTTTCTCAGCTGTCATACTGAAATGCAATGAACTTATCTAATCAAAATTTAGAGATGCTATCAAGTTACAATGATGTGACAGCTCTCTACAACTTGGAGAGGGCAAGTCTCTTCGTTTTGGCTGTCGTGAGGTCCTGCTAGTCATACGGCCTCAAGCAGACTTGGCTGTCCCAGACACCTCGTTTGAACTCTCAGAAAAGGAAGTTGCTCCAAATGAACAGAATAGCTGTCCGAAACTGAGCCGAAGGTACTCACGGGGACGAGGAGGTTGTCTGTACATTGTGTTTTGTCAAACCCAAGCTTGGCACCAAACCTGAAGACAGTCCCCACATTTGCTTGCAGTGGTCGCAGTAGGGCCAGCTCCCGCAGTCAGCACGCTCTGCACTGAGGTCGAGGACAAAGTCGCTACACTTCTGGCAGGCTGTAATATTCTCTCTGGTGGGCCACCTCCATGTTTCTCATCTGCCTTGGTCAGTGTGGCCATGACTGGCCACTGACGGATAAGAGAGCCCAGAATTGTTGCTGTAAGAGCCTCAGCTTTTCCCGTCAGGAGGTCAGAAGGGGTATAGGGTCTGAGATGAAGAGAAACAGCTTTCTGAAGCTTCAGGGGCTTTTAGTGGCATCGTGTACGACAAGGTCAATACCCTCTGGAGCTTTCCATGTGAACAAAAGAAGGGGATTTGCATTAGAGGTTCCTGAAATGGTGATTGAAGCCTAGCCGTGTTGTTATTTCCCATTTTCCTGTTTGCTGGACGCATCAGGATGACAATGTGTATCTCTTCCACAATTTCCCCCTTTCACTTCACAAGCCTCCATGTTACCTAAATGTGTGATGATGAAGTGTGTGGCTGGTACTCCTTGTGCTTAAGAAGGAGTGGGCAAGAAGTCAGCCTGATGTAGCCTGGTGGGGCCATGATGGTAACTCCTGATGGTGGGACAGATACTACTAAGATTGAGGTTTTTCTCACCCTCCTTTTCTTGGAAGGTGTAATCAAGTAATTCTCTGGGATTTTATCACCACACATTACCTCCGAGTTGGCTCACAGCTGCTGCCAGATTTGAAGCCCTTCCTGATTGCTTTCTAATTAGGATAAGGTCTTAAGTCATCATTCCCCAGAATCATCTGAGTAGAAGGTTGGAACAAAATCCACCTTCAAGTCCTGCTGCCAGCCTGCCTCTCCAGAAAAGAAAAGTCTTACTGCCATAAATTCCTTGCCAAGAGGTCACAGAGCTGGCTGTAAATAGCCTGATGAGCCCAAGGCCAATTATGAGGCACCAAGAGGAGGCTAAAGGGTGCATACCTGTCTCTCTCTGGTCTGAACATGTGATAATTTTTGCTGCCACTGCTAGAGGAAGAAAATTCAGCTGCAGCCTGAAGCACTGGGAATGGATCAAGGAGCCAAAAGAAAGACAAATGGATTACAGGAGCAGTTCAGATGAAAGGAGTTTGACCCAGTACAGTAACAGGAGGGATGCCAGGGAGCGCAGCGAAGTGTGGCACCTGTGTCTGTACTGCAGAGGGGAGTACAGAAGTGGGTTTATTAATCTTGGTTTATAATTGGAACTGATAATCACATAGGAAAAAAGCCTAATTAAAATAATGCAGTAAGTCAAAGAAATTGCTTGGCTGGCCATATGCTGTACAGGTGTGTTTTAACTGATTATCGTTCAATTAAGCAATTTACTGGAAAATTGGATATCAGTTAACAGCCTTATGTACAAATGACATGAGGACTGCCTGTCTGGTGCTAGGGACAGTTTGAACTGATAATCAGATTAGATCACATTAAGTTGGACATTGGATGCTGACTGGTTGCACTTTCGTTATTTGGAGGTTTCTTTGCAGGGAGAGACTTGTGGCATCTTTATTGGCATCTCTGTTTTACTAGAAATGGTCTTCAGTACTGATTTTAGTTTTGTCTTGGCTTTATTTCTGAGAAAGTTTTCTTTTTTTTGCTTAATCTCCACCTTTTTGCAAGGAACAACAATGAATAAACTTTATTACTTCCTGTGTGCAGACTCCCCAGCACAGGGGACCCTGACTGGTGGCTTCAGTACTGTTCTGAAAACAGCACCACTAGATTCAAATAGCAAAAGGAAAACATTTGGAGAAGAGGGGAAACCTGAAAAAAGCTTCTTCAAAAACAAACTACTGCAATTTTTTTTTTAATTGTCCTCTTTAATTTTAAAGTTTTAAATTGAGCTATTTAAAATTAATGGTTTCTAGACCTTCTAGAAGTATTCACTGTTTGCAGAAGAACCCCTCCAGATTAATAATAAATTTTGAATCTATTAATAAAGTCTGTGCAGTCAGATGACTTGAACTGTGCTTAATTCTAAATTCAACTTAGGAAAACCTGAAGTACATCATCAGATGAAGTAATCTGTAAAATAATTATCACAGAAATTGTGTGTTAATATCAGTTAGCTAAATTACGTTTTTTTTCATGTTGTTGCTACATTTGTTCAAAGAGTCATATTTCATGACTTCATTGTTATTACATGACAATAAAATTAAACTACTATAATAGGGTATATCTACACCAAGGGTGTTATCCCAACTAAATGTAAAAGAGAACAAGTATCTTGTTCTAACTTTTCTTGAATGACAATAGTGTTGTTTTCATCCTTATAACACTGAATATATCTCTGTGGCAAGTTCCCACTCCATCTTTTCCTCCATAAAATTTTCAAAACACTCCCACCCCTACCTCCAATTTATTTAGGTTGGTTTGTTTTCTTCTTTGTGTTGCATGACTGTAGTCCAATTTAAATTCCTATTAACTGTTTATGTCCCTGTCTTATCGATGTTTGTCTGGATCATTATACCATTGCATAGTCTAGAGAATTCAGATGAGATGGTTCCTATGTAAATAACAAGTGTCAGGATAAGAAGTCTTGAGTCCTGATCTCTTCTTACAGTGGTTGCACCAAACAACAAATAGTAGTCTTTTTTTTCAGCATGAGATGAATCTCATGTTGCTCCGATTAAAGATTGAACTTACTAGAACTTACTAGCCATTGCTAACACTTCTCACTCCATTTAATGCCATGGTATTATTTATATTTTCACGGAAAGTTGAGTGTTACTTTCTTGCATTTTTGCCTATAATTTCTTCACAATAATTTAGCTTTATTATTCAGTACTGAACAGCTCAAAGAATGTAAACAGAGATCTCTAAAACTGTTTTTAGAAAGAAGGGCTCCTTTTCTTAATTAAGCAAAGAATGCCAAGGTTTAATTTAGTAATTGCACAACGATTTGAAAATGTTCACCCATGGCTTAATGCAGTTAGTGTTCCCTTCTGTGCCTTTGTTCCTTTTTCCAACTTCATAGTTAATGGAAAACCCTAATGAATAGGTGAGAGCTGCTCTGCATTTTTTTAGATAAGATCTTGTGGTAATTATGTTGGAGCTGAGCAGAGGTAAACTGAAAATTCCTTTGAGACATACATGGCAAAAAAAATGGAGCCAGTGCTTTGAATCATAATTGGTTGCTAAACCTACACACATGGCTCAAGGTGGAGAGCAACTCAATAACTTCATTGTGTAGCTCCATGGCTTTTAATGTAAATATATTTTGTTCAGTTTAACATCCCAATGTCCACGAAGACTATACATAAATCAACATCAGATGAGCTCATTTCCTTAGGGGATCTTCCACAAGGTGCAGAGTGAGAGTTCTGAGAGGTGCTGGCCTGCTTCCACTCCTCTTTTGCACCTTACTGGATAGAGTCTATTTTAAGTGAATAATACACTAACTGCAAAGCCAGCAGTTCCTCTGGCATTGCTCAAGGAGTTCAGAAAGTTCCTGACACACCTGGTTCCTCCTATTCCTTCTCCTACTCTGCCTTTACAACTATTGGGAGTGAGAATCTTTCTGTGTAGAGCTCTAGTGTTTCTAACAGAGGAAAAAAATCTATGGAAGGAATAAAAACCTGTTGGCAGCAAGGTTGCTTTCCTTATCTCCCTTTTCTTTGTTAGGACATAGGTGCCCAGGAGGTTATCCAGACTGAAAATTCTCCAACCTGTTCTATTTTAGATGTTACTATAAATAAAAGGCACAGACTTTTCAAGATACTTTTTTTCTGGACTTGAAAGTGAAATTAAATAATCTGTTGTTTGCTTTTTAACGTACCTGTGGGCTACTTAACTTTCAAATTCATTCATACACTATCAAGTTATGAAGAAAAGTCTGTTGTCATTTTTAAAAAGTAGGCTAGTGAGAGTGTCACAAGTTGACTATATTTAGTCTCTGTCCCTGGGTTGCTGGTCCCCATATAGAAAGCTAATATGAATTCCTTTCAGTTCTTCATAGATGCTGAAGAAAGCATCCACGTTGGAGATACCTTCTCAGAAATCAGATTTTTCCACTTCTAGATACCGTATGGTAAAGGGAGCTCTTCTGTTGTCTAAGACTCCCTAAAGACTGTGAAAAATAACAGTAAAAATGAGGGTGCTAGACTGGCACTGATCGCCCTGCATACAGAACGTTTCTCTAGAAGTTCATGTAAAAATCAGCATGCTTGCCATGACATGCTGCACAGCATTGCAGAGTACGCAGAGGATTTTTGAGGTTTTACACTCCACTCTAACATGTTATCAAATAAATTATACTCTATATGTGACCTGAAGAGTTTTTCTTTTGGTTTTTATATCACTTTTCCATTTATTTTTGAAGTTTGCAGGGCAGAATCCAGAAAACATGATGATCCTCATAGGATGTACATAAATCAGTTGTATAACTCTGTGGTCTGTCACTGGGAAGAATGGCTAATGGTATTAGGCAAATCAGTGTTGCACTTTTCTTGACTACAGCACAAAAGCAATGCAGAAATTCTCTTCTGAGAGTATGCTGAGAACACAAATCAGATAAAGTAATAGCAAGATTTTTTTATTCAGATGTTCAGGCTGGCTGTACCCCACTTGAGTTTGTCCAGGTCACTTGAAAATCATTTCTGCAAGCAAGCCTCCTCTATGCCTAATCTGGGAGGGAGAGTTGGAGAAAAAATATGCTCCTCCGGTGAATTTCTGCTCTTGGGTTTAATGTCTGAGCAAAGAGAGGCAGACTAATCAATAGCCTCTCTTTTTCAGCTGAGGTTCACCTCTGTAGAACTTTGCTATCTTTGCCTTTATCTGTAGACAGATTTCTTTCATGGTAAGGTAGCATCAGTACTGCATGACCACTGTTTCCTTTTAGTGTGCTGAGTCTACCAGATGTAAGTAAAATTCAAGCCCCTGGAGTCAGAACCTAGAGTTTGTAAACAGTATATGAGATGCAGAGATATATGTAGTGTACGAATATATAAGTTACAGACTTGTTTTACTTTTTAGTTCTGTCTATTGTGACTCTAGAAAACGGCTGAGTTTGTGTAAAAATGCCAAACCAGAAAATCTGAGTTGAAGATGAGTTGCTAGTTAATTACGAGAACGCTTCTTTCTAAAGTGTTTCCTTAGAGGCTGTTTAGTAATGTACTAAATGCACATTACTTGACCCAGTATGTCATACTGTGTGTGCTTAGACATTTGCTGTTTGCATGAGTCACAAAAATGTCTGGTGCTATCAGTCCATTTTCATTTCTGTATCTAATCATCTACACTTTTCCATGCTTACAGCTGGTTCTTTTCCTGTAATCTGACATACACCCACCATTTGAGCTGCAGACACCAAATCTTGAGATGAACCAAAACTGGGTGGATGGTGTCTAAACCAGCAGTCTCCTGTGGCTCGCTTTGCACTTCAGAAGGTGGATCCCAGGGTGACTCTGTAGGACTTTTCACATCCTGCTTTTGATTAAATAACTGGAGGGCTGCATTTTAGTCACAGCATGTGTACAGCTTCCTGTGAGCGGAACGGAATTGTTTGTGTACATAAAAGACTAGGATGGGATCAGGGCTCTTCCCTATAAAATGTAAAAAGCTATCAAGAAATAGTTGCAACAAAATAACACGCAGCTAGACTGCAAGGTACAAGGGTTTGATCTTACTGAAGAGAGTGGGACCTTTCCAGGCAGACATTAGAGGTGCAGTCACTCTTGTTTTGTTATATCAACCTGCCTCGAGAGGCCTCATAGCTGGTCGTCCGTTGGTGGCAAGGCAAAGCATCTGTCTGCAGTCAGTGGGATGTGTCTCATGGAATTTAAGTGAATGCACAAAGTGACACATGTATTGTCTTCCAAAGAATTACTACGTTACAAAACAAGACCTTCAAAAATTGATAAACGGAAAAATTTGAAGTGCAGGCAAGAAAAAAATTCTGTAGAAATGTTGAAAAGAAAATTAGTGTGGGGGCTCTTTAACACAGCTATTTCAGAAATGGGAGGAGCATCCCTCATCCCTCAGTAGTCAAAAATTTCCTGTGAGATTTTGTATGAAGTGCACCCCACGTACACAGCACTTTGAGGTACCTTTTGTGCTATCTAAGTTGCTGTTATGCAGGAAGTGCATAAAAGCGCTCTTGCTAGTAGTGTTGCCCTGAAGTTAGTTTTCTGCTATAAATCTGTCTTAGCTAACAAGAACATCTGTAATTACAGAAGAGGCACTTGGCTTCATTAGCAGCTCCAGCCTGCAAGGGATCAGCATAGCACTGACATCATTGCTGTCTCTTCTTATTGGCTTTATTTTGGGAGCCATATACTGGAAGGTAAGAATTACATTTGTTTACATAGTGATACTACATTTTGTAGCTATGGGGAGGCAGGGAGAACAGAACCATTCTGCATCTGAAAGCAAGAGACGTCTCTTTTGATCTTCACTGAACTGTGACACGCAAACATAAATTTTATGTTGTCACATGCTTGAATTCCACCACCAAAGTGCAAATGCTGTCTAATCAGCATGATAGCTGTCTATATTGGAAATTAAAAACATAGGATTGCTCCAATTTGCCAGTTCTCCTATTGTATCTTGAGAAGAGGATTGTTTTGGTTTTGCCCCTTGTGCCCCTGCCTACAATACAAAGGCTTTGATAGTAAAATTATGCCAGTAGTAAACGTATGTTGGAGGACAAGATTTGGCCTACATGTTGCAAGATGACTTTGATACTGAAAATCTGAAGCAAACTGAAATAAACAATGTTTAGGGAGTTCTTAATGCAAGCTTTACAATATTTATATTTAATGCATTTTCTTCCTAGAAAACACATCCCAAATCCAGACCAGAAAGCAATGAAACTACACAGTGTCATGACTGTCGAGAGGAAAATGAGATAAGGTATATTGTTTCACTTCATATTCTTATGTACAAGTTTATCTTTGAGAGCTACTTCCTGAAGGTTTCTCTCAAGCTGAGACAAACACAGAAAAACTCAAACACAAGGTCACCCTGTAGAGGTAAAATTTGTGCTTAAGGTGTGTCCTTTAAATGAGCTTCTAGTTTGAGTATAAAAATTGATATGGAGGAGATTTCTGTGTGCAAAATGTGATTAAAGAGCCATTACCTTTGCTTTGTCTGTCCTTACTCCCACTATGAGAAAGGATTGCCGAGACCTATAGGGAAAGCAACAAAAAAAAAAGTTAATTTTGTTATTTGCTGTGTGGTGTAAAGCTAGGCTGATAGTATGTTAATAAATAGAAAACAGTGTCTTCCTGGCTATGCTCCTAAATCCTTCTAAATATTTTCTACATTAACCTTTTTTATGTTCTTTCACTTTTTTACATTCCCCAGGGTATGTGTATATAAGCATCTATGTTTTCTGGGGCTTTTTTAATGTTCATAGAAAGTTAATGAGAACTCATTCAAATTCTAATAACTTCTTAAAGTAGTCCTGATATGATTCCCCACTCACTGCTTACTTAAACTCTACTTTATCTGATTTTTACACAGAAAAAAATCTGGGTAACTCAGTCAATCAAATATACCTTAGAAACTGTTGAAGACATTCAAAGTTGCTTGGACATGACTTGGACAAAGTCTGAAATTCAGAAAAGGACTTCAGTGTATTTTAAGTCAGAATAGTTCATGCTAAAGCATTTTGAGAGTTTTATTTAACCTTATATTTCAGGGTGTTTGGTCAAATTTTAACTGTGAGGGATTAAGGGAAAGATCTGATGCAGATGGCAGAAGGACACATCTTACCCTATAGGCTTCTCACACTGTGAAATGCCTGGTGCTGCCTGCTGTTGAAGGCAGAAATAAGTGAGACTGACCCATCAGTTTGGTCACAGGACCTGAAATCATATTTAAACTTTCTAGAATAATGCCTTCTTTAAAAGAAATTTTCTTGTACGGTACATAGAATGGAAGACACTATATTCACCAAGTATAAGCTGCTACAAATAACTCATCCTGCACCTCATCCTCACAGGTATTAAATTAAAACTTGTGAAATGGAACATGCATCTTCCTTTTAACTTCACAGGACATATAAAACATTGCTATATAGGAAGAAAAAAGGAAAGAGGAAGGAATTAAATGCAGGAGATGGCCTTAACAGGAAATTTAAATAGGTTATGTTCTCCATCAGACATCTTCTTAAATATATGGCGTAGGCTTTTTTCTCCCTCCTCCCTGAGAAATTTGTAATATTCTTCTTTAACTAGGAAGGCGTAATAGCAAACATAAATTCTAATACTTTGAGTTCCCCGTTATTGTCAATAACTGATAAACCCTTCAATTCTTTGTCTTTTAAACAATACCATTGTTTTAATAAAGACCTTTTTTTTTTTTTTTTTTTTTTTCCCCAGTATGTTGCAGCAAAAAGAAAAGGAACATCTACAAGTGTAGCTGTTGCTTTTTCTCCCTCAACACTGTTACTGTTTCATGTATTGGTAAGTTGTAACAGTTGAGAGTCTTACCAGATGCTTAATAACTTTTGGCTGCTGAAAGAAAAAGTGATTCAGAGTCCTTACGATGAAAAAAAAAAAAAAATAATACTTATCAGTGGGCTTAATTTGTACCTAAGGTCTTCAGTAGCTAATGTAATTAATCCTGTTCCGTTAATTTAAGCATTTGACTTTTAATCTGATTGCTACAAAACAAAATATGCCAGAATTTCAAAATGAAGGGCAGCTACTGCTTCTCGTTTTTGGCATGAGAGCTGACACGGAGAAGTCTTCAGCTGTTGTCCTACAACTGCTTCGATGCAGAGTGACCTAAAACCCACAAACCTTAAACTAGTGAGCATAAGAGAACAGGCCAAGTGAAGCTGAGCTTCCATGAATTGTTGCTTACTCAGCACAGGCTGCAGTCTCTGTATCCTTATCAGATGCATCGTTCTTGCTCTAGTGTATAAGAGTGAGCAGCAAAGGCGAGTGAGCAGCAAAGGCGAGTGAACTTTCTCGGTCCCAGCTGCCCTCTGCAGAACGGTGCATATCTCTGGCAAGGGACCTCATACCACAGGAGTTGTGCTGTACTTAACTCACAACATCACTGGCAAGGGTCTGGAAGGTTCAGGCATCACTGAATGTTTCATTTTATATCATGAGCGGAAAGAGCAGCGTAAGAGTGTAACAGGCAATCCGGGTTTTGCAGTTCATCCTGTAGCAGTCACTCTCAGGTGTATTCCAGGCTGTTCATTGTGATCAAGTTAGCTACAGATTGAGAGATTTCCAGTCTCCTTAACTGCTTTGTTCTGCTCAATGAGAAAGGAAATCGTCACTGCATTGGACAAGTTACTTGATTTTTCCAAAGATGTAAACTCAGTCTGATATTGGTATGTCCAGATGACTTCAGTGGGAAGTTCGCTGCCAGAGATTGCCCAGATACCAAAATGCACAAACATAACAGTTCTGTAAAACCATGAGAGTTGTTTCATCACCACAGATTACATCAATGAACTTTTGCAGGCAAGTGTGTTCTTGGACAGGAAAGCACATCTTGTAAAAATATTTTTTTCTTTCAGAATAAAGGAATGTCTATGCAAGTGTTGTTGAACTTAACTATTTCCAGAAACGTAAGGAAAAATATCTATGTTTTATGTTTGTGAAAATCTCTAGTGTTTAGTAATACAGAGAGGAAAACTAATCAGGAAACTTATAATTTCTGTTTTTCTCTTCAGGCAGGTAACAGTTCCATGTTTGCTTCATAAATGAAGCACCTTTAAGCACATTCGTATTCCTTCTGGAGTGACAGACTGAGTCTGCATCTGTTGTTGCTGCCCATGACTCCATAGACATGATACAGAAATGAGGACAATTTGTCACTGTGAAACCAACACTGAATTGAACAACAAGAAGAGTGTGCACTTAGCAGGACTGTATCTTATGTGAATACCTACCTTGTGTGGCGTTTGAGGAGTTTTGGTTGCGTTAGTACTTGCAGCTGACTCTGGCAAACAGAGTACATGTCCTGAACAAAAAACATCTTTCAAGTGTCTCCATGTGTAATCACTGAAAGTCATAAATACCTTTACATCCTTAATTTAAGTTCTGTGTCCTCTACCTTACCTTGGTGTCTTCAGATGGAGTTCTCTGAACTGACAGAAAATGCAGAAATGGATACAGCTAACATACTCTTCAATACTGTATATAAAACTTGAAAGCAAAGTCATGCCATGGACCCATGTTCTAGCCTGTTACTTATAAGGAGCTGTGTTTATGCCTGTCAAAGGTCGTGTGTACAGCAACGTGTGGCCTCAGTCACGTGCCAGGTGGCTGGATGCCCACCCTAGCAAGCCTCAAGAATTCACCAGCGTTGGTGGTCGCCGTTCAGGAGAAGCAAATACTGGATGAAGACAGAGTAAACAGGAGGTGAATGTACCTCACGGAGCTTCAAAGCATAAAGTGTAACTGCTGGGGGTGTGAATGTGGGTGAAATTTCCAGCCATGCCAAGGGAAGGGCGAGCAAAGAGTCTGAATTGCGTTCAAACATCAGAATAAAGACAGACCCACAAAATGCATTTTAAATGCTGAAGATTCATGCCATTGATAACTTGTCTTTAAATGTACGGCATAGAAAATCTGAAAGATCCTGAGAGTGTAGTTAGCTTTTACTTACATCAGCTGTAATTAATGTTTGCATTGTGTTTTAAGTGATCACTAAGCATTAATAATCTGGATCTCCACTCTTAAAGTTAATTCTCTTAAAAGAGAAAGGCTTTGTTTCCCACTTGTCTTCTGCAACTATTGCTGTTATAGCATCCATGGAATCCTTACAGGACTGATGTGCAGACATACATTTTCAAGTAAATCCTAAAAATACCATGTTAAAAGTTACAAATGTAGTTGTGCATGTTTTCATCTTGGCTCTTTCCAGATAATGGCTATGAATTATTAATCTGTATTAGGGGTTTGTACTGCAGAAGGTAAAGGTGACTCTACTTCAGGTGACAAACTGTTGTCTGTCATCAAACTAACCAGATCAGCGAGAGTTTTCATTTAAGTGACTTGAAAACTTAAAAAAAGCCCTACCACCCTTTTAATGTTTTACGTAAAGTTGAAGTTCTCTTTAAAGTATATAGTTACTTAACTTTTTAGGAATTCTTGTGGAAATTTTAACCATCTGCTGAATTTTTTGAGAACCACACATAAAAAGAATACAACGTACATATAATATATACTTGTGTGTATGTGTGTGCGTGTGTGTGTGTATTAACAGTAAAACTGACTTTTCTTTCATACTCACCAAAAAGAAAAAAACTCAAAACCTTACTGTGTTTGAGGACAGAGCTTATATGTGCATGTAGCCACACCGCATAGAATTTTTACCCTACTGAGATCAGTGTCGAAACTTCTCATGAATTCACTTATACAAGGATTTGATCACGTGGAAATATTTTTATTTATACTGAGGCCTTTTTGCGCTTCTTGGTTGTCAGAAAAGGGCCTTCAAGTCCTGCTCAGCTAGTATAAACTAGCATAGTTCCATTAACGTTAAGAGAGCTTTGGGGTTTGCATCATCTGAGGAACTTCTCTTAGACTAGATCAAAAGAAGCTTAGTGCAAGAATTTGGCCTTCATTTCTATTCAGAAAATGCTGAAGCACTCACCAGTTAATAAGAAATAATCGAGGTTGCTCATCACTTCCAAAATGCAAGTGCATTGCAAATTTTACCTCTGCAAAACTCAGACAGCAGAATTTCCCATCTGCAGCTCAGTCTCATTTGATACTGCGTAGTTCTTTACTCACAAGGCCCTCACACTTAGTGTTTTAGACTTGTTTAAGAGTAACCCTGAAAGAAATGTCAGCATGACCTAACTGATGGGAAATTTGTACCTTATTGGTAATGTGGAGAATAAACTGGGTATTGGGTTTTGACGGCGGAAAAGTATCCACAGGAAATGGAAGCAATTATCCTTACACAGTCTACAAAAATCTTAAATACTTCATGTTGCTACACAGTACCTTCTCAAAGCAAGCTTATGCATTTGATGTTTTACAGTATTTTTCCTACATTCAGTTAAGCAAAAATATTTTATTTATTAATGTTTTTTCATAAGAATGTTCATTTTCCTTAACATGTTTTTTCCCGAAAATCAAGTAATGTTGCACATTGCTGTGCCCCAAATTATACTTCGATATTTACAATGCAAAATGTTTTAGGCTTCTTAGTCTACTGTTTGATACTATATAAAATACCAGTTGTAAATTGAAAAATACATTAAACCCAGACAGACTGCTGCAAAATGTTCGCTTTCAAGAGTAACATTTTGCAATAGTAGCCAAGTCACTTTCAAATAATGTCAGCTACTTTAATCTTTTCCATGGAGCAAGGCAAATTTAAGGCTACATGAGAACAGAAAGAAAAATCATGTATAAACCTTCCAACTTCACATCACAAACATTGTTCTTTGAATATGCACCAAAGTAGTACGACACATGGAGTAGCCGACCTGTTGGAGCCCATGGTTTTCCTCTTCTCTCTACCCCCTTTAGAGAGATCTGAAAAAAACATTGGTTGCTCTCAATCGTTTTGCAAAGCATAAGGACACTTCTAGACATCAGTGGATAGAGTGGATGGCATGGCACTTGGGAATGTGATCATGAAATTAATTGAAGGTTTCTGTGCCTAATTTGCCTACCCACTGAGGAGGTCCTTACTTTGAACACAGTGAAAGTCTGATAGACTACTGACTTGTAATCTTTGAAATCAATGGAAATAGAATAAGTTACTTTTCAGTGGGAGTAGAGGTGGCAGAAGTGGTCCTTCAATTGCTTGTTTACCCAGTTGTAAGCTATTTAACTCCTCAAGAGTGGTCAATTTCTCAGTCTTCTTTTTGGGTAGATGGAACCCAATGCATTAGATGCATTAACACAGTTAGAAAATGAACACCCTTTCTCTTAAAATGTAACTGGGGAAAAGTGAGTGTTGTATTTTTTATACAGAAGTCAACCAAATTTGATTTTCAGATACCTGTGGTTTTGTGAGAAACTAATATTTTTAGGTTTCCTTTGGAGTAGTTGAACTTTGCATGCAGTTAATAGTGGCCTTGTGAGAATAGAAAGCAGATAGCGATATACTGAGTAACTCAATGTGCTACTTTAGATGTTTGTTTACTTGAATAAATTAATGGTACTTATTTCATCACAAGGTCATTTTATAAGTAAGCTTATAAAATGTGCTATACTATGGAGTATGTGTACAACCTGCACATTTTTTAGAATCTGATCTCCACCAGCTCGGTTTTCTCTGTTGCTCTCTCTTTGGAATATGCTGAAACTGTTCAGTACACACAATACAACTATTAAATTGAAAAGCTAACTATATGTATAAAATGCAGGTATTTTGAGTTAGATTTACATTTAAGAATTATCCAACATTCTTCAATTCACCAATCTGATTCAACTCTCTGTATAAATGCAGATCTACAGTAATGGTGGCATGTTGCTATTATGTTATCAAATTAATGGAACGCGGAAACTTCAGACTCTTTAGTGATAGAGACACAGACGTTCGCTGGTTGTATCATGGGCAAATTCATTTATTTTAATGTAAATGTCAGCACAGTCTTGCATAGTTACATTCTGACTGAAGGTAATCAACAAAGTTTATAAAATGTGATGTGTATGTATATATGTGTCCTCTTAAAGATAGATGTTTTCCCAGATCCTTTTTTATACCAGTTCAAATTTGGAATTTACATTATATACATATACTTTATTGTTCTAAATAAAGATATTATGCACTGCCAAATAATCAGTATATTGCATTGTGTCAGTCCCACTTAAGACTTTTTTAAGTCCTGCCATCTCCTGGAAGAATTTTCTGCTGGAATGTACGCTACTAGATGCAGACTTCTTCATAATACATTTCATTTCTTAATCATGCATGTTTGAAGTCTTGTGCCACCAAAGTATATGTCCTCGTTATCAGCCTTCAGTGCTGATCCATAGTGTATATGTGATTTTGAAAATTATTCCAACCTTTAGAACTAAAAGCTTGTAGCTCCTTAATAAGCTTGCTTTTTTTTTTTTTTTTTTTTTTTTTTGTGCGCCCCACTTTAGGCAGTTTTCCACATCCTATTCTTGCTCTTAGGCACATATTGTCATTTTAATTTAATTTACCACTAAAAAGTCTGAATGTTGTTGATGCACTTCATTTGCCATGAGTGGCATTTACCAACTCAAACATTTTTTACAAATAACGTGGGGTTTTTTCAGCTGAGACCAGAGTGTATCCTGTAAGGATGGCATCCTTCCTTTCAGGTTTCAGCAACAGTTTATTGTGGCTTTTCAGTAAGAAGCAGAGGACAAGGTTGAGAGGAAAAACTGAACTGCTCAGGGAGGTCTGACATGTCTCCACTCCTGAGAGAGAACGGAAGGACACCAGCCGAAGAGGAAGAGTAAACCTGCTTTTAACCTACCTCAGAGAGAGGTAAGGAGCCTTGGAAGAAAGGGAGGTGAAGCCACAGCAGGGAGATACCTGGGTGCTTACAAATAGGAGCAAGGTACAGTCAGGATGGGTGAGAAAGAGCAGAGATCAGGGTTAATGGGCTGGGAAACAGGGGAACAGGATTTTGGGGTGGCAGAATTTAGGGCATGGGCGAGAATGAGAGCTGTGACTCTTGGTCTGGACACAGCAAGAAATGCCGAGCTGATGGGCTTGAAGAAGGCTACGGAGCAGGTGAGCTCTGCGCTGACAGTGCAGCAGGTCATGTCCTGGCGAGCAGCACCAGTGGCTCAGCTGGGTTGGAGGTACGATGGGCACCCAGTTCAGCTGGGGCTGGGTGAGCACCACGTGGCTGCAGAGGCTGGACATGAGCATGCTTTGTGTGGAAAGCAGTGCTAACGTAACAAAGGGGAGGCAGGCTTGACCGGGAAGTTCAGAAAGGCAGAACTAACGGCAGGGTACCTGGAAATGAGATGTGAGAGTTCTTAGCTAATGAATCAACCCTCGCTGAAGTCAAGAGCTGGTAATTGGTAATTTGGTTCCGTGTCCAGGTGGAGGCTGGTGACAAGTGGTGCCCTCAGGGATCTGTACTGGGACCAGTACTTGTTTAATATCTTCATCAATGACAGCGGGATCAAGTGTACCCTTGGCAAGTTTTCAGATGACACCAAGCTGAGTGGTGAGGTTGCCACACCTGAGGGACAGAACGCCATCCAGAGGGACCTGGACAAGCTTGAGAAGTGGGCACAAGTGAACCTCAGGAGGTTCAACCAGGCCAAGTGAAAGGTCCTGTATCCAGGTTGGGGCAACCCCCAATACCGATACTGGCTGGGAGATGAAGGGGTTGGGAGCAGCCATGTGAAGAAGAACCTGGGGGTACTGGTGGATGAAAAGCTGGACATGAGCTGCAATGTGCGCTCACAGCCCAGAAAGCCAACTGTATCCTGGGCTGCATAAAAATCATGGCCAGCAGGTCAAAGGAGGTGATTCTAACCCTCTACTCCACTCTGGCAATACCCCACCTGGAGTGCTGCATCCAGCGCTGGAGCCCTCGGCACAGGAAAGACATGGACCTGTTGCAGCTGGTCCAGAGGAGGGCCACCAGAATGATCACAGGGATGAAACACCTCTCCTATGAGGAAAGGCTGAGAGAGTTGGGGGGGTTTAGCCTGTAGAAAAGAATCCTCCAGGGAGACCTTATTGTGTCCTTCCAGTACTTAAAAGGGGATTATAAGAAAGATTGGGACAGACTTTTTAGCAGGGCCTGTTGTGATAAGACAAGAGGTAATGGTTTTAAACTAAAAGAGGGTAGGTTCAGACTAGATAGAAGGAAGAAATTTTTTACCATGAGAGTGGTGAAAGACTAGAACATGTTGCCTACAGAGGTGGTAGATGCCCCATCCCTGGAAACATTCAAGGTCAGGTTGGACAGGGCTCTGACCAACCTGATCTAGTGGAAAATGTCCCTGCTCATTGCAGTGTGGTTGGACTAGACGACCTTTAGAGGTCCTTTCCAACCCAAACTATTCTATGATTCTATAATCGGTTCAGAAGTAACATCTATCCCCTCTGCTTCCTTATAAAGAGTCCTTAAAAAAGCTGTAGTCATATTTATGTGTCATGGTTTAATCTTGGCTGGCAACCAAGCGCCACGCAGCCACTTGCTCACTCCCCCCTCTATCCAGAGGGATGGGGAGGAGAATTGGAAAGGAATGTAAAACTCGAGTGTTGAGATAAGAACAATTTAATAGGTAAAGAAAAAGCCGTGGACACAAGCAAAGCAAAACGAGGAATTCATTCACCACTTCCCATGGACAGGCAGGTGCTCAGCCATCCCCAGGAGAGCCAGGCTCCAGCACATGTAATGGTTAGTTGGGAAGACAAACACCATAATGCCAGATGTTCCCCCCTTCCTTCTTCCCCCAGCCTATATATTCAGCATGGTGTCCCATGACATGGAATATCCCTTTGGCTAGTTCAGGTCAGCTGTCCTGCCTGTGCCCCTCCAGCCCTCTCGCTGGCAGGGCCTGAGAAACCAAAAAGTCCTTGATTTAGTAAAAACATTACCCAGCAACAATTAAACCCATCAATGTGCCATCAGCATTGTTCTCACATCAGAGCCAAAACGCAGCACAGCACCAGCTACTAAGATGCAAACTAACTCTATCCCAGCTGAAACCTCTGCTCTCTATGAAAAAACTCTTGTTCTTTTAATGCACAGTAGTATCAATTACCTTAGAGAAGACATTTTTTATTTCTTGAATGCACAGAGGTTTGATCAAATCTTATCTCTGAATTTATTTACTCAAACAAGCATCCTTTCCATTTGAATTATCTGCCACCTGCCTTGCTCAATCTACACTATACATAGACAAGTATTTTTTCTACCATTCTGACCTTCTTATGCCTACTTCGAATTCTTCATTGAATAAAATCCAAGCTGCTGCTTCTCAGCATCAAACGTTTTACTTCTCTCTACTAATCTAGTGTCCTTAAAGCTATTGAGCCATACCTTAAGACACCTCCTGCTCTTCCAGAAATGCTACATTTAATTATAGTGTCTTTCGGTTTTCTAGTTTCACTTAAAAATACATATTTTTTTTAAAGTTCATTTAACTTATTATACACTCAAATATTATTTAAAGAATCCATCACTATTTTCCTTAAGAGTCCCTATGATATCTTTAAGAAAGTGGACAACTCAGAAGCTGTTAAAGGGCAGACATATTATTTTGTCACATATATGTAAAGACAACATATAAAAATACATAATCACACATCTATTAATTTATCTGTATTCTCTAGCTTTTGTGTATTACATCCTTAGTCTTTTGACCTCTCTGCAAATACCTTTTACTAGAATATCAATATATAAATGCTTAAATACAAAAGTCACAGGTTATACTCAGGAATTCCAACACACTTGAGAATAATAGATAACTATGAAAACCTTAGTAAGGGTAGAAACATGGACAAAATATATCAAGAAACACTGTTAGACTTTCTGACACTGAATATATCTTATATCACTATCAAACTCACTGAATAAAATGCCAATTTTTCCAGCTTTATTAGAACTATCAGAATCTAATCCAAAGGCATATAACTACCTTGATTTCTGGAGGAGAAAATATAAAAGCAAGACACTTGTCAAGATGAGCTGTATGTCTGAAAGACACCATGTTCAACAAATTAAATGTGAAAGATTTGGCAGTAAAAATGCTAGCAGAATTTTGGTTTCACACAGAGAAGAATCAAGATACACTACAGGGCTGTAAAAGTTACTTTCTCTATTACTGTGGTGACACTACATGTGGAATAAAATATGTCAGAAACATAAAAACATGGACAAACCAGAAAGTGTTTAGAGAACCACAAAATTTTAAAGTACTTAAAGGAGGCAGACTTACAAGAAGAAATTAATCGAGCTTTCTTGTTTTTTCTTTATGAAGATACAGTTAGAGAAAAAGACTGTTAGTCACAGTTATTAATTATGTCCAAATGTTTGGGAAAAAAACCTCAGGTAATATACATCTGTGCAGATTATTTAAGAACAGAGTAGCTATGCTGATTTATATTAATGCCAGATAAGGCGCTAAGAACAGAAGTAAAATTTAAGTTGACATGAGGCTATAGTAAGAGAATTTAAGTACTGTATAAAGAAAAAAAGAACTGTAAAGAACCAATACATTTTACAGCAGACTCCCAAAAGAACTGGAACAATGGAGACCACTATGACTAGGAGAGTAAAAAGTGTTACAAATTGTAATGCTTAATGGCACAGATGAAGACCATCATCAGTGTGATCATGGTTTTTTCTTTTCTATTTCAAACTTGTGCTATCAAACGAAAAAACAGAATTTGAAGATTTTAAGGCTGTGATGTGTTTTCCTTACTTTTATACAGATTTTTAGATGGCAATAAACACCACAGATTTGTGGTGTCTGGAATTATTATTCTGACATTTATGCAAACAATAACAGATGATCATGCTTTAGAAAACCACAATGAAAATATTTTAAAACCTCACTAGACAGAATTGTCTGGTATCTGTAAGAAGTGTTCTGCAGCAGCACTGTAATTTGCAATAATCCGAATTCTGACATATACTAAAAGAAGGACACTCTCCCCTTGTGACAGTCATGTCACTTGGTCATTTATATTGTATTGCATATATATTATGTTCTTTTTGATGTGCTGCCATTCCAGCTGGCAGACTCACAAGTTTGGAAGACTTTCACTCACTCACTCACTCACTCACTCACTCACTCACTCACTTTCTTTCATCTCTGCCCTTGTGAAATATAACTGTTCCCTACAAAGCAGAACTGACACAACAGGAGAGACTGAGAAGGTAACTCTACACTGCCATGGTAGCACAGACGTCCAGCTCACATGTGTGTTCAAATTCTCCCATGCTGCAAAGGATTGAATCACACCGTGAGCTCAAGGCTAGTGTTAGCCAGCTGGCTTAGCAGTAAGGAGAGCCTTACTCCATAGTGCTCTACTGATGTTGGCTACAAGAAGAGGTGGGAATCATATCCACGTGTCCCACATCCTGGAATACAATTTGGACTACTCAGCCCTTAAGCAAGAAGGTGAGGGAGGTGCCATTGTGTGCAGGGCTAAATTCAATAGGTACGGTCTGGGAACTCGTAATGAGCTGGACTCTGCAGGGAAGAAGTGCAGAGGGACACTCTGACAGACTGTCTCAAGTGAGGACAGCAACCAGCTACTCAGCCTTGCCGAGACTGGCAGTTCTGCTACCCAGGAACCTTATTCAGGAGACAAGGGGTAATGCAATCACACACAATTTAAAAGTATTCAAATTTTTAACCAGCAGGTGATGCAGGTTATGTGCCTACTGGGAGAGTACCTGGGCAAGTATTCATATTTTTGTGAACTTCTAGGTGAGAAAAAAGGGAAAAATGGAAACAGGATCTATGGACTGTTGGAAGTCTGGCACTGGGACAGGTTGCAAGATCTACAGCTGCAACTGGGGGACTGTGGCACAGAGAGGGGAACGTTTGAGAGCCTGGAAATAAGAGTGACGACTCTCTCAAAGCAGTGGGAACAAGGCAAGATGTGATGGTGACTAGGAAGGTCATCTGAGGAGTTGAGGAATGGTTGGTGAGAAGGAATGTGGAGTTGAGAGAGAAAGACTATAAGCAGAGGACAATTGTAAGGAAGAGAGACGTAGATGATAAGACAGAAAGAAGGAAATAAAATTATCTATGCCAGAAAAATGAAACTGGGAAGAGAAATCAAGGAGGGACGGGGGTGGGGGGTGGGGGGTGGGGGTGGGGGGGAGAGATAGGGTTGGTCCTGGCTTTAAGTTAGAGAACATACAAAAAAGAAAAGAGACCATACTTTGAATGAATGTGCAGAAGCATATGTATTCACAACAGACATCTTTTATGAAAGCTTGATGTGGGGCTGGTGCAGTCTGAGTCTCACTCAATCCTTGGAAAATGTGCAGCATTAGAGTGTTTAGGCTTAATCTTGCATGTTTCCCATAATCAGAATTTCTAAGAGTCCCTATGAAAACAGATGTATACATTCTCTGTTTGTTATTAATAAATGACTGTATCATTAATTTCTTATTAAAAATCTATTTAACATATTTATACAGAAACCATAAAAACAGAATGTTGCACAATCTGCTTTGCTATACTCTTGGCTGGAGTTAAATAAAATCCCATAATGAAGTGGTTCAGTTTGAGCAACACAGCTCTGGTAGCTACACAATAAATGCTAGTATGCATCTTAAAGGTTTCTTTTAGTTTTGCTACAAAATGCATGGCTCTGTGTGAGCAGCATGTTAACAGAGGTAGAACTAAATATTTTTTTAATTTCTCAGATGGCCAAAGGAGACATCCACAGAGTCATAAGTACTTTTACAGTTTTCTGTCTCTGAAGTAATTTCCAGGGAGGAAAAGCCAAGGATGATTATATTATTCTTCACACTACTAATAGGTGTAACTTCCTCCTCCTCTGATATCTAGAGGTTATATATAATATTTTTGTCATTCTTGTCTTAGGAGGAAGGAACTGAAGTAATTCCCTACACTGATAACATCAGGACTCTTAGTCTACCCTCTCCAAAAGAAAGTTAAGGACAGAAGCTCTTAAAATTCACCTCAGATATCTGCACAAATATAAAAGGAAAGATCTATTTTATTCCTATCTAAATGTATTTATAAAGGTGGAGCTTTGATCTTAAATGTATGATTCTGTTCTTAAAAATTGAATTATGAAACTGGCATTATGCTTCTAATTCATTTTGTTATATCTGTTCAGTTTACAAATAATAACTGTTCTCGTAACCGTGCCAGCCTTGCATACTCATTCTGAAATGTCACACTTTCTCATGCATATGTCAAAGAACTGATGCAAACATGATTTTAATTTAATAGAAATATATCCACTGAAATACATTCAACAGGCTTAAGACTAGACCTAGAAATTCCAATGAAAATATTTATGTCTAAATCCCAGTGTATTTGGTAAAGTATATAGGTTTAAATAATCCCAGAATTTCACAGTGGAACACGAATTATTTTTTTTTGTCGTGATGCACAAGAGAAATACTAAATACGTATGCGTGTGTGTATGTATACCCTTAGGACCTAATCTCAATAAGCTGTCCAAATGTCCAGAATAAACACAGAAAAATAGCCTGACATCCAACACAGATGGTAGTGTGATTGATAACACGAAGCAGCTGTAAACAAGACTCAGAACATACCTAGCCACAGTCATAAGATAAGTGGTTTGCACTGTACTTTCTATGTCAGAGATTTAACCACCCTGGGTTCCTTGCCAGATCGCTGCTGGTGTTCTGTAAAGCTGCCTTTGCTGTCCTTGCACAGCACTTCAGTCTGACGTGCAATCCAATCCATAGCCCATCTGTAGAAGTGCTTATAATCATAGGAAATCAACATGTGAAGGGCAAAGGATATGATAAAATATTATTTTATTATATATATTTTATATACATAAATTATTATTTTATCTTCAAATTTTTATCACTGAAATTACAACCAGATAATTTGCACAGCAACAGTTACAAAAACACATAAAAAAATTGGCTTTGACATTAAAATAAACATGAGTTCCTAATATGCAGAGGTCAGATGCATAGAGTACGTGTGCTGTTTTTACAGTCTAATTTTAACTACAAATCTCTCCAACAACAGCCTCCAGGACTCTGTATTTCCATGAGTTACACAAAATAACAAAATATATGATTAGCAATATCTTAAAAATGGCTATATAAAACAGCATAACTAGTGGCAGTGTAATCCTACAGTAACATTAGGAAATCTAGAACTAAAAGTCAAGAACAAGCTTTTAAGCTTAATCAGCCCCCACACACACGATTATCAGTTTAAAGTGCTGCATCTTATTAGTTATGTATTCTCTATCCCTCTCTGTCTATGTTGACAGCCATCACAGATAGAGATGGATCTTTAGCTATGACATCATCAAACTAAAATCCAAGCCCAGTTCACTAGCAACAATTGTCATATAATTAGCTGGCTGTAAAAATGCTTCTCACAACAGCCAGGCTCTCCTCTTTCCCCCTTTTTCTCTCCCCATGATATCAGGAGTCACACTTCTCATCTACCAGGCTCCTGCCTGTCAGGTGCGCCCCAGACTGCATTAGCACTGCAGCCCCCTTCTTCTCAAGCTGTTTCCTAAGAATTACCATGCCACTTCCCAAATTCTTCCTGCCTACCACAGAAATCCCACTTGCTGTGCCCTTACCTGGGAAGGTCTCCACTTGTCCTCACCTCCAGCAGAGGTCTGGATGAACCTCTGAAACCAAGCGTGCAGCTTGCAGCGGCAGAAGACAGGGGCTTCTTAGGATACCACTGAGGACAGCAGCCATCTCTACCAGCTGCTGACAGGTGGGATTGCTGTGGGAGAACCTGTTCCCTCTTGCAGGATGCTTAGCCAAGCCAGGGAATTACAGGATGCTGAAACAATTCTTTCTTCTCAAAGGAATTAGACAAAGAAATTTGTGAGGTTAACAGTATTAACACAACGTGAGAGAAATATGATCACTGTCTAGTATCTCGTAAAAATAATAAAAAAAAATATCCTTTTTTTAATTGATTGAAATGTAAGAAAACTCTAGCTTGTTAGAGTTTACAATTCCTTTATGTCTTTTGTCAAATAGTGTTCCTCTTTCTATCACTTTTGCCCCACTTCCAAAATAAAACTAAATCTAATCATGCTAAGACATTTGAAAATTTTTAATGCATCTCCCCATTATATTCCTTCACTTAACAACTTCAGGCTCCTTACATTGCAGTCATTAAAGTAACAGGAAGGTATCAGCTGAGAGCTAAAAAGCTTTCATTTCAGGCACCACACCACAAACTGAAGTTGAAGATTACAATATATTTTGGGTAAGCCATCAAGCTAATCAAACTAAAACATTTCAAAAGTTTCTTATAGACATATTGACAGCAAACTGGTCTCATGTAAATTTCAAATCCTTAAATGTAAAGGAATGAAGGCAGTGGGTTGATTAGCATTGATAATACACAGCTGTGGTCTTGCCTGGAAGGCAGTGGGTTGATTGCCATGGATGACACAGCAGGAGCAGGAGCAGGAGCAGGAGCAGGAGCAGGAGCAGGAGCAGGAGCAGGAGCAGGAGCAGGAGCAGGAGCAGGAGCGTCTGACTTCTGGAGGAAGGAGAAACAGCACAGACAGTAGAATCTGACTGATGGTAAATGCCTTGTTGCAGCCTCCTAGTTTGTGCTGTAACACTTGATGCCTCATGTGAGGCTGAGTTGGACTCTGACTACAACAACTGGTGCCCAGTGTAGCTGAGTCAAGCAGGAGAACCTGCCACCTATAACAGACACTGTGGGAAGCGAGCCATCGACAACTAATTGATATGGGTGTATTGCAGTATTTGTTGTCCATCTTAACTCAAATTGCAACTTTTGGTACCCATTGTAGATGGGGACTAATTGATATGGGTGCAGAAGAAGAAAACTCTGTTAACAATGCTTATAGATATATCTGAAAAAAGAAGCATAAAGTATAACAAGAAGGCAATAAGAACTTTGCTAGGATGGTGCAAAGTAAATGATGTGCTAGTTATGCCAAAAAAAATGTCTCCAGTGTTCAGATATGGTAAAATGCTGGAAAACTACTTTTTGAAGCTGCCTTGAGGGGGGATAAAATTGCAACAATGTTGCTAACAACGTGGAGATTAGTCTTAGACTTACAAGAACAATTAAAAGTGGACAGGGAGACAAATTCTATATTTGCAATGCTTATGGATATATCTGAGAAAAGAGGTGTAAAGTATGACAAAACTGCAATAAGAATTCTGCTAGTGTGGTGTAAAAAGTATGATTTGCCACTTACAGTGAGAAAGGTTTTCAGCATTCAGACATGGCAAAGCGTTGGAAAGATACTTTTTGAAGCTGCCTTGAGGGGAGACAAAATTGCCACAGCTTTGTTAACAGCATGGTCATAGATTTGCTGGAACAATCAGAAGTGAATGGAGAGACAAACCCTATATTAACAATGCTAATCAACCCACTGCCTTCTTTCCTCTACACGTAAATCTAGAGGCTAAAGCAAGCTGGTTTATTATACAGAAAAAGAGAAGGAAGGAAGATACCAGTGGAACCAAAGACCTATATTCTCTTTTCACCGCATACGAAGACTCAATCCAAAATGTTTGGGAGTGGGAGCAGCTGAAATCAAAGAACAGCTGTGTAGACACACATGCTACAAACTGCAGTTAACAAGCTTCTACATAGGCTTACTATTTAGTGGCTCTGTACTTTAACCGGGCACAACTACAGCCAATGGTGCTTTGAATGCAACCAGCTCACGTCCTTTTCTTCAGTTGTTAGAATGTTCTTTGGCTGAAGCTTCTTTCGTCAAGAAAGAGAAAGGAATCGTCCACTAAGAGCAGGGGAAACATGCACTATTACTCCTTAAGTGTTGACTCTCATGAGAGAATAGCAGGAAGAAGGAAGTTTTGGTAAACTCTTCTCTCAAACACTGCTCCGCTGTAGGTAAGTACTACAGCTGTGGTAGGCTCTGATCCAACGTGATCCAGTCACTGAAAAATTTAGTCTTCCCACACACACACCTAAAAATCGAGGAGTCAGATTCAACAGGCAACAAGTTGAAGTAAAACTCAGAGAATTGTCATGGGCAATTACAAAGATAGTACATGACAGCAAGTAAGAGAGATTTGATATTTACTCACTGAGCTTCCCATCCCCTAGCTAACAGCATTAGATCATACAATTGTGCTTTGGCTCCTTTCTCTGCAGTAAATAAGTTAGTTTACTGTGACACAAAAAGACATGAGCTCCAGACTCGGCAGCTAGATTCATCACATCCTGGGCAAAAATGTGAAGATTTCATAATCATCTGAATTGCACAACTTCTGGTGGTTTTCTCATAGCTTGCTCTTTCATTGAAAAAAAAGTTTTTATTTTTTCTTTTCTGAAAATATAATACACAGTGTAAAGCACTGTAGTGCCAATCCCTTCACCCAGATTTATTTAAAAATGCCTTCTTTCAACAGCAGTTACAGGGAAAATAACTGTGGTGCCTCAGTGAATATATCAGTTCTAGCCAGGTTGTTAAAGAATGTGGGAATTGAAAGATTCCAGTTTTATTAAGCACGTAGGAAAAACCATAACTGAAGGTAAGGTACTTTTGAAAACTCCTGTTTACTCCTCTCCTCTTTTTGCAAAAAGAGCTCTTTCTCCACCCTTCAGAATATAATTTTCTACCACAGTCACTAACAGCAAATATTTCTTCTATTCATCCCAGTTATTTTTTGTTATTGCAGATTCTCTTCCTTTGTAGCCATTAAGGACAGATAGATAGTACCACAGAAGATGGTAGTAAGCAATCTCAGATGTTGTACTAATGCCGATTGTCACAAAGCTAACAGTGAAGTCAATGTCTGTATGTCAGATATAGCTTAAGAAACTTTTGGGTTTGCTGTTTTCTCCTCTGTCCTTACCACCAATTCCTATTATTTTCTATCTCTGTGGTGATCTGAGAGTCAGCCCAGCAGAAAAATTAACTTTTTTTTTTAATTATTTTTTTAAGTGAAGTGTCCTTCTATCAATGTAGCTTTTTAAATTATTTTTTTTTGCTGAGTTAGATGACTGCAAATGCTGACATGAGGGGTGTGGAGTATGGAGCTGGAGAGGATGAAGAGTAGGATCCTGGCAATCCCAGTTAAAAGTTATGTTGCAGCCTTATGCTCCTGTTTGAAGTCCTCTGAATGAAATGTCTGAACTGGTCTAAGTTAGACTAAACACTCTATCTTTTGTCCCTTTCTGCAGCTGTACAGTATTATCTAAGCAAGGGCTCCAGCTGGGCTGAAGATGACTTATTAAAAATGTGCAGTCATATTTTGATTAGCTGAAGAAGCTTTTTAGAATAGGACTAAGAAAGTATTAACATTCCTACATGGATTTATTTTGATGTTATACACTTGGAACATTTGGGAAAAAGATGAAGCTGTGCAGTTTACCTTTTAAAGAAAAATAACAGAAGTTATTAATTCAGTCAGAAACAAGCAAAACGAATTAATGTACTCCGTACCATATGTTGAGTCACCAGTGAATCACATCCCATATTAATCAAAAATTCAGAGGTGGCCGCCACTGCTAACGCAACTGTTCTCTGCTAATTAGAGACAATGGTGAAAATTGCTAGTTTGGTGGATAGCAGTGCTTCCTAAAGTGAATTCAGCAGGTTATTTCACCAAGTCAATTATGAGACATAAGAGAAGATTTAGCAAGGGAGGGTGAAGGTAGAGAAAATCAATCCATCTGGAAAATGTACACTCTATTTTATGTACTTTGAATATATGTTACTAATTATATTAAAATAAAATTACTCAGATTGATTGCAGTGAGACAAAAAGGGCTATAATTGTGTTTTAAAGAGGCTCAAGAAGATTCTGCCAGGTTAGGTGAAACCCTAGGGTCCAAGCAGCCATTTCATTCTGGTATTCTGGTGTTTATTACCATGTGACTGCCAAGACATTGGCAGGAAGCTTCTGCAACAGAGTCTAACCAGATAAACTAAAGCATTTTTTAAATAATTGCCTGTATGCTTCACTCACACCCTTAAACAGATGAGGCACTGATGCAGTAGATTGCACTACACAGAATCATTTAGCCTGTCTCCAGCCTGGAGCTCAGAGGGAGGCTCTATTCCAAAATGAAGAATTCTAGGAAAGTTTTTAGGGGAAATAACAGTACCTAAGAAAGTGGAGAAAAGTTTTGTCTGTTTTTACCTTCTGGAGGTAACATTCTATTTCAATTCAACTCAGCTGTCTTCATCATGATTTACTGACAAAGAACAACTCTGTGAAAGTGACCACAATGTGCTTTAAAACATTGGTGGCAGCAGCAACAACAGCAAATTAAAAAAGTAATTATGATTGTGGTCAACTCCAAAAAGAATTACCTAAGAATAATGAAGCCTGTTAAAAATATGCAAAAAAGAGTAACTAAAAGATGGTAAAAAGCTGACTAAAAGAGTTAAATCTCTGCCAACAGCGTGAGAACAATTTAGAGACTGCACTGAAGGTAAAAAGGATATGCATGCTTCCCGTCATGAAAGATTTGAGAAAAGCAAAAGGAAGCCAGCATGGCTAAACAACAGTGCAAGAAAGATTAGTAAATGCAAGAGGGCAAGTTTGAAAATGTTGAAGTGGTGTCCAAATATGGAAACTAGAGAGGAAAAAACTTTGGCAGGTTGAATATAGAAACACAGTAAGGCAAACCAGAAGACCACTTGAAGAAAGTTTGCAGAAAACAACAATAAATATTTTTTTTTCAAAGCTATCAGCCACAGGAAGTCAGATATTCAGAGGATAAAAGGAGAACTTGGGGAAGGCAGGGCCATAAAAAAGGAAACAAAATTAATCCTCTATTTTTGTGTTCGCCGTGACTGTACATGAAAAGGCTATCAGGCCAGACAGACACCTTCTTTACCAGGAGCTCATTACAGGAGCTGACTCAAATTTAAGTGTTGGTAGAAGAGGTTACGGAAGAAACAGATGAAGAAAAAACCAGATGTGATTCACTAGGAAACTCAAGGATAAAATAGCTCAGCTGGTACATGTGAATTGCAGCCTTTGCATTAGAAGTGCCTGAGTGTCTGTGGTCAGTACAAGTTTTGTTTGTGGTCAGAACAAGTACAATACACTGCAGAAGAGTGCAAGACATTGTTGAGGAAGGAGGCTTTGCCTTACAAGTCTCCTGGCATTCTTTGAAGGTGACAACAAGCTTGTTTACAGGGGGCATACAGCTTGTGCTGGTTTTAGCGGTGGTAGAGTTAATTTTCTCCATAGTGACTAGTATGGGGCTCTGTTTTGGATTTGTGCTGGAAGCAGTGTTGATAATACAGGGATATTTTCATCACTACTGAGCAGTGCTCACAGCATCAAGGCCTTTTCTGTTGCTCACACTGCCCCACCAACAAGTAGGCTGGAGGATGCACAAGAAGTTGGGAGGAGGCACAACTGGATCACCAGGTGACCAAAGGGATATGCTATGCTATATGATGTCATGCTCAGCAATAAATCTAGAGGGAAGTTTGGCCAGGGGTCCACTGCTCAGGGACTGGCTAAGCGTTGGTTTGGTGGTGGTGTCCAATTCTTTTTCCATTGCATCACTTGTCTTTCTTGGGTTTTATTTCTCTGTTTGTTATTTGTCTTTTCATTACTACTTCTACTACTTTTTTATTATCATTATTATTATGTTTCAATTATTAAACTGTTCTCATCTCAGTGCATGAATTTTCTTACTTTTACCCTTCCAGTTCTCTTCCCCCTGCATCCTTCTGTGGGAGAATGAGCAAGCAGCTGTGTGGTGCTTAGTTGCCAGCTGGAGTTAAACTACAACTTAAACTATCTCATGCTTCCAAACAGCGTCCAACAAGGTGCTTCATCAAAAGCTTTTGTGGGGACTTAGAATGAGAGAGAACATTTACTCATGAATGAAAGACAGGATAAAAATAGGAAGCACTGGTTAGAATTCATTTGGTCCCTGTAAGAAGGTCAACATGTATGCATGCTGGGACTGTGCTGCTCAAAATTGTAGAAAATAGCAAGGTGACAGTGCTTCCTGTGATTATTACATTATTAAAGGATAGTAAATACAAGAATCAGCTATGAGGTGTAGAAGGAAAGCATGAGATAGATGTTAAAATGGTAGATAAGATTCAGTGAAGATAAATTTAAAGTGCTGCGCAACAGGAAAAAAAAAAAAAAAAGCTAATGTACCAGTACCCCACAGGAATGAGCCCAAGGATTATAGTAGGTGTTCTTGTGCTCAGTACTCAGTGTTTATCTATCAGATAAACAGTGTTAACTATCAGAAGAACAGTGTTTAAAAAGTGTTAAGAAGAAAACAGGTATCATCATTATGCCACTGTATAGACTGTACCCTCATTCTTCCAATAGAAGAAGTAGGAATCATCAAATAAAACTGGTGATTGTCTGGGTCAAAATAAATAAGGTAACACAGCTTAATTATGACTTTTTTGCCATAACATTTCCAAAGAGTTCATGAAAGACAAAATGATCAAGGGCTATTATAAAAAGTCATCATTCCTGAAACAGAAAATTGGGCACTAAGCCACAAATTCCTGGAATTCAGGAGAGTATTGTGTGGAACTAATACTGTAGCCTCTCTCTATTTCTGTATTTATTGTCACGGAGAAGACAATACTTAGGACCAACCCAATTGAAGTCTTCCAGTACCTAAGAAGAGGCTACTGAGAAGATGAAGGTTGGACTAGAGGTCTTCTGATGTCCCCTCCAACCTGAATGATTTTGTAATTCTATGATTCATTAAGTTTCAGCACTGCTGGGGACAGGCTACTAGGGTAGCTGGTCTTTGGTCCAATCCAGTATACCGGTTCTCATTTTATGCAGTGTGTGTATTAGAACATAGTTAGAACCTCAAGGTCAATTTCAAGCTCAGTAGCAATGCACCACATCTGCAAGCCAAATGATGCAAGTGTCCCTTATATTTGCAGCTTCAAGTAATTGGCTTTCTGAGTTTTACTTTCATGCTTTCAAAAAGAAAAAAACATTCAAGTCCTCACAAATAATACACATTCAAATATCATATTTGAGTCCTTTAAGAGAAAATGAGTATTGGAGAGAAACTCATTCATAAAATGAATGTTTATTGGGTTTTGGTATATAAGGAAGTCAGCAGTTTAATTGGCGATTTAAAAGCCAGTCACAGGACTGATGTTCAGGAAGTGAATGTGAATGTTCAGGAAGACCAAGCAAGGAAAAATGGGAGAAGACACTTTACTGTAAATTAAGACTGCTGTATGTTGTATAGATTTACAAAATGTTAGAAGTGTATTATTTGATATAGAGGAAGAGCTGAGAAGCTGAATGAAAGAATGTTCAGAAATTAAAGTAAAAGAGAAAAAAAAAATGTATATTGTCAGGACATGAGACTACAATAGCTACTTCCATTTGAAAGAATTTTTTTTACTCAGACTCTCCAGTGAGATAGAGCAATACACTCAGGCATGCATTTTTATCTCGGAAGCAGAGGGAATTATTAGGGGGCTACTGCTTTAGAGGAGACTGACAGATAGAGGAAGTGGTTGAGAATATGAAAATGGACAATCATTTGCAAACAAACAGCTCATCAGAAAATACTGCAGTACCACTCTAAAAGGAGCAAGAAAGGGAAGGAGTGAAAGCAACAAGATAATGACAATAAAACAGATGGAATGTGTGGGTTTGATCTCCTGGGAAGGTACAGGGAGGGGAAAGCAAAGCAGGGAAGCAAGTACTTACTGAAAGAAACCTTATCAAACACACAATTAGTCTGAGACAAAGAAGAGGGGAGGAATGGCTTTTGGTTCATTAGGTGCAACTGAAGCAGAAACGAATCATACAACAGGTGAAACATGACAAAAGGCACATCAGAAAGAACAAGTATAAAGGGGAACAGCATAAGTGCATGGGGTAAATCAAATGCTATTGTTAAGACATTTAGGAGCAGCAGGTGAAAAGAGCTGGATGAGAACAGAAAGGAGTTAGCAGAAGTGCTAAAACACAGAACAGCGTGGTGTTAAAGCAAGGTCAGCAGAGGACTGCCTGAGTTTCAATCCCATAACCCCCAATCCTACAGAAAATTGTCTGAATTAAAAGCTGGGTTCGGAAAATACTCAGAAGCTGTGTAGAAACAGCAGACCTGGGCCATATTAAGGATATGCTGCTTTTCTGCCATTTCAGGCATTTCTGCCATTTTTTTCCAGAAAAATAATCCAGTCAGACTTGATGACTATAAGGCACAGTATATTAAATAATCTGTCTGGAGTTCTGTTGAATAGTTTCTGCTGAAAGTATTTGGACTGGTGAGTGCCTAGAAGGGTATGTTTGTCACAGAAATTATAGTACTGCCTGACGAGCCTTTTGGGCCTTTCCTGGCTGAAGGCTGGAGCCCCCCGGAATGACGACAGCGTAGCTGCGATGATGTGATTTCCACTCGTGTTGAAGAACATGTGTACTGCCACATCACAGCAGAAAGCAGACATTTCTGTACACACATATGGCGTCTACAGGAAGGTCACAGCAGTACTGCATCCAGAGTTACTCCAGCCCAGTACAAGAACAACTCAATATCCAGTGGCCTATATTTCATTTCTACCTGCAGTACTATTAATTATGGGGCTTTTTTGTAGACTGATAGTCATATCCATGAATAAGATTCAGTAATGTGTAGGCACATACAAGTCTTTCATTCACATTTGATTTATGGAAGTTGAGTATTTTTTGAAATCTTGAATACCTCCTTGATATGTCTGAAGCTAGCTATCGAAATGTTTCAATGTGCAAAATCTTAACATATTCTGTAAAATCATTACTCTGCCTTCCGGGTCTTTTAAATATAAAATATGCAGTACCATATACACTTTTTAGGAAAAGAAAGGCTTCTGGTCTTGTCAGCATCAGGCAAACACAGCACTCTTACTCCTTGCCTTTTCTAAGCTCTCTAATGACATTATAAAATGCAGGAATCAGTGCCTTGTCAAAAACTTCGGTCAACATTTATAACCCAGGTTTGTAGGTATTTCTCTTTTTTCTTTATGCTAATTATGAATAATTATCTTGCTTAAATTTTTTTTAAAAACACAAAGTCTTTACAAAATTTATCAAATCTGAGTTTGTGTAAAATATAATCTGATATAAAAGAACATTAAGGTATTAAGCCTTTCTACTTAGAATTTAGAAATGAAGATATACAGTTCTTTTTCTATAATGTAATTTCTCTGCAGTCTTTCTATTACTCTAGTGATAATTTAAAAAAATTAAAGAGTTGTCTTACCTCTCAGCTAGAACTCTATTGAGAATGAAAATGTGCAACAAGTAGCACTCCAGTAGTGTCACCTGCCTTCTTAATGTGGCACTCATGACTGCGTATCCAGTTCTGAAAGGCATACTAATGTATGCATGTCACCAGCATCAGAGTGCTTCCCTTCAAAAGGAAAGGGAAGTATTCATAAAAACAAAGCCTTATCCATAAGGAGTTTGCATTGAGGGTTATGCTTGCACTGAGTGGTCAAGTGATGGAGAATGTTACCATTGAATTCACCAGCTTCTTCATAAACTCAAAAATTACATTACTTTGGATGAATCTGCACAGTAAATAGTTCAAATAGAGAAAGCAATAATGCATTGGAATACAAGCTCTTCTGTTTCCAGTGAGTTAGGTGTTCATAGATAGCATTCATGGTCTCTTGTTCATTTTACAAAAAACACCAGATGCTAAGTCAAACACTGAAGAACATGCAAGAGCAGAACCTCTTTTCCCCAAACGATTCACTGTTCTAGGGACACAGTGAGTTTTTTCCATTGAAACAGATTACAAATGGCTTGTGATTTTCTGATTTTCAGATCACTATGAAGTTGCTATCAAAAAGATCCATTTAGAGGAAACACAATTTGCTGGGCTATAGTCATGTCACTGGTTGAAATTTTATGCCATATGTGATACATGACATTACAGTATGTGATCCTCTTCTCATCTGTGTCTAGATTGTAATGATGAAAATTATATAAAACATTGCCTAATTATATACACATCATAGTGTGAGAAATAAGTGGGATGAATGTGAAAACATTTGCAATTCATTCACTGGATACAAGAGAAAATCAAAACAAACAAGAAAAAAAAAAAGAAGAAAGGTAAAAAGAGTAAATTTATTCTTTCCCCATCTGGCTGTCATATCGTTTTTTTTTGTTTGTTTTTGTCTTTTATGGGCTATGCAATCAAAATTTTCTAAAATAATTGCAACAGAAATAATGTAAGCAAAAAATTCTATTTGCTTGTCCTGCATATGTTTAATACATTTGTATAACATTAAATATAATTACTTTCTAGATAAAGATAGAAAAATGGCATTACTCATGTAACTATTAAGGAGTGAAGCACCAGTTATTCAGGAACCGCACAGCAGAGTTTAATTATCCAGTCAATAGAAAAAATTGTCTTAGAACTTATTGTCTTTTATATTCTGTGACATGAATTTCTTCACTTCCATCACTTTGAGCTCAACCAATAAACAATATTCAAAAGGTACATAAAGTCTATGCCTCTAAGCTCTTAATTCCCACTGGCAAGTTCAAGAACTGATTAAAGTTAGAGCTCCAATTATGCAATGAAGGAAGAGTGTCTAAAAATGCATCTGTTTTGTGGAGTGCTTTTTGCTTCCCAGGAAATGGTTGCATGAAGCATGCATTCCTGCCAAACAACTCTATGAAATATAAGCCTCTAGGTGTTCCCACAGACATCATCTACCACAGACTATTTAGCCTTTCCTCCTTCTAGCTCTGGGCTAGTTTCATGGAAGGTCTTAAGAGCCCATAAATCTCTCTTCATGAAGCTAAGGCTGTATCTACATTAATATGCAATTCAGCAAACAAAAGCAGATTAGCAGACTGAAGCTGCTGATACCTCTGCATTCACATTACATATGTTTCAGGGCTTGTCCTTCAGACTAGGTCTGGCCTGATGCCTTGAACTGAACATCTCCATCATGAACATGATTCATAGCTGCCCCAAGGACTAGTCAGTGGTTTGGACCCCCACTAGGGGTTAAAGCACATCTGTAAGTTCCTGGATAAATACTTCTGGTTTAATTTCACACAGGTAGAAACTAGCACAAATGCACTAAAGGTGCTCTAGAAACCAAGTCAATGTGCATTAAGTGGGAATGACTGAGGGTTCCTTTCAAAACTACACTATT
This sequence comes from Microhierax caerulescens, assembly GCA_035590215.1. Classification (NCBI taxonomy): domain Eukaryota; kingdom Metazoa; phylum Chordata; class Aves; order Falconiformes; family Falconidae; genus Microhierax; species Microhierax caerulescens. The sequence continues at coordinate 42,762,775 of JAVJGJ010000057.1, read as the reverse complement.
GCACTGAATCAACACATTCAGACACATGAAGCCTACATTCAATACAGGAGTGTCAATGGTTCTTTCATCTGACTGTACATAAAGTAAAATTTCTGTTGGTAAAAAATAGCTCAAAACTTCAGCTGTGGAAGTAAAACCAAATTCTACCTTCATCTTCAGAGCTTCACAGCATCGAAATTTATCTTCATATGAGAAATGGACATACTCCATCGGCACCACCCTGCTGGGAGGGTGGAGGCAAAACCCTGCTGAAAGGGCTGGTGTGGCGCAATGCAGTCATCTGCAGGGGAGGAGAAGGGGAGAGGGCTTATGAGCAGTAACCACCTGGCTTCCCACGCCTCATGTTCCTCCTCCCACTGCTGGCGCTCCCCACCTTTGCACAGCCTCCCCTCCAATACAGATGGACAGTGTAGAAGTGAGTGGTCAAACAAGCACCAGATCATCCCTGCAAGCAGCAGGGTTATGGCTGCCTGACACTGGAACAAGAGAAGTCTTGGTCCTGTTTAAGGAGGACAATATCTGCAGAATCACTCCACTGTAGCAAGCCATGATACTTTTCTCCTGTTAGCTCCAGCCCTAAAACCACTGGAAGGGCATCACCTGTTCTCCTTAACTTATTGTGTGATGTAATTCTGTGCTTCTTGGACTGCAGAAGTCACCTTACAGAGAGCTGCCTATGCCACGGAAACAAGGCACAGTCAGAATTAATCTGGGTGCCGTGGCTTAACCCCAGCCAGCAACCGCTCGCTCACTCCCCCCACAGTGGGATGGGGAGAGGACGGGGAGAGTGAATGTGAGAAAACTCATGGGTTGAGATAAAGACAGTTTAATAGGTAAAGCAAAAGCCACACATGCAAGCGAAGCAAAACAAGAAATTCATTCACTGCTTCCCATCAGCAGGCAGGTGTTCGGCCATCCCCAGGGAAGCCGGGCTCCAGCACACATAATGGTTGGGAAGACAAATGCCATAATGCTGGATGTTCCCCTTCTTCCCCCGGCTTACATACTCAGCATTATGTCAGAATATCCCTTTGGCTAGTTTGGGTCTGCTGTCCTGGCTATGCCTCCTCCAGCCCTCTCACTGGCAGGGCCTGAGAAACTGAAAAGTCCTTGACTCAGTGTAAACGTCACCCAGCAGCAACCAAAGCCATCCGTGTGCCATCAGCATCTCACACCAGATCCCAAACACAGCACGGCACCAGCTACTAAGAAGAAAATGAACTCTATCCCAGCTGAAACCAGGACACTGGGGTACAACAATCCTGGCCAAGCAGGGTTGTGTTGGAAATCAAGAGGACAATTTAAATGCTCTCCAAGATAATGAAGTGAAAGCCCCAAGTCTCCAAGTCAGATAACTCATCATGTGTTAATGGCCAATAAAAACTGTCAGACACATACACTGCCCCTGTCAAGGAAGACAGGCAGGTGCTAAAGGCCAGCCATGTGATAAAATGATTATAACTGCCAGACTTCATGGAATGAAAGGTAGGGGAGGGAAAGACAGCATAGCTGTAGAGTGGTTCTGTTTCTCAGGGTGAGTATCATGATTAGATAAACTTAGAATTTATCTGTGAATCTTTTTCCAGGTCAGCTGCTCTAACTTTTTTTTTTTCACTCACAGCCTTATTTAGACAGTAATAACGTAAAACACCAAAATGACTTTCTCAGTATATGACTTCCTCTATTCCCCTGTGCAAAGCCAGCTTAGCACTTACAGGTCTATCCTTGGCTAAAATGAAGTTGGAAGAGGTCTCAGAAGAAAAAGAAAAAAAGTGACACCATTGTTACTCCAATCAAAGTGCTTAACATTGGCCTAAACTATTTTTAAAGCACTTGTTTAAATTTTAAAGCAGTAAGGGATTAAGAACAAACACAGGCATTTCTCATCTCCCTTGCATGTAAGTAAAAGGTCAAGAACAGATTTTTGGGTTCCTGAAAAAGCCCTCTGCATTTTTGAAAGTTAGAAAACACAGGCCAGATAATCAGTGAATGTAAATTAGCAGAGATCTGTCATAGTCAATATAGGAGGCCAATTTACACTGGCTGAGGTTCTGGCTGCTGTTTTGTAAAAGATTACAATGTTTTTTAAAGAAATACATCCTGAGAGAGGAGATGCAGATTTCCCTGCTTGAGTCTCTGCCAGAGGGAATGAACTCCTAAGCACTATAAATCAACACAATGAAAACAGGCAGTTAAAGCCTAGTTCTTGCAACGACAGGTATACTGTTTCTTTAACTTTGGAACAGAAAGCCAGGATATGCATGCAGGAGCTCTCTACTGAGGGACAAAGAGCACCATAGCTTAATGATGCCATTCCATTAATTCCAGTAAGTGTCTTGACAGAAGCAGCAAGTCAGCAGCATGGAGTTCCTAAGAACTAAATCAGAAGTTTCCTAAAGCTGACTTTAGAACATGACACTAATTACACTGTTTTCATCATAGCATGTACAAAGTGTTTCTTCTGGAATATCAAGAGAGGAGGTTTGTCCCTTTTTTAAAAAAGTTATAATACACCTCTGAAGTGTCTTTTTGCTGATTCTTGCCATGATGATAAAAAAAGAGCAGAGTGGTATTCCAGAGTTCTCCTTCCAGATCTGCAGCTAGTACAGATCTGAAAGCTGCTTAAGACCTGATCCAAAAGCCAGTCAAGTCAGGGACATACATGATCACTAGAGCAAACAAAATCGGTATTATCAGCCTAATCCTGCTTCCATGGAAATTCCTCCTTTCCAATGGAAACAGCATCAAATACTTGGGCTTCATTTTAATCCTTAAATGAATATTTCTAAAGCAATTTCAGTAGAAACTATTTAATTTAAAATTCCTCATGAATAAAGCATCTTGCAAGTGAGATTGAACAAAATTAGTAGCTCCTTATTATAAAATTCTGCGATTAAAATCAGGCTTTTATTCATTTTCCCAGTGCTTCACAAGAACACATTTGCAGATCTATGAGAAGTACTTCTGAATCTGTCTTTTCTTCTCCACTCCCATGCTGTATGTAATCACTGCAGAGTTTAAAGAGCATATTCATGTGAGAACACTTTATTTTCTAAATATGGACAACTGGTGTGTTCAGGTGATTATTTTCTGAGTGAATTTCTGAAAAGATACGATCCTTCTCAGGAGGTCTGGTATTATAGGCTTAAGTCAAAAGAAGCATGTGTTCCTTCACCTTCTCTTTCCCATTGCAGTGCATATAAATAACAGCTAGGTTGTAGTAAGTTTTTAATTTACTTCTATTCCAGAACTGACTTGTAATCACAATTTAAGGATCTAACACAATAAACACTTATGTGATTACTCTTAACATAAGCTGAACAGTAACAAAGTAGTACAAAAGTATTACGCCCAATGAATAAAAGGGGAAAAGTATAGGGACAAATACCCATAGCCCATTCCTGGCTGTCTGAGAGGTTTCTAATTCCAAATTTAACAGGAAGCAGGGCCAAGCATTTAGCTGGCTTATACCTCACATAAAATGAGTCTTTCCTAGTAGATAAGCACTCTGAGATATGCATGAGGCTGTGTACTGGAATTTAGGCCACGTGAATATAAGGCCTGAATAGAGATCATTAAAATGTCAGCTTTTATTTTTTTACATAGGATTCAAAAACAAAGATATGAGTATCAACATACAAGCAAGACTTAAAATATATCAGTTTAATGATCTTTTGCAAAAAACCACTCCTGTGCTCAGGATGCATTTCAAACTCCATTTGACATACAAGGCAATTAATTCCTTTTGGTGCATTTATGTTCTCATATTTTGCTCTTTGACACCCAATGTGGTAAAAATGCTGCTAGTTTCAAAATTTATAAAATTATGGGGTTTAGCTTTCCTTCCTGGGGATACCTATTCTAAGGTGACTATTTTCCTCTTCTCCTTTATTTTCACTCTGTTCAAAACCACTAATATATCTGTGTGATAATTAACATACTTTAGCTTTTTGTTTGTAGTGAGTGATACATACTTAAAGACTGGATTAAATATTATAAATACACAGAGAGAGAGGCAAACTAAGTTCTGGGTGACTCATCTTTATTATCTCTGCTCCCTCAAGAAACACTAATATAAAGTGTCACTATATAAGGAATCTCCAGAATTATAAATCTTGAGCTATCTTTTTAAACTATATGCAGAAATTACAGCTGTTCTGGCATACGTTTTCCAGCCTATGAAATACTAAACCCAATGATATCCTGATTATATGGAAATATTTTTAGGCTGCAAAAGCAAGGACTAAGAGTCTGAGGAAATGCCTAATTAATGTGTAGTTGTGCACTGGTTAGTCAGGTCATTTTATCTCTATGCACCTGTCCCACACATTAAATGAAAGGAGAAAGAGTAGATGGACATATAATTGGACATTCAGTTTAATTAATTCATCAAAGACATCTAAGTGTGCTTTTAATAGACACAGTATATGTATCATTTATTAAATTCTGGAACATTTATACAATATGGTCTAACAATCACACTTTCTGTAGAGGATTTCCTACCTTTTTTAAAAAAGGGGGAGGGGGTAGAGATTTTTCTGATTTGCAAATTAAGTGACATGTTCAGGGAAAATCCCTAAAAATTCTTCGGTATACAAGCAGACCTGAGCTTGAACTGCCAGACCCCTTTGAATGGCTAGCAGCTAAGGCCAGCTCTTATTGCACAGCAGAAAATAAGCCTCCACCACCACCACTGTTCCAGAAAGCCAAGTCTGTCCTGTTTCCCTTTCTTTCTCATCATTAGAAGCTTGTGCTTTGCAGAGTCTAGAAAGCAGAGACATTATATCTATCTTGCTCCTTCACCTTCCACTTCCACTGTCATGGCTTGGAAAGCTTTAGGGCATTTGCAGTTCTGCATGTACATCTACAGAGCAGAACAGATTCACTCTCAGATTGTTCACTTTCAGCTAGTATTTTAGCAGATTGATAGTTTTCCTGGGGAATGCAAGTCCCAGAACAGACACTGCACTTTTTTTCAGCTTCTAATTTAGACAAACTCAGAGTTTCATGACACAAAGGAAAACATGTTTTTCTAGGCTAAATTGTTGATTTGTAGCAGCCTTTGATGAGGTATTAGAACATTTAACAGATTAAGAAAAATGCAAAATGAAAATGGAACATATTAGGCAATGAGGCTGTTTCAAGCTCCCTGTATAATTATTATAAACCTGTTTCCACTCATCCTGTAGACATTCTGTATGTCTGGAGACAGAGCGGAGCCTCCTTCCAGTATGCAAGTTCCCCTTGTATACGATTCCTTTTCTGTCAAGTAAGAAACCTAAAGACCTAAAGTGGTTACTGGATGCTTATGTGGGCCCAGAATTCCAGAAGTGAATGCTGCAATTTGTCTCTTCCTAATTACGATGAATTTTTCCTTTGTGCATTCAATGGAGACCGGATTAACGCAACTATTCTGTTTAAAAATCAAACCTCAGCATCGTCACTTGCAGTGCTCTAGTAGCTAAATTTATAGTATCTTATCTTGCTGAGGAATCTTTGCTGTGTTCCAGGGCCATTTGTTAATGTCAGCACAGCCACTGAAATGGCACAAGTTCATTATATTGTTATTGTATGTACAGCATAACAGAAAACTAAACAGAAGGTCAAATTCTGATCATGTGACTATGTATATAAATCAAGAATATTTCCACTGAGTAAAATGAAATTGTTGGAATAGCTGGCCAAAGACCTAATTTATTATTGTGGCACACAGAAATAGCAATTAGAAATAAATACACAGACATACATACAGTGAATAGAATATACAATATTATCTCTCTGTACATTTAGATTTCTCTTAAAAAGCAAATGGGAAAAGATGAAGAATACGAAGGATTTTTCCACTGTTTTTATCATACGTGAAAATCCAATATGGAGCCTGAATTGCTTGAAATAAGAACTTCAGTTGGCTAAAGGAAATTTTTCAATAAGAGGAGTATATTTTGCTTTAACCCATTCAGTTTTGCAGCCTTTTTTCACTACGCCACTTACCCCAGGGAAACTGGCAATTGTGAAAACAGATTTCTTGAAACTGAGTGCAGTCCTTTTAAATCCTATGTTTTGGCCAAGAGTTAGTGCATATTTTGTAAAAGGAAGAGACATGAGACCCATTACTAAATCTGTCCCATAACATTCCCCCACACACAGACCTCCGTGTTACATGTAGGATCTGTTTCCAAGACCATTCTTAGTTCTGTTTCTAGTACCCTTCCACCCTTTCAGGGCACTGAGATAGGCAGGCCTGCTTAAGGATATCTGAACATGTCTCAAACGTCCGAAGTCTGACATGTCATATTTCCCCTAGACAAAAGGAAAGCATAGAGAGAAGGGTTTTCGAGTGCTGAGGATCTAGCTTACATCACAGCACCAGCCAAGGATCAGTCTCTCTTATTATAAGTGTAGGAACACTTTTACACATGTTTTAAAAGATCACTCCTTGTTGAAATTATTGTTTTGTGAAAAGACATGTTTAAGATATTCCCAATTCCTTCCAACATAACGTATTCCATCTGTAGCTTACCCTTACTATGTAATGAGGTCTTTCTCCTGATTTACAGCATGGTAACACATGATTTATGAAGAACTTACAACATCTACTTACAACACCCTTACTGTAATGAAGAGACGTGCCACTACCTTGTGCAGGCTAGGGAAAACTCTTTTTGTCCTTATCTCCTTTGTATCACCCACTATATCCCACACAAAAAATGATGTCAGGTGGTTCTACTGCTGAAAGAACAAACAGGATATTATAAAGGACATCGATGACAATGCTCGAGAAGGAAATGTTTCTTATTGTCGGAGACAGGCACCACATACCTGTCTACAGGGGCACACTTGGATATTCATTTGTTGGGAAAACCAGAGATTAAAGAATTTCATGCATTACCATTCACCAGACAGTCAGGATCACTATCCTCTTTCTGACAGGGCAGCAAAAGATGGCCTTGGTTTCCAGCTCTTACTACTTGCTATTCTCTCCTACAAGCACAATGCATTATCCCCTTCATATGCTGACTAAATTCCATGCAGGTACTTCCCCTGCTCCTTTTGGAAGTCTGATCCTGAATATCAGTCATGTGTGGTTTGCTCATTTCCAGGTTAAGCTGGCTATTGGCCAGTTTATATCTACACATGCTTGTGTGAATATTACTTGTGTGAATATTGTTCCTGCCTTACCTCTTTACTTCCTTGACCTCCACCAAAAAGTACATCTCAGCCTTTAGCCTACCATACCAAGCAAATCAAGACCTTTTTATCCTTTTCCGCAAAATAGACTCCATTCTCCAACATAATCCTTCTTTCCTGGTGTTCAAAATTAATAATCTTTTCTTAAACCAGGGTTAACAGAATTCTTCATCCATTATTACAGGTGACAACATAGGAGGGTCTCATGCCTCGACGCTTCTCTTTTGTGCGGGGTGTATTGTGGACCAGCTACTCTATCTACCTTTTTCACAGGCACAAGTGTCTCTGGAATATTAAAAAGCACAGCTGATCTTGCTTTATTTCATTTGTAAAGCTTCTTTTCACTGAAGAAGTGTTATTTCAAACACTAAAGGAAACCACTATTTTCCACATTTGTGATTTCTGCCTTTTAGAACTGGATTTACTATTTCATTTTAGAAAGAAAATGAATGTGTTGAGAAAGTAAATGTATCGGAGAAGACAAAGCAGCCAGCTTGAAGCTGTCTGTTTGTCACTAGTGGCAGCATACAGCTGTAGAGCTCCAGGATCACGCACTGCCAGGGCAACAGCAACTAACTTCAGGGCCAGGGCCAGGAGGCAAGAAGCTGGCAAGGATACACCCCTACTTCTCCTGCACAGACAAACAAACGTACAGGGAAGGAGAGATGGCTAGGACTCACTCTAAGAGAGGAGGAGGAAGGGCTATCCAAACACAGAAAGCCAAAGCTCCTGGGGAAAGGCTGCCATTAGGCACAGCAGAATCTGCTGATGGCAGTTTTTAGCAGCTGGATCCCGTCAGATTTAACCACATCATTTCCAGTACCAGCCTGAAGTGTGCTAGCCACATCACTACATAAGCTCAGCTCCCGTCCATCAGAACAAACAGATCTGCTTTCAACCTCTTTTTACCAGGGTAAGCTATGATAAAAGGTAGGAAATAGAATTTATCTAAGTCTTAAGATTTTCCTATAAAAAGGCACTGAAAAAGTTAAATTATTAGCCTAGAGAAAAGATAAGCAAACATGTGTTAGATATGCAATAAATAATGAAGCACCAAAAAATACGTTAAGTACTCTTTTGTAAATTCTACAATAATTAAAGAACATAAGTTAACTAAATCATATTGAAAGTCAGTTTGTTTAAAATAAAATAACAAAGTGCTTATGTTTTACAAGATGTATAGCTAGATTGTGAAATTCATAGCAATACAATAATTGAGGAATAACTTGAGAAAATTTAAATAAGACTAGGAAAAGAGTTGCCACATAAATCTGTACTTCTAAAAACAATATATTGAATTCATGTTATTTCATAAATCAAAACAGACTGAACTACATATCCTTTTTATAACTACTCTTTAAAGTTAGTGAATGACAACAGATTGAATATATGAAATGAAAATTGCCACTGTTTACAAAATCTTGAGAAAAAAGAACAGGAAAATACATCATCCTTTCACCATACAGGTGGCACTTTTCTCATGTCCGGTGGAAGAGCAACGTAGTGGTTAACCCACACGAAACTGGTCTGATGAATGACTCTGGCTTATGCACGTGCCATAGCTCTCCTTTTTGGATTATTTCCAAAGCTGGGAGGTAGGGGGAAATCAAATCTTCATGTTTCTTGATTATCTATGCTGTCAGAGCTCAGGGCTTGTACATGGATTAGTACTGCCATCTTAATGAAATTGAAAATCAAAGCAAAATAGTTTAATCCTGTATTGTCTTATGCAAGTAAATGCATAGCAAAGTAAACTGAAGAGTCAGATGGGGAATTTAAACTATCAAACAAATCTATTTTCAAACATTTGTTATCATTCTAACCAAGACGCCAGTTCTGAACAGGGCCTCTCTCTGCAGCTGCATTGAAAACACCCCAGTTACACAAAGTCCTTTTCAATAGGAAAAAAATAACTTTCTACCTTTCCTCTCTCTTTATAAGTGATATCTAAAGCAAATCCATGGTCTCCTGCAAAAGGTGTGGACTCACAGCCTGGTCTCCCCATCCTCCCCTTTTCAGCAGTTTAAAAGCTTTGGCTGAGTGTTTCCCTGCACTAATACATCGGGCTAACAAGAAGAGAGTTTTTCACTGCACCATGGCCTCTTGTTGGCATAGTGAGATCTCACTCCCTTGGTGAACTCCAAGTGCAATGGACCTTCTAGTCAAGGAAAGAATACTTCAGCTTGAGGTAATTTCTGCATTCGACCTTTTTTTAATGTTAATAGAATGCTTGTATTGCATTTTCAAATGTCAAAAGGGAGGAAATTCCAGAATTAATGTTGACTTTTACTGCACAGGTGCTGTGGTTGGGTATTTCCTGAACACCTGTTTTACTAAACTCCCCCCTCCCCCCGCCCCAGTACAATTTGCAAATCCTATTTGTAGTGTGTGCATTAAAAAGGGTGCATTAAAAAAGGCAATTCAAACCACAGCTTTAGGCCTGGACCCATTCTCTTGCCACTGAGTAAGGGCAGAGGACGGTTTACATCCACGCAGCAAAACTCTCCCCTGCACAGGGGGTGACTGCCTGCTGGAAGCGGGTCCTGGCTCGTCCTCTTCCTCTGACAGAGCCCAGGCCTGGAGAACACTAGTTGCCTAGACCAAAACCATGCCAAACCAAGTGCTAAAACTGAAACTCCAGAGACCATTGCATGCCAGTACTTGAGCTCATGCTTCATCTCTGTTTTGGTTTTTTTATTATTATTAGTGTACATATTGCCAGCAGGTTAGGCAGGAGGATCAAAAAGCAGAAGGGAAAGAGCTATTTATGGTAAAGGATAACTTCAGCCCAGGAACAAACCTGTATAAATGAACAATGAATATATTAGGCTTCAAATTAAAAGAAGGTTTCCAGCCATGAGGTGAGTCAAATGCAAAAATTAGATTCTCACAGAAGAGCAGGCGTAAGAAACTTAACTCAGTTTATGCTGGAAATGGATAAACCTTTAAAAGGATTGAATTATACAGTTTCTCTTGATGGCAGGGTGCTCAGCCTAGGAAGTCCTTTTACTCCTCCCTATGTTTTAGTCCATTCTGCACTCCTCATGAAATCAGACTTCAACAAACAAAGCAAAAAATGATGACATAATATGATTCTGAAGTCACTGTGCCTGATACTGTACCTCTCCCTTTCTTCAGATTAAACGCACTACTAAAAAAAAATCACAATTTTTCATTCAACAGGAATAGTCTCAGTTTTCCCTGTAAACAGTGAATATCTATATCCAATCCCACTCACACAGCATTTTGTTTTCAGATGAACCTGTTCTATCATGAAACTCCCTAGGGTTGTAATTACTGTGATTAGAATGACATAGACTGATGCAAATCAAGAGACAACAAATCTGGGAACAGAGATATTTATTTCTTATACATTTATCAATTCTAAATTACTGGAATCAAAATATGAACATAAGAGGGAGCTGCTTAAATATGGTAAAAATCATAAGCTGTTATGTTCTTTGGAAATAGAATTGTACAAGCAAGATAACATGGGAGGGGTTGAGCTTCTATAGTTAATGCGTTAGTCTACAAAAACTGATCTCATGACAGGCAAAAAAAATAATCTTAGACATAATAAGTGGTGGCTGTTTTGTCCTGTAATAAGCATCTAGCTGTACTGTAGTTGCCCCAGATGATGTATCAGCTTGAATCTGCCTACCTTCAACACTGCCTGGCTTGGTGACTGTAGTGTATAATTGTCTGCTTTTTCTCCCAAAGTGGAAAACTGGACAAGTGAGGAAAGTAAAAAATCATATGAATGTCGGGGAAATAATGATTATTTAATACAGTAACTATAATACCTTGTAATGCTGTAGGCAGTGTGTTTTACACTGTCTGTGGATGTGCTCCTTGGAAGCATGAGCTCTAGTACCTTTGAGTAGTCATGCCAGTGGCTCTGGTATACCTGTTTAAGAAGTAATGACAAATCTCCCTGTTCCTTTGTGACTGGAAGCCTGTGGATACTGAAATATCCCCTAGTATAAATGTGGGGATAGAATTTCATCCCTAGAACTTATACCAACTTCAAGATCTTGAAGAAAGCAAGTAGGCTAAATGACTGCCCTTTTTTCATCCAACATGTCAGGGATCACTTCACAGTGGGTGACTGGTGGACTTCAGGAAGAGAGTATTCTTCAGAGTTAGGGCTACTAACTGCATCTGCTGAAGAGAATGTTGCGCACTGCTCTCCAATCCTCCAACCAAACCCAGAAGAAACCTCTGCAAATAGGAGGAAATTGTCCTCATGGTCTGGGTATTCCATCGCTTCAGAAGCAGGACCAAGTGTGTTTGGACTCTGGTAAATCTAGCCATGCTGAACACTGCTGAACATAACCACTAGCAACTACCACAGCATGGTAACATGCAAACTCAGGGCTTGGAGAACAGCCAAATTGTCCATCCCAATATATACTCTTGTCTCTTTCTGACTGTATGCCAAGACCAGAGTTGGATGACCACTATTTATCCCTACAACCTCCCTCACCATAGAAGGAAACAGAGGCATGCCATCAGAGTAATCACAGTGCACTCCAGCAGGTCTCCCTGATCTGGACAACCGAGTTCAAGATCACACATGTAAGTAATTCCTGCAAAGCAGATGTAGTGGTTTTGAGTATAATCCCAGATGAATCAGACCCCTCTTAGCACACATGAAAAAAAAGTAAGTTACGACCGAAAACCAATCTTTGAATTGCTTCTGTCCTCTGATTTTCCTAGAATCTTAGTGGCTGCAAAACATTACAAGAGTTTCAAGGAGCCTCATGTTTCTATTAATGTCTATTAACATCCAGAGGATCACCAGAAGCCAAAGGAGGATTGCCAAGACAACTCCAGCGGCATCAGTTCTTCTCAAGTTATGTTTTCCATGTACCAGTTTTTTCTAGCTGAGAATTCCCTTATGACAGTGAGATCTTCAGATGCTCATTTTAGATACTTTAAAACTGTAGTATATTGAAAAAATAGTAGAAAGAAGCTTTCATGTAAGTCAAGAAATGGACATTTACTTTTTAGCAGCTGTAATTATTTTTTACAGGCTCTGATCAAGTTTCAACAGCATCAGTACAACTTCCTATTTTGGGCTTGTCTTCCTTGCCAAAAACTTTTCTTAGTAAAACAGAGTATCTTTTGCATGTTAATTATCCTGCTGTAAAATCCCAATGGAAATAAAACTGTCATTTTACTACAAAGTAAACCAGCAAAGACACTAATAGAAGATATTTTAGGCTTTCAGTAAAAAATCTGTCATTCCTTCTCTCCAGCCATATTACAGACCAGGATGGCAGTCAAATAAACAAAGCTCACTTTGCTTCCAGTGAAAACAAAGACCACACTCTAGCTTTGTCTACTTGCTTGTCTCCACAGCTCCTGGGCAAATGGATTTCACACACAACATTATAACTCTAGCCTCCTTTACTGGCACTTCTTGAACAGATTTTCAGTAGTCTGAAGCCACCTTACTCTATGCTGCACTGCTTGCTTCTTCTTTTTCCTGTATCTCAATGGCTTTTGGAGTGCACAGTTTTTAAAGGGAGCATCATAATGAGTTACTGAGCTACTTATGTTGCTATTTCAATAAATAATTGAACTTCAATTTGATTTTTTTTTCTTTAATTATCCCTGTTAATCCAGAATATTGTGTTACCTTCAGCTGGTCTGCCAATCAGTCTGCCAAATGATCAGGCCAGTTAGTGACTTTCCAACATAACAACATTATAGCTAAAATCTCAGTCTGTACTAACATATTATGGAGAATCAAACAGTTACACAGAAACTTTTTTTTTTTGCAAATTAATTCTCAGAGCCAGATCCTGTGAATGAAAAACCCGCACCTGAATCCTGTGTTCTTATTTCATAAGAGTGGCTCCACAGTGGCGTAGGTGTCCTTGTGGACCTAAGTCTTGATTGAGTCATTCACTTACTTGCTGATTAGTAATATTGGATAACCACAAATGTTCTCCCTGTCATTTGTATAAAGCACAAAGGATGCCTCGTGCTTAGAAGAAACCAACAGTCACTTTGGTAACAGTTAAACATAAGAAGGCTCAATTAGAAATTCAAAATATGTACTTTGATCCAATATTAAAGAATTAATACTCAGTTGTGGTTGTGCTCCAAGATTAGAAGATATGAATTCTCAATCACAGAATAACACCTAGTACATTTTGTGGTATTGAAGATAGGGAAGGCCTCTTAAGGAGATAGCTATCTCAATGTACTTTCTCAATATCAAAGTAATTCATACAATTTTCTGTAGAATTTGCAAGCATGCAAGGTTTTTCTTTTTTGCAGAGAAGTGATTCCCCTATGATCAAGTACTTTTGTAAATAAAACCTAAAGAAGCTTGAGGGCACCTTTTGAGTTTCTTGGCTCTATATACCACAATTTTAACTCTTATTTCTGTGTGCCTGGAGTAGGTTAAGAAATCTTGCACCTATTACCCTGTGTCCTTAGAAAGATCAGGGGGAGAGGAGTTAACTGAGCAAATGCCACCAACCGGGCCTCTGTGCCAGCAAAGGCCTCCACATGCTCAGAGTCTGTAAGAGATGAGGTGGAACTAGTGTATTATCTTTCTAATATGTACACACTAGTGCTTGCCTTCACAGCTTAGAGAGTTTCATAGGAGAAATTTTTAATTGTTCCAAGATGCTGCAGAGCACTTTTTAAACCCAGCAACCTCAGTGGTTGAGGCTGGATCTCATACTGCATATTCCTGAATCCCAGCTGTTCCAGCCAGCAGCCGGGATGTCGACATGCTGAGTGGGGTCATTCTCCTCACAGCTGGAGCTATAGAAAGCACAGCAGATATTCCATAAAATTCCAGAATAAACAGTACTTAACAGCCATTTTTCACCTGCAGAAGATGGTGAGACTCTTCCGTTCACACTAGACTGGAAAGACATCATTTATGCTTCAATGGTTACTATTTCCATATATGCAGATACTCTGTGTGAAGGACAATCCTGCTGAGTGGGTCAAAGCAAATCCTGTGAACAACGTGGAGGACCAACACTATTTTCCATAGCTTCCCTGTGAAGAAACAGGTTTTCACAGAAGTATGACAGGAGCCTATGTTCATCCTCAAGCATTTACAAATGCAAATGAGGTAGGCCATAAAAGACTGAATGTGGTTTGCAGTTGTGCTTTGGAAACCTATCACTCAATGCACTAACGGTCCATGGCTAAGCAGCTCTCATCTGGTAAATCAAAGGCTGGTACTATGCTAGAAATGGGCAAGACTAATAAAAACATGCTTTCTTACAGGTTATGGACACAGGTTATTAAAGAGTTTAAAATATTAAACTCTGAATTTCATAGAAAAGACTTCCTAAACCATGCTGAGGTCAATGTCAGCAGCACTGCATGTGCAAAATGCCAGTGTAAAGGAAGAGATGAAAAAGGCATTATTGCCCTACAGCTGACACAAGGGCAGGTTCAAGAACTCAGATCATGGATAGAGAGAAAAGGTGCATAGTGCCAGGGTTGCAAAGAAACTTAATTAGGTCCAAGAGTCTTATCCTTTCTGCACAACTATCAGTAAGGTAACTGGACACAGGGCATCCACTAAATCTTTCCCGTCACATCTAATGGTGGACTGTGACAGAGCTTATGGTGAAGGAAGACCAGAAGTGTTTTCCATAAGGTAGGTAACTGCTATGGCAGACTGCTCTTTCACACTTTCCTGGGCCTCTCCCCAGGAGACTAAACCTATCATCTGTTCTAAGGAGGAAATATGCCATAACATTTTAATTTCCTGGCCCTATTTGCTAAATGGGCAGACTGTAGAAGCAGCTTTGGTTAACCACCGCTAGGTGATACACAAACTATCCTTTCAGTGAGTGTGGTCCTTGGAGTTTTTTGTTGTTACAGACTTCCTCCCTTTCACTGCTTGTCTATTGCTCGAATCATAACCTGTTAGAGGAAAAGACTGACTATCTGCTTGTAAAACAGTCTGACAAAGCTCAGAGAGTAACACAAGAACTCCAAGGTAATTCAGCATGGTATCAGCCAAGAAATGCAAAACTACTGCAAGGAATTCATGAGCTGTGTCGTGCTGCAAAAGCAAATTATCAACCCATTTTTCTGGACTGGATGCAGAGGCACAAAGAGATGATATGTTTATCTGCCCCACACTGAAACCCAAATGTAAAGTGGAGTAGGGGATGTGTTCAAAAACTTTCTGTACCCGCACGGCTCACCTTTGCTTTGGTAGAAACCTAGCCTTTTGAAAAGTTACCATTAATTCTAGATTAAAACTACACAAACTTTTCTAATGAAGTATCTTATGGTGTACTCCCAGCATATCTAATATCCCTTAGGAAATGACCGTTGGCTTGGACAGACTATTCTTTCTTCATTCTGTAGTAATGTGCTTTTTAATTTTCATCAAAGATTGCTGTCTTGGGAAATGCTAGTTCCAATAAACAGTTTTTCTTTCCATTTGATGCACCCTCCAAGATTCAGTCTGTCATAACCTGACAGCTGTCTTCATTGAAGAGGACTCAAATTCTGTCACTACGGCTGGGGTGGATTTGCCAGCAGGACTCCACGCAGTAAAAATCAAGCGTCGTTTTTCCGCAGCCAAGACTAACACAGTATTTACACAGGATGCAAAAGGTAGTAGCGTGTTAAAAGACCTGCAGGATCACCTTTGCAGAAGCATTAGGAGGCACTGCTCAACAATTCTTCTGTGGCTTCAGCAGGTAAAGGCGGTTTTCAGGCTCTGGCTGAAATGCTAGTTCCAGTGCCTAACTTGCAATCGCCGATTATGCAAAGGCAGCGCTGCAATGGAAACGGCAACGCCGGAGCTGCCTGCCGGCGTGCCCGCCGCGGCCGTGGCCGTGACAGCGGGGTAGCTGGCAGGCCAGCCCGCTGTACCCGGCGAGACCCTGTGCCGACACGTGGGTACGTCACCGTGACGCCACATTCCCCGAGAGGGCTGCCAGGCGCTGGGGGAGGGGCTGCCCCGCCGGCCACACCCGAGCAGGCCCCACCCAACGCGTGGGCGGGGGGGGGGGGGCGGGGTGGGGGCCCCCGGGGGGGGGGGGGCGGG
>JAVJGJ010000057.1:42736284-42746435 GCA_035590215.1 Microhierax caerulescens | reverse complement strand
TGGTCCAGAGGAGGGCCACCAGAATGATCACAGGGATGAAACACCTCTCCTATGAGGAAAGGCTGAGAGAGTTGGGGTTGTTCATCCTGGAGAAGAGAAGCCTCCAGGAGGATCTCATTGCATCCTTTCAATAATTAAAGGGGATTATAAAAAAGATGGGGACAGACATTTTAGTAGGGCCTGTTGCAATAGGTAATGGTTTAAACTAAAAGAGGGTAGATTCAGACTAGATAGAAGGAAGAAAGTTTTTACAATGAGGGTGGTGAAACACTGGAATGTGTTGCCCACAGAGGTGGTAGATGCCCCATCCCTGGAAACATTCAAGGTCAGGTTGGACGGGGCTCTGAGCAACCTGATCTAGTGGAAGATGTCCCAGCTCACTGAAGGGGTTTAGACTAGACGACCTTTAAAGGTCCCTTCCAACCCAAACTGTTCTATGAATCTATAATTCTATGAATTGAAACATACATAGGTGGAGTAAAGGGTGACTGAAAGTGTGGGAAAACAGATGTAACGCTTCAGCCAAAGAGACATCACCATAAATGTTTTTGGTAGCCTAACTTACAGGTTTTAGTGCCTTACGTAATGCTGACTAACTATTCCCCACCATCACCACCACTTAATCTCAACCCTGGAGTCTTAAATGTGCTAAAGGGTCAAGAGAAATACTTAACGTTCGTTTTTCAGTGTCGGTGTCTCCAAAACACTGACTATAAACGTCTCATTCAGTGGATGAAAACAAAGGCAATCTTTGTCCAAGGCATAGAGAGCATTAATAATGGCATTTTCCTACTTCTGTCATGCAGAAAAACAATGCTTATTATAATAAACTACTATTTCCTGATAGCAATACACTTGAACAGTAAACGCTTCTGCGAAATGACAGATCAGCTGGATATATGCCCACTCCACATACGTTCCACATTACACTCCAGTGTAATTTTATTCCATGTTAACAAATGTGTGTTCTGAAACATATTTTTGCCCACAATTTCTGAATGGTTATACACAAGATGTTTTTAGTTTTAAAACTAAAACAAGATGGGTTGTTTCAGGATTTCACACTACATTAACAACTTATAGAACCACTTCCTTACTACTGTTCATGTAGCCCTCAATGATAAATTTTCTTCCAAAGTTCAAATGTTTCTAAAATGGATTAAGTTTCTCAGTAACTACACTGTAGCATGTGCTAACACAGTCAAGTTTTGTTTTGTTATATGCCTAAATGGAGTTATTGTGTGCTGGTGTGTAGCAGAAAATAATGCTAAATTAAAGCAGACTGCCAAAACTGTGAAGAGTCAGGGAATGGAAGTTTAGCCCTCTTTTTCCTCCACCATATCCTGAGGAAAGTTTTTTCAACATGTAACAGGAAAAATCCCAAGTGCGATTATAGTTCCCCTGAATTGTGGCCTTTTCTGCAAGATCCCACGATAAGGAAGCAGGATCTAAAAATATAGATTAGACTTTTTCCAGACAGGCACGAACCTTGGGCTTCTGGCCAGTCACAAAATACAGGGACAATTTTCATTCTTTTTTGGCTAAGAAGATACTTTCTTGAGCTCATGGAAAAATATTCGACTGAGATCACAAAAGCCTCTTTGTTTGTCACCAGTTCTGCCATGCAGGGTAATAACATGATAGTAAAATTGGCCCAATTAGAGTAAAGAAGCTGCAGAGAAGAATGTATAGCTATTGTCAGTTTAAGTGACTACCCCAAGTGACAAAATGTCATCTTAGAAATTTCACCTTGTCATCTCCCACATTGTGAATGATGATTATTAGGACCCCACAGGTTATTTAATCTGTCATGTTCTTAATGTTAAATATTTTAGACCTTCCTTTTTCTCAGCAATGCTGTCATCACTAACAAAACACAGAACAGCCTTCACCTTTAGAAATGACAAAAATGGGTATGTGTCTCAAAACCAATTAATAGCATCAGTGAATGCAAAGACATAGCATCTCAATCTTTTGAATTGCATCCCTGAGAATAATGCAATGAGCTTTTTGGGGCAACTACCCCTTTGCCAGAAGCTGAGAAGGAAGTATCCCGTCTACACTGTGGTACCACTTGGCAGTTTGTTATTAAGTCCTGTTTCATACTTTTGCAGTTCTCTTGATTTTGTTTAAAATGATTTAACCTTTGGCTCAAACAAAGAGTCGTGCAAATGAATGATGCTGTTACATGCTATAATTAGATGCTCAACTACATTTCAAAGAGAACCACTGACACACAGCAAAGTTTTAAGCAGGCATACTAATGTACCTGTAACGTAGTGTGTGCATGTGTGTGGCGTGGAGGGTGCTGGTGGGGATGGAGGAGGAGGGCAGTGCTTGGATTTAGCAAATTTACAGGTAACTACCACTGCTTCAGTCACACACCCTGAAGGAATGGTTGCACGTTACAGAATCGCTTCACAAATTCAACCTTTGGCAAGAGTGAGCCACAGGAGTGCCAAGTCGCATGTGCTGATCAAAAGGCTCACTGGGCACCCCACCCTGCACTGTGCTCCCCAGCCATCGGCAGCACAGCACCATCAGCCTTCCTGCTCTATGGCTGCATGCTGCAGAACCACACGCACCCACCATGTCCCTGGGGGCAACTATAATGAATCCTTCTGTATTTCTACATAGACCACCAAGGTTACTTCACTGAGAGTCAAAATCTGGCTCCAGGTTTCACAACTCAAACCGGTCTTCTGCATTTCAACCTGGATGATTACTGGAAACTCCCCAAAGCTCCGTGTTTCCTCTCTTGCATACACACACCTTTGTGTCCTGTCACTGTTCAGTCCCTCCCACAGCCCCTACCCCAGCTCCCAGTGCTCTCCTGCTGAGTCATACACTGCAATTAAAGCCACATGTATCCCAGTTGCACTTAGCAGCCCTGACATTAGCAGGTTTTATGTAGACAGTAAACATAGTACTCAGGAAGAAAACACTCCATTTTTTTAGCAAAAGATTGGACTTCTGAAATTGTCCCAGATGGCCAGATCTCAAAAGTTGCTATATTTGTAACTCAGATGCAGGGTGGAGTCAGCAGGACCACCAGATATGCACATGGTACAGCTGTGACTGGGGCGCTGCTAGTCTGACTGTGAAGCGTACTGCACTGCTGTATGCGTGGAGGCTGCAACCACAGAAAATCCCCAAGAGTTTCTCCTCAAAGGAAAAAAAAAAAAAAAAAAAAGGTTATGCTGCATAAATATGTTAACCTTATTTTCCCCTAAAAATATCTGCTATTAGATTTAAGATATCAACAGCTGGTCAAGTTAATCCGATGCTTGTTTGCGCAGTCGGTTCCCATAGGGTTCCTGTTGATAAAACTGCCTGAGCAGACTGACTGAAGTCCAGCCTCTCCTTCTGATGAATCTCTTGTTTCTCAGACCCATTATAGCTGAGCTCATTTTGCTGCCTTTCATCTTGCTGTATCCCCACCACCTCCTGTGACCCTTGCCTCTCCAACCACAAGTTGACTCAAGCCCCATGCTCTTCCCACCCCTGACTGTCTGCTACCAAACCTTGCTGTGCTGACCAGGGCTGAGGAGCAGTGCATGGCCCAACAGAGGCAGCACACCCAGCCCAGCACCATCTGTACCTTCTTACGGCTGTCCAGTAGCCAGGTTTGCATGCTCTGACCAGTCAGACACCAAAAGAGATGCGAAGGGCCTTGGGGGGGCAAACAGTGCCCACTACCTCCTCCCCCTGCGCCAGCAGTGCTGCTCCAGAGGCTGTGGGCAGCCATGCCGTGCCTGTCTTTAGCTTCCCTCTGCCCTGGTCCCAGGAGCACTGCACTGTATTTTGCATAGCAAGTCAGATTCAAAGGCAGAGAGGAGTGTGGCCATGCTCCCAGCCTGGTGAGCAGGTGGTTGGGAAGCCCTTTATTTCGTTTACCCTCCTTCCCAAACAAACTCTGTAATGATTGAGATACTGGGTAACAGAAGGAATATCCATCATTTTCATTATGTGCAGTGACGGGGAGGCGGGTGCCTGATGCCTTATATAAAAAAAAAAAAAAAAAAAAAAAAGCAACATTGCTGAAGAAATGTAAAGATAAGAAACAATGCAGGGAGTCAGTGTAACTGAACACAGCCTGAGATTGTTGTCAAATTTCTGGATGGTTTTGTAAATATCATGACAGTGATTTATAAATAAATGGCAAAATTTGACTTTTCTACATTTCTGAGATTAGAAAAGTGTAATAACTCTGAGAAGCTGTACAGCATCAAAAAAGTTAAATAGCCTTCACAAAAATGGTAATGTTTTAAGTTCTACTAATTCCACCTAGCTCTGTATATACTAACAGCAAGAAACCCAAAAAATTAAAGAAAGCAAAGAAATAAGTCATGTTGCACAGTAGCTCTACACTGAAAAGATCAGGTTTTAGAGGTTTGCAGGTAGTTTATTTTTTAGAAAAACTTTTTTCCAGGTCCTGGAATTTTATAACTTCTTTGGAAGGCCAGAATAACCATAAAAGAAGAGGAGAACATAGCAAATCATTAATTCTTGTTTACCACTTAATTATATGAAACTCTTGCATATAAACCAAAGAATTTCACACAAGGATTCCTGAATTTAATCCACAAATTTATATGGACTTTGTACATTGCAAAAATCCATTTACTCTGAAGGGAGAGAGATATGAAAGCAAATATACTATGCAGAGAAACGTCATTATGTTAAAAAGCAATTTTATTTCCACTTCAGATTTTTCTGTGTGGTTCCATAAAGCGATAGCAGTGCTCTAATAAAGGAAAAGTTCAACTGCAGGAGACAGAGATATCATATGATTCTGGAAATTAAATAAAGCATTTGAAGTATGAGAACACAACACCTACTCGATAAGATGCTATTCTTCTTGGATATCTAAAAATCTGTTCAAGGAAGAAGCAGCAAAACAAGAAAACACAAGTTTTTTTCTTTGAAGAGTGTAAGATACCCTTGCTGTTCACAGCCATTTTTATGACCTTAAATACGTCTCTGCTCTATCAGAAATGTATGAAACTTGCTTTAGAGACACTGGATATGATTGAAATGAACAGTTTCATTTCTGAACATGACTGATTCTTCGTTAATTGTTTACAGTCTCATTACAAGTTTCTGTTTCAACAAGTTTTCATTGTTAGCACATCTGGAAATCAACCAAAACTACAACTGTAGAAAAAAATTATCTGCAGAGAAGTCTCTATAGGTTGTGTGTTATGATTTCCCACCATTTATCACAGCTCCTCTGCCTGAGGTTACTGCTTTCAAAGCAAAGCTGGCAGAACAGCTCAGGTAAGCATTTCTTGCCCATTTTGTTACAACGTCAACCAGGACAACTTGAAACACTTCAAAAAACACTGTTATTTAAAAAATGAAGCTGAGATAGGTGATACAGCACTGCAGGGGTTGAGGTCTTCTCTCATCATGCATTCTGCCAGCTCTGGAGGGAGAGACAACACCCAGCAAAGGACTGCTAATGGACACCTGCAAATGTGAAAAATCACATCATAGCTAGTGGCAATCATCTGACTGCAGTCTGCTACTAAACAGAAATAAACAAACATGCCAACAGAGTGAGCTGGCAAATCACCCATCCAGAGTACAAACACATTGAGCATAGCAACACAGAAGCTGGTACTTGGTGGTGTCATATGATCTTCAGAAACATCAAAGCACAAACTCCAGTTTTGAAGTTATTTCCTAGAAACTTACATTGGCAATAATCAGGAAGATGAAACCCTCCTTTCTTGCCTAATTTCCAGTTATATGAGGCACACTGTTCATTCCAGGCCATGTTTCTCAATGACTGCCAGGACCTCAGAGCACTAGTGGGGCAAAAATAACCAGATTCACTGGCTGTTGCAGCTGGAGTATGGGAAGGAAAGGAGTTTAAAAATGCGAGTTCTAAAACATTACTTCTTTGGGCTCCAAAAATGTTTTTGAGTCACTCTGTTTGCTGGAAACACTGATGCACAAAATTTACTTTCCGCTATAACCTTGAGGACAAAGATTCAAGTTTGTGCCCTAGAAAAGTAACGCCAGTTACATTTTACCAGTCTGTTGGGAGTATTTACTTTACCATGTACAAAACTGATTAGTGTCTACAAAAATTTTCCATTTAGAGTTCAGCCAAGCATCGTATCTGCATCATTTATTCCAAGGACTATTGTGCTTCTCTTTTTTTTTATTTTTTTCTTCACAAACTTTTGCAGTCTTTTTCTCTTAAACTTAAGCCACTTCTGGTTGTTTCTCTCTTCAGCCCTTACTTGACTTTTTTTGACTACCCTTAGGAACAACAAACTATAACATTTTGTGAAATGGAAACTTTAAAAAAATACTAAAGCATTTTATGAAAAAAACCTGCTAACTGATTTTTTGAAAGACACAGATTTTAATCTTACATGGATCTAATTCAGTCTTAGCATGCTAAGGTGGATCTAGATAAACCTCATTATATTAAGTAGGTAGCATGACAAATATACAAAAGATGAATAAGCCTCATAGCAATAAAAGGCAAGCATTTCAGCTTGATCGCTTCTTTTCTTCCCCCTACTTACAGCTATCTGTAAGTTCTCCTCTCCAATGGGTCTAGAAATATGAACTGTTTTCTCAGAAGTTCCTACTGTGTTGAAAAGCTTTAAAATTGATCAGTTTCTGATCAATCTGGTATTTTAGGAAAACAGGATGGAAGAATAACTCATCCTCCTATCCAGTACAGAGTCAGCAGTTTCTTTGTCAGGCCTGAAGTAAGACACTTTCACCTGCCAGTAAGAAAGAGCCCATGGTCTCCCTGGGTCTACTTAACTCATCATCAATCTTTAATCTTGAAACAATGTCCTTTAGTGTCTCTCTTACAGCTTCACTGTGTTACTTCCCTAAAGAATGCAGAACAGACTATTCCCTTTCTCTCTTCAGAATTCTTCTATACATTTGAAGTCTATCAACTTGGGTCTTTTCAGCCTTTTCCAGACTAAATAACCCTGCTTCAGTTCTTCTTCACAGCCCTTGCTTCCAGCAATCTCCACTTGCTGCTGTCCTCTGGACTCTCCAACTTATTCAAATTTATCCAGAAGGTGTTGTCCATAAATTAGCAATCCATTCTTGAAGTGGCTGCTATTTGAAATAGGATGAAAGTATTTATTACTCCTCTGGACTTGATCAGTAGATGCCAAAACACTAGAACAGAATCCATCAAGGATTTTACTTTTCTCTGATACAACATAGATATGAGTTAGCTCCTGTTCCTGATACATTTTCTGTGTCAGACTACTTTCTGTGAACTCTATCACCTTTTGAAGAACACAGCAGTAGGTTTTCCTGTTTATTGTTATTAACTGAAGTACTCATCAAAAATACTGAAACTTTTTTTTTTTTTTCTTACAACTAGCAGAGTTCCAGAACAAAACAAGTTGGGAACTTGGCACATGAGAGAATACTAAAAGTAAATCAGCAGTCAACAAGTGAGTTTAGCCATATAGTGTTTTCAATTAACAAAATTGTTTTATATCGAGAAGCTCTTTTTTTTTGAATGTGTTATGATGAAATTAAACATAGCCATTTCAGATTTGGTTTTCATCTAGGAAGTCACTGTGAGCCTCAGCAGCCATATAGCAGCTTCTCCAAATATTGAACAATTGATGTGCTACTGAAGTTTCTGATAAGAACCCATCATACCTACTGAACAGAAATATTCACAAGTTTTCCTTAGACTTTCTGAAAAGTGGTAATTGCATGTGACTTTAAAACCTAAGCATTTTTTAGATCGTACAGCATTTACCTTAAGAAAGAAATTCCAGATGTCTCTGAAGGAGGATGAAAGTTTCCCTATATGGGAGCTGTTCCAGAATAACTACTTCTGATTAAATACAGGAGTAGGTCTTCTAAATGTGAGCTAATACTATCTGCTTCCAAATATGTTAACCCATTTTGAAAAGGGATTAAGTTCGTTTAGTACAAACAGTCTTATTTTCAGTCACCATGTCCAACGCCATGTACAAATTAACTGCATAATGGAGGTAAAGAGGAAAAGGGCGGGTTTTTTGCTTCAATTTAAAGAAGCTTTGATAGAAATTAATTTTGCTGATAAACAAGTCACCAACTGAACCACATTTCTAGTGCAATATAAATGTCAGCAATGGAAAAGTGTCAAAACCCATTAGACAAATGAGTTGTGCAAAGCTAGAATGTGTACATTGTCTGGGAACTAATTATTCACCCAACTTTTAATTATATTTTATTATGACAGGACTTTCTCTAAATATTAGTAAATATTATTCCACCACCTTCAATAAATGTGCATATTATAAGTTATATTGTAATTCTGTCTCTAAATATCTGTTCATTTAAGTAAAAATGCCACCAACTTCTGGGCTCCAGTCATTAAAGCCATTCTAAGTCATCAAGTTTTATCTTTTGGAGAAAAAAATAAAAACAATTAAGAGCTTTCTGAGTCATTTTGGAATGACCTCAGTAGGTGCTGCTGCTTCAGCAGCAGACAACTGCAGTGAAACCTTTGTTTTAGACATAGGTTTTACACTGTTTCTCTCTTGCTTAGACGAAGAGTCACTCACTATGAAATGATAGCATCAGTCTAACACCCTTTGAAGCACTAGCCTATAGAAAGTATATTAGAACCACCTGCAAAAACATGGCTTGTATTACCAATCGACACACATACGATAATGTTTGCTCTTCAGATAAAACATCTCTAGCCAATCCCGTGTCACAGCCAAACCCACAAAAGTAGTTACTTATGAGCAGAATGTAAATCACACCTAAGTATCATTATGTATTTTAATGGTCTCCTTTTCTTTGGGAAGCCACTGAAGTTCAAAGGGGGGATAGAATGTTTCAGACTCTTTTGTGTTTGCTCACCTGCCGCCAGGCACCTAAAGCTGATTCAAAACATGGGTGGGAGCAGTGTGGCAACAGAAGAACTGGCGGACAGGCTGGTGAGCTTTCTCGCTGGACGAAGTTCTTCACTGCGTCACAAGAGTTAGACGCTACTTTTTCCCTTAGAGATTATGCAGAAGTGCTGCCCAGCCCAGACACTGAGCAGGCCTGCAGTTTTCTCTTATCTATGACTTCTCCTCAAGAACCTGGATGTCCTTTTTTTTCGCCTCCATAGACCCACCCATTTGCCAGGAAAGGCTGGGAAACAAATAAACACATCAAACAACAGGAACTAATGGAGCAAAGACTGCCTTAGCACAGATCAGCACCTTCACTGTGAAGTCCTACCTGTGATGGTAAAGGCATCCCCAGTGGTGACATATTTGCACTTGTGCATGGTGGGGACATTTACAGGAGGAATATTTCATCCTTCCCACCAATGTCTGAAAACCAGCTTTCTGTGAATTTGCTTGCAACCTGCTCTAGCTGTTCCTTTTTCATCTCACCTAGCTAGGAGCTGCTACCTGTAGCAGTGACATGAGAACAATACTTTATGTAAATAGCTCCCAAGTGGAAGTAGTCATTAATGCAGACAGTTCTGAAGGCATGTGAAACAGCCTTTGGCAGCACGCACTGTTAATAAGACAGTCTCTTAGGACTGTACTCTGATTCAGAACATGCCTTTCTGACTTCCTTATTTTTCACATTTTTTCCAGGAATACAATCCCCCAAACTGTAGGGCTTTCTCTTATTGCAGCAAAGATTATTTGGGAAACTGTTGTTACTTCCATTGCAGAGGGGAGATAAGGAATGAGCAAGTTCAGGTCTGAATGACAACACAGGAAGGTGGGAGGTGTTTCATATCCATCATTAGTCTATAGTCTGTAGGTTGCCAGCCTATGCAACAGCAAACTCAAGCTTAAAGCCATGTGTACACAGCTCAGATAGAATTAGTGTGGTGGCTAGACCTTGGCTGAACACCAGGTGCCCACCAAGCCACTCTATTACTGCCCTCCTCAGCAGGATGCACAGGGGAGAAAATAAGATGGAAAAAACCTCATGGTTCAAGATAAAGAGAGTTTAATAAAGCAAAAGCAAAGGCTGCACATGGAAGCAAAGGAAAACAAGAGATTTATTCTCGACTTCCCATCAGCAGGTGATGTTCAACCACTTCCAAGGAAGCAGGGCTTCAGTACATGTAGTGGTTGCTCTGGAAGACAAACATCATAATAACGACTGGGGGGGGGGGGGGGGGGGGGGGGGGGGGGGGG
>JAVJGJ010000057.1:42650792-42736184 GCA_035590215.1 Microhierax caerulescens | reverse complement strand
CATTCAGCCAGTTCTCAGCCCACCTCACTGTCCACTCACCTACCCCACGCTGCCTGAGCTTACCTGTGAGGGTGTTGTGGGAAAGAGTGTCAAAACCCTGGCTAAGATCAACGTCCTCAATGAGACCTTACCTAAGGCCTTTCAGGACTCCCTTCACTAAAATATTTGTCATGGAAAATGCATGAAAATATACTAAGCTTTCCAGTGTGGAGAATTAGTGATCTTTATGAATGCACAATTTCTACTTCTGGTCACAATAAAATTACATTGTAATTTACTTTCGGCTCATGAAAAACAGAAAAATACTAGTATGTCATTCTCCCACCCATCTGAATATCATATCCCCCAAGACCTCCATGAAGTCAATTAAGTTTTCCCTATTAGTTAATTATACTTGCCATATGACATTATGGACCCTGAATTAAAACCCTTGCTGAAAGCTTACTTGCTTCTGCATGTGTATGTATGTATGATACAAGTGACTCCATAAATGAGGTTATTTTTTTGGTTTTGTTTCTGTCTTTCTCAATATCATAAAGTCAAGTCCGTGGTTAGAGGTAAGCATTTCCAAACAAGGAAACAGAAGGGTTCATGTTATAGCCTGCCCTTCCCTTCACATCTCATTACAAAATCAAGTAGACAGTGTAAGTTTGGACAAATCAGCTGGAGATACTGGTCTTATCCCTTATTACAATATTGTCTAGCTAGATTAATTTAGCCACTTTGTCATTCTGTGATTTGGTTTCACCTCCTGTCTCGTCTGTGTAGATTTTCTGGTCAGTCAAATGGAATTCCCAAGCTACCAGGTTTTTTTCTAGGTAGGATAATGCAAGACATACTGCTCTTTATTCTAGTGTATTAAGAATATTTATAGCTCCTGAACTAGCTCAGTGTCTGTATTTTCACCGCTTTTCAAAAAGCATACATAAATTGATTCTGTCTTCCACAGTTCTGAGCACAGGCTGGCACAGAAGCTAAGCTTCTTGGGTGAAACACTCCTGCAAAATGAATAATCTCTGGGAGACACAAAGATCCTCCAAATGCAATACATTCAATTATTTCACTATTATATAGTGTTATCTAGCAGATGCACTATGATCTTCACCCATCCTGGAAATGGATTTTATCTCATTTCCCCCCTACATTATTTACTTAGAAGATACTTCTATGGTGCTCATTGTTCAAGTACTAAACACTTCTACCTTCTGTCTACTAGAAATATTTGATTCACTCTAGATCTTGTTTTCAGTTCAACTATAGGCTATGTCACTTATATTTTTGTAAATTACAGGTTACACAACTTCTCTGAATAACTGATCTCTTTCAGTGCTCTCGGCGAGCGGAATATTCTCTGCTCCACAGCAGGACAGTGTGAGAAGAAAATAAGATAGGGAAAAAAGTTTCTGGGTCAAGAGAAAGGTGGTTTAATAAAGCAGAAGCAAAGGCTGTGTACAGAAGTGAAGGAAAACAAAAGATTTATTCTCTATGTCCCATCAGCAGGTGATGTCCAGACACTTCCCGGGAAGCAGGGCTTCAGTACACATAACGGTCACTCTAGAAGACAAACATCGTAATAATTAATTCTCCTACTTTCTCTTAGCTTTTATTGCTGAGCAGACATCATATATTATGGAGTATCCCTTCGGTCAGTTTGGGTCAGCTGTCCTGGCCGTGTCCCCTCCCAAGATCTTGCCCACCCCCAGCCCACTGGTGAGGGGAGGAATGCTGGAGAGACAGCCCTGATGCTGTGCCAGCCCTGCGCAGCAGCAGCCAAAACGCTGGTGTGTTACCAACACCTTCCTAGCTACCCATACAGAGCACAGGACCATGGGGGATGCTGTGGGTAGAATTAACTCCGTTTCCACCAGACTCAGTGCAGTTAGGTAACCACCAGCTTGCCCTTTGTGAGTGCCTTGGTCCTCTCCTCCTGCCCCAGCACATGCTCACCCAGGCACACAAGCACAGCAGAGCACACTGGAGCATATTTCATCTGAACATGCACAGCCCCATAAAACATTCTTGTGCAGATGCCAGCTTCCAGTGGCTGGACACAATGGACTGATCTCAACTGGAGGCAAAAAAAGGCAAAGCTAAGTGTCTCGTGAAGGATTTTAGGGGAGGATGAAAGAACAAGTTGTCCATTGTTGGTAGAAGCACTGCAGAGTGCTTGGGGATGTGGATTATTTTGCTTTTGATTTTTTTCCTATAGCACATTAGGAAAGCTGAAAGATTAGCAGGGAAGGAAGTTAACACCTATTTTCTCAGGCATGCTTTACCACACAGTAAAAAAATACAGAGCCAGTAGTTGTCCCATAAAAGGTGCATCTAGTCCCCAGAATGGGAGAATTTGCTGGTACATGCTCCTTTGTCCATGCTTAAACCCCTGTATCAAATAAAAAACATAGGATAAAAATCTAGGTTGGAAGGGATGCCTGGAGATCGTCTTGTCTAACACTTGCCAACATTTAACATCTCCACCACTGAAGTGATAGAAGGTATTCTAACCCTTCAGAGAAGTTTAGAGTAAATTTTTGGTGTTGGAAGTGGGAGCTGTAAGTTTAGCACCTGAACTTACATTAACAGGATGACTACAAGGGGAAGGCACACCTAAATGATGTGAAGAAGAACAAATGAAAAATACAGTGGTGAAAAAGCTAGAAATCGAACGAGATGGAGGAAAAAATACAGAACAATACTCACACTTTCTGAAGGATACCTTACCCACATTATGTCTTTTCTTTAGGACCCGTTGCTCTTTGCTGCATAGTGTGTGGCCCTGTGCCCTTCATTAAATGTGGAATAATGAAATAAATACACTCAGTATTTACATTCCTCCAGTTTAATAGGAAATTTGTTGGAATATGATGCACTAAATTAAATACCTTTGCTTCACCCTTCAGAACAGCTGGGAGGCTCAGAACCAATGTGTGATCTGCTTTATCCTGAAGTCAGTTTTCTGTGGGGTTTGCGTTTTTGCTTTTGCATAGGCACTGAGATATACATTTTTATTTTTTTTAATTTAATAAGGAGACTGAGAAAAGAAAGGGTTCTCAATCTTCTAAGAGAGTGAGGTACTGTGGCATTGTGGCAAAGTGTTATGCTGGTTCTATGACCAGTGAGTGGCCATGCAATGAATCAGAAACCTGAGCCTAGAGAGCCTGTATTTTTTTCCAGATATTACCTTAATTTTCCCAAGGAGCAAACATTCCTTTCTGGTCCATTGCAGTGTAGAAAACATAGGAAAGTTTAGCTCTGTATCCTTACAACAAAAATATATGTTCTGCCTTACTCCAAAGTTACTTACATACTATGATTTCAATGTATTAGTTTAATCTCTGTGGAACTTGGTTTGCATTATGAAAAAAACCTCACAAAGCCTCCAAAACATTAGACACAAACACTATGATAGGTGAGGCGGAAGGAAAAGGAGAAACTAAGTGAAATTGTTTACTGGTTTCCAAGTAGCAAGAAAAACTAAAATTGCCTGGGCTGAGAGATGCCTAATGAAGAAAAAATGAGAAAATTTATAGCTCACGTGGAGTGGAATTTTCCTGGAATAATCACTGGAGAATTCTCTTTTCTCTATCAGCAATTCCATATGTCCCATGTAAAAGTGAATGTCCTGCCTCCTCAGTGGAAACTATTGGAGTTTCCAGTATTCAGAGTGTCTGTATAGAAACCTACTTTAGGACAGGCACCATGGAAGACCTCATACCAAAGTTTATATCTTGATCAATCTTACTATGTTACAGAAGATTCAGATCAGTATTTCCAGGACTACATTTATTTACAAAGCTGTGTTTTGCAGAAGGGAGCAAATAGCTGCAATATGATACGAGTCTTGAACCAAAAGGAACAACTCATACAGCCAGCGAGTTTCCCAGCTACACATCATCAGGCTTGACAAAAGATCAACTAAGCCCTTCTGAATATTAAAACAACAACTAATTTGGAAGGAAATGCCAGAATACTGAGAGGTTAGGCATTAACACTCAGATGAAGATTTTCATGTCTCCATTTAGTTTGGTATTCCATGACTGTACAACAAGCCCAGAATAAAATAAGCTGCAGACAAAAAGGGCTACTGTTCAAGCTTCTAATCATGAGCTTTTTCCAAATCTAATCTAGGACTCAATGTAGGGGTGATGGTATCAACACCAGCTGTGGGTTTCTGGGAGGGCAAAATGGCAGATATAGTTAAAGCATGATGCTAGGAAGAAGGAAAGAAGCCAAAGATTTTTCAGCAAGAAGTTTAGTCAGGTGACATAACTGAGTATTTCAGAGCAAGAAAAGTACTTGCTTGTTGTTTATGTCTCTGGTTAGGCAAGCAAGACACTGTGTTTATATTGTGAATAGATTTTACTAAAAACATCGTTGTTTCATGTAATAAACATTTTGTCCTAATTGAAAAAAGTAACAGGTCACCATTTCAGGCTTTAATAATGTAAATATATTTTTTTAAACATTAACTTGTATAAGAACCAAAGTTTCATCAAAGTTTTCAGGTGCAATGTTATTTTGCAAAAAAAAAATAAAAATTAATCTATTTTATTCAGTACTGAAGTGAACTAGAAGCACATTTATAGATACAGTTTAACTATAGATATAGACAGGGAATTACGATATCTGGGTTAAAAGGTGATTAAACTTGCCATATCCTAACTGCCAAACCTGATCACAAGACCCATCCTTTAGATACTGAAAACCCTATTTAATTACTGACCATCTAAAAACACCCACTGAAGACCATAGATAGCATCCTTCTACATAACTTCTGAACAGCAGACCCTGACACAAAGCAGAGGTTACAGATTTTGAGCTGTGTACTTTAACTCCTATTCACATTTCCAGGTAACTGTAAGCATGTGAGCCACCTGTCACTTACAGTTAGAAACGTTTCAGACAAGAAGTGT
Organism: Microhierax caerulescens; assembly: GCA_035590215.1. NCBI lineage: Eukaryota > Metazoa > Chordata > Aves > Falconiformes > Falconidae > Microhierax > Microhierax caerulescens. Next base: position 42,731,271 of record JAVJGJ010000057.1, on the reverse strand, counting down.
ATTTTGATTGAAATAAAAAATATATACAAATCACCTGTTGCTAGAAGCCACAACAAGCACTGAAGTAGGGCAAACTCTGAAATGGCAGTACATTTATAGGTGAGATAGGTTGCAGACCAGGGAATCTACAAATTGGCAATCTACTTAGTGAGGTAACACCCAAGTTTCAAGAGAAAATCAAGGCCTTTCTGTAATCCTGCCCTGTCTCCTGCCTCCACTAAGCTTGCAGGATCAAAAGTACATTTCAGACAGCTTAGCAGTTAGTAGACTTCAAACAGAAAGAGAGAAATATCCATTCAGCTGATATTCAGGCTTTCATTGATCTCAGTGAGAGCTGGGAGAAAAAGAAACCTTTCCACAGCAATCAGGTCATTGGAGTGGGTAGAAAAAAGCCGGCACAATTCCTGGCTGGTGGGGACACCAGGCAGCATCACAGCGTGCCCCAGGCTCCCAGTATTGCTCCTTCCACAAGCAACACTGAAAGAGTCTCCACAGCAATACTGAAAGAATCTCAGAAAGTTTCTGGCAGGCTTTCAGTGACCGTTGTCTGCCCCGGCCTCGGTGGTGGTGTGCCCAGCCCTCACCCCTCGCCCCTATCTCCTACTGCCCCGTGGTCTTGCACATCTCCACTCCTCCCCTTGCCCTGCCCCTTTGCTCAGCCCCACCAAGCTGTTTAACATTCAATGTCTCCATTATGTTTGTCCACTTAACCCTTTCTGGCTCCCGGAAAGTTTCTCCTCTCCACAGCGGTGGAGCAGCCAGGTCAGCAAGTGGAATGGTGCTAGGAGGAGCCAGTAAATCCCACAGGCAGCAGCACAAGGGCTCTTCCCAGGCAGGGCTGGGTGTGAGGAGCTGAGAATGATGAGGGCTGGGTGAGGCAGGAGCCAACCTCCAGCTACTCTGGCAGGCTGCTAGGGGTGCTCAGCCGCTTGCAGACACACAGCTTCTGCCTATGGCGATGCAGGTGTAAGGCCCAAGTGTGGGTTCTTACAAAACTTCCTATAGACTGCAAGAGGTGTGTGATATCAGCAGGGCAGCAGGGCAAATATCTGAGAAAAAGAGCTATGAGAGGTTAGGTGAAAGAGGAATACCCAGGTCCTTTCACTGAGATCGTGACATATAGCCTTCTGTTAAAAATCAAATCAAACATTGTTGCAGTAGAATTTAAATTGAATTAAGATATGGTGTTAGTGCAAATAATAATTATTTGTCGGAGGTTGTTCACGTATGGAATTACCCAGTTATTTATAAACTCTCTATAGAAATGTTAAATCTATATCCTCCCAGTGGAGAAATGCTAATAAATAAATAAATAAATAGATAGATAGATAGATAAAGACAGGCAAAGGAAAAAACTCACTCACAATAGTATTTATTCTTCAAAAATCTTGTTGTTAAAGACTGATTCAACATTTTTTATTACTCTGACTGATGGCCTTTTCTCATATCTAAGACTAATAGTATTACTCTTATCTCCATTTCTTCCCTACTGTCCCTCCCTAGGAAATTTACTTTTTCTCTTGGCAGACTAGTTTTCAGACCTGAGGGACCAAATGCTTCTAATTATGATAGAAGATTCTCCATCTATTTTCATCTTCTCATTGTTTGGTTCCCTCTTGAAAAAAACTTATCAGATCTGATTCCTTCCATATGGAACATTTCTGAAATACTGTGAGGAACAGCCAACAGTAGACGTTTCGGATATATTTAGCTTGTTTAACTCATTTTTCCCTCTCTCGACTTGAGGATAAGGTATGTCAACACAAATTAAAACGTTTTTATATATATAAAAAAGTAGCCAATTTTCATAATTGGATCCTTTTTAAAAACAAGATTGTTCTATGAATCCGTAATGTGTTAAACTGAAAAATACAGATAGTGTATAAATATCTTGCACAGTCAGAAAGGAAGCCCACAAATGACTAACATTGTTCTTACCCTCCTGTTCCCATCCCCCTCAGAAAAACCTTTAAGAACTTTGCTTGAGTGAATGAAGCTGTATAAACTTAGAGTGCAGGCAGACTAAAAATAACTACATCTCAAATGCAAGTAACTCTTTTTATTCAAGCATTACTTGCTAACAAGCTAGATAAGATCATTTTCATTAGAAGGAGTATAAGATTTGTGTTGAAGCTCTTAATTTTCACAGGATCTTATCTGATTAAAAAAATATCTCTACATTATACTAATCAAAAATGACACCCTCTTTCACTAAATGAAACTTAGCATTGAAATGTACAGAAATACCATTTGATATGAACTCAGTCTATGAAGTTAGCAACATTTCACTCATTGCTTGAGCAATTCTGCATTTGACATGTGAAATGTACTTCCTGTTAAAGTATATTGGCTATTATTTTGAGGATGCCAGATGGAAATAATTCTCTCATAATCTTAGGAAAACTCAGAACTCTCATCAAGTATTCACATACACATTGAGTTAAATCTAAGAAATAGACTTTCATAGAAGTTTTATAAGATTTCACATCAGTGATATTGAAAATGAAAGAGAAGAGAGAACAGGCTGGCCCAAATCCATTTCATTAATGCCCAGGGAAGGGACTATTAAAGGCAATTATTCACCTTAGCCGAAGGGATGTGTTTCAGTGAACAAAATTGTTTCTCTCATGCCTTTATTTTGTTCAGTCAGAACTAACTTTCCCTCTTCTTTCTGTCTCTCTGTCTGTCTCTCCTTTGTGTGAGAGCAAAAGATTAATAAAATCTGTAGGAAAACATGGGGGAGTTTGGAGAATTTTCTGCTTTGCCATGGTTAATTCAGACACACTTAATACAGGGTTTGTGCTTACTAGAGATTAGGTGGTCATAAAAATTAGTCATTCCAGGTTCAGTCTTCAAATATCTGTGTTTGTGTTTGAGGCTTAGGGGTTGTTGTCCATTGCAGCAACTGGCTTCTGTAACCTGTGACTTTGGCATTTTGAGCTGTTCTATAGTGTGCACACAACCCCAACCCTTATCAGCTGAAACTCTGAAGCTTCCTATGAAACAGCACCCAACTTTTGAAGGAGTAGTTTTCACTGAGAGAACACATTACTAGATTGTAACCATGTCTACGCTGCCTGTGAGATAGTCCCCTGGGAGCATTCCCTGAAGTAGAGGCCAAGTTGCGCAGCATGGGTCACGTTCTCACTGCAGATGGTGATGTTCTTTGAAGCACAGAAGCTGTGTGCACACTGAGTAACACTTGGCCCAAAGCTGTCTTCTGGAAGTCCTCTGAATCTCATGTGGTACCCATCTGAAGCACGAAAGAGGTATAATTTTGTAGTGGTCTTTCTGCTGAAAGTACTTAAAATAATACAGAGAATGCTGCAAAGCCCCACAGGATGGTAGGACATTGACGGTAGACATTGCACATCTTGAGGTATGGAGTAAAGGTGAGGAGAGTTAGCTGAGGACTCTCAACCTGCTGGGGCAGTGTTAAAGGCACTGCAGAGCAGGGAGACCCACATCTTGTCCGGAGCAACGTTTGAGAAATCATTACTGGAGCAAAGCACTCCCCTCCCTGAGCCGTGCCACAGAGGGAGAACAGACTAGTTTGTTCTGAACGAGAATTTAGGAGAAAACTAACGTATTTATTATGTGCTAAAGAAGATGGGACACGAGGAGAAACCAGAGTGAAATTACTGTCACCTTGTCTTCTCCCCGATGGCTGTCTGCTTGTTCTGAGCCAGAGCCCAAATTTCAAAGATTTGCGAACCTGCCTCTCACCTTGCCAAAACCTAGCATTGTGTAACACAGTCTGCACCATTTGTCATAATTCCTATTATGTTTCTACTTTTAACATTGTATTTATATATAAAAAAACAAACTTTGCAGAAAGGTTGCTGCTGTCTACGATTACGCTTTCTTTCAGGGAACTTTTCACAAGAGTCGTCTTCTGATATTGCCCAAAGAGAATATGAAAACCACTTTTCCCTTTAAATAGGAAAATTGTTTTTAATTAATAATTACTGGGCAGACGTGGACAATGAAAAAGGTGATTGTTTCAACTCAGCTTAGTCTTATTTAACGATGATTTTTACTCCCTAGTAAGGGAGTAAAAGCTATCCAAAAGGATTTGGACAAAAATAGGATGAAAAAAACCACCATCAGCCATACCACAGCCTGGCCCGGTACCTTCAGAAGGTTTCTGTGGGCCAGGCAAGGGGTCTCAAGCCAGCTGGCTCTCAGGAGAGCACTGGCATTTTTTATGGCTTAGGTCCTTAAATCATATTCATGGACTAGATTTCTTATCTCAATTCTTGCATAAAGCAGGGGTGATGCTGTGTCCAGGCCCCTGAAATCTCCTAAATATCCTTTGATCTCAGCTTAGTTCTTCTTGTAAATGCTTAGATTGTCAGTGTTTGAGGCTGGGCAGAATCAATCCTATTTGCACAAGCCCTTAGACTATGTGGTAAAGGCACATAATGCTGGTTCCTGCTTGGTCTCCAGAGCTCTTGGCTGGCTAAATCATGTCCCTCTGACCCACACCCCACCTCTGCCAAGGTCTGTGCCTGCTCTGCAAAAATAATCTGTGCCTAGGGAATCATATTTGCCTCTCTTTTTGAGCCATGTTTTCTGTCATTGCTTTCCCCACGATAGACTGTGGGTTTGATGCCTTTTAAACTGGCATTTCTCCTAATGCAGGCAATCTTTCTCATGAAGCAGCTTTAAGTCCTTCTAGTTTTCATAGCTGCATGTGCTCTGGTGGTGGTGTTCTTATGCATTTATTTTCAAAAGTGAATACAGAAAAGATATAAAGAATGTGGTCCATGGAAAAAATGCAGTATTTTTTCTTGGTCTTTCTTCTTCTGCATGATTTTCTAGTAAATGAGACAATTTGCATTCTGAAAGACCGTATGTATGTACCCTGAAATAATCTAAAACCTTTATAAAACAGGTTTATTCTCACCAGCCCTAATAACCACAACCAGAAGGGAAAGACATGATGTGGAGGATCTTTTACAAAGTTCCTTTTTCCATCCACAACCATATAACACACAACCTCTCAGTCTGCTTTAGTAAGTACTTGTAAGCTGACTCAGAACCCTGACATGAAAAATTCTACTGCAATATAAAATGTCATTAGCTTTAAATGATGTGTTCTTAAGTGGGTACCTTGAATTAGGACTGCTTTATTAAAGAAGGTTGATACTAAAAGAAGTACCAGAAAGCCACTCAAAAAAGTTTTTAAAGAGAGGGGTTGTTGGCCTCTTCACAACGAATTGGGACAGTGTAGTATCATGTATCTTTGGAGAAAGCAATCTCATTTTTGGCCATGTTGCAACTGCCTGCAATAAGATTTGATAGTTTTATTCATGTATGTTACTCATAATACATAGAGATTAAACAACATAATTACAATGATACATGTTTATTTAAAAAGAAAGGAAGAGACTTATTTGTTTGCTTTTTTTGGTCTGCTGGACAATACAATGGTGGGAGCCAGTTTATTACAACTTTTCCCACAGGCCTGCCCTTGGGAATAGCTCACTATAAAATCCCATTCTTGTGGCCTGACAGAAATAGAATGTAGTGCCTTTTTTTATGTAAAATTATTACACCAGGCACCCTACTGCAAATGAGCTAGAGCAAAGCTATGTCCTGTAGTGTGATACTAATTTCTCTGAATACGACTATACGCTTTCATAAAGGAATATTTAGGGAAAGTGGCACAGCTGCAAAGCGGATAAACAAAGAATAAGTAGATGTGCCATTCTCAGCATTTTTTCAGTGTCCTAGATGGAAGTGAATTTTAAAATGTAAGCAGTTGTTTTAACTTGGCCTTTCTCATAAGGTCTGTCACAATCACCCTAGCTGAGACATGGAATACCTATTCTCCACCTGTAATGTTTAATATAATGCAAAAAGTAAGAAAATATTTATATAATGTCAGAAAACATCCATCAACACACTGGCACGAAGTGTATACAATCCCCAGAGCAGTCTGCAAAGAACACAAAACCCAGCCAAACCCCAGAGATGCTAATGTAGATTCCTTGGGATTCTGTAGATCATCTCCTGAAGCTGCAGAAACACTAGTGGCTTTAGATAATATAAAGAGCCTGCCAGAATTTAGCAGGGGGACAAAAGAGAAAAACATCTTTTCACACAGGAAGGTTAGATGATATATTCAAAGTGACTTTTATCAGGGTAAGGTTTTTACAGCCTCCTAAGATATTCTCAGTAATCCCCGCAGATCACAGATTTTCTCAGCATTTAACTAAGAGAGATAATTGAATTGCAGCTCCCTCTCTGCAATGTCATTCTGTTTGCACTTGCAAATGCAAATTGCTTTCTGCCTGAAGTTCTGCAGAATGTGCTAGGACCCTGTAAGGAAGGAGAAAGACACAAAATAGAAGAAAAGCAGATGGAAAAGTAGATGCAAGTTTTGCATAAGTTGCCACTTCTCACTTCTAAGCAACATATTTATGCATAAGCTACTAAGCCCAGGGTTGCAGCCAAGTATTCATGCATACTGTGATGGATGTGGAGATCAATTGTTTGTGAAGGCAGAAAGGGTTGTAACCCAAGCTGATACTTTTAAGTTAAACAAATGATGTCACCTTCTTTTGCATAACCAAAATGTTTACAAATATTACCTGCTTATATGTTATAGTCCTTTCTTTCTCACAGAGGCATAGTCTAAAGTAGGCTAATGTTGTTTACTATGAAAATCCAGGGCTGTAATCAACATATACCTCTTTTAAAAATTCACTGACAGTGTTACAAAAAATGCCTTCCATAGCCTGCATGAAAAATTGAACCATCACTTTTAAAAGTTGTATATACATAACCACAAATGAAGAACGAGGCACAAATTATTACTCAGTAGAAACTCATTTATTAACATAACTTGTCATTGTGTGTAGTTTATTCTGGTGTTCCACTGTTACTCAAAGAAACCCATTTGAAATCCACAGTCATCTAAAGAGATCCATTAACGTCATGTCCATTGAAACTGCCTTACAATCAAAAGTCAGAAAAAAAGCCATAATATTAGTACAATGTATATGTCAGTATAACATGTGGTTGTCCAGTTATACGCTTCTAGAAAATATCAGGGTCAATGTGAAGAGATAATGTTCATTGATTCAGGAAGGAGGAAATGCTTTTGCCCTACAGTAAAGGACTTAGCTACTCATTCAGCTTACCTTGAAAATAATCTTTCATTTGCACTATGGAAAAATAAGGTTAGCCCTGGATCACACCCAAGAGACATTAACTTTTCCAGGTTAGATAAAGCAGACACTTTTCTGGTGGCAGGGAAGTTGAAAATTTGCCCAAAATCCTGAACTGTGCAGAAGGAACCTTAATTCTGTTAAGCCTCAGCAGGAAAACTATGAAGTTTGGTGAAGAAGGAACAGCAAATCCAGGATCTACTTCCATGAATGCAGTTGGACAAAATCAGGTTTCTTACAAAACAGGCTTCAGGCAGGAAGGCTGGGAAGCATCTGTCTACTTCCTAGCCGACCTCTGCGGGGGCAGAATGGACCTTGAAAGCTAAAATGCTAGGTAGATACATGTTACTTCTTTTTATTTCTGAATGTTCTCAGTGTCATATATTTATATATGGTAAATAAATACTTCTTTTGTTTGTTCTTATGTAGTCTGGTTTGAGATAAAAGCTGGTTTAAGTGTGTTGTCTGACCTCAAAGCATTCCGTGCTTACGGACATGGAGAGTTTAAAAGCAGGTCCAAGTCCAGGCTGACAGTGTTCAGTTTCCCAGTGAATTTCATTAAAGGATCCAAGGGTAGTAAAAGCATGATTCCATTTAAGCTGAACAAGTTGATTTTAAAGATGTTAATGCAGATGACAGAAAAAAAGAGACTCTTCTGGTGAGATGCTAATATAATCTGATTTCTACCGAAAGACAATTTCTTTCGTGAATTACACCTCAGCTTTGTTGTGATGAACATGAATATTACTGAGTGCATTGTTAGTCTATCAATGCAAGTTAGTCCATCAATGCAGTTTAATAAAAGTGCCATCAATAGTAATTGCACTATATTTAATTTCAATTTCCCTTCACCACTTGCATAGTTTACTATCCCATATTTTTATTACTATAGATAGAATTATTAAAAACACCCATACATTCCACTTCTATTATACCTGGCTGAAGAAAGCTCCAGTTGGTATTACTGGAACTGTCATAATCACAAACAACTGTTACGTCTTGTTTTACAGATATATGGTCAAGATAACATAGTAACTTTAGGAAGATGCTTTCCACATTTATATATTTTATTGGGAAACCACTCTGGAAATGCTCCTCAGTGAAAAAGGTCCTATGAAAGTGCCTCTACTTATCATCCCGGATGCTCAACAAACATAGTGTACTTTGATACTGAGAGAAAACCATTGCTTAAAGAGCTTGTAAGAGTAGGTTACATGACCCCTGCATGTATGTGGGGTTTTTTAAACAAAATAATTTTGATTTTGATAAACTAGGAAAGACAAGCAAAGACTGGCACAGAACACTTCACTAGCAATGAAATAATCACACACCAAAGACCTCTGTCCCTAATCTGAAGAAGTTTGTGTAAAACATAATTTTTTAGAAAGACATACAAAGTATTGTGGCTGAAAAAACAGATGCTACAAGTGTCACAAAAATTAACTACTTATTTTAAGATTTATAGAAAGACCTTTAAGATCATCAAGTCCAACCATTAGCCTAACGCTGCCAAATCTACCACCAAACCATGTCCCTAAGTGCCACATCTACACATCTTCTAAATACCTCCAGGGATGGTGACTCAACCAGATGACACAGGTTCTCACACACCAAAACTTAAGGGCCTGAGGAGTCATCTCTTCCAAAAGAAGACAGGTTCCCTGCCCTGTTGGCATGCCCCTGACACCACTGCCAGAGGCCTGGGCCCTAGCAGAGGGAGTGCCTTGCTCTAGTGGGAACCCTGCAGCTGGCAGTGCATTTCAGTCATCCTGCCAGCAGCACCGTCCTCTTCATCAGGAAACAACAGGCGAGGAGGAGCTGCCTTTGGAGGTTGGGAGCTGGAGGATTTTTTCAGTTTATCTCTGATTCTTTTCTAAAGAAATGTGGTGTCTGAGTTGGCTTGCAATTAAGTTGTGTGCATGAGATGCAAAAACAACATCTTCAAATTTAAAGCTTGGTTAAAAAAGTTTAATGTAAAACTTTTGTATCATCCTTGTTATTAATCCCAGACAATATGAAAGTATGCTAGGTACAGATAGCTAGATAGCTCTGAAGCAAATATCCACCCTCATTCACTTTAAAGTTCTTTCAGTGCTCACATAAGACAGCATTTGTAATCATGAAATAACATAGCTTTCATGTGACATATTTAGCTACTTTCTCAGGTGAGTAACTAAAAATATACCCCAAAAAACAACTCTGAAATAAGGTTTTGAAGTTTACACGACGTGCAGGGTTACATTTGTCTGTCCCCCAGCACGTCCACGCCTGAGCTGCTCTGTTTGACTGCCACAATGTGCTGCTGCTCCTCCTAGCAATCCAGCAGACCTGCAAGCTTTCCCGCAAGCTTGCTATGGCCTGGCTTACCACATGATCTCCTTGGGGCTTCTATGAGTAAGACAGCATCCAGCACTCATCCCAGTGCATGCATGAGCACTGGGCACACCCCATAATCCTCCACACCCCTCCCTCCCAAACAGCTCTGCTTTCTCATTCTGACACAGTTTTGCCTTTCCCTTTGCTGCCTTGTTTGCCTACAGAGGCTTTCCCTCTGTTACCATCACAATTTTTTAAGGCTGCTCAGCCCACGCAGGTCTTTCCTGTTCTTCTTTATCAGCCCCACCACCACCACCACCTCTTTGTAAGTAAGTGACTAAAATACAGCATCCCGCCTACTTTCTTCTGAATTTTTTACTATTTGGTTGCCATGGTACCAAAGGCTAGCATTCTGTCCCTTGGTGCTTACTGCCCAGACCCACATATTTCTGCACTGTCCTGGCTCTGCCAAGCACACAACTTGAGGGTCATATGAAATTCTCCCATGCTGGAGCAGAGCCCCTTGCTGAGATCAAGGCACAGGTCAGTGGCTCTTGCACTCACCAAAAGTAGGGAGGAGAGGTGGAAGAAGAGGAGTTAAAAGCTCTCTGGACTCAAGACAACACACACAAAGTTTTAAAGTTCAAAATTATTTTCTTGTCAAATGTTAAAATATTTTTCTTTTGACAAGTACAAACTGTGTTGGACCTGAAAACCAGCCCATACTTAACAGAACTTCAAGGACCAACTGCCCTCTTGGAAAACTAAAAGAAAACAACAGAATATTTACATCTAGGCCAGGCCTTCTTACCGTCCAGGACACATCAGTCAAAGTGCAATGAATGCACCACGGAAAGCCACCCTTTCCTACTAAGGCCATATGGAGTCTTTCAAAGCTTTTAAGACTTATGTACCCATAGGCGCTCTTCAGGCTACGGTGTGGGGACACTGCTCAGAGGAAGTCATTGGCATACATACAGAGGCAATGCTTCTGCTTGGCATTTCAAGGAAACAAAAGAATAAAATTGCACCTACAGCAGTAACCTGTGGCCAAAGAGCAGTTAATAAAAATAAGAGTTGTTTCTCCTCTATGAGGAGTGCAGTCTCTGTGAAAGCCATCAAGAAAAATTGCCCATTGGAAGAGGACAGAAATACCTGATGGCCATTCACTGTCCTGTAGGCCCATCCTGCCAGGCACCATTCCCAAACACTCCCTTGTCTCTTCCTGTCTGTTACAAGAGCCGTTTCTTTAGGTCAGGAATCCTCTGCCAGCATCACTCCCTTTCTGACTGCAGGCCAAGGCCCACTCAGACGTGAGCACGTATGCAGTTAACCATTTAGTGGATCTGCGAGATTGCTTCCTGTACAATAGGAGTAAAGAGGAAAACTGCTCTTGTCTGGCTGGATTGCCAAATATTTGGAATCTATGGAGTTCTGAAGCCCTCTAAATCCCAGCCCTAGTGCCCTTTGGCAGTGTGAGACAAGGTCATCATTCTTTCACCAAGTCCTGTGGCATGGCTTTGTCATGTCCTGGTCATAAGAAATGCTGGTGGGATGATGCCAAGTTATATGCCTTTGGAAAAAGCATCTTGTTATCAGATGATGGTCCTATTCAGGGTAGTGGATGTCCGAGTTGGCTTGGTGTAACAAAAATATGAGACCTATGCATTTTCCTTTTCCACATCAGTCAAACCTTAAGATTTCTCTTCTTGTCTCATTGTTTCATCCTTGCAATGGGACAGACTTTCTTTTATCTTCCCAAACTTCTGAGAAGCATAAATGCATTACCACAGACCTATCTTCTATGGACCTTTTACGCTCAGGACTTCTGCTATGGGTCTACTTGACCTTGTCCTCTTTGAGACAGAAGAGTTTCATCTTTGTTCTTCCTCTGTATCTGCTCTTTCTCATTCCAAGCAGTTGTTGCCAACTTTGATCTTGCTGTAAAAGTGCTTTCACTTTTATCCACCGCTGATCTCCTACCCTCATATAACACAGCTCACCATCTGATCAGAGATGTAAATAGCTGTAAAGAGTCTTTCAGTCATTTATATCATTCCTTTTCCACAGAAAGAAACATATGTGCCTCCTTGAAGATTCAGAACACACCATGTGTACTTTTGAAACAAATTTTATTAGATTTAAGTGGGGTCATTCAAAATTGTGTATCTATCATGCAGACTGTTTCTAAAAATACTGTGGAGGGCATGTTATCTAAGAGGTCCTAATGTTTTACCTTTAGTGATTTTTTAGCCCTCAACATATTATGGAAGGCATTCCAAGAGCTAGGAATTAGGAATGGTCAAGGAGTTCAACCTTTAGGGTGAATATGATGCCATTGTGTAGAAGTGTAGCACAAGCCACTGGTGTCTGGCTGATTTTGTAAAATGGATTATATAAATATGACACTAATGTTAAGGGTTTAGAAGTCTGCAGCCTTCCCATTTGCTCTACTTATTAATCTGACATCGTTCATGCTGTAGCACCGTTCTCAGTCTGGTAGCATGTATCTCTCTCACATTAACAGCTACTCTGCCACTTCCATGAGCCAGACAGTTTGATCTGCAGGACTGTGATATACAGGAGAAATCAAGGCTTTGCACTTCAGCTGAGGAGCATATTACATAGTGGATTTCTGAGCTTGTAACAGCCCTGTTAGAAGAAACCCGAGCAGAGCTTAGTGCCAGATCCTCCATGGCATAAACTGATCCAGCACATACTCCTGATCACAGAGTAGAGAAGTGGCAGTTTGCTATTTATGTTGCAACAGCAGCTGGTACTGCAGCATATACTGTAGCTAATGGCAGACTTCTTGAATAATACATCATAAAAACCTGCATATAGATTCTGTATGCAATCCAGTGCTTTACTGAAGTCAAGGGGGTAAATAAGGTGACTGTGTTAATTTGAAGATTAAAGGAAGTCTTTATAGATATGGTCAACCCATATACTTTTAACAAGGTAAGACATTGTGAAGTTGAACAACTGACATGTCTTTCAGTTCATTAGTATATCTAAACAGAAGCACTGTTTATACTTGAAGGGCTATGTCTATGTTCTTATCAGATGCATAGAAGCTAGGATTTAAAAGATTGACTTAGTAATAAGCTTAGCTGCAAATGAATACGGCTAATCTTCTAAAACACGATTAAAATATGTTCCTTTCCAAAATGTGTTAGAGAAAAAATCATCTACTTTGCCTCTTTAAAGAGCAGTTGAGCCATTCAAATATTATATAGCATTTTATTCCTCAATAGACTGGGTATGCAAATAATCTTATGGATAGCTGACAGTTTGAGTGTGTCAGGTCATATCCAGGACAATACATAATACAACTATCAGATGTCCTGTTGAGAAACACTGGTTATAATGGGAAGTAACAATTCTGTAGCTAATATTTACAAAAGCTATACAAAATAATAAAATAACTCACTTACAGTATACAGTAGAATATCTAAAGATATTTTGAGACTTTCCAGGACCTAATTAGCTGGGCTAGAAGGCAAAAGATTTCCTTACATTTCCAATGATTTTAGGTACCAACCAAAGACTTGTAAATGGTAATTATGGAGAATATATCACCCTACATGTGAAATTCACACTACTTAGACTGATAGAAAGAGTTAGAAATAATTTCCAAGGACTTAAATTAAAACTAAAGATAAAAGTGAGGGAAATTTTGGGTCAAATGTGTTTAATTGAGACTGATAGTGCTGGCAATTAATTGTTTTAATGGGCTTCTTAGAGTAAAGAAGATAACAGTAGGACTTTTAGTCTGATTAGAGTAAATATCTCGTTAATAATCTTGTCTGATTGCTTTATAGTTAGTTAGAAATGTAAGTTAAAACTCTGAGTAGAAATGTTGATAAGATTATCTCCTGGTACTGCATATGATTCACTTAGAAAAAAAAACTGTGGAAAATCAGAAATACTCACCTAAAATTCCCTGGCAAACATGCTGCCTTTTTAAGGACAGATCTGTGACTAGATCTAACAAGGAAGTTTTGCTCAAAGAGTGGAGGAAGATGCTTCTCCTGGAAACTGTGAGAAGTGACCTCCCTCAAGTGGGAGAGAGAATCAAACCTTTAACTTCTCACTTCCTCTGCAAGTATTTTAATCACATGAGAAAGAAAACTTTTCCTACCATTGTATGTTGAGAGGGAGAAAAATAAATGAAAAAAAAAATATCAATAAGCTCATTTGAGAAGTATCCAAGATTAGCAAAGCACAGTAGTTGCACACACCTACTAGGTTGGCCCATCCACTGTATTCCTTTTAAAGAGTTTTTGGAAACCCATTCCAGAAGGCATCTGCTCAGTTTTCTTAGTAAAGACAATACAGTATGTTCACAACATAATTCTGTTAAATATGCCTAGATGTCCTGGTTTCAGCTGGGGCAGAGTTAATTTTCATCTTAGTAGCTGGTGCAAGTGCTGTGTTTTAGCTTTAGTGTGAGAGCAGTGCTGATGGCACACGGATGGGTTTGGTTGTTGCTGGGTGATATTTATACTAAATCAAGGATTTTTAGTTTCTCAGGCCCTGACAGCGAGAGGGCTGGAGGGGCACGGCAAACTGGGAGGGGGCACAGCCAGGGCAGGTGACCTGAACCAGCCAAAGGAATATTCCACACCATATGTCATTGTGCTGGGTATATAAACTGGGGAAAGAAGGAAAGGGGGGACATGTGGCATTACAGCATTTGTCCTCCTGAGTAACTGTTATGTGTGCTGGAGCCTGGCTGTCCTGGGGATGGCTGAACACTTGCCTGCCCATGGAAAGTGGTGAATTAATTCCCTGTTTTACTTTGCTTGCATGGACAGCTTTTGCCTTAACTATTAAACTGTCTTTATCTCAACCCATGAGTTTTACATTCCTTTCTCATTCATTCTCCTTCCCATCCCTCTGGGTGAGGAGGGAGTAAGTGAGCGGCTGTGTGGTGCTTGGTTGACAGCCAGGGTTAAACCACAACACTAGAGAATTGTCAGATCAAAATGAGAGAGAGCGCACACATTTAGCCACTTTCATGGTTGGGTTGCTGTTGAGTATTTCAGATGATAATTTGGGAATTGGGCACCTATGGCCTTTAGTTGATCCGCCTCATGATTTTCCTACTTCCTGGAATGCTACAGTCCTGAAATGATGTGTTAATATGCAGGGTAATTTTAAAAAATAACAGTAATGGTACACGTTTTACAACATGGGGAATAAACTTGATTGGACAGGGATGAATGTTGGAAGAAGCAGTTGGGAGGAACACACCTTTAGCCATGACAGAAAAGCCAAACAGCCTTTATGTTTAGGGATTCCTTTGGCACACTCTTTTAACCGGACTATGAATCAGAATAACAGCAGACAAGCTAAGGTGTTACATTTCTGCCAAATATGACGGGGAATTCTCAGAATCCTAAAGTGCCTTGTTTTTAACGAACGGCTTGGCTCTGAGTTGCTATAACTTGGCACAGTTCCACTGATTTCAAAAGCGTGTAGCTGAATTACACCAGAAGAGAGCGTGGACCAATGAACAATGCCACAAATATGAAACCATCTTAAAAAAAAAAAAAAAAACAAAAAAAAACCAGGCTTGAGTCCACAGCTAGGAAAGCCATTATACTAATTTTTTTCTTTGAAATACCTGCACTCAGGGCTTCCATAATATTTTGAAAGACTTCAGAGTGCCTGAGGCCTTCCTGCTATTTTAAGACCTGACGATAGTTCCCAAGAGCTCACAAAGAAGGCTACTGAAGCCAAGACTGTTGAAATCAGCAGAGCCTGTATTTTAAGCTTCACCCAGCAATGGAGGCTTGCACGGATGAGTGGAGGCTGTGTCGATAGTCCAAGTGATGTAAAAAGTGTGGCTGAGAATACCTAGATATTGTATTTGTAGAAGAGATGTGCTGCTGGGCTTCAGCATTAAGCAACGGGATGAGATTTGTCTACTGGGTTGTATTCTGTAGGAATACAACTTTGTATTCTCAGACATTGCTACCTAGACATGCCAGTCTTTCAAATGAGTATTCTGCCTAAGAGGAGGAGATAATAGAAGTACATCAATTATAACTTCACTCATCCCCATAATGCAGCAAAGAATAGATGTCATGTTGTACTATGCCACCAGGGATGCTGTATTTCCATTAGCATTTCATTGCTAAATCTAAGTTTGCTTTTGCTGGCTCAATAGGTGAAAACATTAAACCAGGGAATCCATCCCTTCACTTTAGCAGCCATGAGCCAACCTCAGAAAGGAAGGGTATTGCCAGAGACAGACATTTACCTGCCAGCTCCCATATCAGCCCACTAGCTTCTGGTCAGGTGGCCCTACCAGGCTCCAACAGAAAGGCTGCAAAACTGTGTAAGGTTCCCACACGGGATCATAGAGCAGGCTGAGACTGCACTTGCAATTTTGGCAATCTGTAAGCGACTGATTGTATTTTGGAAGGGCAATGTTGTTTGAAGGCGAGCCTGAATGTTTCTGTAGAATGCTTTTCTTTTTTTCTGATCTTTTTGGCCTAGAAAGTGAATATAAAGTAAATCCCATCCTCCTCCTTTAAATACTTGGATCATTTTGAATGTGTGATGGGTTCCAGAAGTCAGAGAGACTGTTACAATTGTACACATTACTGCGCTGCACAGCAGGGATGAGTGACTGTACACAGAGGTTTGTTTCAGACAAGTCTCGCTACATCCTTTTTCTAGATAATGGAAAGAGATGAGCTACTGCAGGAGGCAATTCAGAACATCCGAGAGTTTCTGAATTGTCATCTGAAATAACTTCTTCCTATTAACCTCTCTTTATATCTCTTTCTAGGAATCTCCTGTTTGCTGTAGGGAGAATCCACAAGTATATCATTAGACTTCAGGCCTGTTTGCTTTCTCCCTTGAAAAAAAAAACCAAACAAACCCATTCACAGTGAATGTAGACTCTTTTTTAGTCACTCCTCTTGGGAAATTAAATTTCAGTTTTACCTACCAATCCATACTTCATCTAGAACTGATGCCAAAGTTACTTTTTTTTTTTTCATTGTAATCATCCTTCTCTTTCATTCTTCTTTTTCTTTCCTTCCATCCATCCTTCCTTTCTTTCTTTCTTTTCTTTCTTTTTCTTTCTCTTTCTTTCTCTTTCTTTCTTTCTCCTTTTTTTTCGTTCTTCCTTCCCTTCCTTCCTTCCTTTTCCTTTCTTCTTTCTTTCTTTTTGTATTTCTTCTTTCTTTCCTTCCTTCCTTCCTTCCTTCCTTCCTTCCTTCCTTCCTTCCTTCCTTCCTTCCTTCCTTCCTTCCTTCCACCCCCATCCCCCACCCCCCAACACCCCCCCGACCTTCACTCCCTCCCTTCTTTCCTTCTCTCCTTGTCTTGGACTGTCATGTACTTTGCCCAAACTTGCATAAACCTCCTGTAGCTTATTATCCTACAGATAATCAGGGGCAGAGTTTGAAACTCTACCAAACACAGTGTTTTATTTCACTTAGTCAACCAAATAAGTATCACATCTTAGCAGACTTAATCTGTCATAATTAAAATTGATACAGGAATTTTCCTGTGAAATAACTTTCGTGGAAAGATGCAGATTGACTGAAGCCAAAATTTTTGTGAAGTTACTCAGTTCTGGGATGAGATAGCTGATGACAACTAGTCCAGCTAGAACGGATCAGGCCTGTAGCAGGCCTATAGGGACTGTAGTTTCTCAAAATAAAGCTATGAAACTACAAACTCTGGCAGTTCCTATATTTAATCATCTGTTCTATCTGTGTTTTCTACAAACTAAAACTCATAATTGGATCTGCTTCACTTTTATGACTGGTTGCTTCACATACACAAAAAGTTTCATTAACTAGTGGCAAGGCCACTCCTTCAGTCTGTGGGAGATACAGCTTCAAGTTGTGCCTCTAAATTAGACACAGATGGGAATTAAACTTGGCCATAACACAGTTTATATAAATGGTTTGGCTACTCAGTGGTTTCCCTTCTTGTGGAGGTGTGAGAAATTTCAGGAACATCAGTTTCAGCTCTACAGAACACAACCAAATTCCCTTAAGCCACATTTAAACATGACACAGCCTGACTTTCACCAAGCAACTTAAAATTGTAGGCTCTGATGCTCCAAAACCTCTGCTGCATTTTCTTTTATGCAAAACAAGGATCAAATGTGCTTCTAGTCCTTACTGGCCCTTTTCCCAAAGTAGGGGATGAGAAGCAGGCCTAGAAGGAGAGAGAGATTTGGGCAAATTATTTCATATAACTCTTATTTATAAATTGTTTGAAGTGAAAATTGTTGCCAACTGGTCCTCAAGCTAGTAAGAAACCTTTGTATCTTTTTTTTTTTTTTTCCTTGTCCTTTCACTTTATAACAGAAATGTTTTGGAGGGAAAAAAATGTTTCTTGTAGAATGATGGTATCTTTCTTATCAAAGCTATGCAAAATATTATGGTTGTTAATGATATTCAGAATGATCAGCACATGTCAGAACACAACTGTCAAAATAAGTGGTATGTCCCTTTTTGGTATAACAATAATGTTTTTTGAAAGATTTTCAAATTTCTTAATATTCTACCCTATAATTATAGCAACAAAATAATTACATAACAAGCCAGATATGTTTCTTGCTTTCACTGCACTTTGGCCTTACAATTGGTTTAACTGAATGCTGGTTATCAAAAACCCTCGGGAGCAGGGTGCTTCAAGCAGCTTGTATTTGGTGCTCCTCTTGAAAATATATTACAGGCATACAGATGGAAATGTTGATTCTTTTGAGCTGAAGAAGAGGAAAACACATAGTGTAGCCCCAGGATTATATCCACAAAAGACATAAATGGCAAAAGTTTGAACATCCAGGTCAAGATCCTCAGAATCACTTTTCAGTTATTGCCCAACTCTCAAGGCAAAAAAAATATGGAGGACACTTAGTTTCTGCAAATAAGAAATCTGAAGTTTAGACCCTGGATATGACCAGGAGTGATGTATTTCACCTGCTAGACATCTGCTTCACATCTAAACCTGGTCAGAATTCAAAGGCAGGACATCTGTCTTCTCCCTTGTATGTCCTATAGGCAGTCTCACTATACCTCGATAGATCCAACAGGAGAAAGTACATCCAGGAACTTCAGTATTGCTGGAGATCCAAAAGATTAGTCTGCTCCTTTGTTACATGTCAATCACTGTCTCCCAGAGAGATCACCAAACAAGCAAATCTCAAGCCTTTTGTAGCCAAGCACCACATGAGAAAACTGGTATTGCTGTGCTCCATCCAGTGCCATCCCAGAGTGGCCATCTCTGTTTCTTTACGGCCCTGTGCCTTTCTTCTACTTTCTTCCTTTCTACTTCTTCCTGCTCCTTTCCCTCACTGCTCTGTTGACTTAACTGTTAAAATATACATTTTCATCTTCTGCACTTTCAGAACACCCATTTCTAAGAGAACTCATTTGCTTGGATTGTGTCTACCATCTTGGGTGAAAATCTTGTTATTATATGTTCAAGAATTAGGTTTCTCATTATCACCCATTCAAGATCCTCCAATTTACATAGTAAAATTAAATATTCAATGAGACAAGAGAATGTAAGAAAGAGTGAGACCCTGAGGGCATTCACCTGGGAAGGGGTAGAACTGGACTCCAAAGTCTGCTCCAATTAATTTTTTTTCTTAATTTTTCTCTGGTTCAATGAATATTTTTCCTGCAAAGCTGAACAGCTCCCTCCAATGCATTTGAGAAAATTACATCCAAGAATACTTCTAGCAAAGATGAGAAGCCATTCAGCCAAGGCGTACCATGTCACTTCTTATGTAGGAAGCAGGCAGTTGTTTCTGTTTCCCTAGCTCTCTTCCCATCTGTGACTGTGACTGCACAAGCCACGAAGCCAAAATCCACATAACAGTAAAGGACTACATACATAGCTCCAGATGCTAAGGCAGGGGTCCTCAAACTACGGCCCACAGGCCAGATACGGCCCCCCAGGGTCCTCAATCTGCCCCCCAGTATTTACAGAACCCCCCCGCCACACACACCCCCGGGGGTTGGGGGGGGGACGACACACCAAACAGCCACAGATGACTGCCTGCCACTTCATCCGCGCGCCGGCCCCCTGGTTAAAAAGTTTGAGGACCCCTGAGCTAAGGGAACAGTAGGTCAGAAGCATTTGTATCTCATCTTCAGTTTCCAAGGTGTACTGATTGCAAGATGACCTGGTTTTCAACAATACCATCAAATAAAATGCCCAACTATTTTTATTTTCAAGAAACAGAATGTAGGGGTTGATAAAAAGTATTAGTATGAAAATCAAGATGAAGAGATAGAACAGAACAGAAAAGTAAGGTATGAAATGTTATAAAGTTGTTTGTGTTGGTGATTTTGACTACTGTTAGTGAAGCAGGTCAGGAAGTCTTTGCTTCCCAATCGGTGACTGTAGTGTCGTGCTAAAACCACTCACACTCTTCCTAACTTCTGCTGCAAACCAAATTATTCCAAAATTGTATCAGACATGGGAACATAACTAAGGAATAAGACTCAACACCACAAAGAATAATTTACTTGCCAATGAAAACAAAAGGGTAATTGTCTGTACTGGGAATCCAGTATGATGAATGCCTAATAATACATTATTATTTAATAATCCCCATGAGTGCTTTTAAGGAGAAGAATGATACATGTATTGCTCCATAAGCAGTGTTCTTTTATTGCTTCCCTGATGTTACAAGAAGCTGTTCTATAACATTATGCTAAATATCACTTTTTCAGGTAACATTGCACCCTAGAGAAGTTAAAGTTTAATCATTATTACATTTTTAGAATGAAACTGTATCTTGTTTTTAGGGAAAGGTGAGATCAAAAGATATTCACTAGAGACATGTATGATATAATTAGCAATAAAACAATTACACTTTTGCCCTATT
The DNA here is from genome assembly GCA_035590215.1 of Microhierax caerulescens. Classification (NCBI taxonomy): domain Eukaryota; kingdom Metazoa; phylum Chordata; class Aves; order Falconiformes; family Falconidae; genus Microhierax; species Microhierax caerulescens. Next base: position 42,710,898 of record JAVJGJ010000057.1, on the reverse strand, counting down.
GGCTTAGTTAATTATATTCTCCAGTAAAATTATTTACAAAAATAAATATTAAGAAAAAATTAATAGGCTGTGAGGGTCTTCAGTGTGATATTATAAAATGGAAAACTTTCTGAAATATGAGTCATTGTTCAACAGAACTTTTTTTATTAAAAAAGGATTTATTAGAATGGCCAAAACTCATAAATATAAGACAGCAGAACCAGGCCTGAATGTACAACCAGTAACAATATGATTCCCCCCTGTTATGTTAAAAACTTTGTTTTCCAAAAATCCAGTCTTTTATATATATATATATATATATATATATATATATATATGTTCATTATTTTTCCCCCATGAAATTATTATATCTTTTTCATTGGTAGATATTTTTTGTTGTTGTTCAGTTTTAGCTGGCTTACAGCATATGAGATTTTGAATCAAATTAGAAATGGTTGAATTTTTTAGTTGATCAGTTTCAGCTGACCTAACTGTTATCTGTCTATCAAGTTAATTTCATTAACTGCACCTAAAAGGCAACTGGGATTAAAACAGCCAAAAAGGTTAGATATTAAAAAAAATCTTGAAGTTAAAATTATTATAAAATTGCTTGTTTGTTTAGCATTACTATTTACTAGAGTGTTTAGAGGGAGCCTGGTGACCTCAAAAAGTCTCCTTTAGACTGATGTCCCATTTATCCTATGTTTATCTAAAAACAACCTTTAAGTAGTTAAATGAAAGCTCAGAGAGCAAATATCAACTATCACAAATTTGTAATTAGATATTACAATTTATTTTGTATTTAAATCCTTTCAGACAGTAGGTGACACTCTGTACTCAAACTGTTTCCCTGTCAGTCTTTAAGTGTTTGCAGAGTATTTCTCTGCTTTTGTGGGCCGGGGGAAAGACCTGCAATACTATTGCACAAAATGGATTCAATTAGTGAGAAACCATGAAAATATTTTGATTTATTTATTAATGTATGGGTTTTGTCTTTTGTATAAAAATATGAGAGATTTACCTCATTTTCAGCATGTTTTACTAAAACTGTATATTCTGCACTGATTTATTTGTGCATCATTCCTCAAGCTGTATTTGTACAGCCAAATATTTCTCTGTAAAGACAGATCTTCTCAATTATCCTACTATACAAGTGTAGCATGTTTTTATCAGACCATTTCTTTGATTTGTCAAGATGATCTTGAATTCTAAATTTGCCTCAAAGACATGTGCAGCCATTCATACAAGTCACTATCAGAAGTTCACCTAAACAAACATCAAAGAGGGAAGGGAGGAATTACCAAAGACTTAAACAAGTTTTGGTGCTCTGTTTGCACTAAAAGGAAACTAGAAAACCTCCAGGTACAACTTAGGAGTCAGAAAGCCACAAACCAACATCTGAGTCAAAGTGCTGCAGAGTCAGTCTCTTAGTTCCCACAGCTGAACTACAATCACAAGCATCTCTAAACCAATGAACTGCCAAGCAAATAGTCTCTGGAGAAATGGAACAAAGACCTGCAGGGAGAAGAATTGGCTGTCAAGAAAGTTCCTCCATTTATTGGCTGTGACTCTTCCTTAGGTGGTGTTTCTCTAGAAAGGAAAGGCTAGATTAAGCATTATTATGCAATCCTTTGGATTGCCTCCATTAATGACAACATACATTAAAATAAATACTACATGAAATTATACAAGTATAGAGGCCAACTTGAAAGAAAAAATCAACAACATTTTTCTGGAGTTTCCCCTACTCTCTCCACCAGATGGAACGTAAAAAAAGCAGAAAGCACTGGAGAGGAGCCAGCAGCTTCATGATGGGTGAGAAAGAAATTTCCTGTTAGGTGGAACACTCAGCCATAGTTCTATGGGACGGGTAAACAGCTTTGCCAGCATTTCATAGGTTCTGAGGAGCAATGTCTGCAGATGAGCTGGTGGGTGAATGTGAGTTCTTGCCAGTTCTCTGTACCTGGCTTAGACTTGGCAAAAGCTACATATTACAGTAATCTTTTCTGTTGCCTGGAAAAATTGATATTTTTATCAATTTATTGATATTAAAAATATCAAATTTTTTAAAAAATCAAATTTTATCAATTTATTGATATTAAAAATATCAAATTAGTATTTGATTTTAAAAAAAAAAAAAAAAGAGCCAAAGTATCAGTTACTTTTCCAACTACAAGCTTATGATTAATCAGAGCTGTTCCAAGTAACCTTCCCACTAGCTAGTCTCAATTTTATCTGTACCCTCTTGGAAATGCAACTTACTGCAAACTTGCAAACCTCATTTTCAACATTTTTTTTCAGTGGTGGTTTCGGGTCCTTTGGTGGTCAAGTAAATCTTTCTTTTGAGAGTCACCCTTCCCTAGCTAATTCCATCTAGACATCAAAGCTTCTGAGTTCTACAGCATTCCACATACTCTTTAGCTTTTGTAAGGACCCTGCTGTTACAACTCCTGTTTCAGTCCCAACAGTTATCTTTTCTCGTCCTCACTTTTTTCCCCAAATGTCATTTTTTTATACTGTACAGAATTTAGGTTACTTACGCTGGACTTCTGGGTTTATTATGATTGAATTTCAGAAAACAGGTGGAGCCCATGTCACCGAAGTGACTGTTCTGCCAAGTCTTTCTGTGTGACAGACAGGTTTTGACTGATTCTTGCTGCTCATCTCTGAGAGTTACCATTACATCCTTCACACTGTTATAAACTCCTTGTGATAGTTAAAGACTAGTTCTTGAACTGGGACTTGTGCTGTAAGAAAAAAGTCATCACAAATGGATTGTTTTTGATACAGTAAAATGGAAGCATCTCAACAAGTAATGCATATACTTAGTTCTTCAAAAAGGTTAATTTTACAAAGGTAAAACAATTTTCAGATTAAATTGTCTTGAAGGAAAATTAAACAAGTTGTGAACTCCTTAGACGTAGTTTGGTAGTAGACAAACCTGAAGTTTATGTGATATCAGCAATGAAACCAGATGTTCCAGAGTGTATTTGCGATTATAACGATTATATTCTGCTTTATATATCCTGAACATCTATCAGTACACTTCCGTGGAAAATATGTCTTTATCATGCACTCCACCATCGCATAAATACATAAATAAACACTGTAAATAAAGTGTATTTTATACCTGTATATATACTTATTGAGGTGCTAAGATACTCTTTATGGCTTTAGTCTGTATTTTAAAGAGTTGTTAGAACATCTCTTCAGGGAAGATGCAGACAAAACCAATCCAAGTACTTTAAAAAGCATAATAGGAAGGATAATAAAAAGCTCATTCTCTCCAGTTTTTAAAAAGATGATTAAGAGGTTACTGTGCACAAATATCTTTAGAGAGAGGAAAAAAACCTAGTAAAGTGGTTTTTATTTTAATGAAGATGACATAACAAAATCAAGTGTTTGAAAGCTCATAAGAAATCCAAATGAGAAACAAAATGTATTTTCAGCAGTTTCAGTAAAACTTATCCAAAAGCTGTCTTCAAATCAGCATTGCATAACTTTCTGAAAAATCAGTTTTACTGTAAACTGGTATGGCTTAGTGAAATACAAATTACTACATCAAAAGAGGGATATCTAAGGAAAATGTATATATATATGACTTTCAAGTTAGATTATGAACTATAAAGGAGTTACTTGTTGAAAGCTATATACTTGAGTATCTTCATTATAATTTGCATATTCTTACAGAAATGTATGAAAATAGATGATAATAGAAGCATAGAGCCATTGGAAAATCTCTATCCAAAGGTCAATCAACTTTGGAAGCAGTTGGGACTTCAGCTACTGTTTACCCATCAAGCTGTGTCTCATAAACCAACGATTCATATTGTCACATTTTAGCTACATAAACTTAATTAAAGCACTATAAAACATCTCCCACTTTTGAATGGCTTTGCATCTTTTCTGTGGTAATAACCTGTTCCACAGTATTCTACCAAGAAGGAAACTTAGAATGGTATTAGTAGACCAAAGATTTTTTCGTAGAGCACGCTATTGTTCCTTTGAAGAATTGTCATTTTAATGCATATTAGGAATAGGACATTTTTGTTCTCAAACAGAAGACTGTTTTGATTATTTGACAGTGATATTACTGTAGGTTTGTTTTCATTGATTACAAGGGGGGGTTTAATGATCTTTTTCTTCATGTGCACCAAACAGCAAAAATTTGTAGTTACCTTATACGATTCCAGCAGTAATGAGTTATCAACTGGCTGGTATCATGCAGATAATTGTAGATTGCTCAAACCATAAACTAACCTTTCAAGTACTTCTATCATTATATTTTCACCTGTATCTTATTTTAACTTTTTATCATCTGAAAAGAGCCATATTTCAACTCACTGCTGCTTTTAAATGAAAAGATGAACCTGTCCTTATCACTGGCCTAGATGCAACTTCCTATTGTGCTGCAAAATGTAACCAATGAATATTTATAAGTATATATAGGCATAAAAATACACATGATATTCAGTTTCTCATTTTTTGTTATGAAGCACACGTGTGCACACAGATAGATATAGACACAAATATGAATAGACTTCATTTTTCAACTTTCTATACTGTAATTCAACACACATCCAGAGAACATGCTGTTATATGGCTTGAATCAGAATTGTGCATATACAAAATATTCCTAGCACAGATTGATCAAAAACCTTTCTGCTGAACAAGAAATCATAAGCAACATATGCCTATATCTTAAGCATCCAAACCCCATTCATATAGTTCTAAAAGATGTATTTTAACAATTTGTTTCACTATTTCTATGGGCATATCAGAGTCAAAGAAATCTTAGTAAACATTTGCAATCTAAATACACTGAATTGCAAATTTTTTGTCTCCCAAGCTGGAAATTATAGAAAAAGGGGGACAATAAACAAAATACTAGCTATTATAAACAAGTAAATGAAGGCTGCAGCCAGAACATATTTCCTCTTTCAAACTTCCTCCCACACCAGTCATAATGCCAAAGACATTTTTAAAAGAATTTTAAACATTGTTGAAAATCACTCAAAGTTTCAGATGGCTTTCACATATAGAGTCAGAGAATCACAGAATCACAGAATGGTTGAGGTCAGAAAGGACCTCCAGAGATCATCTTGTCCCATCCCCCTGCTCAAGCAGGATCAGCTGGAGCAGGTTGCTCAGAACTGTGTCCAATCCAGTTTTGAGTATCTCCAAGGATGGAAACTCCATAACTTCTGTGGGACATCTGGTCTAGCATTTGACCACATACACAGTAAAAAAAGTGTTTTCAAGTCTTCAGATGGAATTTTGTCTTTTAATTTGTGCCCATTGTCTCTTGTACCATCAGTGGGCCCCACTGAAAGAAGTCTTAGAGAGAAGACCCCTCTTCTTCATTACCTCTTCATGGTTTAACCCTACTGAGCAACCAAGCACCACGCAGACATTTGCTCACTCCCCCCTCTACCCAGAGGGATGGGAAGGAGGATTGGAAAGGAATGTAAAACTCAAGGGTTGAGATAAGAACAATTTAATAGGTAAAGCAAAAGCCATGCACACAAGCAAAGCAAAGGAAAGAATTCATTCGTCACTTCCCATGGACAGGCAGGTGCTCAGCCATCTCCAGGGAAGCCGGGCTCCAGCACACGTAACAGTTACTCAGGAAGATAAACGCCATAATGCCAGATGTGTGTGTCCCCCCTTCCTTCTTCCCCAGTAGATATACTTAGCATGACATCATATGGTATGGAATACCCTTTGGCTATGTTCAGTCACCTGCCCTGGCTGTGCCCACTCCTATTTTCGTTTGGCTGGCAGGGCCCAAGGAACTGAAAAGTCCTTGATTTAGTATTAACATCACCCAGCAACAACTAAAAACATCAGTGTTCTATCCACATTGTTCTCACATCAGAGCCAAAACACAGCACTGTACTAACTACTAAGAAGAAAATTAACTCTATCCCAGCTGAAACCAGGATGCCTCCTTTCATATTTGTACACATGGATAAGATCCCCCTGAGCCTTCTGTTCCCCAGGCTGAACACTCTCAACAATCCCAGCCTCTCATATGTCAGGTGCTCCAATCCTTTAGCCATCTTCATGACCCTATATTAATCTCATGCCAATAAGTCAATATCTTTCTTGTACTGGGGAACCCAGCACTGGACCAAGCTCTCCAGATGTGGCCTTACTGGTGTTGAATACAGGGGAAGGATGACCTCTCTTGACCTGCTGACAACACTCATCCTAATGCAGCCCAGGAAGCTTTTGACATTCTTTTCTGCAAGGACACATTGCCAGTTCATGGTTTACTTGTTATCCACAAGGACACCAGATTCCTTCTCTGGAGAGCTGCCTTCTAGCTGCTTTCTAGATCCTGGTTTGTACTGATGCCTGGGGTTACTCCTCCCAAGGTGCAGAACTTTGCACTCTCCCTTGTTGAACTGCACAGGGTTCCTGTCAGCCCATTTCACCAGCCTGCCCAAGTGCCTCTGGGTAGCAGCACGACCCACTGCTGTAGTAGCCAGTCCTCCCAGTTTTGTGCCCCTGCAAATCTGATACACTCTATTCCATCAACCAGGTCATAAATGAAGGTGTTAAACACAATTTGTTCAAGTATTGATTCCTGGGGGACACCGTTAGACACTATCTTCCAACTGGACTTTGTGCTGCTAACAGTCCTATGATCCCAGCAGTGCAATTAGTTTTCAGCCCACCTTACTGACCATTTGCCTAGCCTGTATTCCACCAGGTTTTCTGCACTGATGTTAATGGACAAAGTGTCAAAAGCCTTGCTAAGGTTGAAATAAACTCCATCCACTGACCTCCCCTCATCCACCAAACCAGTCATGTCATCACAGAAATCTACCAGATTGGTCAGGCATGATTTCCCCTTCATAATTGTGTGATAACTAGTCCCCATTACCTTTCTGTCCTTCAGGTTTGGAAATGGTTTCCAGGAGGCTTTATCTCCATTACCTTCTCAGGTAGATACTGAGGTGAGGTTCCCCAATCTGTGGTTCCCTGAATCCTCCTTCTTGCCTTTCCTAAAGATAGAAGTGATGTAAAATGATCAAAAGCAACATCACAGAGACATCAGCCAGCTCCCTCAGCACTTATGGGTACATCCCATCAGGTGCCACTGACCAGTGTATGTCCAGTTCACTATACATTCTTTAATCTGAACACCCTCTACAAAGGGTATGTCTTCCTTGCTCCTGATTTTCCTATGTGTCTCAGGGACCTGGGGTTACTGAAGACAGGTCTAACCAGTGAAGACTGAGGCAAAGAAGACATTGTGTACATTAGCTTTTTCCATTTCTTTTGCCACCATTCCCCCCACGCCCATGTAGCAATGGCTGTGCATTCTCCCTACCTTTAACTTCTTTGTCTTCTCTATACCTTAAGTACATATAACTGCTGTCCTGCTCTTAATACAGACACTAAAGCTATTATTTGTTTAGAACAACTTGAAACAATGAAACATGACTTGTTACACCAAGATTTAGTATCCAACCAGTCTCAAAGCCTTAGGATTTGGTTAAATTGGGATATTCTTATCCTGAATTCTATAAAATCACACTTTCCTCTTGTTCAATTTAACCATAAGTTGAAATGACAGTCTATATGAAATAAAAGTTGAAATGACAATCTAATATGAAACAAGCAAACATTGACTAACTGCTGATTAAGCAATTTCTAAAGCAATCTAGCTGTTTTCAGCTGAAAAGCAACATTAGGGAAAAGTTAGGTATCAGGGAAAAAGTATTTAAAGTTGGCCACTGTGACAGCTAACATTGCTAAATGAAGCTCAGATTTAAACTACTCTCTTCTGGAAGTTTCCCTTCTTTGCTTTAAGGAAGTGTGGAGAAATTTGCAAGAAGTTTTTTAATTTCATAACAATATACAAGAAAAGACATGATAACCAAAATCTGCACATGGATTTCAACTAAATTACTATCCTTACCAAAATTTAATATTTACCAGTAATTTTTTCTTCATATTCAGTCTTCATAGTACTTTCTAGTGTTAAGTTTGTGTCGGCATTCAAGCTCTGATGAAATGAGGATTACATAACAAAGAAATACATTTTTTAATTAATCTGTCAAATGAACCTCATCAATGCAGAGTCTCATCATAGTAATTGCTTAAAAAACAGGCATTAGAACATGTAACATCTTTAAAAGAGTTCACTATATTCAAACTCATGTTGCATAAGTGTCTTTGAGTACCATTCTTATTCCATATTTATTTCTGACAAAGTAGAAATAGTAGAATACAGTACAGCATAAAGGTCAACAAGAAAATAGTGGAAACACAAAATTAACAAATGGAATTTCTAGCATTTAGTTATCTTTGTTTGCAGCAGGTTTTAATACCAAATGGAAATCACCTAATTGTTAAAGTCTGTCCTTTTGAAATGTCTTAAAGAATTATAATTATGTGGATCAATCTGATGGATATGTCTTGCAATATCTATGTGGTGACATCTGATAATAGAATCATAGACAAATTCCTGTATATGCTACCTAAAGTAAGAAGTTATATTTAAAATCCTTTAAAACTATTGATTTACTTTTACATTTGTACAACTTTAAAGGGTTAAACTGTGATTGGATGGTTTACTTAAGAGGAGGTCTAGAAGAAGTGTGATTAAGCTAACATTGTCCTAGAAAGACCCTTTTTTTGAGAAGGAATATCAGGCGGAGTGTTTCCAGAGATAGCAGGAACTTAGCAAATGACCCGGAGGAGTTCAGGGACATACACCCAGAGGATACACTGGGATGAGGAATGCCATTTTTAATTATCCCATGGCCTGTTCTTTGTTTATGACAATAAATCTTTGTTTATGACAATCACATGTTGCTCAAAAGGAAAGAAGAAAAATGCTAATTCAAAAATAATGTCCTCAGTCTGTTTCTCTGTTCTTTTCACATCTCTGTATCCTTCTGCCTGATCACTCTTCCTTTTCTCATGAAAGGTAGCTATTTATATAAAAATACCAGTTAAGACCATGACTGCCTATAGCCTTCCCCTTATCTTGTCTCCTTCGTTCTTAGAAGATCAATTCTTATCTTCATTCAGCCCAGTGAGGCCAGCTTGGGGTCTCTGTAAATGCACACAAAGCTACATTCTTGTTCCCTTTTAAATTATTCTTTAAAAATCTCCTTTGCATTGATGCCTACATCACCACTCATTTGTCAGTGTTGATGTCACATCTCTACTCCTATGTCTATAAGGCACTGCCTTCAGAAATTGCCAGTATTTTTTCCTGTATTTATATTTAAACAGTCAATACTGATCTTTCACTGTTCCTCAGCTGTATGCTATGAAAGTAATCAGTAATAACTATGTTAGTCTAGTTCCAGAAGTTTAGAGAAGGATCAGCATTTGACATCATTTGAGGACTTGAAGAGGATGATAGTGCATGGCTGAGTGAAGACCACCTAAACTTGACATGTTATTATGTCCAGCAGAGGGAACAACAAATATGGCTGAAGAGGTTGGTGACAATTAGAAATTTCTAAAAGAGATCTATTTCTTGCTAGCTTATTATTTCAGTTATTTTTGAGTGTTAATATCTAAGATATTAAGGGACAGAGCCTGTCAAGATTTATACCCCAAGGTAGAGCTGCATACAGTCCCATCAACATCAAATATCTTAGTTACTTACAGCTAAAATGCATCAAAAAAGGAAAACAATTATGTTAACTCAATCGAAATGTCCCTTTCTTATTCACTTAGAATTGTTTTATTTCTCAGTTATTATAAACCAAAAGTAAACAGAAATAAATGACAGTAGCTTATTTACAGGATGTTGGGATCATCCTCATGTTATGCACCAGACGGGTTTTGTCGTAAGCGAAGGCTCAGAAGCTAAACACAGAAAAGTACACTTAAAACAAAGAGTATTTATCTGTGGCTGTGTATCTGACCCACAGCATTTGCATTCCAGGCAGTGGAATTTTATGAATCAGATTCTTGTAAAGGTCTTTTCTATACCTTGTTCACTTGTGATAATAATAAATTTATTCTTTCAAAGTCTTGATATACTAATGAACAAAATATGACTTTAATAAAAGACTGGTTTTTCTCATCACAGCTAATTAGGTTGGGCAGATCCTCACACTGATGTGTTCAAGCAGTTTTGAGCTGCATCCCACTGCCAAGGAAGATCTGTTTGCACCTGACTCTATCAGGTTGCCAGAGGTGCAATTAAGCTAACTATGGAAACAGGAACCAGTGTCAGACCCTTTAAGGTGCTGCAAGCAGATGATTTTTTCAAATTGTTAAGAAATGTAGAATACATATGCTAGAAATTGGCCAAGGTTACATCTTTTGAGGGGGTTCATATTTAATTGAAAATCTGAAAACAAGCTCAGATTAACACCACCATTTGCTTTTTTCTATGGCTCAGCACTATGCAACTTTACACGTACTTTCAAGTGTTAACTTGTGTATGATCAAGTTAAACCATCACTGAAACATTTTTTCCCTAATTAATTCACTTCCTAATTAAAAAAAAATAATAAATCCTTCCTCTATGCTTCATATCACTAGCACATGCTGGAGGGAGGGGATGTCATCCAGAAGGACCTTAACAGGCTTGAGGGGTGGGCACATGTGAACCTCATGAGGTTCAACAAGGCGAAGTGCAAGGTCCTGAATGGGTATTGGGGTAATCCCAAGCACAAAGAAGGCTGGACAGAGAATGGATTGAGAACAGCCCTGAGGAGAAGGGCTTGGGGGTGCTGGCAGATGAAAGGGTCAACATGGCCCAACAATGTGTGCTTGAAGCCCAGAAAGCCAACCATATCCTGAGCTGCATCAAAAGAAGTATGGCCTGCAGAACAAAGGAGGTGATTCTCCCCCTCTACTTCACTCTCATGAGACCCCACCTGGAGTACTGGGTTCAGCTCTGGGGTCCCCAACATGAGAAGGACAGGGACCTGTTGGAGCAAGTCCAGAGGAGGGCTACAATGATGATCAGAGGGCTGGAGCCCCTCTTCTATTAGGACAGGCTGAGAGAGTTGGCATTGTTCAGCCTGGAGAAGAGAAGGCTCTGAGACCTTATAGCAGCCTTCTGGTATCTAAAGAAGGCCTACAAGAAATCTGGATAGGGACTTTTTACAAGGGCATGTAGTGATAGGACAAGGGGGAATAGCTTTAAACTGAAAAAGGGTAGATTTAAAATACATATAAGGAAGAAATTCTTTGCTGTGAAGGTGGCAAGACAATGGAACAGGTTGCCCAGAGAAGCTGTGGATGCTCAATCCCTGGAAGTCTTCAAAGACAGGTTGGATGGAGCTTTGAGCAACATGATTTAGTGCAGGGGTCCTCAAACTATGGCCCGTGGGCTGGATACGGCCCCCCAGGGTCCTCAAACCGGCCCCCCGGTATTTACAGAACCCCCCCCGCCACCCCCAGCCAGGGGTTGGGGGGGACACCAAGCAGCCGCAGATGACTGCCTGCCACTTCATCCGCGCGCCGCCCCCCTAGTTAAAAAGTTTGAGGACCCCTGATTTAGTGGAAGGTGTCCCTGCTCATGGAGGGGGGTGGATGGAACTAGATGATCTTTAATGTCCTTTCTAACCCACACCGTTCTATAATTCTATGCTTATCCACCATTGTTATCAAGATATATTATTGTCCACTTCTGTCTCAGGCAGAACATGATCATATCCTGACAGATAAACTATTTTACGCAAAGGAAAAAAAAAAAAAAAAGTTCTTCCTAGGAATCAGAGACATTTATTTAGTGTATTCACCATTTAACTTTTTACCATTATTCTGAAAATGACATTAGAATGATTTCTTTTCATTAATCAAATAATTTAGTCATAATTAAGGTCAGCAATTCAAATTAATCTATCTGTGCTTTTGTAGCCAAGTTTTCTACATGACCAGAAGGTGAAGTGGGCATGTTCAAAACTAGGAACAATCATTTAAACCAAGTCTACCAGTACAACAATTATTTTGGATGTATTATGAAGAATTTCTAGCCAAAATATCCCAGCTGACAACTAACTATAACTAATCAATTAGGAACATCTGCTAAAGAAAAGAAAATCCAGTTTTGTTGTTATTGATATAATTTAAGTGAGGGAATGATAATCTGAAGATATCTTAAATACTATAAAGCATTCTGAATTAATTTCATAGAATTTATATATCCTTTAAAAACGACAGAAGAGTGGGCCTTGGAAGCACGTACACATATCTGCTCTGCGCATTCATCTTGATGCTGCAACAAGCAGTCATGCTTGTATGCCATGTTCAAGGCACACTAAATAAGAACCAAATATGGGAGATACACAGACACTGTAGTGACCTGCTTGTGTTGCACCATCACTTGTTGTAGTGAGATCTAAGAGGTCTCTGCAATGATTCAGTAGCCTAAGGCTGTAAAATCTGTGCCATTGGAAGCATTGAATTAGCTTGATTCAACATCAAAGATTTTACAAAACAAGAAAAGCTTTGCTCCCTTTCAGATCCAGATCCTGTATCCTCTGCTTCCAGAGACAGGGTGTTAGATATCAGTTTTAATCTAATATCCCCCCAAAATTATTCTAAAATCAGTGTGATCTTCTGTGCTCCTGGATTCTGTTATGTAAATAGTTTTTCAATAAGTACAGTAGGGGACCTGTAAATCTTATTTCATATCTAACTCTTAAGAATAAAATCCTGGCAAGATATACTGTAAGCACCCTTTCAATGTATTCTTACTTTTATAGGGAAGTTTCATGTTATAAAATTTTTGCCTTTGCATATAAATACACGTCTACTTTACTAAACAAATCCACTTAGTGGAACCCTGCATTGACATGTTCTTTCTTTTTACAATGAAATACGGAAGGAGGAAAAAGAACACAGCAGAAATAAAAACCAATAGTTTTAAGTATAGACTACAATAAAGTAGAAGAAATTGTTTTCTTTTGTAGCATTTTCATACTGACAGCTGTACTTATTTTCTTGTTTCCTGAGTGTACAGTCCATGTTGCCAAGAGCTCCATGATACTGAGAATAAATTAAAGGTGAGATATTTCTGTATCAAATTTGGTCCAAGACACATATATGAGTACAATAATATAACACCTACAGCAGGTATTGAGGTTTTATTTATTTCTATGGGATTTGTGCCTAGATCTCAATGAAATTAGCTCTTCAATATCTGTTTATACTTTTGTTTGTTTGTTTATTTTTTAATGCAGTGAAAATCACTACAAAATAGATAATGGACTCTTTAAAAGACCACCTATATGCAGTTGTTGTGCAATATATGAAGACAGGGTCTAAAATGACATTGTCATTCTTCCCTGGATTTATTTCTTTAAAATCTTTTCTCTGTTTTCAAAGTGACAGGGAGAATTCAGTGTTCTATTTTTCAAAGGTACTATTAGTACTATATAGTAGTAAAGGTACTGTTTTCAAAGGAATAACTAAAAATCACAGGAATATCAAGAAAACTTGCAGGCTTTTTCTCCTCATGAAAACCTTACCATAGCATGTCCTTTATATACTTATGCTAACCCCACAGATGCCTACATTTTATAATACAGAGATATTTTCAGCCAATCAGTCATCCATGCTTGACACAGGCTACCACTTGCATGAAACCTTTAGGAAATCTAACACCTGAATCATCACAAGTGTTAATATTTACATTCACAATCTTCTTTGCCTTCAGCACTTTGGAGATGGTACTGCTAAAATGTAGGATATCCAAAGACGAAACATGTTAGCACCTGAAAAATAGTTACACAAACCAAAGATACTATTTGTGAAGTTGTTTATTAGAGGGTATGTTTAAGTACTGCAAGACAGAACTATATGAAGACATGTAATCTAACTCTAAAACCACGTTGTCACTAAGGATATGGCATAGTCGTTCTAATGTAATATTCAGCCTTGGCCCTGGCATGTCATTCCTCAGCCAAGCTAATTTCCTTGGATGTAATTGGATGTAATTCCACAGAGAAATGCACAGCAGTCTAGCACTGACTGAGTGAGACTGCTCCACGCTAGCCTGGCTATGTTGCGATATGTGTAGACTTTCCTGTGTAGACTGACGCATAGCTGAATTTGGAGGTTTGGTCCACTGTTTGACTTTTCATGGGAAATGACAATTCACAGCTCGTACATAAACAAACAAGGACTCTAATTATGCGCCTCTGAAAACGAGCAACTCGACAGCCCTACAGTCACAAAGAGGATGAGAATGCTGGAGGGGTTTGTGGCAATATTTTGGGGACCTTTTATGAAGAACCCTGTGTGTATCACAAATACCAAATTTATATTTGAGAAAACAAATAGAACTGTGCAGATTAATTTGAAATCCTCTGTCATGGGATTAAGAAATTATTAATATGTTAAGCTGAAAACCTGAGTAAAAGGTTTATTTCCTTAATTGGTCTAGCTTCATTTGGACAGGGAGAAATTAGGCACTTACACAATTCAAAGGTGGATGAAAAATATTAAACCTTATCCAACAGCTGATCTTTCCTGGATTTGTTTCACATAAGGGGTCTCCTCCCTCTAAAGGATGCTTACTGAACTATTTATATATCTAGGTATAGCAAAAGTTGCCCTATAATGGCTAAATAATAATAAATAGGCCAATTTTCACTCGTAGTATACTTAAAGAATCACTGTAGTTTTCTTTCTTAGCTAAAAGTATACAAATACAAAACCAGATAAGAAAAATAATTTATAACAGCTTTTAGACACTAGAGGTTATTTAGAGAGATGGCTTAGACACATTTCCTTTTAGTTGTGACTTAAAGGACTTAAATGTGTAGAAGCCCTAAAGAACTGCAAAGATTGAGGTGCATATAAAAATGATCCCACAAGAAAATCTAGAACTAGGGAAAAGTTCATTCATCCTAGCTAACCAAGCTGCTAAAAAGGAAAGTATTTTTTCAATATGCAAGTTTCACATGTGAATGGTAAAACATTTCACATGAAACTGAAACAGATTAATTTTTTACACTATTCAGAAGTCTAACTGCCTATTAGATTGCTAAGTTGAATGTAAAAATATTATGTGTAATATTTTACTCATTGACTTGAATTCTCAGTTGTCTCTTTGGGCTAGGACAGAAAAGGCAAGAAAATGTTCCAGTATTTTAGATGACAGAAACAATTTTTGACACTGTGTGGCTTTAGGCATGACTTGTTTGTTTTTCCTGTTGTTCTTCCCCAAGTTCTCCACATCTTGTTGCAATAACCCAAAACATTCAATACCTCAAAGTATATATATCACTATTTTTTTTGGCTCTCCCTATGCAAATTCCAGCCCATAGGTTTTTATTAGTGCTGGTTCTTGTGAGGTCTTCTAGGCTGCAAATAAAAAGGATTTGGACATGCTATGGGATTCTATCTAACCCCTGTCCTGAGGTTAAACCAATTAATCTTATTTTAGCCTTATATGATTTTGACCAACTCTTACACAAGCCATGAATAGTAAATACTTGTTTTTATAAAGTTTTCTGGATATAAATAGTGCTGCTTCACCAGCCAGAGGTTTTCTGCCTTGGATGCAATCCTCAAAAAGACAATCCATAAAAATATTTTGCAAGGGTGTCAATAATGTGTTTACACAATTTTTACAGGGAACAAAGCATCCATCAGGGACCATGGATATACATCCTGCCCATGGCCTTTTTCCAGACTTCCTAGTCATATTAGAAACTTAGGAAATATCTGGATGACTGTCCTTTCATTTTATCTGTATGTTATTAATTTAGACTTACTGTTTAACTACGTCCTCACTTTGCCTTCACCTAGAGCTCTTGTGCTTTTTTTTATTTCCCACTAAAACATTTGCAATTACTAGAACACAGCCAGATTTTGCCTTTTTTTTTATTGATAATTGAAGGATGGTTTAAATGTAAATTCTGTACCATAACCTTTTATCCTTACTTTGACAGAATAAAAAGAAACATGTTTCCACAGATGTTCCCACAGTTTCTCTCAGGCTAAATGAATTTACAAAAATAAGTAGGGATTAGCAATGCTGATCTTTGCTACATGTAACATTTGTACTCAGATCAAAAACAACAGTTTGTCCTTTAGTTGTATGTATCCCAAAATGCAGTACCTCAGAATATGGGAAAACTTCTAAGTGTTCAAGTTTCTGGTTTTGTATTTCAGCCTGGCTG
The DNA here is from genome assembly GCA_035590215.1 of Microhierax caerulescens. NCBI lineage: Eukaryota > Metazoa > Chordata > Aves > Falconiformes > Falconidae > Microhierax > Microhierax caerulescens. Next base: position 42,694,792 of record JAVJGJ010000057.1, on the reverse strand, counting down.
CATAATGATTTAGGGAAGTCATGTTCAGTAGTTCTGTAAAATATTCTGTATTTGACAGTATCTGTCCATATCGTTAAGTGGTAAAGAAATGTTTGATTGAATAGCATAACAAGTCTACAGACTGTACTTAGATGAAAATTCCTGATTTTGTTCTGTGAAAGCTCTCAAAAAACAGCCTTCCTTCAACTCAAACATTTTTCACTGGGCTGCTCTGTTAGTACATCACTAAGCCATAATACAGTCTTCTTATCAAACAGAGGCATTAAAGGTCTGCCACACGTCTTTTTCTAGTGACAGAAGAAGATTCCAGTATGGAGGAGGCTATAGTCAAATGCTTAATTTAGTTATAAATAAAGGATTCAAAAAGCAGTTCTTCATTCTTGACAGATCCATTGATTTCCTGAATTTTTGGCAGGTTTGTTATGGCAGATGTGCTCAGTAGAACTGTAGGGTATGCTTATAGCTACTTACAGATTTTTGGAAGCTGCTGTTTCTGCTAAGTTATTCAGTTTAGATCTGGAAACCCACATTTTATAATAAAACTTGATGACATCTGTCACAGCTTGGTTACTTATGTTGAGGTGGTACCTTAAGTCCTTTAGTATGAATAAATAACTGTGATAGTTTATGTGTAATGCTGTCATCTATCCAAAGGCAAAAATCAGTTTTCTATCAAATCCTGAAACAAAGAAGGCTCCAAATGGGTATGAGGACAAAGCTTTTCACCATGAGGACAGTCAAGAACTGGAACAAGTTTCCCAGATAAGTTTGTGCAGTCTCATTACTGGAGATTTTCAACCTAGACTGGTTAAAGCCTTCAACAATGTGATCTAACACTGCTTTGAGAAGAACCTTTTGAGGTCCTTCCAACTATTTAATTCCCAGTTTAGAAGAATTGGTGTATTACTTTTGCTCCGTGGAAGTTCTAAGTTAACTGTACATCATCTAAATCACATACTAGTTAATACAGCACATCCAATCAACGACTCTATAATTTTAATTGTCAAAGTCCTATCTTTTAGGTTAAATACCAGAATAAATTTAAAAATTCAAATAAAAAGTTTGGATTACTTTCCCCTACTCTGTAACTCTTAAACTTTGGCAATAGATGCACCAATAAAACTTAAATTGCTTGAAATATGATGAGGAAGGAAGTACACTGAAATACCAGAGTTTTACTGATAATCTAGTTTCAGCCTACAATTTTATGGACTTTCCAATGCTAATCCAAAGGAACAATTACTTACTATTCTTTTTATCATAGTTAGTAATTCAATGCACTAAGAAGATAAATTAATCACAGAAAGACAAGGTCAAAGTGCAACAGCCATGACTACAAAGCAATATCCACATGACTTTTGATGTCTCCAGAAACAAAACAATGCAGACACAGTTGAATAACTGAGAAGGGAGAGAAAATCTTGTTTTTCTTGAAGATAATTTTCAATAGCAACACTGATAGAAAGGCACCACTGAAATTCCAAAACATATTGCATTACTGTGTACTGTAAAGGGAAGGGGATAAAAATACTTTCATAGCAGTTCTTCAGAGACAGAAACTGCAGAGCGCTACATACAACATAATTTGTAACAGTTCTGCTTTCATCTACCAGCTTTACCTGTAAATTGCCCAAAGCTGTCATCTACCTGAGAACTAAACAGAGCATTTTACAGAAGTGGCACAGGAGGGCTAGGACTTAGGGGGGATTGTGGGAGTTCAAATGACTTTGTAGTGTCAGGGAATCAAACACTAGTTTTGTATTCATCATGTGACCAAAAGCCTTAGAGGCTGAATTTTTCAAATAATGATGGAGTCAATTAAAACTTACTAGAATATGGAAAGACTAGACTAGGGCTTTAGGAGTATTTATATAATACATATATAAACATATATAAATAAATATATATATATAATACATAAATATATAAATATATAATATATTATATATACTTATATAAAGCTTTAGGCTTCAGTTCATGTAAAAAGTAAATTGGACTTATTCAAGAATTCTGTTTTTAATTAAGATTGAACAAAAGGGAAATATATACCAAACATTCACAGTGTTAACCTGTTTCATTTTTCATAGTTTAATATGAAATAAAAAGGAATCAGGCAGGGATCATTATCTTTGGCTAGCTTGAGGGAAATTATCTTTGTAATCCTAAAATTGGGTAATTTCTGAGTACTTCATGTAGAACTACACTTGTTCTGCTGAATTAAAAAATGATCCTTTCAATGCCAGTAGTAATTTAGGATATATTTTATGGAAATATTGACATGTGTCAAATGCAGCTAAGTATCTAGTAGATTTTATAGGAGTCCTCAGACACCCAACATTCATTACAAACTCCATTTGTGGGTACCTGTTTGTCGTACTTGACTGCCAACAGATGCATCTAGCATCAGTGTCTAACAATAACTAGTTTGGTAAATGTAATGATTTTTCTGGGCATGCGCACAGGTAAGCTACACCCAGGTACACTGGGTTTCAAGGTTTAAGTATAATGCAACTAAATAAAAATACCAATTCTCCTGAAAGGTGGGTAGCTGATAGATACATAGCTGGGAACAAGGGCAAAAGCTTTCAACAAAGTCTCTACCAACTGCCTGATGCAACAGATATATTCTAAAAGTGTAAGTGTGAAAAGTGTATTTTTGGTATCCTTTAAAAGAAAGAAGGCAGCTTAACACGATCACCCCATATAGGAATTTTCAAATCAGAAGTCTTGCTTCTCTCGAAGCCCATAATGAACTTTGGGGGACAGCAGCTGATAAGGTAATCTATGCTATGAACATAATAGTCTACAATCACTCTGAAAGAAATTATAAGATTTGGCAAATACACTGACTACAGTGTCCAGGAGAACTAATCCATTTTCACTTGATCACCTGAACTGTACCTTTATGAAGGGCAGGTAATATTTTTAACTCTTCTTTGTCTCAGCGAGTGCTATACATCATCAAGGCAACAATTGTTCTATGGTTTCCAGAGAGTACAAAGGCTGTTCTCAGTCTGTGGGTTTATGACGCCTTCCTGCACTGCTGTGCTTCACGGTGCACCCTCAGGGCTGATACAGGGGGCTCCTCCTGGGGCACTCTGTGACTGCCACCCTGTGAGACACAGTGGGACTAGAACCACCAGGTACACCTCAGCCTGCATGCCTCTGTAGTCTTGCCATGAATTCAGCTGGTAACAAGGCAGAAGGAAACTTCTTCTCAGTCTGCAGCAAAACTGGTGAAATAAAACAACCTGTGAGGGTGTGGTTGTTTAGAAGACAAACTGCTCAGTAGGGTGGGCCTGGTTTTATGAGGTTTTTAGGGAAACTGATGGTCGTCCCCTGGTTCTTCTCCTCTCTTTCCCCAGCAAGCTGGCTTTCTCTTTCTGCTCAGACATACCAGAATGCTGAAACTGCCCTCAAAATGTTCCAATGCCAGTACCCCAACATACCCTTTCTTGAAGTCATTGGATGAGTTGTATCTGAACTAGGCTAAACTGAGCTTCCCTACTGCTGCTGGGTCTACTGGATCTGCAGGTGGATTGCTCCCCTCCAGGAAAGCTGAGGTGTAGTAAAAGCTTCAGTGCAGCATCTAGACAACAGGCATCACTGTATCTTTTGGATCCAGGGATCGCACTCCACACTTTCATTTCCTGGATGTAGATGTGCAGGGTAGGATTCAGTATAGAGGTTAATACATCTAAATTTATGTGATCTCGGTATCATTGCTGGAGATGATCCCACTATGAAAATAACTCCACCAATGTAAAAATCTTCCTGGAGGAAGACCATAACAGGGATATCTACATTCCCTGGAACTCTGTATGTCAGCATCACCCATGATGCTATCTGAAGTAGCAGGTTTGAGACTATGCTTAGCAGGACAAACAGTTCTAGTATGCTTATAATTAAAAGAGCTGTCAGTAAAGGAGAAAAACTTGAGACTTGCTGTTACTACTCCAAGATGATTCAGTTCAAAGTTGCTATCAGTGAGCCAAGAATCTGTATGTCAGGTCTAACAGAGTCATCAGCTCCTGACTCCCAGCACAGGCTTTTAGGCTACATCTGTATTGCAACATTAAACAGCACCAAGTCATGGGCATCCATGCACTGCATCTCCTGGCACGCTTTGCCCCACTGTAACTGTCACTCCATGGTTCAGGTACTGTTCTCAGTTAGCAGCACACATAAGGACAAACTATTTTGCACAAGAAGATTGATGTGAACCCTTTTGTGATACTTATTCTCCAGGAAAGAGAAAGCATCCCTGCCAGGGCCCCGAGGGCGCTGATAGGCCTTAATGGCCCTGACCAGCCTCACCTGAGGCCTGTACCCACACCCATGGGCCCAGAAGTTCTATTTAAGCTCAGACCTGGGCCTCAGTTTGGGGAGTGTTGGTGTCTGGTTCTGTTGTGGTTATGGCTGGTGGTGGGCCTTGTTGGTCCTGGTAGCAACCTGCAGGCTGATTCCCTGCTTTTACCTTACTCCTGCCTCATAATTATGGGCACGCTGGGTGACTGCTGGACCTAATCCTGACCTGCAGACTGACTTCTAGGCTTGGCTTCAGATGTACCTCTTCACTGTGCTACTGTTCTGGACTGACGGTTAGACCTGGCTGCTACCTATGATCCTGGCCTGCTCCCTGGCTGCCCCACAGGAGCCCTTGCTGCTTCCAGCCCTTGTTCCAGAGGAAGACGTGAGCCTGTGCTGTTCCCTGACATCCCAGGTATGTTTTATTTACTAGTGTGAATTTAGGTTTGCGGTGCCTGTGCTGGCAGGGTGTCAGATGCCTAGCTCCAGAGCTAATGTTCAGAGGAGTTCCTCAGTGAATTGGTCTCTGAGGAGGGGTCCCCTTGGGCGTGCCATGCCACTAAACCAGATAGGGGCACTAGTGCTTGTAGATTCTGGCCCAGCAATGGTTTTGGAGAAGTGGTTTCAAAAACAGTTTTACTGTTGGTTTTTGGTTGCTTGCTTTTTGTTGGTGTTTTTTGACACTGAGTTTTTGTGAAGACTCTTGTCAATCTGTTCTGGTTTAAAAAAAGAGCTCATGACACTTCTGATGGATTTGGCCAATCTCAAGACTTCATATGCAGTCTTCCCTTGAACAGACTGTTTTTAAGTCAGTGCTGCAGGGGGTTGGTACACCTGCTGTATTTCTGTAGTCATGTTAAAGAGAATACTTCCTTGGTGTAAGCAGAGATGGAGCAGGGGCAAACACTATATTGTAGAAGCATCAGCTGGAGCTTGCAGTGCATATGAACAGATGTTCTCAGCCACTGCTGCTGTGTTTGACTAAACCCTTTAACAGGTGATTTTGTTACTCAATCTTTCTATTAGAGGTATGTAAGACAGCACAAGTTTGTTTGCCTGAGAGATGTATTAAATAACTTTACAAATGCAAGTGTTGGCATGAATATGCAGTGCTGATTTATCCCTTTTACATAACTCTGCCATGTATCACTTGTAGATCTGCCCAGAGAAAACTTTTCTTAGTATAACAGGTATCTGCTTCAAGAGTGGTCCATGACAAGCCCTCTGGATATACTTGGTAATTACAGTAAAGGCTTCAGCATTAAGAATATCCTAAAATACAAAGCAAGATTATTATTTTTTTATCACTTAAGGTACTCTCTTCTAGTAACTACTCCTGCAATTCATAAGCGAATAACTTCTTTGATAATTCACATCTGTAAATCTTCAGCGTGAGCCGATATTTGCAGAGTGGTGGATTTTACTGGATATTGTAATTTGTGTATTTATGCAGCCTAAATTTGTGTGGTGAATTACAAACTTAGTGTCTGGTGCCTGTAAGATGAACAATTGTCTCTCCAGGAAACTAGAAGATTGCAAATCAATATGCTGTGGGGAATCCAGTATGGGTTAATCTCATGTTATGTTGTCCTTTTGCCCTTAGTGTTGTTTTCTTTAAGTCAATTGATTCATACTCCTGAGCAGGGCATTTTAATTCAGTGGGTGTTAGGCCACCTTCTTTCTTTTTTGCCTCATAACTAAATAGGACTTGAGATTATTATTGATTCTAAAACTTGAACTCAGCCATTTTTCCTATGAAACAAAGCCTAGCAGCAGATCTTCCATAATGAAATTAAAGCCAAAGAAGTATTAACATGACTAGGAAGCCCTTTACTATCTTCAAAAGTCACATGTTAAAGTCATCTTCTGTCAAAGGCTTTTATTTGGTAGTCCTGAACACCTATGCCCTTTGGGTACTTGATTATCTTCATGCTACTCTCTTAATTAAGAATGCAGGAAGATGATGGCATTCCTTCCTAGACTTGCTTTCTACTGTGAAAATGATTTTTTTTTTTTTCCCCCATTGTATTCTCAATTTTGAGGTCAAGAAGTGAGTTCACAAATTTTTTACTATATTTATAAATGAAATCACAGTTGTGATGGTATTATCTTAATGGTGATTTTAGAGAAATACCTTCTAAATTATTAGCTTTTGTTCCCAGTTTGAGATTCTTAACAAAACCAACTGTAAATATGCATAATATGAGTGGTTTAGGGGTGTTCTAGGAGGTAAACCATATAAGGGCAAGGAAGATCTTTAATAAGATTCAAGTAGTAAGCCCCAGTTCCTTGCTATAGATGATAAGTGGTATCATCTGGAGCTTTGTGTCTTTTTTTTACCTCTTCTGTCCTCTCCACTTTTTGCCTAGAGTTTTAGTACCTGACACTAGCTTATACATAATGTTATTTTCTAGTCAATTAGTAGTTCCATTTGAATCACTGAACAGACATATAAATGTGTTTTTTTGAGCTGTGGTCAGTATAAAAAATACAAGTCAATACCCTCCATAAGAGTTTTTCTTGCAAACAAATAAGTTATTATACACATAGCCTTAGGTTGCAAATTCTTCAAAGCAAAGATTACAAGTTACTTTGCTTGCATACCTCCTACAGCCCAATAATATACCTAAACACTAAGATGTCCTGAAAAAGTTGAAAACCAGTGCTAAGAAACACCTGCAGAAAGCCATAGTAAATAAGAGGGCTATTGTTTTATAATTAAGTAATGACAAAGTGACTTATATTCATCTGTTTAACTAGTTAGTGCTAGTTTAATTTCTAGTGAATGTTACCAAAAAATCTGATGAGCATATTTTCATTTTCTTTTTTAATACTTGTGGAAGCAAAAAATAGTGCTCATCTTTTGGAAAATGTTTCTTCATGTGATGAGATGTAATTATGTAAAACAGAGGGATATCTTGGATAAATTCCAATATTGTAAATACTGCAAAATAAGGAGAAAATACTGTTTATTACAAAATTAATACCATTACAGCATGTGAGCATCTAATCTTTTCCTCTTCTTGATCCCATTAGTCCCAGGGTATTTAGCCACTATTGTATTTGAGGTCCTAAAATATTGTTGCAAAACCCTACTAGATAGTGTTACTGAAATATAAACATTAAGTGCTGGGTTCAATTCTGGGCTCATCAGTCCAAGAATGATATAGACTTACTGGAGTGAATTTAACAGTGAAGTCCTTTACTGTGCAGGCCGTCAAATGCTGGACCAGGTGTCCCAGAGAAGTTAGAGTTTTGATCCTTGGAGATACTTGAAACTGGACTGGACATGGTCCTGGGCAACCTGCTCTAGCTGACCCTGATTGAGCAGGAGGATTGGACAAGATGATCTCCAGAGGTCTTTTCCAACATCAACCATTCTGTGATTTCCAAAGTTAAATGATGTATTAAGATCAGCAAAGGTATATAACTAAGTAATGCCCTACCAGTGTGTTGTAACAATTCCCACCAGGGCTTGCTTTAAACCAAAGTCCTCATCATACTCTATTAGAACTCTATAATCACAGCATGGTGCTTCAATACATAACTACCCTTGCACTGGGAGTTCAGTTTCTGATACTATAACAATAAGCCTGAAGAAAATTTAAATTTAAGTCTCGTCTTTGTGCCTCTCCATTAAATTCACACACATACATGCATGTCTTTACATCCTGTTTCCTCCCCATTCCAGCTGTCCAGGTCATTACTCAACATATGCAGCATATTGAGGAAGGTGCTAGCAACCACTTCTCCCCTAGTGAGTCAGCAGAGTCCCAGGAGAACCTTACTGTCTGAGAACAAGAGACCACATTTTTCATGATCCTGGTATGCTGTGTTGCATAAGCTGCTGAATCCTAAGAAATTAAACAACATAACAGCTGCCTCAACACAAAATTGTTTTGGGGAAATTGCAGCTCAAGTACAGTGAAAAGTATAATATTCCCCTATGGCAAATACCATTGAAAAATTGAGAGAGTGAAAACAGTCCTTGAAAGCACTTAACAGCTGCAGACAGGCTTGGAGAATAATAGCTCTTTGATCTTGTGTATGATGGGAAGAGCACTACTGGGAGCTTAACACAATCACTTTATGCAAATGCCATGGAAGGAGACTCCATGTAGTTAAATTGTTCCATCTCAAATACATTTATGAAAGCCATCACCTTCATTAGTATCCAGGTGGATATGATATATCACTACATAACAGAAATTAAATCTAAATGTTTTCTTTGAGTTTGAAGAACTAGATGTTTGGAGAGAGAACTGCCTGTGATGTTTATAAGCCTCTTTACAAAAACCTACTGTTGAAAAATGTTGACTGTAACTAATAATGCAAATGCTACACTATCATAAACAAAACCCCATATAAACTAGCAACTGAAAATATACAAAGACAAAACCTGGTCATTTTAACAAAGAAAAATGGGAAAATATTTCTATTTAATATGTGCAATCCTATTGTGGCTGAAATCAACAAAGTTTTTTTTCAAAAAGGGCTTGGCAAATGAAATATTTATGAAATATTGTTAGCAATGATTTTAGACAATGGCTTTAATTTAAAGAATAGGAGTTCTCCTACCTTATCCTGGAAAAGTATTGAAGTACTGACTTTTGACCCTGCTCTAAATTCAGCCTTTTATTGAGGGGGTTCAAGGATGTTTTTATCTTTTTATCTAAATAAAAAGTTGTTTGATTTTTAATTTTCTGGTCCTTTACAAGGTGAGTTAACTTTAAAACCCCATGAAAACATACATGATTGTCTGAGAGAAGGACTCTGTGTCTTTAAATTGCAGCAAATGTTTCTAAAGTACAGACTGATTTTTTTTTTTTACTGTAAAAAAGTATGGGAACAATATTCAGAACTTAATGAAAAAAATGCATCCAAAAATCACAGAACTAAGTGGTACATCTCTGTATAAACTCTTTAGTCAAAATAATTCCAAGACAAAAGAAAAAAGTTAACTACAGAGAAAGACATACACTATGAAATGCATGATGAGAAATTCTAGCAGAAAAAACTTAAAGGATACATATTCTAAATTGTTTGCTGGTAAAAATAAAGTAAATCAACTCCTGCATAATATTCCTTGGTTAAAAACAACTGAGATGAGAACATTTTTGGTTCAGTACTATTCAGCCTTAAACCAAAGCCAATTAAAATATTAAAGTTAAGGGTCAATCCTTATGCTGGACTCAAGAAGGTTACTAGATTTTTTTTCTCTCTTACTCTCATTGTCACAAGTTACTGGCTTTGATTTAAATTTAAAAAAATGAGTCAATATTGAAATCTAAGACTTTCACTTTAAATGTAAGGATTTGACAGTTATAGATGGTAACTAAGAGTTACTTCCAATATGGATTGATCCTGTGGTTTTTAATGACAGGCAATGTAGTGAATACCGGCAATTCAAAGAGGATCCAAAAAGGATCCACTTGTTACAGTAATTGCAAAGGTTTAGATCATATTGCATTTAACTACTATTATCACTTCAGAAATAGTATTGTTAGATTTTTTTATACTGCTTTGTGGGAATTCAATAGGTTTTAATTTATTTGTTTATTTTTGTAGTAGCAGTAATAGTCTTACCAGTAGTAGTATTAGCAGTAGTAGTAAATTTTCCCTTTTGTGGTTATCTTACATTAATAAACATAGAAATGTGATCTCGTGCTAGGAAACAAGAATTTGTAAATGGAACTCTGCTCCAGTGGGTCTATTAATGACCGAAAAAGCCTTATTCCTATACCATTTATGATCATGTCAGTGTTGGCCCAACCACAAGAAGCAACCAGCTCTGCACATGAGCCATTCTGCAGGACCCCCAACTCCTTTGCTATGTTTCCCTTTCATGCTTTGAACTACCACATGCTATCACTGGTGACACATCCAGTTAGGCTGCTGGCTGTATGAACAGTGGTGTGCTGGAGTGATCTCTTTGTTTCATGTGCCAGAGCGCATTGGAGCACAGTAAAACCCTCCCTTGGCTCTCCTTCAGGAACTTTTCCTAAAAAGGAAAGAAAAAATATCTTTCAACCTAACTAAATTTTTTACAAAGCTTATAGGAACCTGGTATAATTTTAATACCTCTGCCCCCTTGACAAATTTGGTTGTAACTAGACGGCAAGTTCAAGAACTATTGAGAAAGTGTTAGAGAAACATACTATTTTCATCATATAATTGAATTATATCTTCCGAATGTAATGTATTGGGGAAAAAAATCATTAAATCATTGTTCAGGTTTTAAAACTTTGTACCAGGAAACATAATTGATTAGTCACTATTAGATCAAGTAGGCTTCTTGTAGAATAAGTAACAGGTAGTGCACCTTTTTACTGTTTACTAACATTAGAAATGTTTGTGAAAAGCATACGGGTTTTTTTGCAAGAATATTCACTTAGAAATTTTTTTCAATTTTTGCCAAGACAAAGGATTCATCTGCTACAGAAAGATGTGGCACGACCCCCTTTTTACATCATGCTGATGAGCACAGTTGGTTTGCTAAGGTAGTGCCTAATAAAAATTCAGTTTGAGAGCCAATCCCTGGCAATGCTGGCACGCTATTACAACAGATGTTTCTTACTTTAAGATATATGAGCCATTTCAGCTATATCCTAGAACTGATAAGCACAAGGGGCAGAACTTGGCAAGAACAAGGCATTGTGATTCAGAAAAATTTGGCTTCATAGAAAGACTCCTGAGAAAATGGAATTGTTTCCTTAGCGCAGGGAAGTATATTGTCATGGACTGACTCTGCTCTCTTCCCCTCATATGAAAAAAGCTTTTTAGTGGGACTTATAGTAGTTTATCCTGCATCTTTTCAATAGTTAATGCTATTTCATAAACCAAGGATCTCTGTTTCATGTTCTGGTGTCAGAACCATACAACTTAGTATCATTTTTGACCCTGAACCCTGCTCCAACAATGGGTTGAAATATTTACTGAGCCATAGATCAAGATTCAGATTTTCCCCGTAGGTAATCCTGCTATCCATAGATGCAGCGCTTTCACTTGTGGGTCTTGATCAGGAAGACATACCCTGCAGCTCTGAGCAACCCTGAGGTCTGATCTGGTGTTGTTGAGCCCTGTGCAGTTTTAGCTATCTAATCTGAATGCCATCTCTGAGGAATTCCTGGCAACCCTGTCAGGGCAGATGATATCAGTTATTCCATTTCTATACCGCTTGGCATAATGGAGCTCTGTTCTTGGATGTCCCCAGGACACCACCCTAATACAAACAATAGTATTCTTTTCTGTTCTCTGATCATCTTAATTTCTCAAAAATCCAGCAGAGCAGGATACTGATGGAATTACAGACAGAAAAGTCAAAACTTTCTTTGAATTTTACTTCTTGACACACTTCTCAAAGTTAAAGGACTACCTCAAATGTCATAGGACATTTCTACCAGTCATGCGTCATACTGGTTTTCACAGGGTTTTCTTTGCAGATCCACCAGGAAAGAAAGTATGACAAGATTCATTATAGTTTGCACTTTGCTTCCCTTTCACTAAAAGGAGGAGCAGTCATGAGTAACTGTTGGCAAATATTAGCTTAGTTTTCTCACATTAAAATACCTTTCACCTATAACCTGAACAAGGTATATCACATTACTGCACAGTAATCACTTTCCACTCATCACTCAAGGTGATTCTTCCTTTATTAGTCATTTTCTTTATAAAATGTATAATTAACTGACCAAGATGAAATATAGAGGTGGTTGCAAGTTCTGAGCTTTATGTGAACTAGTGTGTCCTCAAAACTCTGTAAGGCTTCCTGTTTTTCTTGTTAATTTTCCTGAACTGAAATGCAAACGCTTGCAAGATTGAATAGTTAATGAAAACAAGCTTACTTCTTGATCTGAAGAAACCACATTCAATGCCTTGACATTTTTATATGGGTTGCTGTCCTTAACAAAGCTGACTATGGGTGTGGGGCCAAAACGTAAGTTTAACCCACATTTTAAAAGATAATTCTTTCTATGTTAGGTAAATACTACAGGAAAAGCAGAAGCATTTGAGGTTTTGCTGTGTTTGAGTACACTGTAGATGATTATTCCTAACTAGGGCAGAAGTCCCTGTCACATGTACTTTCAAAAGAGGAACCATGGAATTAAAGGAAGGTGACTGCTGTGGACATAAGGTGTGGTGGGATGTGACCATGCCAATATGCTGTATCTACAAAGCAGAAGGAAAGAAGCAAGGAAATGCCACTGGACCAAGAGACCCGAGGTCCTTAAACTTCTACAAAAAAGTAGCTTGGGAAAGAAAAAGTATGAATTAAGAAGTAACTCTTGTTTTCTTTATCCACAGCAGAATTCATAGCTCTATTTATTCCCATGAATCAGTTCTACAGTGTTCCAACGTTTGCTTAACAGGAATGGTAACACCCACTGCTGTGGGAAAACATAACCATTTCTAATTGCAAAAGCACCTGACAGGTAGAATGGCACTGGCAGAGATAAAGCCCAAGAGGTTTAAGGCAGAAAGTAAATTGTAGGCATGAAAAGTAAAAAAGTAGGCATGATGCTTGCTCATGGTAACTTCAGTCCTGCCATACTCATCAGGGTCCTGACATAGCTTCTGTTGGTGCTCTCGAAGCACTGGGACAGACAAGTGCTATATGCACTTCAGAAGATAAGTCCCAGGGTGGCAGCCAATCTTCCAGTTCCTGTGTGGTCAAGAACATTTTCTCAGGGATGAGGGTCTGAAGACATGCACTGCATGCTCTGTGGGGCCTGGAATGATCAGGAGTTTCCCAAGCTGGACAGACCTGGTTGGGGAAGCTGCGAGAGAGGTAAAGATGTTTGAGTCCAGTAAATATGGTATTTTACCATTATGACTCAAAGTCAACAGCCCTGGTGTTAACCTGGCAGCATAGGAGCTCCAGATTTACCTGGGCTAGCCTATGGCCTAAGTTGATCTTAGCTTGGTTTAGCTACAATAGCTATTACTTAGCAGTTGGGTTTGGTTTCAATTAGCTTTAGCTTATAGTGAGAAAGAATAATTATTCTTTGTAGGCTGAGCTATCTATAATCATAAAATGAAATATAGCTTATAAGAGTGTAAACATGGAGTGGTACCTGAACTAAAAAATCACAATGGTCAGTCAGTGGTCACCACAGGAATACAATCTTGTTAAATCAGTTTAGACATACAAAGAGAACAGAACACTAAGCAACTAAAATTATATGAAAATAGCAAATTAAGATAATGCTCACATACACGTTAAGAAAATGGATAAACATACACACGTGGACCCCAAGACGAAAAGGAAGGAACCCCTTCCTTCTTCTCCAGAAGCATCAAACTCCTGCTAATACAGAAGACAGAAGCTGGCACCCTTTCCTGTCTCCTGCTTGAGAAAGGTGGGCCAACAACCTAAGAACCTGGAACATCACTGGAAAGTGATGGAACATAACACCAGAGAAAGTAAGAGGAGCCTAATTCTATGTAATTAGCTATATTGCAGACTTTCCCATATTAATTTGGACTGTGAATGGTAATACAATTAAATGGTAGTATTGTGTAAGTATCATTATAACTCTGCTTTATTTTTATTAATCTACCAAATTAGACTTACAAAAAAAATTGCTATATATATAGAATGAGTTTCCTTCTGGCAGTAATAAGATCTGGAGTGTTTCACTGTGCATGCTGTTTCCAAGCCCATGCATTAATAAGAGCTACCTCCTTTCTATTCACTCAGAAAAACTCCACACTAGCAGAGTCCTGTCCCCAGGAAAGGGGAACACCATGTGGGTGCAATGCATCTTGAGCTGACAGAGGAAGGGGAAGAGGGAGCATGCAGCCAAGGGCAGAGAGAGGGAAACATTATTTTCCAGTGCTTTATCACTGTACACCCTCATTGAACTTCTCCTTTCCTAAAGTATTGTACAGATATATGCATTCAAGTCATTGCCTGCAACTGTGAATAACATTTACAACTGCCATGTACAAATTTTTAATTTCTTAAAAATATTATACTTATGATTATTGTATCTAAATTTCCTATTTCCCATCAGTATCTGACTTAATTAATCAGACAGACAACCCAGAAAAAGATAAATTCAGTGGATGAAAGTGTGAATTCACCTAAAATCAAACAGATCAGAAACCAATAATGATTACTTATCATATGTAGTCCTGTAATTTGACCTTTATGTTGCTTGAAGTATGGTAGCTTGATGTGTCCAATTCTTGAATGTAACATGTCTTATAAAGGCAAGTCTTGTTTCTCAAATAACAAAAGTATCATATTTACTGAAAAAAAAGATGTGCTACATGTCCTGCCTTTCACTTCCTCTCCCCTAAAATCTATTAGTGGCTCTGAAGCCATTAATGCTTGGCTATAAACCCACCTCTTCACCACCTGCTGTGAAGCCCTATAGCTCACCAGCCTTTCTTTCCACTTCACATGCTCTACCTCATCTCTTTTTCTTCATGATCAAATTGAGAACACAGCATCAATAGCATTCAGGGGCATCACAGATCTTGTACCTGCCTAATAAGAATTCTGGATTTAGGTTTTTCTTTCTACATCTGCTGTGCTGGCACACTTCAGGGGCTTTGATGAAACAAAATAATATCTATAACCACTAATTACATGCACACATAAAAAGAAGTAGGCTTTTGAAGCAGTTCCTCACTTCTATTTATTGTTTTGGAATCTCCAGGAGGTCTGACTTCTTCCTTTCAGGTTCTATCATGAGTTCACATACCTAAAGCACTATTGAAAGTTTAAATTAGCCTTGTTAAGGAAGCAGTAAGGTTAGTATGACTCCTATGTTAGGACACAGGAGGACAAAGGACCTCAGTACATTAGTTATACAAGCATGTTCTTGCATCACAACAAGGCAGCTTTCTTAGTTATTTATCACTGGACACTAGAATATAAGTTTGGAATTTGTTTTGGTTTTATAATAGACAAAATAAAGATGGCAGTTACAGATCTTTTATAAAAGATCCATGTGGATATAAGAGGTAATGTGATATTCAACCTCCTCACATTAAAATAAATGTTCATAGTTTCTTTCCCTTCACTTAAACACAGCTGGCTCTCCACATGCATTTAATTGATGCAGCTCTCAGATACCATCCAGTAAAACATTTTTCTCTAGTAAAACATGGTAGCTTTCTAGGAATAATAACATTCAATTCTTTCTTCCCAAAGCGTATCACCTTTAAATTTTCTGGAGATCATTCTGGCAATATCTTTCTGCTACTCAAGGGGACAGTGTCACCTGTATGAAGATTCCAGTGTCTCTGCATGTGACTCACCTACTAATGATTTGTTGGGGCAGGAGTAAAACTTTTCCCTCCAGTCTATAGCCATCTACAATTCAGTATAAAATGCCTCCATTGAAACATACTGATTTCAGAATTTAATGTTAAGAATCTCTCACAAATGTATGATTAGTCTTCAGCCATGCAGCTCTTTGCTGGCTCTTGGGGGAGAACTTACATGCTGTCAATCACCAACTCTGTGTCAGATTCAATTGACTTGGATCTCCTGAACCACTATTGAGAAACACTATGACTTTGAAAAAGTTTCTAAACATGTAATAACCAGGGAGGCAAAGTAGTGAGGAAAATATCAGAGAAGGTAGATACACATTGAAGGAAAGTAGGTAATTTTTTTTTTTCTTGGTGCCAGTTTATCTCATCCTAATGGAGACGGATCAGACATAATTGCACACAAGAAATATTTGCCCCCTTCCCTTGGTTAAAAGGGGACTGAGAACTGCCACAGATGCAGAAGTCTACCATATAGGAGTGTGACATGAAGTGATGTCAAATGACCCTGGATGTTTCACAATAGGCCTGTCATTTAAGCATTTGATTTTAAAACGGTACTGGTTTTTCCCTCTCTTACATTATTGATAAAGGATCAGGGAAGAGTAAATAGCATTAAATAATAAAGCAAATAAGAACTTTATTATATTTTTAGAAAAATAGATTTTAAGCTCAAATCAAAGATTGGAGTGTAGGTCTGTTATGAAAGGATACCCATATGTAAATAGAAAAAACTATATCAGAATGAAAGAAACTTTTTTTTTTTAGTGTTTTTCTTCTATATTGAGTGTATCCTTTGATGTCTGTCCTTTGTGGTTTGTAAATTGAACAGATGAAGTAATATCTATAAAAATAGAATATGAAATCAAGATTTTACCTCTTCACTAGAAAAGATACTTTAGGAAAAACAAAAAGGAAGCTTCTGTATATATCTTTTTAGAAAGCGTTCTCCCTGTGACACCACCCTTATAAAAGTGGAGAAAATTTTCATGCTATAAGGACAGCAGTAAAATTAAAAGCAAGTTTAAAAAATGTAGTTGTCTATAGTGAAAATGTTTTAATATGATGGGGAAAATGGAATTTTCAGTGTTGTACAGTCCAAGTGTTGAACCAACACCAGGAAGGCTCTACTTAATTAGAATCACATTCACAATAGAAAAAAATAATTAAGGAATATTATGGCTGAAGAAATGTGTCAAAGACAGGAAGGGAATATTGGTGGGGAAAGTGTGCCCTGATAATCAGTAAAGATGCAGCCAGGATGTCTGAGTATATTTTGAGGTATCATATCAATGGGATTGACCAAATACTAGCAAACTGTATACAAAATCAAATATAAAGATGATGCTTGACAGTATGTAATACAAACACATTGATTTTGAAGGTGAAGAAAATTTTGGGGTTTATCATGGGAGATAGCAGAGGAGGACAGCAAACTGGATGTATGGGTCAAACGGATGATCATAAGCCAAAGAACAAATACAACTGAGAAATGCAAGTTGAGTATGCGTAGACAGGTGTGAGATGCTTCTTTCCTTGGAACTAGGAAACTCAAAATATATCCTGACCCCTTGGGTTGAGAATTTAACGGTGCAACAGATCTGAGGGAAATGAAAACACATTTTATGACTTCTGTCCTTTTCCCTTTCTCTTTTCTTGTTCTTTTTCTATGCAAATTGTTCAATGTGTATTTCCTAGCTTAAAGTGTCCATGGTGTATAAATATTACATTCTTTTGATTCTTGGCCCCAGAGCAGAACAGCATTGCTATAGTCATTTGTAACGAACTAAAGCAGCTCTCAGGCACATATGGCTGTTGTTGCAAATGTAATCTGTGACTCTTCCATTTCTATTAGTCAAGGTTTAAATGCCCACAGCTCACTTACCGTGTTTGTAAACCCTAGCAGTTAAAACAGTTTGGCAGTCTGTTTTCTCTACTTTTCAGTCTGATATATTAGATAATCTGGTATTCCTCGAAATATGGTCTTTTGACTTTCTATCATGCGCACTCTCTAGACTAAAGAAGCACTCTGTATGTTGGGATGGTCAGACATGCCTCAGTTACTCCTTTCCAAAGACAACATCACAGAATATGGACAGGACATAAAGGATTTACAGAAAAACCAAGCAGAGTATGCTGTTAGGTGAAGTGCTGACACAGTACAGAACCAAACACACTGACACAGGCTGCCTAAGGCACCCAGCTGCTAGCATTTACACTCAGAGATATGCTGAAATGCAAAGTATTGAACTGAAGACTACAAGAGATATTACCATGAACAACTGTGGACTTTTCCAGGAGACGGAATGATAGACAATAGCTGTGTTTTAATTAGTCTTTATTCTTGCCTGTATGGCCAGGAAAACCCCAGATTTCTAGAGGCAGTACACACGTGAAAAGGCAGCTAGGTATGAGCAGCACATTGATATTCTTGATTTACCTCATTTCATGGATAATGGCTTTCTCTTAGTTAAGAACAAAGCAGAATAGAGGCTTAGGAGGTGGAAGAATTGATCTTTGCTGCAGGAACAGAAATAAATAGCCAAACACAGAGAGAGGAAGTCCATAACCTGGCATTGCTAGTTGAACTGCTGTACTGGGGAAGCACCCCATTGCTTTCATTTCCCTTATCCTCCACGCCTCCCAACTGGACTACAACTTACTGAGTTTCTGTGGCTTTGCACATCCAATTGTTTTGAATTACATTTTAATTATCAGCCAAAAGCAGAAATCACCACATCATGCTTTGGATTTATTTATTTATTTCAAAATAATCAATTTTATTTTGCTATGTATGTATATATACGTTTGTATGCATGTATACAGTCCGTATATAGTCAATGCGTTATAGGCATTGCATATACATGTATGGGAGGGAATACTATATATACACACGTATACATAATGTATGCATACATATATAATGTTTATAGTGCGTTGACTTTTCCCTTTTGCAATTTGCCAGGAATCTTGCAAATTAAATAATCTACACTTTCTGCCATGGGGTTCCCCTAATTTATCAAAAAGTACTAGAATTTCTAGCTAAAGGACTAGCTAGTCCGCAAACTTTCAAGCTAAATAAAAAACTAGTAGCACTTATTTAGCACTGAGTTGTTTTCCTGCCAGAAATAAATGGTTATAACTTTCAGATTTGTTAGTTTAGTTCCAAAACAACTTGGGGGTGGGGGAGTGTGCGTGTGTGTGCAGAAATTCCTTTCGTAAACTAGAATTAATATGGAAAAGCACATTACTGATCTTATTTTCTAAACCTCACACTATGAAAGTCCTTTGAAACCACTGTGAGATGCCGAGTTTGACAAGAGGTTGCCTAGGTACAGCTCAGACAGTCTAGATAGACTGAAAACTGTGTTTCTAGTATAACATTTACACTTACATACTCTGTCAACAAGAGTGTTTATCCAACAAGAATCACAAACATTTCAAGGAAACACAAATTCAAAGGGAATACCACATGCATAAATTTAAGATAGAAGCAATGAAATAGTATTTCAACTATCATATTAATGTCCTCTGTCTTTGGAATATTTTTCTATTAATTACTTAAAAATGTTTGTTACAAGTCTTGCTAACTAAATTTAAGCTTCAAAGTAGCTACTCAGTTATTTTGGCATCTCAGATTCCCAGTCTACAACTTATCTATATGATCTCTCACACAGCAGAAGAGCTCATGTGGACAGAAAACATTATGGGAAATAAATATAGTTAGTTCTACCTAAAAAGTAACATACATTGAAAGAAAAATAATTATGTCATTAGAAATATGTTCTTGAGTGTCATATACATGCATATGTTACTGTTATGGCTGACTTTCCTGAACTAAAATAACCTCTGTTAATTAACGCTTCCTCTATCCATTGTTTCCTGATGTGAAGGCACCAGAAGTCTCTTCCTGCTTGTTGCGTATGTGAAAAGATAAGAGAAACAGCATCATACCAAAACATTTGCAATGAACATTCATGAAAGCATTTCTCTTTGCTCTCCTTTGCAAAATTAATTATAATTAGTAATTAGAGTCTTTTTCCTAATTTTTGTCTACAAAGTAATAAGACCAAATTCAGGTGGCCATGTAAGCAGTTTTTGGAGGGGACATAATATTTCTATTATATAAGCTCTAGTGATGTGTCTGAAATGTCCAAGGAGTTTAAATGTTTCTGGTTTATGCATGATAGATGTACATACACAATTTAAGCCAAAAGAGAAAAGAATATCATATCAAGATCTATCAATACAAAAGTTGGCCTTTTCCCTCCAAGTAATCATGTGAAATACATCTTATTTAAATTTTGCAGCTTACAGGGAATATATGACCAAAAAGTAACACGGGACCAAGAGACCAAAGAGTGTATGCTTAGATTGTGCAGTCACTATATTCTTCTGATATTTTCTTTACATTATAGATCATCTACTTAAAGAGAAACAATTGTCAGGCAAATCTTTTTCCTAATCAATAATACAACATACAACATACATACTTCTTAATTTTCATACCAGGAATTAATTTTAACATAGACAATACGGAAGTGCATATTTATCCACAAAAACATATTGTTGAGAAGGTCTCACAGTGCTTGAACTAGTGACTGTTCTTTGAATGATAGGGCTGGCCCACTGTAACATACCTGCAACCAAACCCAAAATCTATCACATTGGAGGAAGGGAACTGTTGGGCTTAATTAAATTTGACAAAGTTGTTTCATTTACCTCCTCTCTGACAATTACAACTTTTTAACAAAATGCCAATGTCTGCAACCCTGTCCAAGGCATCCTGTCTCCAAAGCTAAGCTGCTTTGAAGACAGTTTCCAATAGCATATCTTCACTTGCCAGGCTGGCATAGCACCAACAATGAAGAGCAGTTGGTTTAATAATACAGAGGTTTAAATGCTTCTAAAATTATCCAGTTATCCTCTAAGATACGTTATTCTTCCATTTGGTCTTGAAAATCTTCTTTGATTATGAGTACTGCTGAGAAATGACAAGTTCATTTGTTCTAACAGTACCATGTCCTGGGGCTTACATGTCTTGAATTGATGTTTCTTCCCAGGAAAAAAGTACAGAATCAATGCTCCTTATCCTCACCAACTGAACTTATAAAAGATGCCAATGAGTCTTTGCCATTAGGTGTCCAACGCGAGTGGATGTGTAACAACTCCCTTAATGTTTCAGTGTCTGGCAATCATTGACTCCTACCATATGTATCCCCTGTACCCTTCTGAAATACAATACCTGTATAGGCTTTTCTGAAGTCTTATCTGTCCATTTCTATTTTTTCAAATTCCCAGTCCTTGAACAACATGTCAGCAGTTGGTAGCATGTTAATCTGTGCTGTTCCATAGCAACCATGCTAAATATGGATCAGTGCCTGACTGCATTCTTCTTCAGTACGCATTTATTAGTCTGGTTATGTTTTTCCACCAGCCTATGTCACTGGGTTATAAGGAATAACAGTTACATATCTAAATCCATATTTCACTGTAAACTGCCTGAATCATGCCCACATCTCTCGACAAATAGACCTCTGTGAATATACCATGACTGAAAAAAAAAACAGAACTAATACTCATTATCTACTCTTTTTGTAATAAAGGGAAAATAATATAATGTAAATTAATAATTCCTGTTTATACATATTTTCTTTATTTACAGTTTATATAGAAAGTACAAAGTTTCCTCAACATTGCTGTTTTTACGGATGAATCTAGTACTGGGGGGTGTGTGGGATCAAAATAGGAACATGGCATGCAGAGAGACTGTGCAAGCTTGCGACATCTCTCCAACACCAACAAAGAATCCTCAGTGCTGTATGATATTAACTGGGGTACAAACTGCAGCTTTTCCAAATAATTTAGGAACTGGTATCTGGAGGCTGTCATGCAAACCATTCCAGAGACATTTTGTATTCTTCTGGTCTGCACAGGGATATTCTTGGAAGATTCCTATGGTATACAGTCCTGCAGAGAAGAGGGTTCCAGAAGAGCTAGGTGATTTTCAGGGATCGCCTCCTACAAAACCAAGAATGGCTCATCTTGATGAGTAAGAAGTCAAGCAAGGGTGGCAGGAAGCCTTCACAGGTAAGCAAGGAGTTGCTTAAAAAGTCCAGACTTAAAGAGGAAACATACAAGAAGTAGAAACAGGGTCAGGTCACATGAAAGGAATAAAAAGACACTGTCCAGTTGTGCAGGGATCATTAGGAAATGCCTAGAAGGAGTTAAATGTAATAAGGGATATGAAAGGCAACATGAAAGGTTTCTACAGATAGATGACAAAAAACAAAAGTAAGACAAGGGAAAACACAGGCCTACAGCTGAAAGGGGTGGGACACTCAGTGACAAAGGACATAGAAAAGGCTGACATATGCAACATCCTCTTTGGTTTGGTCTTTACTAGTTAGACAATCTTCAGTAATCTCAGCTCCCTGAGACCAGTGAGAAAACCAGGAGCAAAGACAACTTACCCTTCATGGAGGAACAACAGTTTAGGGAGCACTTAAACAAACTGCACTTACTTAAGTCCATGCAGCCTGATGGGGTGCACTCATGAGTCCTGTGGGAGCTGGCAGATACCACTGTGAGACCACTCCATTATCTTTGAAGGGTCATGGCTTCCTGAAGACTGGAAGAAAGCAAATGTTACTTAAGGAAGGGCAAAAAGGAGGACTTGAGGAACTGTAGGCTGGTCAGCCTCACCTCAGTCCTTGTCCAGGAGCATGGCAGAGGTAAATCCTCCTGGAAGCCATTTCCAGGCACATGAAGGACAAGAAGAGGATGGAGAGTATCCAGTACGTATTTATGAAGGGGTAATCATTACCTACCTGGTAGCCTTCTACAATGAGATGACTGGGTAACTCGGTGGATGTTGTTTCTCTTGACCACATTAAGGCTTTTGACACTCTCCTGTAATATCATTAGTGACAAACTGATGAACTATGGGCTAGGCAGGTGTACAGTGAGATGGACTGAACTAGGTGAACTAATAGGCTCAAAGGTTTGAGATCAACAGCATGGAAAGTCATTAGTGGTGCACCCCAGGAGCTAATACTGGGACAAATTCTGTTTAACATCTTCATTAATGACCTGGATAACAGGGCAGAGTATACATACCCTCAGCAAATTTGCTGATGATGCAAAACTGGGAGCTGCGGCTGATACACCAGTATGTTGTGCTGCGATCCAAAGGGACCCGGACAAACTGGACAAATGGGCCAACAGAAACCTCATGAAATTCAACAAAAGTAAATGTTAGATCCTGCACCTGGGGAGGAATAAACTTAGACACCAGTACAAGCTGGGGGACAACTAGCCAGAAAGCAGCTTTGCAGAGAAGGCTGGGGGGGTCCTGATAGACAAGAAGTTAAACCAAAAGAAGAAGGCCAAAAGCCTCCTGGGCTGCATTAGGCAAAGTATTGCCAGCAAGTGATGCCAGCAAGGAGGTGATACTTCCCCTCTGCTCCTCACCGGTGAGGCCGTACTTGGAGTGCAATGCCCAGTTCTAGGTTTCCCAGTATGAGAGATGTGGACTAGTTGGAGTGAGTCCCATGCAGGACCATGAAATAATTAAAGGAGGATCTGACATACCAAGAGAGTCTGAAAGAGCTGGGACTGTTCAGCATAGGGAAGAGAAGGCTCAGTCAAGTCTTAACCAATGTGTACAAATATTGGTGGGGTGAGAGGGGAAAGACAATGAAATCATACTTTTAGTCATGATAATCAACTAAAGGCCACAAAGTGAGATAGTGGAGTTTCCACTTCAACAGATGGAGAAATTTTTCCACTGTGAGGGTGGTCAAACACTGGACCAAGTTGCCCAGGCATGTTGTGGAGTCTCTATCCTTGGAGATACTCAAACCAGACTGGACGCAGCCCTGGGCAACCTGCCCTAGCTGACCCTTCTTGAGGAGGGGACTTAACTAGATGATGTTCAGATGTCCCTTCCAACATCAACCATTCCATGATTATTTGGTGCTAAGGGCTGGAAGCACATTATCCTATTCAACCTGTTCTGATAGTTTCAATCACTCTTCAGAGTATGTTCATCTGACCGGTAGATTGGGCAGTTCACACCCTTTTTCTTCTGATACTGGTTATATTCTCTGTTTGGTTTAGGTTAAAACATGCCACTGTATAAAATAAGTTTGTAGTTTACTTATTTGCACTTTTTGCAAATTTCTTAAAAAACATATCTCCAACCTACATTCATTTTCTATCCTTTTTAAACATCAGCATGTGGTTTATAATGAGTTTCAACCCGTCTTAGTTAAAGACACAAAACTTTCTTCTATGCATCTATTCAAATCTACTATATGTATCTTTATGATTTAGAGGTACTGAAACAGAGTAGGAGTAATATGACCAAATTCCAACAAGCAAAAAGTAAGGAAGATAAATCAGACCTGTTCTTTTCCATTTTCTCAAAGGCTAGGTTGTCCAACACAGATATAGCCATTTTCAGTGAAGGTTTCAAAATACAGTAATAAGTATTTTGGGATGAAGTATACTTTCAATTTTCATTAGTGATCAAAATACCTAAATCTCTAACTTTGGTCTTATTTCTTTGGAATGGAATTGCACCCCTCCCTATAAGTACCTGTGGAGAACTACATTTTGTACTTCAGCCAGACCAAGAATTTGAACTTGTGTAAGTTTTCATTTTCTCAGTGTCTTTATCTGCATTGAGTATGCATGGGGATACACTCCCCAAAAGCATTCACAAGATGCTGGAAAAACCTGAAAAAAAATTCCAGGCATAATCTGTCATTCCAATGGACACTCTCCTTGCCAGTTAGGGCAGACATCTTTGTGGTGATATCAGCTGTGCTGTGATCTACATATACACATCCTGAGTTAATCTCTTCCAGCTACCTTTTGTTCTCTGGTAAGGGTTTCTCTGTTCTCTAGGAGACATTTTTAAACTACTTAATTGTTCTGGACCTCTGAACCCTTGATGAGGATATCCTCCTGACAATAGCACAAACCTTGGTGCATGGCCAGTCCAGTAACAGCAGGTCTTTTACTTTGTATTACGATATATCACTTTAAATCTGTTATTCACCAACGTACATATTTCATATGCTCCTTTAGGAGAGATGTGCACCCTACAGCTTCTATTGTTTAAATTTTTTAGTATATCAATAGAGTAGATTGCTGCCTCTCCTGTATTCATTCATTCATTATGATTTCCATGGTCTGAAAACATCTGATTTGTTGTTTGGTTTTTTGGTGTTTTTTTTTTACTTTAGGGATTAATTCCAAATCCTTTAGTAATCCATCCCTCTGTAAATTGCCTACAATGTCAGGTGTCAAGAACAACAAGGCTGGGGGAAAGTAAGCTTCTCAGAGATTGTATAAATGAAGGTGTGTTGGGTTGATATCTACTCCACCGTGGACCTCCATGGGCTGCGGAGGCACAGCCTGCCTCACCATGGTCTTCACCATGGGCTGCAGAGGAATCTCTGCTTTGGCACTTGGAGCACCTGCTCCCACTCCTTCTGCAGTGACCTCAGTGTCTGCAGAGTTGTTGCTGTCACGTATTCTCACTCCTTTCTCTCTGCTGCTGTTATGCAGTGCTTTTTACTGTTTCTTAAATACATTATCACAGAGGTGTTAACACCACCACCAACTGGCTCAGCTTTGGCCAGCAATGGGTCCGTCTTGGAGCCGATTCTGTCCCATATGGGAGCAGCTTCTGGCGTCTTCTCACAGATGCCACCCCTGCAGTCCCACCACCACTGCCAAAACCTTGCCACAGAGACCAAATACATTTGGCCACAATCCTCCACCTACCTGTCTAGACAGTCACTTCAGACAGTGCATGAGAGTTCTACCTTGAAAATATCTGTACTTGGTCAGACCCAAGTCATAAATTTGTCTTCCATAGGCCTTGGTCAGTACTTCTTATGTTTGCCAAATCTATCATATTCAAACACACTAGTCTCTTCTGCCTGAGTTAACTAAAACTTCAAACCCTGTCAGTGTTTCAAGATACATGACAGTCAAAGCTGCCTCTTTCCTTTCAATTGGCCAGCCTTCACCTGTTATCCATCTCTTACAACTTCCAATAAAATCAATGTTAAAGTCTTAGCGTGCCATGATTCATACAAACTACTCCCTTCTTTGTTCTTAAAAAATGTTTCTATATCTATTTTTGCAGTTCACAAACTCATACATACACACTTATATATGCACACATATTTATATGTAACTGGATTATGTCTCACTAGGAGAAAAGTTTTTACTCAAGAAAATTATATATGGTAAGGTTTTCCTTCTTGAACTAGTCCTTGTTTAGCCTCAAGATCTTCATAAATGGAATAATGTTCCAGAGGAATAGCTAAAGTACATGGTTAAAGTATGAAATAAGTGTGTGTTAACTTGAACATCTTAGACAAATTCTTAGCCAGTTAGACCTTCTATTATGCATTCTGTTTCAGCTCCATCTTTTTATGTCTGAGTGAATGATTATGGAAAGTGAAAAGAAATATTTGTAAAGATGATTGTAAGCACATTTTTGGATTAAAGATTAAAAATATAATTAAAACCTGAAAAGTACACAAGGGGGATGACATAATATTGCAGAGGCAAGTTTATTTCTGCTATTAAGAGCATCCCTTTGCAACCTAACAATGTTATAAGAACAGAGGTGCATGTAGGTGGATAAAATACAAAGTAAAAATGATGCTCTGATGGATTCAGACATGAAAGCCCTACTTGTCCTAGAATTCAAAATGTTTTAACTTTAAGACCAGCTCCAATTGAAATTGGAAATGACAATAGGGGCATGTTTTGTGTTTAAACAACAAAGGCAAAGTTAACTTTCGGAACAGAGAACTAGGTACAAACTAAACTAACTGCGTCTTTAAAGATATCAGATACAATTCTAGGAAGTTTATCAAAAGTATTCATTTTTAAAAACAATTAGGTATAGAACGTCAAAGAAAACAATCTTGCCAAGATTTTAATTAACTTCTGCAAATAATGAAACCTGAATTCCACTTAGGCATTTTTGTTTTGCCTGTTGCCATATTATTACACCTAACAAATACATTCACATACATATATACACTTGTCTATGTAACTGCTTGTGCATAAGCAATGTAGCTGTGGCATGACTGTATTTCTTTTCAAAATATAAGTCATGCCATCTAAATGATTTGGATTAAATTTCACATGAAATCTGTATTTCCATTTCAGTTGTCCCATATAACGAATTTTTTGCTTTAAAGGGGAAATTATTAGACGTTCTTAAATCTCTGCAATTACTTTATTCTCCATTCTCTAAAAATAATCTGTTCTCTCACATTGACAGTAATGGGACCATGCTAACACAGCTTCTAGACAACTTCCTGAGAGAAAATTACTATTATATTTGAAATAATAGTATTACTATTACTAATATTACTAATATTCTAAAAAATTCCTGTGCTGTTAAGTTTTTTATTTTTTTCTAAGTGAACAAGAGCCTTAGTTTCATTTACAGCCAGACCCAATAATGAAATCATAAAGCAGTATAGCAACTAACTACAGGTTAAAAAAAGATATTAAATTGGTCAATATTTAATTAAATATTAATTCAATTTAATTAAAGTTTTGTAAGAAGAGGCTCAAATTTTAACACTTAGGTAATGGTCATTAAGAAATGAAATATTTTTGGAGGAGAAAATATAAAGTATTCATCAGCACAGAAACATGGCTTTGCAACCTGCCTTTGACAGAGCCTTGGCTAGGTGACTTCATCCATCTGTTCCTCTGTATAATCTCTTACAGTAACAACTAAATGAAAAAACAAAGAATATTCTTTAAGCTTATAAATTCTTTGTTTCCTATAATCATATTGCCTTTGGTCTCCAATAATCCTTAAGTACTTTTTTTAAGAAAAAAATCTTAAATAAATTTTCCTCTCCCGGAGAACAACCAACCATCCAACCAAAAGAACTGTAATTTTCTTCATTCCAAAACATTTGTTATTGTAAAAATAGTCATGTTTTTCTAAAAAGCTTAATAAAGGTCACTGAGTGCAGGAGATAAGAATTTAGTAATGTCAAGAATAATAATTAATGTCCTTTCTTACAAAATGAACCAATAATAAGTAAAGTGGTTTTGGGTTTTTTAATGATTTTTAAGACATACGGTTTTGGTAATAATTAGACAAAATCCTGAAAATACTTTCCTTCATATCTCTTCCTTCACATTTCCATCCCACTTTCTTTTATTCTGTTCTCATAATATTTGGTAAGCCATCATTTGAATGTGAAAAGATGATTTAAAGTCTTTTTCTTCCTCTCATCTGTGTTGGTATCTATGATTTCTTTTTTTTGTCATTTTGCTAACTAAAAATGATTATGTCAGAGTGTAGCTCTTCTGATAAACAGCATTTATCTTTTATATGTCCAAGAGAATGGATTCCATGCAATAAGTAATTCTAGTGTTTAAAATCAGATTAAAATACTGTTCAGAAAAACATACATTCTCAACTTTTAAAAATTATTATTAATTCACAGCATAGATTTTTTTTAACAAAATTGTCAGATAGAATTCTGATTAAATCCCTCATATTTGATGTGATTGCTCCTTTTCCCACTACATTCGGTCAGCAAAATTTACAGAGAGGAGCAGCAGGTGAGGAGAAGGTGAAATACATGGAAAATAAAAGGAAAAATAAAATCCCAACACAAAGTACAGTGTTTAAGACCAGAAATTTAAACCCCACTTTTATTTCAAAACTTGGAAAAGCAAAATCTATCTTTCACTCTCTAAAAATAAAAAGAAACCACCACCTACCCCATAATTAATATGTAATGCAAAACAGTCTCAGCTCTGTCAGGCTGCCCGTTTCTAGAACGCCATTATGTGCAAAGCACAACACAGCCTCCTGTGAGAATTTAGAGGCTCAACACACTGGAAGTACTGAAGTCCTCACATTTTCTTAGTAAATGAAATTATTATTCTGAAGTATCATTACACAGCCCCAGCCAGTGGCCTAGGTGACTTGCCCTGTAGTTGTGGCTGTATCCGCAGAGGCGCCGAGGCCCACCGGCACAGACAGCGCTGGCTTCCCTTTCAAACACCTCCAGGATCAGCACTCGGCCGTGTGGAGCTCCTCACCTCCAGCCTCCCACAGGTGTGCCGGTGACAGCCACCCCCTTCCCATCTGGAGGCACCTTCCTCCTTTCCTTCAGACACCAAGGAAGTGGAAAAGAGCAAACTGCTCTTTACATCCGCTCCAGACTACCCTGAAGTTGAGCAGTAAGTTAAACTGCTGCA
Source organism: Microhierax caerulescens (assembly GCA_035590215.1). Taxonomy (NCBI): domain Eukaryota; kingdom Metazoa; phylum Chordata; class Aves; order Falconiformes; family Falconidae; genus Microhierax; species Microhierax caerulescens. The sequence goes on along the minus strand of JAVJGJ010000057.1, from coordinate 42,665,923 downwards.
AGAGCAACAGGCAGCTTTTATTACGATTGACCTGTCCGTAAAGGCAATTAGGCACCACAACAAATAACCAAAGGAGGCTGTATTATGTGCCCATTGTGCATTTGTAAGCATGGGCTGGAAAAACTGCTACCAACAGCTTATACATTATTGATTCTGCCTTAGGAAAAAAGACTACAGTAGTTACTGTTTCAGGAGTCCTTAGAGATTACTTTCTATGACTCTGTGTAACTCACATATCCTTGATAACTGTGGCTATTCAAGTATTCCTGGAAAAACCCTGTTCATTTGAAAAGTCACACCGAATAGAGTTCCAACCAAATTTTTTGGTTGTGGTTTGTTTGTTTTTTTTTTAAAATACCATACATATCGTAAAATATATATACCCAAGATATGCAAAAAGACAATCAAATACATGAAAATACGTGTGGACATCTGTTTTTCAGTGATTTTAATCATTAAATTTATAGAGATGATCAACTGTGCTCAGAAAAAATGTAGCACTGATGTAGTGATGTAATTGGAACCAACATTCTTTTTGTTGTCATAGTATAGACTATGCTTGCAGAGTAATAGAAATTATTTTGAGACAATCAAAAAGCTTTTGACGAAAAACAAAATACATTCAATTCAAATTATCAAACTGAAGTGAATGGCATTCAAAACTTCCTTCTACAGTTTCAGTAAAATTTTTGGAATTTCAGAAAGTTTCACTTTAAAATTTCAATAAAAACATAGAAAGCAAATTGGAATCTTAGAAACAATAACTTAAAACTGTAATTTTCAGCCTGCCTGTAATTTTGCATCGTATTTCTTGGATGTTCCAAGCTCAGTATGTTCCCTGTATTGAAAATATCTGTAAACTTCCTGAGGTTAATATAACTATTTACATGCTTAGATAATGAGGGTTCCTACATATCTTCTTAAATTGTGGCCTACAAGAAGTAGCTTTCATGAGAACTATTTGCAGATTACTGGTTTTATGTTTATTGCGGGCCCAATTCATCATTTACTAAAATGCACGTTCCCCAGTGACCCTTCTACAAATCAGAAAAATTCCTGCGTCCTTTAGAATATAAAGTTTAGAGAAATTGGGTAGTATTTGTAATACCATTTTCCCTTGAAATTTCTTAGAAAGTAATTTATCCTAACAATGTTAACACAATCTGATTAATGTACTGCATCAATGAATTACTCATTGAGAGGCATGAGCAAAATGTGATTTCACATCTCTGATGCAATGATTGCTTAATATGAAATACTGAAGCATTCCTTGGAAGCAGACAATGACCTACTTTGTGGTAAGTGAATGTACCAACCAATTCACCATGATTCAACTAATACTTTCTTACCAGACAAGTAGAATAATGCTGGTAAAAGAGGTAGACATTTTTTTCCTATCCATTCCCTTCCCTCTGTTTGCAGTTCCTAATGTTTTAAACCTTGCAGGGCTGAAATTTAAGTTTGTTGGTGAAAGGGAAAAAGGCCATGACAGGCTAAAGAATACCTTGAGTGAGGATGTCCACACGTTGGCCACGGCACTAGAGCAGAGCAAGTAATAAGAGCCTAGCTCTGTACCCAGCTGAGACTGGGGAAAATTAGAGATATGCTCCCCTTTATACCTTGTAGACAGACACAATCCTTGGAACATGACCTCAAAGCTAGTGTCTCAAACTGGTGTCTGAGCAATTTTTAACATAATTTCATACTGGACTGAGGATTTGTGTTTGTATGCTTCACAGCAGATGAATGTGGAACACTGAATTCATCAATGTGTTTCACCTTTTTTTTTTGCTTTGAACATTATCTTCTGATATCAGAAAATTATGCTTGCTGGCCCCTTGCCATTAATTAAGAATTTACAAAGAATGCATTTTGTTTCCCTAAGAAAAATAATTACCTTGTGTAGAATACTTGTCATGGTTAAAAGCACCACAGAAGAATGCCAGGAAAAATCAGGCAATTTAGATTTTAGGAAAAATTAGGCAACACTACACGTACAGTGGATGGCATTGAAAAAGTTGCCTAAACTCTATCTGCACTTTCTAGATGAGTAAGACAGACCTGACATATGCACATACCACAAAAACTGAGCAGATGAAATGCGTATTTACTGCTACTGGTATTAATTCCAATGTTGCTTTTCAGTTAAAACTTCTGATCAGTATTTCAGTCAATGCACAGATTCTGTTAGCAGATCATTAGAAAATGCTTTATAAAAAATGTATGTTCTGATTCTGTGTAACATTAATATTAAGTACATTATTTGATTTAATGGCCTGTACAGGCAGTTCACGTTATCTCAAAAGTCTACCAAATTCATTGTCTATTTTAAGTGGAAATCATTAGCTTGAGTCAACAACAATCAATGGCTTTAGACCTGATGCAAAACCTGCAGAATACAGAGAACAGAGCAAAAATCCAGCTGGATGGCTTTTGATGTTTGATATACTTAATTTTTTCAGTACCCAACAAAATATATTATAATAAATAAGAGTTCAACAGTTTTGAAAAGTACTTCCAGAAGAAAAATCAGACCAGAGCATTTAAGACCGAGGCAAAATTAAATGAAGGATACCACATACAGAATCTGCAGAAAAAGCAAGGTCTGAAGACAAAGTCCTATATTTGCTCAAGTAAGATTTGGATCCACTTACAAAAAATGTAATAAAGTTACAGTTGAAATGAAAGGTTGCTTTATCCAAAAGTTGAAAGAGGATGAGAACAGGCAAAATATAGATATTTTTTCAAATTCATATAGCAAAACCTTTTGAAGAATGAAACTAATGTTCTAACATTTCTGAATTTCTACTCAAAGTGGGTAGACATACATGGTCCATAGTGATGCAGAAGATAAATATTTATCAAAAAAAAAGCCTCACCTGCAAAACTTGGAATTTCACATCTGTTGGGAGCTGAATCAAAAGAAATCCTGTCATGCAACGAGTGTTTCCTGTAAAAGTGCAGTATGAGCCAGGTTCTCTGTTATAAATGTCATTTATATGCACTAGGTTTGGCTATACCCTGCACTCAGGGTCTACAATTAGTTATCAGGCAGTGGCACAGAAAGAAGCATTTTGATGGTAAGCACCAGGTAATTTTGTCCCACAAATTAGTACAAATACATAGCCTAAAGAAAAAAGAGGGGGGAAAAGACAAACCATGCCAACAAAATCAGTGCCAGCTGGTCTGCTAAAAATATTCCCTGAAACTGGTTTGGGAGTTGGGACTACAGTTGCCCTACAGAGTAGGGCAGGGAGCGTTCACTCCTCACCTACACTGCTTTAAGGGATGCAACACAAAGACAAGTAAGCTACACACACCTCTTAAGAACATCTACTTTACTATTTAAGAAAAGGAAAAAGTCTAAATATATCCAAATAAATTTGAACATACACAAAACCAGCCCTGAAGTCTTAGTTATTACTTCTATGACGTTTTATGAATGTGCCATTCACAGAAATCTTCCAACAGACTACAGTTTCACAATGTCAGAACAAGAATTAATCCAATCTCCTGCAAAACAGTGATGACCAAAGTTTACTTCTCTATAACTATAGCACATCTTGCCTAAATGCTGCAATTCAAAAGCTTGTAGCATTAAAAGCTAGCTGTAGTCTCGTTTAAAAATTATCTATAGAAAAAGTAAAATTATATGCCTTTAACAGCACTTAGTTGAATTCTGTATCACCAATAAGTAAGACTTAACAAAGTTAGTATGTTCCAGATGCTCCATTAAACTAAAGGTTGATTTTTGGTATTGTATCACAGCTTCTTTCTTCCTTTCAGTTGTTTTGCTACTGCTCATAGCTTGCTGATGAAAACTGATCACAGTGCTGAAAGTGCATGAGCTAAGATTGTACAGTACAGTAAACTGGAAATCAGAAAGCAAAAACAGAGATGCATTATTACTTTTTTTCCATGGTCTCATCAAAGACAGAAGGTCTTTCTGGGGCTTAGTTATACTCAAATAATAGCCTCTGATATTTTTCAGTTTCCAAGAATGTAATGGGAATAAGCTTTACTGTATTCTTGACTTCATTTTTTTAAACACAAAATTCTCCACTGCACAAAATACTGGTTTTCTTTTTTTATGTTATGTTTAAACAGTGGGAATTAATAAATCATGCTTAATGTTAAATTTGTAGCTATTTTTTTTATTTGTTCAGCAATTTTTCTAGGGTATTCTTTTAATTCTGTTAGGATGTAATAGCAATTAAAACTTTGAACAAATAATAAATAAATATATATTTTTTAATAAATATATATTTTAATGTAAAAAATTATAAGGTCTTTCTTTGATTTTCTTTCCCTTAGTGGTAATCAATTATAGTACCTTAATAACTTCCTATATTTGCACATAAAACACTATATTTCACATAAAAGAGGTATCAGACTTGATGACATAAAGGCTTACATTTAAATACTTCTAAATAAATATAACAACAACATTGATTTTCAGAGAAGGAAGAGAGGGATAAATACTGGTAAACACCACGATCTTTCTCTCTGAGTCACTACTTAGTATTGCAGGACATCATGGTTTTACCTCAGAAGACACTGAGCCATGATTTCATGTGACTACTAAAATCAAAACAGCATAAGCACAAAACAGAAAAAAAAGGGAAGTGATGTAGCGGTCTGTTACCTATATTCACAGATAGGAATTTTTTTATCCATTTAAACCTAGTTTCTGAAATGGAATTTTTTTGCAAATATTTCTTAACTTTTACCAGTTACACAGTTGACTTTTTTTTTTCAGGTTTACATCATCACACATCACCATATTTTAACACATGTATATTTTCATAGCATAGTTAAAACTGATTTCTAAGTAAATTTTACCAGTGGCCTAAATCAGTGTGGATTCAAAAATCCATCTTTCTGCTTTTGGGTTTCTTCAGCACTAGCAGGCTTTAGAAGAACAATGTAACATGAACTAATGAACTGCCACAAAGACAGTATTTTGATCTGCAAGCAGAAGATGGGCTTGACGTTACCAAGATAAAACGTGAAATACTGCAATCACAAGTGTTTTGCTGAATTGCATCAAGAACATAGTGTGTGTGCCTTCAAACTACACTTCAGTTAAAGCACCTTTAGAATTTGGATTTATAGCTAAATTCTATCTTTCAGTGAAGATAAAAAAATTTCACTCATGGTATTTCTAATAAACAAACTCATAAAGCCCCTGAAAATCATGATGCTGCTTTGACAGAATTTGTTTATTTTTTGAAAGCCCTTTCCAGTAAATTGGAAGATTTTGGCCCTGGTTCTCCTTATTGTATGTTCTTGGCTACTTCATTGCTAAGAAAATTAGCAAATCTCCCTAGAAGATCACATTTACAAGGTCATTTACACGATTATTCACAAGGTCAGGTAGCAGGTCATTACAAGATTGGTGGCCACACTGCTTCCAGCCATGCAGCTTTCCTAAACCTGCTGCACATCCACCAAAAATCCTAGCAGATTTTCCCTATCCAAGATAGACTCCTGGGTTGACATCCCCCCAAAAAAGTTGAATCATCAAAAGTTCATGTAAATAAAACACAATAAAGCTCTATAAATGGGATTTATCAACAACGCTTAAGATTATTTATTAACCATTCTAATGTCAAATCACTCTAAAGGTGACTCCTAGGAATATCATCATTTTCCTATGTTGATATAATTGACTCTCATTTTAAATATAAATTTGCTGAAGCATGGGAGTAATTTTTAAACAGTCTATATACAACTTTGTCTTGTACAACAGGAATATTTATTACAGTTGAGATGACATTTTTATTCATTAATTTTCCTACCACTTGTTGTATGACAGCAGTCATCCAGTAAGAATGTTGGTGCCTTGGGTTTCAAAGAGGATATTTTAAAATCTGCTTTTAGAGTACATGCATAGCTCCTGGTCTTTGAGATATACACCTACATCACTACCACCAAGACTTAAAATGTGCTGCCCTGACACGGCCATGAAGAAATGAAAAACATTGGTCTTTTAGACTGGACTCAGCAACAAAGAAAAGAAGCAACATAACAAAGGAAATGATTTTGATAAGTTCCCATTGCCGTTTTTATATGCTTTGGTTAACAGTGCAGATCCATTCTCACAAATCTGACAAGGTCCATAAAGATAGCAAAATGCATATGCACCCTCAGACTTGAGCATGCCCTTGGATGCACTGATGTGCCTGAACACATCCAACTGTCTGATACCTCACGGCGTGACAGGACAGGTTACAAATACGGCAGCTGTGCATGTAGCTATACGTCCTTTCTTTATACAGGAGGCCGAGGAAATACCTTTCTTAAAAAAGAAGTTTAGGCAACTATTGGCACTAAATCTCAGAGTCACTGGCAACAATGTTTAGGCATCAAATTTGCCTCATTAAAATGGGCTGCAGGCTTTGATCACTTCTCAAATGACACCTGTCTGATACAGTTGGCCTAGAACATTTCATTGCCTAGACACGTCTCACCAGCACATTGCTTCACATGTTCAACACAGATGAGATCTACTTTCTGCCTCCCATACCAGCTTCCCATTAAAAAACCAAACCAACAAAAAAAACCCCAAACATCAGCAACATGCATAGGTTCTTCATTCTTTTTCTTTAGCCTTTTCTATAGGGACAGAACACCTAAAATTGCCTAACATCCAGGACAGTAACTCTGGTACTGTCTACAAGGGAATTGTTATAGGGTAAGACAGGATCTCAGTCTACTCAATTAAGGAAATATACACATCAGCTGACCTGAAATCCTGGGGTAAATTCCTCTAGGAGGTAGGACCTGATCTGAAAACAAGCTTCACATACAATTACAATATTTTTTTAATATACCATCTTGTTTGACATTAAAAATAAAGAGCAATACTTCCACAGCAAGCTTCTTGACTATGTTGCTTGTCCTGAAAAGGAAAGCATAAATGACATAATTATTGTTCGTCAGACTGTTTAAAGAAATATAACAAGCAGTAAGATATTATATCAGAGCTATCGTCTATAAGTAGACAGGAATATATATACTTTTCTATACATAACATAAAAGAATTATGGAACATAGGGAAATGAAAGAACAAAATAAAACATGGATGTAGCTAAAATACTTCAAGGCTTAGAAGTTTTACATTTGACCAGTGGTTACTGACATCAATAGAGGCAAAACAGATTTCTTTGGAATTTCATTAATTGCTCCTTAAGTCCATTATGAGTAGAAAAATTCTATCTCTTAAAATTCATTGAAGGCAAAAGTCATATCAACTTCATTTTTTTGTATAAGTATTAAACTATTCAATGCATACACTATGCATAGAATTCAGTTTTGCTCAGCATAAAAAGATAATCTGGGATTCATCTAGTTCACTAGCCAGCATATCAAAGATAGGTCTACTGGAAAAAAGATGCCACCAAAAATTTTCATGGAGTGCAGTGTTTCATAGTAACTTTTCAATGTATTTGACCTTAAAAGCTAAGATTTTTTTTTTTTTTTTTTTAAGAAAATCAAAGGCCACATATTCAGTGTTTGCTTCTGATCATCCAAAAGAAGTCTAGTGTTTATTCTAACAAACTGAAATAGACCTACTATAAAAATGGTCTGGCATACAATCAGAAGTGATGACCTCTGAAAATGCAGTAAGGTCAAATAAACATAGGGATTACAAAGATATTCTGAAAAGTTTAACTTTTTGCATACCGTTCTGAAATACATAGTATTAGCAGCATTATTTTTTAACAGGGTAACTGTAACTAATTATGAAACAATATGTTTTCAGGACTCATCTTTCAAGTCTCTGAGGGAAGTATTCCTCAGATTCTTAGTCTGTTAGAAGGCTTCATTTCTGATATGTACCTCTACATACACACAAAATTATGTATAATAGTATTAAAGGTTTTACAAATATGCTCCTTTTTCTATATTACTGTCAAAGATCCCACCCACTGTAGGTCTACAGAATTTGTGATTAGGCTTGTAAAAATTATTTTCCCTCCATCATGTTATCTTCCACATATATTAAAACTACAAATACTTTTAAAATCTCATGCCAAATTTAATCCTTAAGCAGAATTTTATTTCAAAGTTAAATGAATTCATTTCTGACTAACTTACAAGTATTTTCATCGTCAGATTGTTATAAACCCATAGGAGCTTCTCTGGGAACAACGTATTTTCATGTGTGTAACCCATTAGAGATTTAAAAAATCCAAACACTGTCACTTAACAGCAAAACAATTTATATGTGTGTGAGAGTTATGAAAGAAGAGACTGAACCCCAGGACCTCCTCTCCTTTCAAGTCTTCTAGCTCTACATCCCGCACAATTTGCTTCCTCATCTGATTTCACTTATCTTTCTGTGTGATATGCTTACACAACTTACCTGAAAATTATGTGAAAATTCCTATTATTAAAGGACTGCTTCTATCTGGACAGTATTATTTCCACCTGTAATTACTCAAGAGGAAGAACAGAGAAACCAAAATGTAAGCAGAAACAAAATTTCCATTTCGAAAATTTTCAATTTCTTTACATGGTAAGTATCTGTGAGAATAGCTGGGATTATGGCTCAATATTTTTTTTTTTTTTTCAGAAATACTATTTGAATAGGGGATACAATGAAAAACCTACACTAGCTGTACAAAACCCTGAAGTCATCGCTTGCACAATACTTACTCAAATCTTACAATGATATTTTTTTGAGTTTATTTTATTACCAATTTGAGTAATGTGGCAGGCTAAGAAATACTATAACAAAACTTAGGACATGTTACATGGTTCATTCTCTCATTGTGAGAAAAAGGCAGGTTATGAGTCTGCAAAGGATTATTTGATTCTAGCACAGTGCTAGATTCCCTTCATTTACCGTGGAATGAAAACATGGGCACAAGCAATTATTGGGGTGTAACTAGTACATTGCAAAAAAAAAACCTCATAACTTTCTTGACACTGAGCTTCCTACTTCCACGTGGCTATTAGAAATATTTCTGCAATTTTCAAAAACCTTTTCCTATAAGACCTAGTCCAATGATATTTTTTTTGCCTTGAAAGAAAAGAATGCAGGAAAAGATAATTTAACAGTGCTATGAAAAAATAACACACAGAGGCACAGCCTCTACTAAGAAACTCATTTAGAAGTATAAAAAACAATGTGGTAAAACAGCCAGAAAACTTTTATATACATCATATAGACAATATTATATATTCACATCTAATAATATATATGTGTACATCTAAATATTGCGCATACATATATTGTATATATATGCATAATTTCCCCTCCTCCTTACCTCCCTCATGGGTTTTTTATAACGGTAATTTTGAATTTCACTCCAATGATATTTTTGTGAGCAAAATTGACTCAACAGATTTATGATAGTTGGTTTTGCCTGTAACCTATCATCATTGTCATTGTACGTTATATTACCCTTAACTTAGATTGCTGCTAAGATCTTACCAAAATATTTTCTATGATTATGGCTGCCTGTATCTAATCTATTTAATATTTTTTTCTAAAATTATAGAATAATGTAAGATCTTTTCCATAAACATGATAAATCTTTTCCTGGATTAATTAAGTGCTGTGTCTTCTCAATTGAGATAACATATAAGTACTTATTTGAACAGACATTTTTCCCTAAAAGAAAATAAAAATAAGACAGCTTTCTTCACTGTATTCACATTGCAGAACAAAGAAATAAAAAACCTACTCTGGAATACTAGTGACAAGAGGAGAAGGAAAACATTTTTTCCACATCTAGCCTCATCTGTCCCACACTTGGGATAAATCTAATCAAGATCCTTTCCTTGTGTGAGACATATCTGGGGTCCAAGTTCAAAATGGAGTAATCAGAACTCTGAAATATGTAAAAAGCAAAATCCTTATAGTCATCTCCTAGATTGTTTTTTTTTTTTCTTTACAAAATAAATTGGTCCAGCCAGTAGAAAAAACAACCAAACAAAAAGCATTCCACTTGAACAAGTTCTTCTCTGTGAATACAAGAGATAATTAAATAAAAACCCCAAAAGTGTCATTTTCAATAAAGATAAGATAAAGCAGCATGAAAGATGATACAAGTTCTCAGATGTAATGTGAATGAGTCAAGCGTCAGGGGAATTCCCCTGACTCCAAACAGCTTGTGTCCTAATGAAGATCTAAACTAACTCCCTATTGCTCTCAACAGAATATTCTCAAGAGAGGAGTATGAGAAGCAAGCCCAAAAAACGTAGCCCCTGCACAGTCTGAAGGCAGTCTCAAACCAAGAGGCTAGCTTTAAACACAAAAATTCTGCATGCAAAGCAAACCTATAACAACAGAATGTTAGGCCCTAAAAAGCAACCCCAAAATACCAAAACCAGATTAAACTTCTTCATGATTTATGTTTTGTGCAAGGCTGGATATTCCCAATGCATTTTAAAAATGGGAAAGGGAGTAAGTCTCCTTAGGAACACAAGCTCAAGTGTGCCAATGGCCTGGAGGCCGAGAACTGAGCACTTCAGTGCCTTAACGACTTGGGGCTGTGCATGTGTGCAGTAACACAAACCTATGCCGCGGGAGATCTCGACAAGCAGAAGCTTTGGTTGCTGTGGAAGTGAGTCTTGTGCATGTGAGGAAAGCTCAGCACGAGAGGACAGAGTGCTAGGGTTACTGAGGAGCTGCATTTCAACATGGCATCCTGCACGCAGCCGCCAGGCATTTAAGGACCTCACATGCTGCTCAGAAATAGGTGAAACCATATATCTCAGGGGTCCTCAAACTTCTTAACCGGGGGGGCGGCGTGTGGATGAAGTGGCAGGCAGTCTCCGCGGCTGCTTGGTTTCCCCCCCCAACACCTGGCGGGGGGGTTCTGTAAATACCAGGGGACTGGATTGGGGACCCTGGTGGCCCATATCCAGCCCGCGGGCCGTAGTTTGAGGACCCCATCTATCTTCTTGGAAGTGGAAGTTTGAAGTCAGTCAAGTCTTTCTGGAAAGACTGCAGGTGGGAGAAGAACAAATCTCATGCTCTTTAAGTGGGGAGGGGAAGGAAAAATGTGGGAAAATAGAAAAAGCCTTTGTTTTGCTTTGATTTTTAAATTAGCTGTCTGGTAAACTGGCTTTGTTTAAGGTAAATCTGAGAAAGCACTATGTCTACTTTTCACAGTTGTTTGAACAGGGATGGATGATAAACTCTCTGTATCCTTCTTTCGAAGACAGAAGCGTGCTAGTTGGACTACCAGCACAGTGGGTAGAGGCACGGGGCGGGAAGTAAACTCTGAAAAAGAAGTGTTTCAACACTGAAAAAGCACTGATGGATGAGGATTAGGACATGCTCCTAGGTTTTGGATTAAACCTCTGCTGCTCAGAATAAATGTCTTAAACTAGGCGCAACCCTGCAGAGATTTACCCTGCTTTGGGACCAGCCACCCCAGAGCAGCAGCAGAGCGGGTGGTCAGGGCTGCCTGCACCTGTCTTCTCGTGCATGTGCCAAGGCACGTTGGTGAGCAAAGTCTTTAGCATTACAGTGTCAAACTTTACCGCAATACAAACAGGAAACACTTTAAATAAAAATTGACACCACCAAAATTTTAATAAAGATATAATATTGATTCAGTATAAATATAAAAATGCATTTATGCCTCTTAGAAAATGTCAAGATAGACTCTCACCTGGCATTTCAAATATATGACTTCTGCTGGAAGAACCTGTTAAGCAATGGGATATAAAATGACAAATTATGATAATTAGGTTTACATTTGGCTTTTTTCTGAATTACGCAATTATTATTCATTTTAGCATAGTGCAATTATATCCCTTAGATCGTCATGCTCTCAGAAACAGAAGGAAGACACACAAGAAGTTTGGATGAGGATCAGACTACATTTCCCAAAAAATCTCTTCAATAATTATAAAAAAGAAACACTGGCAACTCAAGGACCTAATTTTATTTTTAAGCATACGTTCTCTATGTTCTTTGGTATTGTCATTGCTTCATTGTGATCTTATAATTGATTCACTGCTTTGTTTTCGCTTTTGGTTTTGTTTTTTTTGACATGTAAAAGATGTATCAAATATTTTTTCTATTTCTTTAAATTTAACAAATTATTTCATCAACCACATCTTCCATATTTCCTGAATAACAGAATAAAGTAGTTCCTACTTTTGTTCTGTATTTCTTTATTACCTTAACCAGTTAAAATGCCTTTAGAAGACAATCCTGTGCCTATGATTTACTTTTCATATGGATTGAAAGTCAGAACTCAATATCCCATTAAAAAACAGGAATGTAATACAATACAAATTGCTATATATATATATAATATAATACATAGTACAAAATAATGCATTTTCCATTCTTTTTTATTTATACACAGTTTTTAATTTTGACTGTTATTATCAACATGTAGTAAACTATGTTATCCTGACCTACAAGCTAGAGGGCATAGAAACAAGAAAAGAAAGGGAGATCTGCATAGCTTATTGTTCCTTAACCTCATGTTACCCGCAATACTGATTCACTCCAATGTTTTGTAAGGCTTTCACTACCATCTCCAATACATGTATCAAAAGGCACTATTTCCATCTTCATAAAAAACGAATTTTACTGCAAACTTTCAATCACTTCATGTACTCCCTCCCCCATGTACTACACTAGTAATTCAGCACACATGACAATGCATCAAGGGATCTGTCTCGACATCATTCAGCTGGCTCTTTAAAAGTTCCTTTGTTTAACCTGCAGTGGGAGCTTCTTAATTCAAAGGAGTAAGATGGCAAAATAATTCAGGAAGAAAATAAACATACAAGTTTTTCACTGCTGCATCAAGATCTCAGTAAAGTTATAACCACTGAAAACAGACTAATTTAATATAACCTAATGTTGCATTGTTCTGTGCAGAAAGATTTTATATGCAAAAAACATCAGTCTTCTATAGGCATTGTTACTTTCACAAGAGTACCTCCAATTTAAACATACACTCTAAAATAAACAGAAGATGGGATGGAAATTCCTACCATTTCTTACCTCAGAGTGTTTAAGGAAGCACAAAATTAGAATGAACATCCTGGGTCACAAAATTTAGCTCTTGATTATTACAGGTAGCATTTAATGCATTCCCCTTGAAAACTGTTCACAGCCTTAGCTTAAAATAACATTTATTCCCTGCCCCCCACCCCTTCTCCTTTAAAGATAGTCCCCAAATATGTTGTTCTAGTAGAGACTGAACCTTTTGCCTCATTTCCAGCCCAAGTTTATTGATAATTGTTTTCTCCCTTTTTGTTCTCATACAAACATTACCTTTTAGCCTAAAATGTAATTTTTCTTCCAGTTTTTATCCTCCTGCTGAATATTTTGATAACCACATTTGTTTAGCCTCAGATAACAAGCTCTAGCTCTTTGCAGAAGATAAACCCCCTGCTTTTCTTACCCATCCAGAGAGATTTTGTGTAAATTGTTTGATTTTGAATTTATTGATCTTGGACATGTGTAACAAAAACTAAGTAAGTATTCCAGATGAGCATCACCGGTGTCTTGTAGTAAGAACACCTCTATTTCTACTGGAGTTACCTTTTCAAGTCACCTCATTTTTTGGCTAAATTACTTTAGCAATTTATGACCCTGTTGTTATGCAGAACAGCCAAGTGCATTTCTACCTTAGTTCTTTGCAAACTTCTAGCTCTCTACAGAAGTTTGATATCCGTGGCAGGGTGCATCATCTTATATTACTGAATTTCATCCCATTTCTACTAATCCAGTCCTAACAAATTATTTTTATACAATACCCTACCCTGCATTTACAATGTTTACAGATCTATATTGTCAACAGATACAATCACCATTTTTACTGTATTTCTATCAGGGCCATTACTGACAATATTAACATTCAGTGCCAAGTTCTTTTAGGAACATCACTAGTAACTACTGTGCTACCAGATACCGCAGGGCTGTGTGTTGCTCTTTCCCTCTTGGATAGCTTTTATAATCCCTCCAATAACTCCATCAATTCTTGTCATTTGTAGTTGAAATTTTAGTTTCTCCAGAGCTGAATTTCAGAAAGATGGTATCAACTGCTATCTTCATCTGTAAATTCAACTATAAAATAGCATCTCAATCTACACAGAGATCTTTATGGTATTTTACTTCTACTTTTCTCTATATTTAGTTTATCTTTTTAATTATCTATAGCTCATTTGTGTATAAAAATCTGCCCTTTGCAAAACCAGACTTGAATAACAGGCCTACTTATTCATCCCATTTAATTTAAGATAAATCACTCTGAAGCTTTTTTCCTCAAAACGTTTGTTTTTTTTTTTACTCCCAGATCCTCTCAAATACTCCACAATTTATCAAAACTCATTTAAATTAATATCACCTTTTGCAGGTTCACAGCCTATCCAACTAACAGTTTGCTGGCCAGCGTGCACACAACTATCCATGCCTTATCATATTCTTAGCATTTCTTCCCTACTTTGTATCTGCAAAGCTGAAGAACCCATAACATTTATCTGTTCAAAAACATTACAGATAAGATCTTCATCTATATTTATATATCCAAACCTGGGGTTACAATATATAATTGTTTATACTATGTTACTCCAATCAAAACTTTTCTACTTTTTCCTCTAATGATTTTGAAGTTAAGAATAATATTTCTTATGGCAAAGTCCATTTAGCTTGCTGTGGAGTCTCTGACCTGGTCTACTGCTAAATCTTTAGGGGAAGAGTTTAGGAGAAAGTTTAGGAATCGTGCAAGGAAATGGGTGTTTTTTCTCTCTATCCTACCAGGTTTTGGGAGTTTGCACACAGGGCTCTTTCTAATCCAGAAGCTGCACCTCTTTTTCTGTGTTTAATGATATTTCATACATCTTCACTTTCATCAGTGTAACTGTTTGGTTCTTGGGATCTTTTATACCTCAGCAACCACAACATCTTGCAATGAACAATAACATTTAATTACGTATTTTGTGAGGACATTCTTTTTACCAACAAAGTCTTCATTCACTTAAGTCCCCTGTCCTGGTATTAAAAGAAATAAAGCAAAGTCACTTCCTGTTCACCTTTACTGTACATTGCATGATTCTTTAGTGGATCTCTTCTACCCTGTAAACCCCTTGCACAAGTAATGCATGACCTTTGCGATACCTTTGCACCAACTCAGTTGCTC
>JAVJGJ010000057.1:42635734-42650766 GCA_035590215.1 Microhierax caerulescens | reverse complement strand
TCTACTGTGTATGCCTGGAGTTAGCCCAGACGGTATCTGTCACAGCAAAATTACTTGCTCCAACCAAAGTGGTTGGGCAGTAACGTCCTGTTCTCCCAGGGACATGACTGCTGAAGAGCCTGAAGCAGGCAATATGCCGAAGGGGTGACGTGCCTCTGAATAGTGTGATCATCTGCAAATGGGAATGCTGAGAATTATTTTCTTGCATTGAATTATCATTTCCCCTGCTGGAGCTTGTGTCCTCTACCTTTTGCCATGTGTCACTGAGAAGAATCTGGCTCCAGCTGTGCAAATACCTACAGAGAGTTGAAGACTCCAGTAAGAAGTCCCTATATGCATCTTCAGGCAAAACAAAATCAAATTCTTCAGTCTCTCTTCACACATCATATGCTACAGCCCCAGTCACCTTGGGCACACAGTGGAATTCCTTCTAAGAGCAGCTGCACCAAATTAGACTGTAACCCACTTCCAGTCTTTGAAAGTGGATGCTTAGGAAAAGGTAAGTGAAAACCAAGTTGGAGGTGATATTTCTCTAGCATGTACTCAAGCACCCAGTAATCTGTGGACACACTGGTTGTATCTTTGTGTTCAAAAGTCTTGGATGATTCCCCCCCACCTTAACCTTTCCCAGTCACATTGTACCTGCAATATTCCAAATATTGCCTTGGCAGGGCTTTCAGTATTCATTGCAATTCTACATACAGGTTCTTCAGGATGTATGCATATAATTACCCTGAATTAAAATTAAAAATTTGTGAGTATGGGATTTGTCATTAACATTTAAAAGCAAATTGCTATTTTTCCTTCAATTATGCAGTCACAGAAAAGCAGTAAATTCTTAAGAAGAAAACTGCAGGCCTGGAGGGATGTTAGCAAGCAATATCATAAAGATTGTCATATTTCACTAGAATTAAAAGCTTCCTAAGACCTTAGATACTTTATTACCAGTCCCCAATATATAATGGAAATGTCATTTTAATTTATTTCCTAGTTTAGATCATCACATACTTCTATGATGATAAGATTTTGAGGTCAGAGGCCACATCTTCCAGCAGTGTTATTCACTGCACCGCAATTTATCCTGTCATATGGAGAACTTGGGCTGGATTGCTGCTCAAGATTTCTGTTTTTACTAGCCCAAACTGTACCAAAGTTGCTATTGGGACTACAAGGAAGACTGACTCTGAATTGCTTGGTGTAAGACAGAAATACAGAACAATGACAGCTAACTTCAGCCTTACCCACAGATCAGCCGGTTTTGATACAAGCAGAATCAAAGGATCTTGAAATCTTGTTCCAGTTTAGCTGGTTGAATCTACCCTCTGCTCCTCCTTTTAATAAGACATTTACCAAGAGGTCAAGTACAAAGATAACAGCCTTCACCTCTGAAGTGCTAATGGACAGCAGATGAACAACAGTCTACACAATTGCTGCCCCTGGAAGCAGAAACTACCACGTTCTCAAAACCCTGCCAGATCTTGAGCATTAAATAAACCAAATCATTTAAAGATAAAACAGCAAAGTTCAGTTACAAGGCATTATGTTCTACATATTATACAAATCTATAGATTTATTTATGTAGCCTCTGCACTTAGCTGATCATTTGTGTGATTTATGCAACTGCTCCATACCGGGTAATAACCTGAAGCAGTAACTTGGGTCATTACTGCCTGTAGGTATTTTTCTGCATAGTTGTTCCAAACAGAAATAATAATAGTTTTCAATAATAAAGTGAAATGAACACTTTTCCTAGTGAATGTTGAAACAATTGTGTTCCAGTTCTTCAGCAAAGAAGATTTAATTTAAGCAATTTAAATACATACATATTTTATAAATATATACTTAAATCAAAAGTGAACACTGAAGATGCTTACTAGTAATATATATACAAAGACCTAAATCCCTTCAGTTAGCTCCTCTCCTTTTTCCTCTTTAAAGCCTTCTGTCCTGGAACACTGGCAGTGTGAGAAAGTACCACTGCCACAGAAATAAAAAAAAAATAACACAAGAGAACAAAAGAAAGAAAACCTAAAGATATTTAAGAAATGCAGAAACTGTGCTACTGAAATTCAGTCTCACCTTCAATCCCTTTATACCATCTTGTCTAGAGATGACGGAACACTATACTAGTAAAAACAATCTTATGAAATGCTGCTTAAACTCTGAAGTCAAGAGGGTCAATAACTGATGAGTTAAGTTTGCTGTATTTCCTCATTAGTCAGAAGGCTCTGAGGACACCCCGACACTAGACAGCCTAATATACAGTGTTTGTTATTTACCTTTAGAACAAAAAAAACCCTAGTTGTCTTCTTGCATTTCAGTTGCTTTCTGTTTTACGTTGTTTTCATTCTTACAGACAGCAAGATAATCAAAAGGTAAAGTAAATGGAAAGAGGGTTCCATTTGTTATTTTTATCACAAGACAACCCAGTGCAAATAATTGGAAAATCCTTATGCAAAAGAAATTTTAATTTCTTAATCTTTGCCTTTTCAGTGTAGCTTTTATCCTTGTGCAAGACATATTTTTGTTCAAATATATACTTTTTCATGTATATTGATCAGGAGGAAAATCTCAAAATTTATTTGTGCTTCTTATTTTTGTTTTTCATTAATATTCTAACAGATTAGTTCTTCTGCAGTATCTGTAAAAACAGCTGAAGGAATATGCCTGGCAAAGTAAATATAAACCTAAATATTTGCACTAATACCTTGACTACATTCACTGAAGAGGCAGAAATGTTGTATGACCCTTCCAAATAACAAACACTCATTACAACTCTAACTTCATGTAAACCCTCTCATATAAATACATCTAAAGCAACACTACCCATCCAGCTTCTTTTATGTTTCTGCACGGTATTTGAATTTGATGATTTTTTAGCTTTCACATACCTTTGTCTCTATTTATTTGTTTGTAGCTATTTATACTGGTGATAAATGTTTATGTATAGAGCTGAAGAAAACCCAGCATTCCAGACCTGTCTGAAACTTGTTCAAAAGGGTAGAAAGGCTGTTTGCAAGCTCCTTTTAAACTTCTTTTATCATTTGCTCTCTTTGGTTTTTTTTTACCTGAATAAGACTTACCATATTATTGCATAAATTCAGACCACAGCAGTTATGACAATACCTATCTTTCCAGATTTCACTAACACTTAACATTTCTTATAATTCCTCTACAGCTTTCAGGTATGCCCAATACCATCATGCTACCTTTGTCTGTCAATGAGACAGCACACATTATATAGAGAAATTACTGCATCTTGCAAACTGAGATAGTCATCCATAGCGTCTGAAACCCCTGTAGAAGGTATGAGCAGTACGCACAAACAAGCGAGCCAGCCTCAATTATTGAGCTTGAGCCTGAGGAGAGAGAGGAACTAATTCCCCGTTCTGTAAGTACCCGTTGGTCGCAGTCCCATTTGAGCCCTCAGTCCTGGGCAGTCAGCGCTACAGCATTGCGCTCCAACGCTGAGCACGTACAACACAAGCGTAGCACTGGGTTAACAACTGCAAATGAAATAAATGTGAGCGTGTGTTCAAGATGGTATTTTAAAAATCAAGATTTATGACTTCTACTTTTGGTAAGACATCCTGTAATTGTTGCATTTTCCTCCTCCACCTACTCTCATTGTGCGTAGATGAATACACACATAATTAAAAATACCTTGCCATGCGTATTTTAAAAGACAATACCCTGATAATTAAACGTAAGGCACAAACATGTATGATGAATAGGTGCAGGAAAACTGAACGACATGCTTTATTTTAACGCTCACGTCTACCTGGAATCCTTCAAGGCTTCACATTTGTTACAGTTACAGCATAGAAAAGACAGAATTCATTACCTCATATACATCTTGTAAGCTGTATCACCCTACAAAACTACATCAGATACACCTATGTCTGCTACGTTGATGTAACAGTAACTAAAATTTTAGCAAATATATATACATTTTTCCACACTACCAAGCTGTAGTCTGGCATGCAAAGTCTCACAAACCCAAGCATTTAATTTCTTTCTCTGTTTCTGTCCAATCTGAAAAAGGCTGAGCTCATCCAACTAAGCACGTAACCTCTAAACTCACTGTAATGAAAATTAGTGCTTCTGTATGGACGTTTATCAAGAGGCACTCACAGTTCTATAAGCACTGGGAAGACACCAGCTGAACAGGACTTTTTACCCACTTTTTTTTTTTTTTTTTTGGATAGTATATTTCTTACACCAGCAAAGATGTAGCAGCTAGCAGTTTGCGATATGCTGGAATAGTAACACTATATTATTTTAAACAGGATTCCTTAGTTCAGAGTACATGGTATCTAAAATGTTGAATTTTCTTTACAGCAATCTTTGAAAGTATGACACTGTGCCAGGGAAAATTATAGATGTTTTTCTGGAACTGCCTCCTAGCCCAATAAAGTTGTATAGCTTATTATGTTGTTCCCATTTCACGGTAATTATGCAGAAGTTCTGAGATTTTTTTTGTTTTTGTTTTGGTTTGGGGTTTTTTTGCATTTTGTTCTGTTTCTGTTTTGTCATCGTTGCCTTTTGTTTGTTGATGGGTACATACAATTTCTTCTGGCCATTTGCAAAAGAGACATATATCCCACATGTATGGTTGTAATGCAAAGAATACTCAGAAAATACAGAATACTTGCAATACTTGGAAAACCAAGTCTTATGTTTCATGTGTAAAACCAAAAAAATTCCATACTCTTAAGATTAATCTACATTTGCACACATTGTCCTTCTGCAACTGCACTACCCATAGGCAAGCAGTTGTTCCAACTACATGCATACATACCCAATTAATCCTTATTTACACATATTTACCTCTCTTTTATGACCATATTCACCTGCAAAAGATCCCCAAATTAATCTGAAAAATGCATGAGTCTGCACTACAATTACATGCACAAATGTGTATAATGCTTCAAATGCTTATTACAGCTGTGTATGTTGTTTGAACAGTTTGTGTATGTATGCAAAGACGATCTAAGATATCTCTTCAGTTTTTTTCAGCAATTGCATTGTACGAGAAGAGGGCTACAAATTATTCCAGTGTGCTGGGTCCCATCCTTTGAAATTCCCAGTTCGTGTACATCAGTGAGATCAGGAGTTCTGAAGAGGGATGACATATATGGTGTTCTTGCACAGGAGGATGGCAGGGAGAGGAGAAAAGACAGGTTGAATTGAAAGGGGAAAAACCACCTGTCATTAACTCTTTTTCTATCTGCAAATGGACAAAGCCAAAATTATTTTCTCTGACAGCCTTCCTATGAGCAAATACTATTCTGATAACTTTTCAGAAGTTATGCCACTTCAACATACTGAACCATTTTTCCCATGAGTATGATTCTAAACCGGTTGAAACATCTTAACACACCAAACACAGCACACTGATGTTAGTCAAAATACTTGGTTTTACTTACATTTCTTTAAAGGAGACTAAAGAGGCATAATACCTGATAACTGACTTACCTCCAGAATCCTTCAGTTTACACCAGTCTGATGATTTCAGTTAATTAAACCTGATGGCATCCTCCCCCTCAGCATCAATTAATGTAACAATTTTTCCTAGTCCATAAGGAAAAATACTTGGATCGTCAAGATGAGAGCAGCATGACAGAGGCTCAACTGCAGAAAATGTGCCTTTCCTCCCCTCTTCAATTTACAGACTGAATGAAAGTGCTGTGGCAATGAGTTTCTGGGAGCTCTTGATATAAGAGAGGAGAATTCTGGCCTGCTCCATCAGAAAGTACCTTTTCTTACTACATGGTTCCTTCCACTTTCAAATGAACGTTCCTTTGTACTGCCCAGAACAATGACTAACTCTTTCATAAAACAAAGGTTTGGAGGGAAGATTTAACATGCAAGTTAAAGTTTCTACAACATACCAGCTATTTTAGCTACAAGTATCCCAGTTATTCACAGACAAGATAAAACAGTGATTTTCAAGGTGTGGTCAATAGATTCCTGGGAGCACTTTCATTACAAGCAGCACTTAAAACTTGTGCATAAAGAGCAGCTGCACACCACGTACTCGTTCCTGTCTGCAGCTTTAAATCATGTTTCTAAAAACCCACTTCCCTTCCCCCTCCCCAGTTACTACCATGCAAGCAAATGTGGTAACATCACAACTGATAGATAACAAAGAAAAGGTCCATGCAAGGCCTTCAGCCATTTAAGATCCATCCCACAGAGATAAATTACATCTTGCAGCTGGATTACTGCCTGAGGCAGAAAGTTGGGCAGTTATGGAAAGGATTAAGTTTAAACAGTAGAGTTGCTAAGGAATACTTCTACATCACAAAATAAGACAAAACATGAAGACTAAGAGTTAGATTTAATGATTAATTAATTACTGAACCCAGCTCTTACACTCTTCTTTCTCACAGTTAAGGAAAACGCTGGGTTTAGGTAATCCATAGATTATCTATGTATATTTAAACAAAAATATATGCATTGCACAAGGACAAAAGCAACACTGAAATTGCAAGGATTTTTCATTTAATATAAGAAATTAAAACAACGCATTAGCGGAAAAGTGTAAGT
Organism: Microhierax caerulescens; assembly: GCA_035590215.1. Taxonomy (NCBI): domain Eukaryota; kingdom Metazoa; phylum Chordata; class Aves; order Falconiformes; family Falconidae; genus Microhierax; species Microhierax caerulescens. The sequence goes on along the minus strand of JAVJGJ010000057.1, from coordinate 42,644,214 downwards.
GGAAACATTTTAGTAGTTAAAATAAATATTTAATAAAAGCCACACACCCATGACAAAGTATCAAAACAACAGAACTTAGTATTTGGAAGGACACTATCTACATTTCCTTGTGTTAAACACAGCTGATTTCAGTGGTTTAATTATTACCACGCTGCCTTCAGCAATCACTGCTTATATTAGTGTTGTAACAAGCCATGAGAATAGAAATACAGTTCCAATGACAGAAACAGTAAAGCCAGTTTGCTATAAACAAGGAAGAATGTACTACACCAAGGAGTCAATCCACAGCCATTGATATAAAGTCAGCAAGGACTACTGCATAGCATACTGGTCACTGTACCAAAAGTGCATTAATCAGCATCCAATGAATGGGGAAAATGTGAGCAAACCACCCTTTTTTATATAATTTTTAAAAACCACCAGATGATTGATAGTTGAATTAAAAACACACATTTCCTGTAAAAGTAAAAGCATCGTCTAAAGATCTTAAGAGCACCATGAAATTTCTATCAAGTAAAACAGTACAAACCATTAGTATTGTAAGTAAAGAACAGCTAAAAAGTAGTTAGGTCATTCCATATTGAGAATGCAACTGAAAATTTTAGTGTGTTGTTGCATCCTGCTATACTACAACCAGTGGCATTTTGATGGCTTTTTGTTATGTTCCGGAAACAAATAATGCAAAGAAATATTCTTTTTCATGTATAGCTGAGCTCTATAAAGATTTGAACTGACAATGTGTCAACTGAAATGTAGAGCATGTTAATACAAACAGCTTTATATGGGTGAAAGCAGCAGTGTCTGGCTTATTCCATTAATTCTCCATTCAGTCCTTCCGCTGATTCTTCGCAAGTAGCATTACTGAATATCCCTATCAATGATTTTTATGAGTGCTGTTTTCTCACAATTGGGATTCTGCATTTAAGATTATTCACAACCCTTTACCCTTTGATTCCCACCCATCCCCCACATTTTAAATTGCAGTTTTCTCACATAAAGCATTGTAATACCTTTTGCTGCTTGCTAAGTGATATGCAGTCAACATTATTTCTGTTTTCAAAGTACTGAGAACACCTTCCAGTCGGATCACATACTAAACAATAATTAAAAATAGTATTCTCCCCTTACTCTATTGTGACATGATAAAGACTATTCACCATTTAATATACGTTCAATCTCTTCTAGTCTCTTCAAGGCAGCAACTCTCTTTTTCTCAATGTCTTTGATTTCTTTTGTAGATTTTTTGGGAGTTTCTTTGTCCATATTGGTTTTCTCTGTTCGTTTCTTATTTTTTGAGTGCCCTTTATTGTTATCTACTGTTGTTTGGGTGGTTTTCTGTTCAGTTTTTTCTTCTTTCAAATTTTGAAATGATTTTTTTTTTTCTTCCACACCTGCAGTTGCAGTCCCATCCTGTGGAAGCGATGACTGTTCCGTAGCACTGAGTGATGCAATTTTACTTCTAACTATGTTCAGATGACGCTGAATATACTCTTCATGAGGTGCCAGTGCTAGAGTTTCAACCAAACATTTTTCTGCTTTTATTAAGTCTCGTTCTTCAAAGTAAACAACGCAAAGATTATGTTTTCCTTGTACATTGTTGGGATCCAGTTCCAAAATTTTTTCAAAACATGTTTTTGCTCCGGTGATATCCTTCTTTTGGTTCATAAGGATATCTCCTTTCAAAATCAGACCTTTGGTATGATCAGGGTAGTATCTCAGTAGCTCTTCCAGGACAGGCAAAGCCATCAATTCTTTTGCTGTCTGAGAATAAAGCAGTGCCAAATTGAACAAAGCACTTCGGAAGTTTGGCTGCAACCTTATGGCCTTCTTCATCCATGCCTCTGCTTCCATATCTTTTTTGTCGTCCATTGCCAGCATACCCAAGTTGAAGTAGCCATTTGCATCCTGTGGTTCTTCTTTCACATAATGCAACAGTCTTTGCTTAGCTTCAGGTCTAAGCCGAGCATCACCTAAATGACAGAAAACACATTTAATTCTAGATTTACTCTGAAGAATTTTTAGACCAGGCCTGTAAAATGCTATTTTTTTAAACAAATTGAAATGTAACGTCTTTTACACAACTGTAAAAGTGAAGAGTTTAAAATGCTACATTTTTTCATTGCTGTGTAACAGGAAAAGTAAATGACATTACCTTCTTTACAGAATGAAACCACTTACAGTTGACTTGTAGCCAAAGTCAGCATCATTATTCTAATAATCTGTTGAATTATATTTAGCTTTAGTATAACAGATACAAAAGGTGTCTCTACAAGTTTAAGGGAAATTATTTTCATGCATGGTTGAGCAAATGGCATGCAGAAAAGATGTCAGTTCTGACAAACCAGCTCTCACAGAGGCAAACTTGGAGTGGAAAATCTCATTTTGTTAAGACAGTTTAAAGACAGATCACATAGGATGACTTCAGATGTAGCCAGACTAAAATACCTTCTAACACCAAAAACAATAAAATCTGTAACTCCCATATTTAATTTGCATCAAAGTTTGAAAAAGATGTAGTAAAATCTTATCTGATAATATCAGGATTAGCTGGACTAGCTGGTAGTCTGTTATTTTTCTGAATACTTCAGCAAACATATTTTAGTAAGGAATTCCAAGCACAGACTTACTAAGGGATAGGGGAGCAGGGAGCTAATTTTAACCATCTGCTTTCACCTCCTGAAATATTGCTGCACCTTCCAGTACGAATAACTGAATGCTAGATAGCTAATGCTTCTGCTTGTTTGAGGCCCTTTGTGCTTCTACAGACAAGAAACAAGGCATTTCTTGTACTACCTAACTTACAATGTGAGAAGAGATGGAGAACAATCCATTTGCATAAGCTCAAACCACACTTCATACTATCTCTTTCTTAAGGGTAGTTTACCATCCCAGCAAAAAGGAAACAAACCTTACTAGTCACTTGCCAAATTCTCTGCAAAGCCTGAATTCAAACAAGGCTCACACTTACCCATACAGCTAGAAGCTTCACACAGGAAAAAATAAACTCATGAAAATCCAACTTCATTCATTCTATTAACAGTATTACAGAAGAACCTAGGAAAACATTTGTATTTCCTAGGACTGCATTTAAGGCCCACAGAAGTCAGCTGTATCTTTTTAGACAAGAATGAAATCAATCAATATAAAAGCAAAACATAGATACCACACACATTTTACCAAATATTATTTTTTTTTAATTATATAGGCACAAATTTGAAGATGTTTGTGTAACACTATCCTTTATATGTCTAAGATGTTATATTGTAAAATAGCACTTGTATTAAAGATGCTGACCAGCTAAGGTGTATGTACGCTTTACACAAATTCCATACACTATTAATAAATTACAATAGTTTTTTCTTTGATGATGCTACGAACTTCTGCTTTCCAAAACTAAAACAGTTCATTAAAAAAAAAAATTAAATAGTATGCATCCTATAAATGCAAATACTCAACATTTGTAAGGGATGACTAACGTACCAGATTCCTGCATTAGCAACGCTGAGTTGAATAATGCCAGTTTATGCATTGGGTTGAGTTCTAGTGCTCGGTTGAAATTCTTCAGGGCTTCTGTTGGATCTTTCAGCTCAATGTAAACAATTGCCAAGTTGTACCACAGGTCTGCGTTGGTTCTGTCTAGTTCTAGAGCTCTAAGATAAGCTTCCTTAGCTTTCAGAGGTTTGTTCATTTTTAAAAGTAATTCTCCCCTGTTGAAGAATCAGATTTAACATTCAACTTTTATTCATACTAATACAAAAGTAATTGACCAGTTTTTTAGAAGTTTGCCTTCTTGTAGACAATACATGCAAAATAACTGCATTTTTTCTTGTTTGTTTATTTTAAACACAAAACAATATAGGACCTTCTTTACATACCACTCCCAAAGCTTTCTGCTTTCAAAAGTTTGTATACAAGTGCGTATGCAAGACAAAGATAAAACAGAAGTGATACAGGGTTCCTGATACTGTCTCAGTTTAGGCATCTTTGCACCTCCCTGGAATCACAACTAACAAAATACTGAATAGAAGCCTCAGTACCCACAGCCGCATTACTCTCATCTATTTAGCTTTATTACGTGCTGTTCAGTTAAGTCCTACATTTTCTGGACCACCTTTTAACAAAGAAGGATAAAGATGGTGCCACGATTCAGACTAACCAAAAGCTTTTTAGTTCAGAATTGAAGTAGGAGCTTAGAAATTGGAGTTTGAGATTCATAAAGAAATCTAATGAAAGTGGTTTGATATACCGTGTTTGAATAAACAGCGTATGTGGAAACACTATTTGAAGCAGGAATTTAAAAGAACAGTGCATGTAATGAATAACTGATTATTGCCCCAAATCTTCATATTCTTATTTGGAAATGAATCGATTCCAGCAGCTAATTCAACTCTACGAACTAAATACTGTTCATAGTGCTGCAAACACATTAAAAAATATGTATCTCTAAAATTAGAAAAGATACCTGCTGATGTAAGCCTGCTTGAAATCTGGCCTCATACTAATTGCTTGTCGATATAATTGATCTGCTTCTTCAAGGCGAGATTCGTTTGCTCGAATTAAGTTTGCAAGATTGATATAAACATTCAGATGGTTAGGAGCAACTCTTGCTGCATACTTTTTACCTGGAATAATCTGTCAAAATGAAAATATGTACCAAACACAGATGAATGAAAATATGAAACACAGTCAGCATAGATCTCCTCTTCACTCTGCCACGTTTGTTCTAGGGTATCATTTGACATTAGTGTGCAGGTTCTTAATGATTACAAATAACAATTTTTCTTTCACAGAAAATGACACTAAAATATACACAGAATGTTTTTTCTTCTTTAATTCTGTGATGGCATAGATGACTTGGGCATCATATTTAAGATATATCAGTTAATTAAGCTCTGCTACTGTGTAACTGGGCTCACGCTGATAGCCGTTAGAAACAAAACAGACCTCGCAAAACTTTCCCCATTCAGACTAAGAATACTTCCTAAAGCCTAACTGACATTCTGACATTTTCATTCCTGTTTTTAACCCTCCAGTCTAAAATTTTACCAGCCACTGATACAGCAGATGAAAAGTAGTCATGAAAGACAAAAATACTATGACATTGCAACCACTGTAATGTTTGTACTTTATCCATCTAGAATCTTCATACTGTTTCACAATACAAACTTTCTAATATGGTATTCCTGCTCACAGGAGTGCTGATTTTTGTTGTCTCATTTTACCCATGGCTTTTGTTACCTTCATATGTTCTCTCATATGTTCTTCATAATATCTCTAATATTCCACTCTTTTTCTCCTAAAGAGCTAGAATAAGTAGTATTTGTCAGCTTAACAAATGGTGAAGGTAACAAGGCAAATGTTTCTACAACTATGTTCAGGCAAAGATATTTTTTGCTGCTGCTGCAGCTACCTTATCGCACCTCCAATGCTGTATTTAAGCTTTCTCTTGAGGGCTCAGAAACTCAGTCATCTTTCTTTTATATCCTTGATTTCAGAAAAAAAACCAACCAAAAAATTAATATTAATCACACAGCAGGATAAGAAGTAACTTAAATCGAAGAACTTCCAAGTTAGCATATTTTAATGGCCATGATTGTATACAACCTACTCTTCCAATAGGTATGTTTTAAAAAAACTCTAAAATCATTAAAGTATACAGCAACAGGAAAGAGTTCCCTCCTGTGGTGGCAGATAAAATAGTTACTAATTACCTGTGGCATCAATGATTTAGCAATCATATATGATTCTTCAGCTTCTTTAGTTTTGTTTAAGTTTTTGTATGTTCTTCCAACATTCATGTGAGCACCAATGTCATCTTAATAAAGAAAACAATGACATGTCAAGTACTTCAATGCACTGAGTATCATGAAAATGAATACCTATGCCTTCAGTTAGCGTGAAGTACAGGTACTGCATAAAGACCAACAACAACAAAACCCAATTCTATATTAATTTTCAACTTATTTATGAAGCTAATTTAATCACAAACCAAAGATGGATTATAAAGTTACCTGGGAAATAGTCAAAAATTGAAGGTCATACTTCCATGTATCTATCTTTAACCTCTTACTATAGTAGAGGCACATAAATTGAAGATTAAATTGAAGATTATTTATTAAGCTTCTAAAAGGAAAAAGGAAGGATTGTCCAGCACGACGTAGAACTTACTTTGCCACAATATGTAAAACAGAGTAAATATGCACTTTGATACTATCTAGATCTTTTTAAATCACCTCCTTAGTTTTTAAATAAGAAAACTAAGTAATAATTATGTTTCATAAAAAATTACAGTTCAAGTTAGTTCAGAAAAAATGTGTTCCAAACAATAGTTTTAAATTGAAAGCCTTTACATCTTTTTATAGAGAGAAACTTTTCTGGAGGACTTTTTTTGAGTTTATTTCCAAAAACTATGGATCAAGTAACGTAGTGTATGACATTGTTTGATGTTCAGTTGCAGAAAAACAGATCATTGATAAGATTTTGTTAAGCAAGCTAAGCGTACTGAAATACCAGGAGTGCAGTGACACCACTTAATGGCAACTAGTCAAAGCTTTTACCTGGTTGCACTTGTGTGGCTTGTATAAAGAACTGCAGAGCTCTTTCAAAATTCTTTTCATTTTCTAATGCGTGTCCCACATTGTTCCATAGTTTTGCATTATTCTTATTTACCTAAACCCAGAAAGATACCAATGCATAAGGTATTCAGTTGAAATTACCTAACAACTGATTTCCTTTTAACTGTCTTAAAGATGTAAAAATGCACAGCAAGTGACAGATTTCATCAAGCTGCTATATGTATACAGAATGAGTACACTGAACTTGTTGCTCAACATCCATTTATTTTGGTTATTTGCACTTAGAAATACCAAATATTTTAGAATTCATTATAATTGTTATGGGATGTTGTACACACTATTCTATCATGCCATATGCATACTGAAGAAACTATTCTATGCATCAAACTTTTTGTAGATTTTTGTACTGAAGCACATCATGCTTTCATCCAGATAAGACAATACATTCAAAAGCTTTAATGCAATAAAAAAATTATCTGTTCCTTGCAGATGAATTCCCATGCATGCATCACACTGCTTTTAAAGCATTCCCAAAAGCAACTAATTAGATGTTAAAACTGTCAATGTAGAAATAAAAGTGGCAAAACAAGCATTGTTTCTCTCCTTTTTTATCATGCTCTACTGCAGCTTTTTGAGAACAGCAACACAAATTTTTCATTACCCTTTTCAAACAGAATACAGTACCTTTAAAGCTGACATAAACAATGTGTACTCTGACTCCCAATCCCAGTTTCTGTGCAGTGTTTTTAAGGCATGAGTGAATAGTACCACAGCCAAACAAACCCAAGAAATTTTTCTTAGCATGCTACAAAATAAAACAAATATTTATTACAAGCATACAAACAATTTTAATTTATACTAGAATATCTTATACGCTAGGAGGAAAATAAACTGAGGACCATATTCGTGAATGGTGCACTCCAACATTTGGAAGGAAATAATGTCCAATTTCAAGTTAATTTTGTTATTTACCTGATTTTCTATTATCATTATATAATTCACTTAAAACCAAATGCAATCCACATAATATAAACAAAAAACATACAAAAATTATACTTCTGTTAGAACTTCTCTGTAATTTAAGGCAATGAACATGATCATGAACCGCATAAACAGTGAGGTTCTTCAAAACACTGTACAAAATGTTAGAAAAATGGAAAAGGTAACTAAAATTTCATCCCATTCTTTTGTCTCATATCAGACAATTCCACACAAATTCTTTACTGCACAGACCACCAGTCTTTCCCACACTGCAGAACACATCTTAACACAAGTCTGCTGTGGAGACTACCCAATCTTCCATCAGCAAATAAAATCCTAGTGCTACTGTAATATCTACATAGGAGAAATGTTTAGTGTCTTTGTAGCGATTTTATTTTTAAAGCTGCTAGTTAGGGCAGAAGTCACTCTCTGCAATATTGTCAGGAACAATCTAGATTTTATGCAGGTTATTTTTCTCGAGTTTAAACATGACTGACTTTAACCACCACAGATAGAGAAAAAATCCCATACTCTCTAACATGCTGGTCATTTGGTCTCTGAAATCTAATTATGAAAAAACATGTTAAACACCCAGCAGCCTTCCTACAAGGCTACCCAATCTTCCATCAGCAAATAAAATCCTAGTGCTACTGTAATATCTACATAGGAGAAATGTTTAGTGTCTTTATAGCGATTTTATTTTTAAAGCTGCTTTTTTTTAGAAATCTCCTCATTGAGCATACAGCTGTTCACCACTGCCAGTTATTTCTTATACTTGACTTATGCAACAGCGGCTCACACCACTACGTAATTCACAGGGGTTTGATAAAAACGGAAAATTCCAATTCCTGTTGGGGGGGGGGGGGGGGGGGGGGGGGGGGGGGGGGGGGGGGGGGGGGGGGGGGGGGGGGGGGGGGGGGGGGG
>JAVJGJ010000057.1:42585127-42635634 GCA_035590215.1 Microhierax caerulescens | reverse complement strand
GGAAAATTCCAATTCCTGTTGCCCCCCCCCCCCCATTGTTAAGATATACAAAACGCTGTGCAGACTTAAGACTACTGTGTTTGGTTTTAAAAAAAAAAAAAAAAAGTAGAACAGCAGAATAAGAGAAAAATTCTAAAACCTTAGCAAAGCAGTCAGTGAGAACTGGCACATACAGTAATTGCATTCCCACCAGCCTTATCAGAGTTTTCTCTTTGCACATACTTCTAAAGCAAGGAGCCTTCTCTCTCTCATAAGACTTTTTAGAGTATGGATTCCCAATATTTTTGTAGTAAATGACTCTGCTGCCTGATTTTTCTCCCCAGCCATCCTCTCCTGGTTCCTAGCTTTCTTTCACATCACTTCTGGATGAAGTTGCAGACCAATGCATCCAGGGCAGAGAGACGTACGTGCAGAGCAATGTAGAAAATAACAGAAAAAACAAAGGTGGGTGCAAAACATGCTTTTAGAGCAGAATTTCCTAAGGAGAAACTGTTAACCAAAAAATTATTTAGTTTAACAGATACTGAATCGCTCTGATGTCCATGCCTAGCATGGCACCTGAAAATTTAATTAGTAAAAGATTTTAATAGGCTGCAGACTGATATAGGTAAATTTCAGTCAGTAATCACCTTTGAATAAATTACAAATCAAATCTGGTCAAGAATTTTTTTTGCCTAATCCTTGAAAACATCTAAAATTAACACAGGAAATATTTGTGTTTCTTTACAGAAAAGAGATGGGTTACACTACTAGGCTCACAGGTAAAGTCTATTTTGTAGCTATGTGTAATGTAAATTATACCACATTCTAAAAAGGTTTGGTGCAGTCTAAGACTTTATATAAATATATGCTTATACATATACGTCTGTAAAATATTTTATTTTTAATTTATCTGTATACGTGTGTGTGTATATATATATATATATAAAATAAATGTTGTAATACCTCAGAATAATCCACTGGTATCCTACAAACTTCCTTCTTGTCATTTGTTCACATGACTACCAAATGGTTTCTTGGTCATTACTCTGTGTTCATTAAGAACTTGAAACAGATCAAGAGCTATTAAGCAATAAATTCATACTGGTAAAAACTCTACTGGAAAAGCTTGCAGTTATACAGTTATATTATATGAAATCATGAGATATGAGTTAAACCAGTTGTAGGTAACACCACCTTACCTTTTATTCGATAATTTCTTCCATCCATGTGCTACTAAAATGCAGAATCCCATGCTAGGAACATACAACACTCGTTCTGCTACTACGAATCCAACAGGAAAAAAGAGGTTTGATGCAGGAATGAATGGTAGCACTATTAAGCAGAGTGCCTAGAAAAGCAATGCAAATGAATTAGTAATCAAGATTAGGCAGTGACAAACTGTACCCAAGAAATAAACTATGAAGCAATTACAAAATATCTGAGAGAAATATACATAGTAGATCTTTGGGGTGTTCTGTTTTACATTGAGACCACTCTGAACATGGCAAGTTTTAACCTGCAAATGACACTGTTCCATAAAAGCCTAAGAGTGTATTTGCTTTTCTACACTACAGAAAAGAGCAGCTGTATGACAGAACACTAGGATCAAAGAATCAAATTTAAAACAGTATTTTAATAAAGAGTTTCACATACAAAATTATGACAGTCTGAGAACCTTGGGCATTATCTTTTATGACAATTAAAAATTTATACCAGCTTATATGATGTATAAAGCAGTTATTTTTACAATACAATAAAGTCCATTTTTATTTTCTGTAGAAAACGTGAACAACAAACAAAAACCAGAATCAGCCACTGAATAAACATCAGTCTTTAGACAGTGCACTAAGGGCACTGAAATATTTAAAGTGACAATGAACTTAAGAACTGCATAATTGCAGCTCGTAGGTTGGTGACAAGACATCTTAACAAATGTGTGTTTTTATTAAGACAGAAATCCATCTGCTGCAAAGGAAGCAGACATAACCATTTCCTTCAACTCCTGGGTGAATGTTAAATAGCAGCTTTACAATCTCTGGTACCAGAAAAGACTTCAATGACTTCAAAATATCTGGCCTCCAACTTACGTAAAACAAAACCCCTACAGAAATGGATTGTTTCGTTTGAATAAAGAAAGAGGAATTTTCTAGAAATTGTCAATATAACTGGCTGTCACCTTCTGTCTAGATTTAAGCATAACTTTAACTGCCTTTCCCAAGCTAAAATAGTTATTAGCCAGTTTGAAAGTCAATCTAGGATTTCATATATATATATGTAAATACAACACTGATTTAAAACTTTGAGTAAGGAGCTGTCTCATATTTCAAGGGGCCAAGAATATTAACATGGCTCAGCTGACTCACGGCAATTCATTAAGCTATACGAAAGCAAATACGTAATTGACTCTTGAAGAAAGCACAAGCACTTCCTCCTTCACATTTTTATAGTTCATGCTCCTTCTAGAGCACCTACCAATCTGCAAAAGTCTCAGCGTAGACCTCTACAAAAAATTTCTGGAATACACTCAGAAATGCAGGATTCCTCATGCTATCCCCAAGCCAGTCCTCTGTAACAGTTTTTAATTTAGTTATAACAAATGCCTTCCCTTTCATTCCACTTTTGGGTGTGGATTATCAGAAGTGAGGGTATCACTCTATATTTCATTCTGGTTTGAGTAGCCAAACACATTTGTAAGTACAAAAGCAAATGTACATAAGCACATTCAGAGTGTGCTTTAGCAAAAAAGGTGCTATTCTGCAAATGGTTTTATTGCAATGTGAATAAAGTGTATTTAGCTTTATAATGTATATAAGGTTTGGACATAGGCTTAAATGAATTAACTTATGAAATCTTTTCGTAAACTGATTTGACGAAGTTATCTCTTAATATTTAAAAAAAAATCTGGGTTATATTATTGTTAAAAAAAAAACAGGGTTTTTCTGGTTTAGTTTGATTTGGGGTTTTTTAATATAGTGAGGACATCGGCCCCACAGCCTCACATGGTCAATGTACGTATAGTGAAAGCCAATTCTTTCCAATAGGTTTGAGTGGAAAGGATTTGCAACTGATACAGCAAGTGTTTGGTCTCCATGAAGTGCTTAGGATATAGATATTTAATGAAAAGGTTTTTGCACGTTCTGGTCTGTGCAACTCCTCATCACAAATGTTACACAATGTTTTGCAGAACTTCTCTTTAGATCCTTTTGTCTCCCATTTGTACTGTCCTTCAGATACAATTTCTTGGGCAATGAAGTCAAAGTCCTAGTACAGATAAAAATGAATTCTCTTCTGTTCGTTTATTCTTTCTTTTTATCATAGTCTTTCAGAAGATGCAGAGGCTGCATTCAAAAAACATCCTGGTCAAGGCAACTGAAAAAAAAGACAAAAATCATTAAAGTGTACAGGAAGAAAAAAGCATATAATGAAACTAAATACAACTATAAACTATGAAGAGTATATGAACTGCTAAGTTACCAGTCAAAAGTTCACAAGGAATCACTTCAAAGCCTGAGTGAGGTGTAAGCATAGAGAGCAGAGAAATGTTAAATTTAGAAGTACTGATGTCTTGGTACAACACTTAAGAGTTAAAAACTTTGCTAGAGAAGCCTAAGAACACCTGTCTGTTCCTGACATTTGCACAGTAACAAGCCAGCAAAGTTTGCAGCTGAGTAGCACCAAGTGCTGTCTTATCAGAAGGGGCGTAAAGCACCCTTGTTTGGGACACTTTAGCAAATACCAAGATACTAAGAAGCTTTTATTAAATTTTACCAGCCAACAAAGGAATGTCTATACCCAAAGAATTCCATGAGCAAACAAGGGCCATGATCACAGCTTGATTCTGAAACCTACTGAAAACCCACCAAAGTAATTCTAGATCAGTACTGTTCTCAGTACTCAACGTTTTTAATATGAATAGTGTAACCTATTTATAAAGGTCACTTACTTTGACAGTCAAGTTATCTGACCATTCACAGGGATAAAGTAAACAGAAAATAAAAGAGAATTTAACTGCTCACACATTATTTCCAGGGCATGCCCTTTACTAATGTAAGAATAATCGGATTACTTCAAGCAGCAACATGACATCAACCTGCCAAAGCATGATTCACAATATACAATCCCGTTTTTTGTTATTTAATATTGTCAGTTGATAAAAAAGAACAGTTATCTCTTTTGTCCCTTCCTAGTTCTGAAAAGAGAATTTTAGAACCCATGGCAAAAATTAAATAAGACAAAATGAAACATAATGTACCCACTTACCGAGCTATTTTTCCTGGAGATGACTGGCATCAAACAGATGAAAATTGACTGAAAATGAGTCCTTCAACTCTTGTATCCCCAGTAATGAGTTAATCCTGCGAGACTGTGGAATGTTCAATGGCACTTGAAGAAGTGGGAGAAGGAATCCCCTCCTTCTGTCTTGTCTCTCAAGCAGACAGCACCAAATCGATACCCACATCAGCAAATACAGTTAGACATATTCAGACATACTTGCAACCTCCCTTCCCTTTTGCATTTTGGAAACTCCTCTTCTGCATTTTTTTTTGCAAAGTCCAAATAAACATCTTAAATTCTGCAGCAGGTCTAAAGTTGTACCGTTTCTGATCTCATAGCTTGAGACGTTTCCCCTAGATCACGCTTCAGCATGACATCTCAGGATCTCCTTGAGCTAGCGGAAGAGCCAAAACATGCTAGAGATTTCTAATGGCAGAAGCTCCTTACAAAGCCTTTTATGACATCTTTAGAGTGATACTCATTAGACCAGGGGTCCTCAAACTTTTTAAACAGGGGGCCAGCGCGTGGATGAAGTGGCAGGCAGTCATCTGCAGCTGCTTGGAGGGGTGTGTGTGTGTGTGTCTGTAAATACCGGGGGGCTGGACTGAGGACCCTGGGGGGCCGTATTCGGACCCTGGGCTGTAGTTTGAGGACCCCTGCATTAGAGTGTGAAACATCAAACAGCGCAGATAATCATGGTAACACCTGTGATGCAGCCACCACTGTACTAATACCACATACCATCCATATGGATAGGACATAGAATTCATACCTGCCAGGGTAGTAGTTTACTTTGACTAGCACAAATTTAGGCTTTTATTGGCAGAACTAGAACCAAGTGTGGAAAAAAGTTTTTTAAAACTAGTAATTCAATGCAGTTATCTGGAACATTGCTATAATCATTATAATTTGGTATCACTAAATAAAGATTCACTTTTTTCACTTTAAAGATGGTGCTGTGATTTCACTAGTAAGTCAGACTGAGAAACCATCAGAAAGAAATTGTTCTCACCCCCTCAGCAGTCTATCCAGTCTACACAGGACATTAATGGCTTACTGGAAGGCAGAAATAGGCTTTGGCCTACAGTATTGTTGCATGTTATAGTACTTAAAAATTAATTTTTAATATAAAATATTGCATTCTCATTTCCTAAGAAATTAGCTTCCAGGCACTTAGATGTTATGCCTAAAAATAAAATAATCAGCATCGTACTGAAGATTATACACACAAAATAGGTATATATTAAAGGAAACAACTTTCATTAAACAAGGATTATGCTGTGTTAAGTGACACTGAGGCTCGCACACTGGAGTAAATTATCTCAGAAGACCCTTCCTACAAAAAACCCACTTGGAATAATAAAAACAAATATAAAATCAGCACTCTCAAACAAAAACTGACTTATAACAATGTATGCTGACAATCCCATTAATCCTCTCCTCTTCTGAGCTTTACTGGGTAAGGAGTAAACAGAAATGTAGGGAAATAAAAAGCCTTAAAGTTCAAGAACTGTCCTATGAAAAAAGCAAACCACTCCCCACACACACCTCTACTACTATCAGTACACTGGAGAAAAATTGTTTCAGCTTATGTAAAAAGGAAAATTAAACTACACCTTTACATTTTTTAAGTGCTGTAAAAATACAACATTTTTTTCTAGGTTTGTCACCTTGCACATTTATTATACCAATAAGCTACCTGAGTTTCTTCATACACAGTTTCCAAATTCAGGACGAGAAGCTTTGTCAGCAATACTAAAGATAATTTTCACAGATTTTCTAGTGAAACAAATTGCCTCGCTCCAGTGACACATCAAGAAAAAAACATGTGTTAGAACTATGATGTTTGGTCTCTTTGAAGTGAATCAAAGTTTGTCAGCTGATTAGCAAAGAAGTCCTTAATCTTAAGTTGTGCGTAAGTATTCCCACCCATCTGAAACTTTTGTTGGCTGAGTTACATATTAAAGAAGTACATTATTTCTGAAGTAGACGAAGATCTATGCATGCAGGTTTGTTGTGCACATAATTGCACCACTGGTTTAACAAACATCATGGTCTCATCTAATGATGCATCTTGTGAAAATTGGCAATGGAAGCAATCAAAAATATGACTGGGTTTGGATGAAAAAAATACTAGCTCATTTGCTCCTTTTCATTTCCTCCAAAATATTCTTTACAGATAGACCTTACAGCAAAGTGCCTTTCCTAAAACAACAATAGAGGAAAACTTACACTCCTAAACGCCAAAATGTGGCCTTTTTTTTAAACCTATGAGAAAGAAAATCTAGTCACTTGCTAAATATGCAGCATGACTACTGACATTTAAATAAGGCAGAGAGTTTGCAGGACAGAAATGCATTCTGATCCTTAAAATACATTTAAGTTGTACTGAAAACTCGCTATTGCTAGTTCAGTTCTGAATACCCAAGAAAGGATGCAATACAGTTTGCAAATACGAACAAGGGGCATATTTGTTCTCATCTCTTGTCTGTTTTTCTCCATCTCAACCTTGACAGAATCATATGCTTAATTGCAATTTTGCCATTTAGTTGCTACAACTTTCCTCTTTTCTTATGTGCTCATTCTAGCCCAAAAGGAGATGCATGTAAAATCTCCAGGCCCCAGCAGATTGGACATGTGACCAACCTGAGCCACATACACTCTTAAAAAATAAGGACAAAACCAACACATCTTTCATACCATCAATACAGTCTTGGAGGAATCCCCAGGATATCTGAGACTGAAGACAACCAAAGATCCCAGAAAGCAGAAGAACGTAAGGGTGGCAACATTTCTAACATCTAACAAAGACTCCACAAGAGGAATAGTTCCCATTGTCCAGTCACAGCATAATTCGGAGGGGTTGAGAAGAAGCCAAGCATTTACGGGAAGGAGATAATTGAAAGTCAGCTGTCTTGCTGGAGATGGACTAACAGCAGCTGGGTTATCAAACCTAAAGCAAAAGAAAGGAGAAAAAAAGAGCTTTTAATGAAAAAAGATATGGTCTCGATCCACTTTGTGCTCAGAAACCAGACAACTTGAGATTCATAGCTAGACCTAGCTGTTACAGTCACGTACAATATCCTAATCCCCCTGCATTTGTCAGGTGTCTAACTTGGGAACCACGTATGATGCTTTGTGTTAGCGCAGGATGGAGCCTCCTCCAAGTTTAAGAAACTGGTTTGGGATATAATCAACGGAAGTTTAAAGAAACAGAACGATTTACACCTAAAGCTGGGTTCAGTGGTCCTTGTTCATGTTTTTAATAGTTTGACTCATTTTTAAGGGAAAATATTAGATTCTTGTATTTCTACACTGCTCTCACACTTTTAAGATAAATTATAATTTTTCAGGTGTAATATTAATCATATACACTTATCTTCAACTGCTGTATCTGAAGACAACCATGCTTTCTGCACGGTACACACATAAACCCCAAAAAATATTTTGTATGTAAAAAAGAAAGAACTTACTAAGAGGTTTGGAGTATTCAGGCAAGGTTCAAACACATAGCAAATAAAAAATATTTTGGTAATAAGACATTCAGTTTCTGAACTACTAAGATGAAGTAACAACTGTAAGTTTGTAAAGCTGAGTGCCTGCTCAGATGCTTCAATATTTAGGACATTCTTGTCAACAGGAACTGAAACACACCATTTATCAATTTCACAAAAAACACAATATTGTACAGTCATTGCTTACCAATATGAAAATAAGGTCATAAACACAGTGATGCATTTTTGGCCATTTCATTCAGACCTCAGATATTAAGTCACATCTTATTTATCAGTGTCTGTTCATAAAAGACACTTTATTATTACCTTGTAAACACTGGAAGTTGAGACTGGATAACCTGGACTCTAACAACTACAAGCAGCAGGGTACTGAACATTAGGACTATGAGCTTCAACAGTGTTTGCAACATAGAGAAAGGAATACTGCCCTTCCCTCGAAGAATCTGTACAGCTGTGTCCAACAACACTGGCAAGGTGTACTGTAAAGGAAAGAAGTACATTAATAATATGTACTTATTAATCCCTTAGATAAATATTAGTTACCCTTTTTTATTTTTTCCCCTGGTTTACTCTAAATGCCTGCTCCCAATAGCTACTTAACTCAGCTTCTTAGGGTTTTCACGACAATCCCCCACAAGAAATCCACCATTCTAATAAAAATAACTCTATTCAAGTATTCTTGCTAACACTATCATAGCTGAACTTGTATGCCTGTAGTTCTGTATTTTCCACTGACAGATTAAAAAAATCTGTATCATCTTCAGAGACTTCCACAAATCAAGTATGCCCACAAAAATAAATTTGAAGATGAGAAAACACTACTTTTAGAATTATTTAGAATACCGTTCACTTTCTGATTAACGCTGGATTTATATTTTATGCCTCTACTGCAGTAATCCATCTCTCCCTGCCTCACGAACATGACAATCTTGCACAATTCCCCATTACATACCCCATTCTTCCTCCTGTACCTCTTTGCCTGTATCTTGTGCTGGAGATTATTTATTGCTTCACATATACCACTTGGCTGAACTACAGATACTGATTGGCTTTTGAGAACTGGTCACACTCCTAACTCATGCTACACCTGTGCCCTCAGAAGAAGTCTAAGTTTGGATTTTATCTTTTCTGCTCAGTTGACTAACACAAACTTATTAAACTTTCATGAAATTGAGGATAAGATCAAGAGTTACTATAAAAAAGGAAGAGTGGATTGAAAAGTACAGTCATATGCTGGTGATTTCCTTAGAAATCCAGTTTGAAAATTATTTATTCACTACACTTGCAAAGGAAATAATTACAAACACATATTTCTATAAGTAAAAAAAAATGTGATTTTGGTATTTTGGCCTTGAACATGTATCCACAAGACAGACAATCTTTTGACTTTTATTGGTATATATTTTGCAAAACATTTGAGTAATTAAGGAATAGTGATCTAGAAAATTTGCTTAGGCTATGCAATCGTAAATTTTTAAATTGCATATAGTTTGACTACTTAAAAGCCACAAATTATTTGATTGCAGGAACATCTTGTTTCTCTGAACAGAAGTTACTATTAACTTAAAGAATTATCAATGCTTAAGGCAATATCTATCAGATCTGAAATTAAATTTAAAGGTATTCTTAGAACAAAAATATTCATAAGGCTATTACTGATTCAAATAAGGCTACTCCAAAATGTCCGGTTATTCAGTAGAATGTAATGAAATGCATTTGAATACAACATTCTCTATTTTTATTACACAAATTCAGAAACACATAATCCCCCATGTTTATGCACTTCTGAATTTAATCAAGGCTGTTACATGCCAGTCTTCAGAAATCAGTCAACTAAGACCTTAGGTTAGCATTAAGACATGTCAATTATTTATCGAGTATATTTGGTAACATCTCTGTATGGCATGTAAAGGACAATTTAGAAGTCACTGGATTCCCTCACCATGAACCGTGCACGTTAAGCATTAGTTGAATCAAAAAAAGGAAAAAAAAATATGAAAAATCTAACAGAACTACAGTTAACCTGAACTGTCAAAAATCAGTACTGAAATATGATGCTTCATAGTAGTTAATGTCTCATTACAGAATTCCTGAGAAGAAATTGAATTTATTTTTCAACAGCTTACCCCTTGAGCAATAAATACTTCATACACACAGCATATTCCCACTACTGTTATTCCTTGTTCTTTACACAGTGTTGCAACAGCTACTAGAAACACAGTCACTGCAATTGGAGTCCACACTGCAAATAAAGAAGGCATTATTGAAATGTTCTATCTCACAAAAACCCCAAGCGTTTAATAAAATAAAGTGGCCTACAAAGTGAAGACTTTGGCTCTTCACGTTTGAGCATGCTATCTTTTATAAACTTAGTCAGCATGCCACTCATTGTTAAAGGCAAGACTACCAGTTTTACTCTACAGAAAATAATTACATGTATCAGTTCTAAAATTGCCTCCCTTACATTGAAAGAACTAAATGAAAGGCAAAAACCTAATCTATGATAATAGGGAAACAAAAACACCAATCTTTCTAATTCACCAGAACACTTCTTCAAATGGAACATTTTATAGGGAGCCATGAATTTTCACAAAGTCAATTTGACTTTGGAGAAGAGGCAAGCTTCTGCTGAAACATTAAAGCTTTCTTGTAACTATCTGAGGCATCTCAGCATACTTCCACATACACTCATTAATATAGATCAGTGCAAAAGTCCCATGCTCTAGGTGTTTCAAAACAATTGAAAAAGTCCTTAAGTCTCGAAGAAGGAAAAATAAAAAAACCTATTTATAATGGAAAGTACTATTGCATGGGTATCTTGGAGCTGAAGGGGTTTTCTGTACACACCCACATTACCATTTTAGGAGCTCTTTTATCAGTGATACAGAAATTGTTATGTATATATTTGTCAAATATTTACCTATGGTATTATCTGGCCCTTTAGATTTTGTATATGACAAAAAAGCAGCTAGAAAAAAGATAGATGATAAAAGCTCTGCTCTGCCCACAACTCCAGTTACCTGAAAAAGAAGAGAAATCTAGATTATTCTTCTAGTGACTATTCCAGTACTAGAATAACTTGACTGATACACTGTCAGGATATGCATAAACAAGATCTGTAAAGTGAGAAAAAAAGGCTAAGAATAAGGCTGCTTTCAGTTCAATCAGTACTAAATTCAATAATGGGATAATACAGGTGGCCAGCTGTGGCTGATGTGCCCCAAAGTATCACCATTAATGAGACAACTGAGAAATGCTGTACTTACTTTTATCTTTAGTAACAACAGGCACAAATAGCATTTGAGGCAGAATTTGGGCATGATAGCTGCCGCCTTCATCATACTTGGCAGGAAACAGCTTTCATCAATAGGGGCTTTAAGTGAAGCCCGACAAGGACTTTTGTACATATACATTCTGCACACAGTGGCATACAAAACCTGTGATAGTTATTTTTGTTCATAAGTTTTCTGACCGACTGAACAGATCTGAATCTGAAAGAAGCATTCCCTTGACTGGTGCTATGGCAGCTCTTAGGTGAACAGTCAACAGTTACAAATAAGCTGAATGGCAAACTGTGTAATGGAGTTAAAGAATGACTCAGGCCTTACTATAGGACTAGCAATTTTCTGAATGACAATTTGGCTGGCAATATTAAAATCACAGGTAGCACCCTCTTTGGTAACAAGACAGAGAGGAATGGATTTTATGAAAATTTGGAGAAGTGCTAAAATCCACAGGGTAGAAGGCTGTTTTGGAAGCCCCAACGACATACAGATTAATTTCCACTTCAGGTGCTGTCTTCAAAAAACACTTAAGTACAACCAATAACCAGAAATGGAAGACATGTCACTAGGGTTTTTCTAAGACACTGGCCACTACCAGAAATACCAGTATAAACCAGTTGCAGAATAAGTCATTATCTTTACTGTGCTACAGAAGTTACAGAGCCTATGGCAAAGAGAATTATATATCTAGAGTGGAATAAATCCTCACCCTGGTATAATTCACAGGAAAATGCACCCCAAAAAAAAATTTCTGTATTTGCCACTGGTTAATATGCTGATGTAAATAGGTATACCCTGAAAGAAGCTTGAAGCCAGGTGGGCATTGGTGGCATCAGTCTCTTCTCCTAAGTAACAAGTGAAAGAACAAGAGAAAATGGCCTCAAGTTGCACCAGGGGAGGTTTAGATTGGATATTAGGAAAAAAATCTTAATTGGAAGCCTTCTCAAGAATTGGCACAGGCTGCCCAGGAAAGTGGTTGAGTCACTGTCTCTGGAGGTATTTAAAAGATGTACAGACGTGGCACTTAGGGACATGGTTTAGTGGTGGGCATGGCAGTGCTAGGTTAACGGTTGGACTAGATGATTTTGAAAGTCTTTTACAACCTAAATGATTCTATGGTAATGGCTGCTATAGTAGCCACTGGCCTGACCACAGTGCCATTTAGGACTGCCTTTCTTCCTCATTTGTCCTCTTCTGTAACACCTTGATTGTATCCAGATTTCTGCAGGTAAGCTGGCTGAAAAATGGCATGCTATACCAAGGCAGACAGTCATATTTAGTTAAGGAAACCCCATAGCTCACCATTTGATTATGAAAATGCTGAAAACTGTCTTTTCAGTCATCTGGACCCAGCAAGAAGTTTTTATTGCTAGGTACATTCCTGGTCAAGCATGATTGATCCAGCAGAGCACAAAAAGAGAAAGTAACTCAATATCCAAGGTCACAGTGTAAAGGAAAGTATTCAAATCTGAATCTGATTTCACGCTCTGGTGCTTCCGCTGGGAGTAGCATACCTTTACCAAAGCAATCCCTAAAGCATGCACAGACAAAGCATGTTTCACAGCTGATAGGACATCAGAGTTTGTGTTAACATTTTGGATAGTATACAGATGCTTGTTTCAAAAATGTCTTAAGATGTTTCAAGGATTCCTGGTGTGGATCTCAAAATTGTCTAGCATTAAGGCAGAAATTAAAGAGAACTCTGTAGATCAACTGAAAGAGATCATTAGCAAAGCCAGTGTGTGATATGCCTCCACAGTCCCCTGCCACCAAAATAAAGAATCTATTTCTGGATACAAAGGTGACTTATAAGAGAAAATCCCAGCATTCACCAGGTTAGGTGATATCCTGTAACTGTAAATATGGTCAACGTGCCTCTGGCCAGAACAGTAGCAAAGTAGGTACAAAGACTGAACTGGGATTCTAAAGACAAGGACAAATGAAACTATGATGACATTATTCAACCCATTTTCTCCAACATTCTTCCTCAGAAAATGTTGTATTACCACTACAAGAACCCAGCTTCTCTCTGAAGTCAGGCAGATAATTATTTTCTATTTATCCTGCTCTGCTAAGTTTTCTAGGAAAAGTCCATTTCTCAGAAAAAGACAGGTACGGTTTGAAATGTTTATGTATTGCATCTGCTCTTTCAAATTCTTGTGTAGTGGAGTAATAAGTAAGAGACTATTTAGGAGGAATGCATATTGGATAAACTTCAATTATTAAAGACACAAAAAGTACCACCAAATGATACAAAAGCTGGGAATGAGACCTGTTTTGGAGTTTTAGCTGGCACCCAAGTACCCAGTTCTAAAATATAGCTCATTCTTACCTCCCCTTTTCCATGTAAAGAAACTTTCAGTTGTTTTGCCTTTTATACATGAGCGTAAGTGTCAAATGCCCACTCGTAAGAATTCTTTCTTGGTTGCATGTTAGGCAGAATTCTCAATGCAAACTTGCAAGGATAAAATGCACTATTTTTCAAAGATTAAATTGAAAAGGCGGGGCAATGAGGAAGAAAACCCCTTAACTGATTCTTCACTGAGCACCTAAGTAAAACAGCAGGGGTATTCAATTACAATTGCATTTAAATCTCAGTCGCCAATTGTTTTAAGTACAGCGCCAAGTTCCACCACTGGAGTAGTCTTAAAGTGCCCTCATGTGGCTCATATCAGGAATTACACACTTACTACCAAATTGCTTCACCACCGTACTTCGTAACTTTGTAATACATTGCCTT
This sequence comes from Microhierax caerulescens, assembly GCA_035590215.1. NCBI lineage: Eukaryota > Metazoa > Chordata > Aves > Falconiformes > Falconidae > Microhierax > Microhierax caerulescens. The sequence continues at coordinate 42,621,838 of JAVJGJ010000057.1, read as the reverse complement.
ACACAGTAAGCTTTTGTTTTGTAGAATTTGTATGATACCTTTTGCTAACTGTGTTGCATAGTACTAAATCAACTGTATTACTCTTGTCTTATGTGGAATCTAACAGTTCAAGCATGATAAAGAATCATCATGGTTATTTGGAATGAAAGTGATAAAATTACAAAGGATGATCTAAGCCATGAACCACTAATAAGTCATGAGCAACTTGCTAATGCTCCTGTAAAGATACTATCACATTTACTACAAGAGGAAAAAGCCAGACTTTGAAATTTAAAACATGTATTTTTCAAAGAAACTGAAAACCAGATTAAATTAAGACATCATATTTTTTAACCCATATTTTACCCAAGATTTTATGGAGGTTTGTGCTTTCAAGCACAATAGCAAGCAAACATTCTTAGGGGTTTAGCTTCTGCATTTTTAAATGTGCCACTAACTTCTTCTAGCAAGGACTTATTAGTAGCTCAAATAGCAGCCAATGATAAACCCCATGAACTTAATTCCTACAAAGATTTTCTCAAAGTACACAGATGCAGGCTAGTGGATTGCTACTGACAGGGATTTGTGTCTTTAGAGGAGAGGGAGATGCAAACTCTCTACCCAAACAAATCACACACACCCCTCAAAAAAAGTATGACAAAAAATAAGAGCAAATCCTTCTCATTTTCTTAGAATCAAAAGACATCTCCTCCTCCCTTCCCCAAAAAACATACTGTTTTAAAAAAATTAAAATGGGATAACTCCTCCCCTATTCCCTAAAAAAACCCAAATAAAACCAAAAATTAAAAAACCCAAATGGGACAACACCTCCAAAGCAGCAGAATGTTTAAATGTTTTCAGTTTTCTGAAAATCAGCTAACACTAAGAAAAAAAAAAAAAGAGACTAATTGGGCTTTGTAACACCTGTGAACTGTAATCTACAAAAGCCAATCTAAGTGGCACAGAAGTAACTGCAGAGAATTCCACAAATCTGCTTTATCAGTGTTTCTGATGGAAACAAATCTAATTAATAGCAATCACAAGACTCCATTTACTCCATAACACTGCAAGCCTGGTTGACCATTAAAAGTACATAATCAGACAGACAGCTTGTAGAATCAATGCTTTTCATAGAAGCGAAAAAATTCAGAATCAAAGGAAAGGTGAATATGAGAGCGGAGAAATGTACTTCCTTCTTCTTATATCAGATATGTTCAAAAAGGGAAGGATGAAACAGAATGGCCTAAGCTGGATGTAGCATAGCAACAATCCTAGAAGTCGTCCTGCTGAGGTAGCTATATTGACATAGTGGACAGAACAGACCTGGTGACTAGCTAGAGGGATGTGCTTAGCGATTCTGAAAATTAATTTTAAGAGGCATTTATAGTATTTGCAAAATATGATCATCACAGAACACAAATATCTATGTAAGCTAATGTAGCTAATACCATAAAAGCCCATGTTCATAGCAGAGACCTAAGTTACTAAATAACTAAATTAATGTTTCTTTGATTATTTTTTCAGTAGCTGCATGGAATACCAAACCTCCCAAGCATTAAAATTTGCCACCTCCGCCACTCATTGCAAAGGGCAGAGTAAGTACAAGTAAAATCACACACTTTTTGAAGTTACAATATATCAACATGTACAAAAAACATGAAACTTAAGGTTAATACAGCTTGATCAAATTAAGCACATCACAATCATACCTACCGCTTCAGTATGTATAGGGTGCACTGCAAAGAGCAAGGATGCAACTACGCTGCTCCTGTTGTCCAGAAAAAGCTTACAGACCTTGAGGAAGACTACACAAACCACCACATGAAAGACCAGATTTAGGAAGTGGTAAGAAACAGCATTTAACTCGCTGAACAAGTAGTTTAAGCGAAACGTAAGAACCGTAAGGGGACGATAAGATTTATGACTCCTCTCCTAAAAGAAAATAAATAAATCAGTCATCACCAACTAACAAAGGGACTTTCACTTCAAAATATCTTTCTAAAAATCTATGTGCACGATTCCTCACTCTACTTTTAGGCATTTACCTTTCAAATAAACTGAAAATCACTACTAAAAAAATCTAATCTAGTGAATTAAAAGAAAACTTGACTTAAAAATAAAATATTAAACAGAGAAGTTAATTGTGACTACTTTTACTACTTCCACATTGTTTTAATGTATTATTCAAGTATTTTGATTACTCAGCCATTTCATGTTTCAGCTCAGTATTTTATAAAATAAAAATTCAGTGCACTCAGCGAAATGTATTATCTACATATTTTCAGTATGTCTACCAGTCAATATATCTATGTTGCCAGTTACTCCATCCACAAACCCTTCTGAAAAATACACTAAAACCCATCTTCCTGTTCCAAAATGCATTTGGCAACCAACAGTCTGTTGGTATTTTGCTGAATACATCCATAAAACAAAGGAAGAAAATCAGAGAAAAAACTGGGAGGCAGGACAGGGGGATGATGACACAGGGAACCAAACTGCACATACAGACAAACAGCACAAGATAGGAAAAAAATATTTTAAAAGGCATGAACAATCAAATTAATCTGACTTTAGTTAAAATTAACCTGACTTTCAGTTGGTTTTAAATGCAAAATCCACACTTAATGAGATTGCCTTCTCCCACTCCACATGATTAGAGCATTTCTGGAGTAATAACATGTTGAAATTTTACTGGGAGGAATTTAGGAACCCACTTACTCTCAGTAACTACAGGACTCGACGGCATCTGAAAAAAACTTCTGCAAGCTTTCATTACAGGGTTATACGAAAGATTATGTACCAAAGTCTATTTGTAGAGCTAGCAATTAGTATCTCACAAGGAACTAACTGTATTTTACAGACAGAAGACGAGTGCAAGGTTGAATGCCTTGATAAGCAAAACCCCTGTTACTGTGTAGAGAATTTTTATTTGTTTGCTCAGCAATGGTACCATGTGTAACTTTCTTAACTATATGTAAACCCTTAAGCCGTTGCCATTTAATGATGCTTATCAATGTCTTTAATGCCAATACAGCTTTCCAGATAAAAACAATCACCCTACATGGGCTACAAACCAAAAACCCTGAATTCACATAAACCAACCTACTCAAAGTTATTGGTCTCAATACTGATTCTTTAACTCCTACCTTCGTTGTCTAAGACTGTTAACCTTCCTTCCAGAATGCAATTAGAAAAAAATACCTTTGTATGTCATTGTCTAGCTTTTACAGGAGAAGGGAAAATTAACAAAGTTGTATAATTTCAATATTGGAATTAGTTAACACACATCTTGCAGCGTAATAGATGACTTCATTTTCTTACAAGTTTTTCTATTGAACAAAGGGAAAGAATATAAATGACATCTGTTCCTGAGCTTACAGTACAAAACACTAACACCACCAAATTCCATCAGAAACAATCTATCCCGTTAAAACCGCATTAGGGAAAAGAAGTGTTAAAACCCTCAGAGTTCCTAAATGCCTCAAAGTGTTTCACAAGTAGTTTACCTCAGACATTGGAGTGCCCCAGAAGTCATTTTGAAACAGATTTCTTAATGGAGTAGAAGGATGCAAATCTTTATTATCCAAAATTGCTGAAACATCATCAAAAACAAAGCCACAAAAGAGACTGTTCCAGTAGCAGGCTGACACCACACCAACTATTAGTGCTGCTTCTTTCAGGCTTACATCAGCCATCTTCTCTAGGAGTTTTCATGGACAAAAGCTGAAATATGGACAGAAACCTGAGCAGTTTTAATGATTAAAAACTAAATTTGATAAATAAAGTAAAATTAAGACATCTAATATTTTAGACGCTAATGACACCACATATCTGTAAGACAGAAAACTTGCCTCAGGTCTTATCCATCTTACACAATTTAGTGTTTAAAATAAATACTCCTATTAAAAATTCTCACCCTTGAAAAGCCTTCACACAAGCTGGATACACTGCTACATTTCATGTTTTACTAAAAAACCCAGATGATAAATTGTGATGTAGTTTTTAGCAGACAGCTATGTGGTTCAAGTGAATGCTGCAAAAACTGGAAAACTATGAAAATTAAGTTCTCTAGCACCCAGAGTAAATTAACATACTGACACAGAATACTAAGTTATCAAAATGACAGGCCGTGTGTTAATTATTCATTATTTTTAATTTTAAAGGTGTTTCTCAACTAATTTCAAAAACAATTAAAAACCCAAATTTCAAACATTTTTAATAACAAACAGGAAACTTGAAGAACTTCATAAATATAAGTGTTCAAGAACAGGTAAAGAAGGACATTAGTAATAATAAAGAGTTAAACTTACCATCAAAGTTCACACTTTGCTCATTTGCATTCTTCACAAAAGTTCATTAAAAGGTCTTTTCTTTTTTCAACTCTGCTAATTGCTCTGATGTCACTAAATGTTCATGAGAGTCCTGTCTAAAGAAAAGTAGCATGCAAAAAAGACCCCACAAATAAATTTTATCTTATGTCATTTTCTCTCACTTTGCAAAAACTGCCTAAGCCCTAACAATCACTACGCAGCAGTTTTATAATTATTTAAAAAGACTATATAGGTGACCCGAACAAAAGGTGCAATTACTATGTATTGGGTTGTTTGAAAAAGCTGTTACACCTTGGAAGAATAAGAAGGTAACTACAGGTCAAAGGCATTCTTTTTGACCACTGATTGACACAGCATGGATTACTGCCAATTGTTGGGGCCAAAGATACTGAAAAACTACAGCCAGCTGAACACAGACTTAGTTAGAATTAAGAAGAATGAGAGATGATTGAACAAAAATATATAATATTTTCCCCAAAACTAAAAAGCGATAACATCTGTAGGGACACAGAACAACTAATATTAGCCAGATAATGTGGATCCATAAATATGTAAAAACATCAGCCTTATGTCTATCAGGATTCACACATCAAAGCTGATGAGTTACTTGGAAGCTATAGTCTGGTTTATTGCCCTAAACACTGAAAGGCTGGTGATTATTTTTTTTTTTTTGCTTTAGTTTTTTGGTTTTTTTAAAATGTGTTCAGATTTAAATATACTATCCTTTACAAATAGGCCATAGAGATACTTCATCCAGATAGGTAACCCGAGTTGTGGTTTGTAGCCTGGGCCTGAGAGCATAACCATCACCGATCACAACTAGTGGTAAAGGAGTAGTATAGGAAGAAATACCAGTGCAGCAAGATGCAGGTACACTTAAAACTAAAAACCAGGACAAAGATAATTTAAAAAGAATCAAACCAATCCATTCAGTGTTACTCACGTAACGGTAGCGAAGGACTTTTTCTTTTTCTTTTATAGTACTTGGGAGCAGTGGCTGTTGGTGTTACTTCAACCAAGAAAGAGCCTTTTTTCAGAGCTGTCACCACCTTTGCAAGTAAAAAGAAAAGGAGAAAAGCCCACAAAGTTAAATGTTAAATAGCGTTGCTACATCTTTTTGCCAAGCTAAACCAGAGTACTTTAAAACTAAGATTAAGCCAAGATTAAATCTAAATGTATTTATGGTCTTCTTGGCAGCCAACGAAACCTTATTATGAAAACAAAGTGTACAGCAGGAATACATGAAAATACAGCCCACTTTTGAACTTCAGCTCACCAAAGTTTTTTAGTTCCCCCAGGCTCCACCAAGAATGTGGAAGAGAAGAAACTGCTGTTTCTCACCCTGCTAGAAACAGTTTGAAATTCCTTGTTTGCAACAGCTTCTAACAGTGCACAATTTGAATTTACTGTATTGGTTGAAGCTGCAAGCCCTTGCAGATACTGCTTTAGGTATCAGAGTAACACTGAGGTAATTCTTTAACACCCCGATTTCAGAAACTTTGCTGCTACTGAACTAGGAAAAAAAAGAAGATATTCCCATGTTTAGCCTCCAATCAAAAGGGAAATCTTAACAACTTTAATTGCTAGCTCCTCAACTACTTTTTGTAGGTTTTTACTTTACACAGAATATATATCAAGACAGTTACTTATCCCTTTATGCTAAGCTATTTTGACGCTTTCAAGCCTTCCCCCCCCCCCGAATTACTAGTATTTCTTCTACCCAAAAGTCTAATTTTACACCACTGCTGACCATGCTGTTACTTGACAGAACTGCTTTTCCCTACATATCAACTGTAGGCAAAACACTGTTTTCATTTGAATGAGAAAACTGTTAAGGCATAAAGAAATTAAGATTTTAGCTACATCCAAAGTCAAGTGGCTAGCCCACCATCAGAGAAATCTGTTCAAAAACACCAGAAGAAATATCACCTTTACCATCACATCACTCTCTCCTTTATGTGCATATTTCAATCACAGATATGACTGCAAATCTTGGCAAATACATGGCTGTAATTTGGTCTTTCAGGACAAGTATTTGAGCCACAGACACACTAGGCAATTCTGAAGAGCTTACTAAATTTACTATAAGGATTGAACACATGCAACAAAATGCATTGTTCTGGTTGTAGCAGCAAGTCACAAAACACACTGCTTGAACCATGCCAAGCTTGGTAACTTCAAATGCATCAGACTATATCCCTCTCAAATTTTTGTGTTGTGCAGAAGTACTAGGAGGTCTTGGCAACAGACAGGCACAATGGAAATCTGGAACAGCCCTAATTTTCCAGCAAACTGCTTCCAGGGCAAACACAAAGAGAAAAACTGGAAATGCAAGGCCATGCACAATCTGTAGATCGCACAAAACTATCACAGATACTTTACTGCTTCAGACTTGCATACTGGCATTCTAAAGTCTTATTTTTCTTAAATATACTGTAAAGATACATAAAGTTAGGAAGATTACTTCTTCCACCTGGTCTGATTACAGGGTAGTTTAACGTTCTTGCTGAATTGAAGCATAAATATGGAAAAGATGATTTTACAGTCCTTTATGTTAGCATAACAAGGCAGATTTTGAGGAAGGTTCACCATCAGAACTACTACTTCCTATCTGCTACTATAGCGGGTCCACCACCAATCTCCAGGCTTCAAACCTCGAATGATCAGCATGTTGAGAGTGCAAGACTAAAACAGAGGGAGGCTTATAAAAAGCTCATCTGTAGTTGGTAAGCCAGGCAAAAGTATGTCTGCCATTAACCTCAGTAGAATACAGCAATTACTATTTGGCAGCCAACTCACTTTTCATGCCAACTCATCTGTTATCAGTTCCATGTGGAAAAGTAAGGAGGAGTATGCAAGACTGAGAACCTCACAGATCACAGATGCCGAAGAGGCTGCTGAAGCATTGGTAAGACTGGGCTCCTCTAGTGAGTGTTCATATTCCCTCCCCTTCTTGCCCAATAGACATGTTGAAATTTGCTATTAATGTCAAGTATGGTCTTGCAAGTGCCAGTACTTCACCACTCCCAGCGATGGATGTATTGATAAATACCTGTAAAACACTGCTGAACAACTTGTTTGTGAACACAGGCTTGCTGTGATGAAGAACCACATCACTGGTTGCTCTAACACATGTAAACAGATTGACTGTCCCTCGAGTCATTTTTTTTTATCTCATCTACCTTCTACTTTCACAGCTTGTAAAACTGCTCATCATATACCTTAACCATCCCTTGGGTTGTAATGACTGCCAGTTTGCGGTCTATGGAACAGCCACAGAGCCCTTATTTGACTAGATAAAATCAGCAGAGACACATACTTCATTACCAAGATTTCTGTTGGATGTTTTAATTTACAACAGTATCTGACCATGTTGTGAAGAATATATAGCTGAAAACAATAAACAGCAAGATAAGCCCTGTGAGACAGAAACTGCACAACCATGAGAGCCGATTGTGGAAAAACAGAATGCCCAAGTTCTGCAAAACACCTAATTGTTAGTCTAATTTTCTCAACCTGTTTGGCACAAAAATCTGCATTTTGCGCCGTACTGTTTTTGTATGTATACAGAGACATTAAGTGGAAAGGACAGACAAGAACCACAGCTCTCAAGCAGGTTTGGCTTGTAAGGCATGTAGTTTTCCCCTTCAAAATTACTGAGAACTCTCTACCAGTTCATCCAGTCTTCTCCTTCAAGAATTATACACAAGACATAAATAACAACAAAAAAAATTACAAAAAAAAACCCCAACACCCAATCCCAAAAAACTACTTTTCTACAATAATTACCAAATCCATGACACTAGAGAAGGTTTAGCACCACATATTGCAAGATACAGTAGTCTGCACAAAAAAAAATCAACACTAAAAATTACATAATGATGTTCTAAGAGTATCTTCAATTGGGATATTCGGGAGTGTGGAAGACATTTTCTTACTATGTGAATTTATGAAAAATTAGGGTATATATTTAGGTAAGAATACAGCTGCAATCCCTAAACATGCAACAGCTATTTAGCACTTCATAATTAGCTGTCAACTAAAAAAAAGCATGCTATCTACCACCTTACATCAACAACTGATCACTGTAGGAGAACATATACTTGTGTTTATTAGACACACCTTACTATCTAATTTTAGAAACGTAAACAGACATTTAATTTTTTTCTTCTACTGGGTAATGGCACTTTTACACTCTGAAAAGAATTAATAACAACTTCTGTTCCAATCAGCCCCACTTCAGAGAAAATGTTCTAAGCAAGTCACTTCTTTCTTCTTTAGAAAAAAGACATGAGTAGGAGGAGTAGTAGTAATAGAGAATTTGAGAACCATGGCACTTTTGTATGGGAAAAAGCTTGCACAATCCACCTAATCCTGCTCAGGATTTCAAGAAACTGACAGGAACAAATGTGTTCATTAAAATTTGTCTCAAACAGATGTCACAATTCCAATGTTTCAACCTGTTCCAGCTTTTGTATGAAAGCTCTTACTACTCCCGGAAATATCCAGCCTAATTGACATATTATTGATACTTACAGCTTTTGATACAGTCAGTATTTTGAAAGTCAGTACAAGCTGTCACAAAACTTTTTAAAATATTCATCTTATTCACTGTCCATAACAGAACATTAGTTACGACAATCTAAAGATTATTATTTTTTTAATCTCATATTTGGAATATATTTTCATTCACACTTCATTAAATATTCATAGATATTAAAAATACACCTGACACTTTTCAGTCATACCAAGATACTAGCATTTTCAACCATAATCTAACTGCAACTGCTTTCTAGAGATTACGATGTAACAAAAATCTGTGAGGCAACAGCCTGCAACTCCACAGCATCACTTTGATAAACAGCACTTTGCCTGTGCAATGCGAAGCATAATCATTATGTAAATCTCAAGGAACTCACTCAATTTTGTGTTAGATTAATTAGGCTGCTGGAAACAAAACACAGGCAATTTGCATATGGATCAGGCAGCTCCTTGAAAAGCTTTGAAAACCAACTAATGAGCATTTATGCTCATACCTAATCATAAAATGTGGGCTTCCTACTCTCCTGTTTGGAGTTCTAAAGGCAGTGAAGAGATAGACACACACAAAGGAGCTGCCAAAAAATAGTTGTGCATCTCATTTACTCTGGAGACACGTACTTTGATAACCACTGAAGGTCCTTAACTGTAAAAAATATATTTATAGTTCACACAGAAAACCTTCAAATTTTCGAAGGTGGAATAAAACAAAGAACTGTTAAAACCACTCCTAGATTTATTTTTAAACAGGTGAGCAACAAGTTCATTCAAGAGCTGGTGGCTGAGTTTATGAATATCAGCAGAGATATACACCATGGATTACCAAACTCAGTAGTAGTCACTTAAAAATGGCATTTTAATTCAGCTTCTAAGGCTCTGCTAATATCCTAATTTGTCTTACCTACTTTCTACCCTTAGAAAGGGTATTTTTATTTTTGGCTAAATGGAACACGCTTTCTCCTGACTTGATATGACTGTTTAATGACAAAAAGAGATCATAATTTTGTTTGTTGTCCCTTCCAACACAGACTTTAAATTTAATCTTCTCCTAAAAGTGTCACTCCAAAGCACAACTACAGTATGAAACCACTTAGATGCACAGCTGAGATTTAAATGATTTGGCTTGAATCTCATATAGGAGAAGGCAAGCAGTATTTAGGAAAATGAGAGGAGGAAGAATCCGAAATGTGCCTGGATTCTCCTTTCATCTTGCCAAAATCCTAGAGCAAAACATAACAAGGAAAATTTTATTGTGGCAATCTTCCCCTGCAAATACTATAGGATAAAGAGGAATGGGATTAATCTGAAGTACTCTTCATTCCCCAGCAAAGAAATGGCTCCCAGCTTTCTCTTCATACAGTTCTAAAGGATCAACTAGATGAGGAATGGCAGCTCTGACATGGAGTCAAGAGCACACATTGCAGGCCAGAGGAAAGATTTCCCAGGGGCACGACTGTGAAGAGCTTGCTGGCAACCAAGCAGCTGAACTAACAGTCGGGACATTTTAGAGTACTCTTGTACAAAGAAGGATCAAAACATAAACCAATTTAAAAATGGGTAAGAGAAAATACTGGTTTAGCTTGTCATTTAGCTTCAATTTATTCAATACAACTGGTGCAACAGTCAGTTGAAAAACAAGCCACATCAGTATGGTTTGTATTGTATAGCATAAAATGATTAACAGGATGTCACGCTTCAAAGCCAAAGCTTTAGGGACTTTTTTTTGTTCGCTACATTCAAACAGTAACAAATAATAACTTTTATACTTAGAATAACTACATAAAACATGATTTGTCTCTGCATAGGACACTGATGCAAAAATAGTGTCTCTAAAAAAATGCTGATCAACACTCCCAGTGTTCTAGAAACACAACAGCAGAAACTGCGTGTTTGTTAACTCCAAAGAATAAATGACCAAAAGCTACATGGGCAGCACAGGCTCAAAAGGCAGCCTTTAGACCCTGCCATGCATGTCCTTATTAGTATGCTTTGTTTGTATATGACTTCTTGCAGTATTTTTAATAACATTCCATTAAGTCTTTCTTATTGCAGTTTTCGTATCAGGTCTTTGAAATGGCGTACTTACGGCACAGTTATCAAAGCTGCCATTTAACATGGATGTCTAACAGGGTAGGTCAAGCTATGTACTGTGGAGCTACAATGTTCTTTGGCCTCAGAACTCCAAGCATGTATTCCTGCTAAAAGAAGATCCACTTACACAGCTTGTCATGCTATTAGATATGATGCAGAATAAAGGAAAAACTAATTCACTTGCTCAAAGGCATTCTGTATTTTAAACCTTTTCTCATTTTGTGTAGTGTTAATACTTCTTTTCACTTTTCTTTGAAAATTTTCAAGCCCACCTCAAAATCACTTTTAGTTCTGCATCAATCTTCCTTACAAGCTGCTCTACACAATTGTAACCTACATTTGGCTTCACTACCAGTATATATAACGGTGTCTTTTCCGTTGATTCTGTAATAGAACACTCAAAAAAATGCTGAAGCACATTAAATAGCTATACTGGCCTTAACAGCTTGTTGACCTGATGAAGAAGATTAAAAAAAAAAAAACCTTCCTATTCAGAAACATCCTAACACGAATGGATTGTTTTGTTTTCCATTTCAAAGGTGTACTCATTTCCTGTAATCTTGCAGCAAGGCAGCATTACTCTCTATGGATCACCCATTCCACCTATAAAAGTGCCTCCTGCTAAGAAACCACTGTTTTACACTTAACCTTAGCGATTTTTGTTTTTAGTAACATTATTTTTCATTCATGAAATATAAGCCAGTCTCTTTCCCTTTCCTAACTATGCAGTTTGCTTTTCTTACCTGATATACAGCTGCAATTAACCAGTCTCTGGCTGAGGTACAAATCAAGAATGAAGAGTTATGTCAAGACTGGAATAAGTTGCATAACTGTAAGGACTGCCAAGCAGCTTGCATCTTGTCAGCCTTCGTTAAATATCAACACTAATCAAGAGATAAAAAAAAAAAAAAATGAATAATCTAGGAAAAGGCAAAAGTCCAAAGATGACAATATAATCACTATTGCCTTTCTATTATGAAAGAAAAAACAAATCTTTTTCAGCTCTCCAGAGCTACTGAATGTATTCAAAGACATACACATGCCTCAAATGGTTGCTGGTTTTCCTTTTTTATTTAAAGCGATGTGTTCACACCCATTTAACTAAAACGTAAGACCCCAAACTTTTGGTGCCATCAGACCACTACAAACACCCAGACTTACTTGCTGGCTACCAGTACTCAATAGATCCCAATAGTTTATAGATGTGATCTTTTCCTATAGTGCTCTGCATGCTACCTCCTGGGCCTCGACGATTACATATTCACCTATGAAAGACATGCTTATCGGAGCAGTGCCGCAGCCCTCCCGTCGGCCGGTCAGAGGGGAAGGAGCGCGCTGCCCACCGCCGGGGGAGGCAGGAAAGGCCAGGCCAGGCCAAGGTGGGGGCGGAGGGGGCCAGGGAAGCGGCGGCCACCGGGAAGCCCAAGGATGGGAGCATGGCGAGCCGGCGTGCGGGTCCATAACCGCTCTAGCGGCGCGGACGCGCGGCCAGGGACTGAGGCCGCACCGCGGCGCGGCGCTCGGCAGGCGCGGAGGGCCCGCGGGTGAGGCCCGGCAGGTCCGGCCACGGCAGCAAGAACCACCCGCCGCAGCAGAAAACTACCGTGTGCTACGCCAGACCCAAAGCCCCCGGCCCCCCCAGATCCCACCTGTGAGGGACGAGCCCCCAGCCCGCCACGACTCGCCCTACCTGAGACTGCGGAGGAAACGGCTTCGCCGCTACCGCCCACGGCTCGGCCCGCCGCCGCCACCAGGCACGGCGCATGCGCACAGCGCCCCGCACCCCCGCCCTGCGGCCAGCAAAGGCTGTCGGGACCCTCCCGCCGGGCCCCGAGGCATGCCGGGAGCTGTGGTCCCGGAGGAGACGCGGAGGTCACGCCGCGCCCCACCCTTCTCCGCCCTGCGTGGCGGGCAGTGCCTTGAGGTGGGCAGCGCCCGGCTGGCGCCGTGGGGGCGGTCGTGCCCGGGAGCGTTGACTTTCCCTGCGCGGGGCAAGTACCCGGGTCCCGGGAGCGGAGCCGGCGCGAGAGTTTGGTGGTGCTGCCAAGCAGCGGCCTCTGCCGCCGCCCTCAGGGAGCGGTGAGGTCGAGGGGCGGGGGGTGCTCTGGGGAAGGAGACCGCGGCCGCTGCCGGGGCGGGGGAGGCCCGCGCTCCCCGCGGAGCGCCGTGAAGAGCGGGCTGCCGGGCCGGGGCCGCGCGTCCCGGGCAGAAGCGTCCGGCGGAGGCGGTTGCAGCGGTGCCGGCTCTGGAGCGCTGCCTCAGCCGTGCCCGCTGCGAGGGCGGACGCAAAACATTCCGGTTTGTGAATTCAGCGGAGTCGGGTGAAATGGAGGCGAAATTGTCTCTCGGCAGCACCGCGGAGGGGTTGCGGACTGTCACTGAATCCTTCCCGGGGCTGGAATATGCAGAGGGGAAAGAAATAGGAACCTGCGAAAGATCCCGTTTTGACTGGGGCTTTGTAGTTGTCGAGCTGGTAGTCTGGGTCACGTAAGCTTAAAATCGCAAGTAGCTTAACTGGGTTAGTCCTGGTAAACTAATGTGGAGTTAGCAAAGAACATCTCCCGCATGACTAAGCCTTGTTTAAATATATATGATCCTGTGCTACACGTTATACGCACCTTTATGGAAAACGAACAGAGCTATTCCTGCCGGTGCTGAATTTCACTGTGGTGGTATCATCATAGTATAGCTGCCTCCTTACGTGGTGCCCTGTCGACAGCAAAGGATGTTATTGTTCTGATAGCGCTTGAACATGCCCACTGGACCACCTTTTCTGTCCGCCCTCATCGATCTTTGTAAGATCTGGCTGTTTTATGTATGTTTGCTCCTTTGACTAAGTCCAGAAAGTCTTGTGATAGCTAACATCAAATGCACATCTATTTCACACTTCTTGTAGAGCCATGGTCTCAGTGTCTCAGCACACAGATCATCCATCGGTCAACTAGAAGCACAGATTCTAGTTGAGGGCAAGGGATCAGCTAATTTTATGATGGAAAGCGCTTCAATTAAATAAGTTCTTTCTTATTGTTCTCAAGTGTGTACATACTGTGGAACATACTGTATGCTTAGGTTGGCTCCCCCTTACACTTTGCTATAGCTGGTCTCCCAACAAGTTGGATTATTCTATGTACAGATATCTCTAATTTTGGATAAAATTTTAGGATTAATACTTTCTTAAGACATTATTTTATAAGTTAAGAGAAATATTTGGAAGATGGAAGGTAGGAAAAGATTGACAGTAGTAAGGTTGTGCATTTACTTTCAGAATATTTTTGATTGTTGAGCATTTCATACCCATAACTTCTACATCTCGTTGTTTAAGAAATAATTACTGTAAGAAATAATCAGTGTTTTTTTTTAAAAAAATCCTTAAATAAGTAAGTTAATGAAACCAAGTAGTATTCAATTAACTGAAGAACTGCCAAGATCAGTATGCACCTGTAATGTGATTTTCTTGTATTTTCCTTTGCCATCTACAACAAAGCAGAAAAGCAAAAATGTATATGTGATGTCAACTTTACAAAGTCATGGCTTATATGGAACACATGTTTTCTAAAACATTTAGCCAATACTGAAGAAATGATAAATCCAGGGGAGCTCTCAAATAGGTTACACGTTCAGAAAAGATGAGTAAAGGTTTATTTTTATCCTCCCTTAAGCTACAGATGGATTTCAAAGTTTTACAGCTCTTCTCTCAGACTGCTTAGGTTTATTTTTTGTAATACCAGTTCAGCCTTTCGTTAAGAAAGGAAGTTTTAGTTGTTGAGTCTTTAAACAGCTGAATGATGAGCAAGGTGGACAATAGAACAGATCTCAAAATATCCTTTTCCACATAGATCATTGTTACAGTTATTGACTGAGCTTGTTGGTTTTTTTCTATAAAATATATATCCCTGCTGTGTCATTATTTTTTTGAATACCGATGATTTTAATATTCTAGTTAGTTTTATTTCTTTCTTGATTTTCTTAACTATTTATTTATTTATTCATAATTTAGGTCAGTAAGTAGATTAAAAATATTCTGGTTTAAACTTGGCAGAATCTAATTTTTGAATAATTATAATAAAGGCTAGAGACAGCTCCAGAGAACAGAATAATCCAAGACTTCCAATCCTTTCTGTTTTTTTCAGATACTGCATTGATTTCCAAGTATATGAGAAGCCACTGTGGCCCACAGCAACCTACAGCTTACAGGCAAGCAGTAGAACAAAACTTTGCACCACTTTCTGATCAGTTTTTTGTCAGTTTCGAGGTTGTTTACTATCCTTTATCAATTCAAGTATTGTAAACAAAACGAAAGGTTATTTAATACAACAGTTTATTATCTTAGAAATTAATGTCAAAAAATGAATGTTCATAGTATGAAACTAATGCAGGTGTTGATTGTATTTCAAATACTAGAAAAAATGATTTTCTGACTACAAGGAGATGTTTATCCTACAGGGGCTGGTCCAGAGGTTTGTAATGAACAAAACACTTGGTTTGTTTGTTCATTAACACAAAAATACTGCATTGAAAGGTAGGGAGGAAAAAAAAGCTATTAAAAGTTAAAACAGATGTTTCACATGTGTCCTGATCTTCACTTTTAGTGTCCCACATTCATAGAGTATGCATGATGTAATTTTTAACTTGAAGAAAAAATGTTTTTACTATAGTCTCCTTGTTTGCAGTAGAGCAAAATGTGAACTCAGTGTTAGAAAAACTATAGTTATTTGAATTATCTTGTGTGGTTCAGTCTCCCTTAAATCATTTGATGTATTGATTGGCAGTGATAATGTCTGATAATTGTTATTTTAATTTTCTTTCCAGGGGAAAATAAAATCAGTATGGCGCCCATTTTAGATTGGAAGAAGCTTATGAAAGTTGATCCAGATGCTTTGCCTCATCAAGAGGAACGAGCAGATAGATTGCTGGAGACTGTGTCCAAGGTACTCAGGGAGAAAACAGAAGATAGGGGGTTTGTTACATGTTCTTCCCTAAACTGTGTCTGGTCCTTCACATACAAAATTAATTATTTTGTGGATTTCATCGATACTTGTATAAAACCACTGTTGTCTTTTTCCTTAGGTTGATGGGAAAGACTTAAAAACTGAAACTCTGGAACACCTGATACACCTTTTTAAAATTACTCAGTCGTTATTGAAGGTTTGTATTAATCCTCGCTTTCTACAATTCTGCAGATCCATTTGTTTGGGGTTTTTTTGTTTAAATGAAAGTATCATTTATTTATTTTTTTTTCCTTCTACGAGTGGTTACTCGTAGAAGCATTTCTATGCTAAATGTGTGCTTGCACCAAATTATCTGTAGCTGTTGGGATTATGGCATGTAGCAGCGGGAAGTCAAGTGAATAGGGCTAACATAGTTATATAGTTGAGGAACCTTAATTTTATAGATAGAAAATGCAAACAAATATTTCAAAAATTGGTTAGATGTTGGAAGTTCCTTTTAATTACCTTAACTTTAATAGAAATTTTTGTGGTAGGCTGATGTTTTAGAGTAAATTAAAATGTCACCATGAATGAAGAAACACCACTGTCCTAAAATTAATCCTATCAATCTTTCATACTTTCTTGTATGCACTCATAACTGGTACTGAAAGCAATAAATAACAGCAGCATAGGTTAGCACATTGTTTTTAGAGAGGCTTTTTTACTGTTTTTAATTTTCAGCGGTATGCTTTTGAATGTTTAGGTAGCCTTGGAAAACAAATTAATAAAAAAGATATTTCAACAATCTGAGCTTAACTGTCAGCATGAGGAAAAAATGGAAGAAGTTTCATTTGTTTAAAGAAAGAAAATTGATGTTCTTTTCTAAATATTTTTGTCATTTTAAACATGAGGTTTATGGAACATTCTCTTAATTTGCATTGGTAGTAAATATTTCTTCTTTGTTTACTATACTTTTTTTCCCAGATGAAAGCTCAGGAGGTAGAGCTGGCATTAGAAGAAGTTGAAAAAGCAGGGGAAGAGCAAGCCAAATGTG
Source organism: Microhierax caerulescens (assembly GCA_035590215.1). NCBI lineage: Eukaryota > Metazoa > Chordata > Aves > Falconiformes > Falconidae > Microhierax > Microhierax caerulescens. The sequence continues at coordinate 42,604,916 of JAVJGJ010000057.1, read as the reverse complement.
GTAAACAAGCCTTTCTATGCTGTTCCTAAATGATTTGTTAAATATGTTTTTAATTGTTTTTTTGAAGTTTAAGGAACTGAACAAAATACCAACTGTTCTGAAGTCAGTTGTTTCAATGAAGGCAAATATTTAAAGACTAAGGTTAACCACTGTTGGTTTATGTACTTTTTACGTTGTTAGGTAATTCACTATATCTGTTCTATTTTAACAGAAAATCAATTTAAAACAAAGGTAATGAAACTTCAAAATGAATTGGAGGTATGTTTTAAAATTTTGCTTTTTTATAGAGTGCTATTTGATGGTGGGGTTTTAATTAAGGTTTTTTTAGACTAGTGTTTTAATCTAGTAAAGAGGTGTAACAGCCCTACATTTTATCTAATGTTTTTATTTGCTTTTGAATATTCATCAACCTCAGGTTTGCAAAAAGCTGTATATACAATGATTTTTTTTTTATCTTGAATAAATCGCATTTATTTTTAGACATATCTGGGTTATGTTGAAAGAAACTAGTGAGCCTTTCCTATTGCTTTTCCTGAACATTAGAAACATTAGTCTTAGCATCTGCTTTGCTTTTTCAGTCCTTTCTGTCTTGAAGAACTGTACTGTATTTATGTTATTTTAACATTTTTAAGGTGGCACAAAGATCTGCTGGTGGTCGTGATACTCGGTTTTTGCGTGATGAGATCCGCCAACTGGAAAAACAGTTAGAACAAAAAGAGAGACAGTTAACAGATGTAGAAAAAGAATTAGAAAAAGAGAAGAAAATGAATGAACAGGTAAGAAGAACTTCAGCTTGTTCTTCACATCTTTTGAGAAGTTGATGTTCTGAAAAGATCCTCTGCAATTAAGAAATGCACAACTGAAATAGGACTACTGTGCATTCGCTTTCTGTTTTGTTTCTGGAGTTCTTTGTTTTCATAGTATGTGATATTAGTGATACATATAAAGGTTTTCCATGTTGTTTTAGCTTGCTCTTCGAAATGAAGATGCTGAAAATGAAAACATCAAATTAAGGAGAGAGGTTAGTAAAGAATTACTGCTGATTTACTGTGTTTTTTACTTTATCTATAAATATATTATTAGCTTTCTATATTTATATTTGGTGTGGCGTAATGTTTAATTCTATTTTGGAACATTTCCTGGTTATTACTACAAAAAAATATGGAATTTTAATCACATTTAGCAAATACATAGTACATCTGCTCCAATGAAACTTAGTTAATTGAGGTCAGGAGCTGTCTACTTTTGAATTTACATGGTCCTACTGTGCATTAATTTTATCTGGATTTTGTGTTTGGATTTTTTGGTTTTTTCTTAAATACTATTGACAAAAGATTTGGTGGATATTAGATGGGATTCAGATTATGCTTGCTGCTTTTGCAAAGGTTGCCTGATTGATTAAAATTATAAAAAGTCAAAAGTTAATGTAACAATAACTGTGAAGATAGAGTTAACATTCTTTATTGCAAGACTTTTTTAATCATTCTCCTTAAACATTTTTTTCTAACTGTTTTTGGAAATAAATGCATGTTTTGGGGCATTTAATATCTGTATTCTTGGCCTCTGAAGAGAATAAAATAGACAGCAAAAGTTAAATACATGTCCTGGGGGGAAACCTTGAGACTCATTCCTCAAAATGCCTTTTTATGTATGTGTATGTATGTATGTGCATGCACAGGTATAAAGAAAACTGTGGTTTATTTTCTCTCTATGTTGATTCCTATTTAGTCTTCCTGAAGCAAAGATAATTTCTAATACTTTTCATGCTTTGTTCTCTTGGTCTTGTTCTCTCCTTTTTAATCTGAAGAAAAAAAGATTAAAGAAAAAGGTGAGGCTTCTAAGTTTTTTAAAAACAGACTGTAGGAGTTTGGATGGGTTTGGACTGTCTTAGCTCTTTGTGTTAGCTTGTTAGAAGAGCAACAACGTTGTCTTCAACTCTTCAAAACAGACTTAAGTTTGGATTGCTCTCTGTGCAGAATGAACAATTGCGTCAGGATCTAGTTGACTATCAGAGACAAATAGATTCTCAAAAAGAAACAATTCTATTACGAAGAGGAGAGGATTCTGATTACAGATCACAGTTGTCCAAAAAGAACTTTGAGCTTGTCCAGTATTTGGATGAAATTCAGGTAAAATCTATGTATGCTATTGCTATTTATTAGACTGTTATTAACAATACTGTTTTTCAGAAATTTGTCAATTTACAGATTGAGTCGTGGAGTCAGGGAATTCATAATGCAATTGGGTTCTGTGATGCATATACTTTGCATTTGTGAATGTGGCAAAGGTAATGAAGTTACTGGGAGATGTGTTTTTGCTGTTAGGTTTTATTGAAATTGATGATTAGACACAAAATACTCTCTTCTGTGCTAATTTCATGTAAGACTTTTCAAGTCTTAAATTTAAGGTAACTATCAATTAGTGCTTATTCAGGTGTTAAGATGTGCACTTTTTAAAAGCAGCTTTTTCTTCCATTTTGCAGAATTTGACTGAAGCTAATGAGGAGTTAGACATTCAAAACCAAGAAATGAGGAAGAATCTTGAGGAATCGGTGCAAGAAATGGAGAAGATGACTGATGAATATAACAAAATGAAACTAATAGTGCAGCAATCTGATATTGTTATGGATCAGTTAAGAAAAGAGAAAGAACAGTACAAATTTCAAGTAAGAACTGATTCATGTTCTTGGAAGTATTTGTTTTTTATTTATAGTGTATTTTCATATTTTAGCTTAAATTAAAAATCATTCAACACACCCAGTTAAAAACACATGCTCTGCTGAAATAGCAGACTCTAAAAGTAGTGTGATCTTTATAGCTGCTGCAAATTTTAAAATCTGACTGCAGATCTTTTTTTTTTTTTTTTTTTTTTTTTTTACAAAATTGTAGTCATACTCTGTCCTTAAGAGTCATGATCTTCCCTTGCTGCTGTAATGCTTATCTGTTAGATTGCATGTGCTTTATGTGGGGTGTTTGTACATATACATTGGTTAAGCAAAACATTTCTGTGATATGATGTTCATCTAAATGGCATCTAAAATGTTCATCTAGATTCAGGAGCTTTCAGATCAACTGAAAGCAAAGAATGAGGAGGACGATCCACTCATGGCAGCTGTAAATGCAAAAGTTGAAGAATGGAAGGTACATTTTAATACTTTTTAATTATTTTTAGGGATTATTTCAAGTGTTCTGATGGTATTTTATCTTCTTCTCAGAAAATCTTAGCTTCAAAAGATGATGAACTCCTAGAGTATCAGCAAACGTTGTTTAACTTGAAAGAGAAAATGAAAATGGCTCAACTTGATGTAGACAGAAACAGTATACTCGCCCTTCAGCAGGTACAGTCTATGTGAGAAATCACAGATGTATAAATTGCCATTCACTAAACATGCTAGTGACAGAATATGTATTACTTCTGTTTGAGACTTATGAGAAAGGTTGATTTATTCCCCTACAAAGCTACCATAATAGACAATGCACAAAGGAAATGTCTCTTGCTGTGTGTATAATCAGAGCTCTTGGTGGTTGGTTCTGTTACTTTCATATTTATATTTTCTAACTATTAGTAGAGTGGTTGCTTTACCATCTGAGCATCCATAATTTAATGTTTAAAAAATATAGCTTAGTTTCTGTGCTTTAGATTTGTTAGTCAAGGAGGAGCCTTACCTAGTGTTTAATTTTCTGTGTTCCTTTGTCACACCTGGTGCCATAGTATTAAGTCTGTGATTCAGCCCATGATAGAGCTAGCTGAATTTAAGTATCTCTCATGTTCATGCAAGATTACATATTACATAAGAAAATTACTTTATGATTTTGAATTTCCAGACTTTCTTGGAAAATATGAAAAGAATAAATAAATAATGTGGCCCATTGGGAACCCTGAAATATGTATTATGGAAAGCACATTGTATGATACTAGAATGATTTCCTGCCTTGCTTCAAGTTTTTTAAGCAAATGTGCCGTGACATTTGTTACTGTTGAGCCCTTGTAGATTGAGCAGTATGAGATCTATTTATTCAGTCTTCCAAAATTTAGGAACAAAAAGCTTCTCACAGAAAAATACAAAGTACAAACACAGAGTACAAATCAGCATCTGATGATCAGAAGGCAGTGGCAGCTGAAAGGAACTTTGATAAGCAGTTGTAGAGGTCGTAGCTGACTAAATGGCTGTAGAGGTTGCTTTTTTGGATGACTGTCATTAGCATAACATCTTAAACAGTTTTGTGGAAATGAACATATTTTTACAGGCACTTGAATCAAGCTACTGCACTGTGTTTTAACGCAAAATGCAGAGCTTGTTATATTTCAGCGTATGTTTACATTCTAAAGGGGTTTTTTAGTTCAACTTGCCAAGCTCTTTACCTTTAGTGTTGAAATGTGGTTATATTTGTCCTGTAAGAAGGCCTGAGCTTTTGTCTTTCATAACATTGGTGTAAAGTAAGGTCAGCAACTCTTGAGATTTTTACATTATAATTACTTTCTGAAATTTTTTTCCAAGTCTCTTTTATCTTTTTCCTCTTTTTTCATTTATCACAGAAAAAATAACATTAAGCTCTCTGTGATATTTCTAGAGTTCATTTATAAGTACAGAAATATTATAATAGAAAGAGAAGTCACTTTCACAGTCTGTGTGTACTTCTAGATGTATATGCATGCAAAACAAGGTGTGATACGAATATTTAAAAGTTAGATGACTTGTTGAAAAGTGGACTGTAGCACAGCTGTCACATATGAAGGATTGTTAGTCCTCCCAATCCTGAAATTGTATATCTCAGTTCCCACTGGCAATTGTTTATGAGGCAGACATAAGAAACTTCTAGCATCTAAAACTTTTCATCATACATTGGCTAACTCTTAGAGAACTGTTCCATTTAAAATGATGTACTACAATACTGCTTGTTTGTGCTTTAATGCTGTATTTTTACTCTTTTATTTTTCTTGCTTTGCCTTTATTTACTCAACTTCTAGATAATATCTGAACTCTATGTTGTAAGTACAATATATTTAATGTTCTATAGATTGTTTTGTATTAGCTACCTTCAATTTCTTCATTTACTGTATGATGTTCTATTTTGGTACTTCGCATGTGAATAAAGAAGAATTCTTTAATGGAGTTTATTTTTGTTTGTGTGCAGGGTGTACAAGAGCGAGATGCTCAGATAAGATTGCTTACAGATCAAGTCGAACAGTATACCAAAGAAATGGAACAAAATGCATTTGTTATTGAGGAATTAAAAAATGATCTCCAAAAAGATAAAGGTAATGATCATTTTATATTAATGTCTATGGAAAGGAAAATAAGAAACCACAAATTTATTGTGCATTCTTTATTCTCTAGTAAAATAAGATTGCAGTATTTGAGTAATATTAGTCTCTGATTTTTTTGTTCATTTCCATTTTTAAAATATTTGTGAAGAGTTTAAATTTATTCACAGTATGTCAGTGGGTTTTATGGGTAATAAAATGCCTGTTAAAACTATCTGGTCTGTAAAGGTTAGAGCGTTAAGGTCTCGGCTCTATCAAGAATTGCAAATGAGTAGTAGCGTGCAATTCCAAAGAAATTCTTATGTCTCGTACATGCATTCCTTCTAAATATTGTTTGAATGAACAATTGGGGGTGAAGAAAAAAGCTCTCATGTAGACTTCAGTATTACTTAATGAAAAAGCACAGAAAATTAAGATCTCCATTATAACATCACCTGGAGTGTTTCTTGCTTAATGGCTGATATCAAGAGTTCCTAATTGAATTGTAAACAGATCAAGATATGTCTTTCCAGGTCACTCATCTCTCGCTCAGCAGAATCGTATTGGGGATATGCAACAAAAGTTAAAAATGCTAGAAGAGAGAACTAAGGAAGCTGAGAAATCTGCAGAATTAGCAGAAGCAGATGCTAGAGAAAAGGACAGAGAGCTTGTTGAGACTCTGAAACGAATGAGAGACTATGAACTGGTAAACAATTTGTCAGAGTTGACAGGGTATCTCATGATGGTTTTAGAAGATCATTTTGTCCTTCCGTTTTTTATTGACTGAGTCCTAATTAGAAATCAAATTAATGACTTCTGGTGCTGGGGGTGGTTTTTTTGCTCTCTGATCTTTCAGAATAACATATAGTGGTCACTGACTGCATGCTATTTGTTAGCCATATTTGACAATTTTAAAAAGTTGTTAAACCAGTTTTAACATATTCATACACGCTTCTGAAGTCCATTGAAACGTAATTGAACATTCAGGGTGTGGATCATGTAGTAAGAAGAGTGAATTTTGAAATACGCAGAGACTCCTGCAGTCAAAAGACAGACTTGTAGGATCTGCTTTTTATTCAGTAACTTTGTGCATTAAGCATAGTGGAGAAAAGTGATACTGGTTGAAAAACATTTTTTCCTGTCTGTGTAATGATGAAAGATAGAATAACAGTTTACTTTCTTATATCTTGTGTTGGTTGTTTTGGTTTTACTTTCCATTTGGGTATTTACAGGGAATATATGGTTTAGAAGAGGCTGTTGCTGAAATAAAAGATTTAAAAAAACAAATCAAAATAAGAGATCATGAGATCGAAACATTAATTCAGGAAGTCAATAAACTTGAACTTAAAATAAATGATTTTCTTGATGAAAATGAAGAACTCAGAGAGCGCTTAGGTATGCTATATCCATTATGTTTTCATTTATTTATTGTGTAAGAATCGAAATAACATGTCAAGGAAGTCTTTTACTATACCAAAGAACTGCTTGGAAATAATTTTGTATATTGTAGTATTTGTAAGTAGTTTTATTTAGTTAGGACAGACTGCATGTATGTGCATGACTAAACTTGAATATACATGACTGAACTTGGGTTATAGGTTGCTTTGACTGAAGAAAGTAGAATAGGTTTTGTAGTGCTTTTTTGGGTTTTATTCCTCTTTGACTGTACACTGCTTAATTTAATAATATGGTATTTGGAAACCACAATATACTTAAGTTGTATTGCTACCTTGAAAAACAAAGAAAACTTTGGACAGGCTTTTTTTTTTTTAGATAGAAGAATCTAAACATAATTGTAGTTAAGTTTTTAGGTGGCGTTTTATTGCATTTTGGGTTTTGATTAATTAAAGTAGAATTATGCTTTCTTCTAGTCATATGCAGTATAAGATGTGTGTACGTATATATAGAAATATCTATTCAACTATCAACACTTTTTAATTCTACCTGATTAGGTATTTTCTTATTTAAATTAATTGCATCCTAATGAAAAGTAATGTTAATTTTCCTCCGTATTGAATATTTATACAGCATTATATAAAACTGTGTTTTAGGTCTTGAGCCAAAGACAATGATTGATTTAAATGAATTCAGAAACAGCAAAGCACTGAAGCAGCAGCAATACAGAGTTGAAAACCAGATTCTTTTGCAAGAGGCAAGTGATAAATTCCATTTTTGTATAAGATCCACATAATAAAAATGTATTTCAACAAAACAAAATACTGATCGGTGAATAATAACATGCAGATTGAAAGACTGGAAGAGGAAAGAATTGAACTGAAAAAACAGGTTCGTAAGTTGGCTCAGGAGAAAGGAAGAAGAGTTGCAATGATAGGTAGGATTTTTTTTATTACGAACTGTCCTTTCAAAAACATGCTGTCTATACTTACAAATATAGCTGTGTTATATTTACTCAATTGTTTAAATTATAAAGCTACATATATTTCTCTGAATCAATAGGAGGAGGTGAGTGGATTTGCATTTCCAGTCGCACACTCCAGTAGCTTTTTGACTGTTATGGCTTGTATCACTAAGAGTTGTGTCAGTGGCTTGCAGTTCTTAGATGCAGAACAATCTCACCAAGATTTCCAGTAAATCTGTATAATGTATGTGTTTCAGAAATCTTAACGTTTCAATTCTGTGCCACCCAGGGAAGCATAATGTGCTCAGATGGGAAGGTTTACTTCTTACTTTGCAGGTAGAAAACTAGAACTTGGATATACTAAAAGGAATATGATACCTTGCTTGGTGACCTTTTAAAAAAATCATAATTTATTACTTGTACGTTTACTTGTAATTAGGTTTGGATGCTGGTGACGTGCAGATAACTGATGGCTTTACTGAAGAGAAGGGAATGAGTAAGAGCAAGTTGAATTTCTTGAACAGACATGATATTGCTGAAGTAAAAGCAAAGGTAGGTTCATAAAGCAAGCTCATAAACATTTCTTGTATTTCTCTTTCAAAATAAAGATAAAGTTACTTTGTAAATATCTGTACAAGTATTTTTCTAGGTGCTTTTATTAACTGCTTTTAAAAATAAAAATATTTGGGTTTTTTAGAAGATGAGTTGAATTTTCTGTATTTTTTGTGAATAAAAAAGTAGCATCTTCTGATTTAACTACCTTTCGAGAAGACAGAGAAGGTAAGAAATGCCTAACAGAATTGTTGCAAGTAAAACCTTTGAAAAGTGGACTTGAAAGGAACAACTAGAACACTCAGGTCAGGCAGATCCTGTTGAAAATTGCATGGAGTGGTTGAGGAGAGAATTAGACTTTCTTAGGTCACAAGTGATACGCTTTTATGGAATGTGTGTGTTTACATCTATTGCAGTTTAGAAAATAAATTCAAATAAAAAAAATGTGTTAGTTTGCTTTCTTTTTTATTAATTAAAGCTATAGGATAGTTCTAGCAGAATTGGGCATTTTTTCTTCTAATAAGAAAGTGCCAAGTCATTACTTTTCAGTTTATTTGTTGACACAGTATTGAAAAATATAGGCATATATTTTCACTCTGTCAGTGGAAGAAGTTTGCACAATGCCGTTGCACGCACACATGGATAGGTACAAAGAGACAAAGTTTATTTCAAGTCCTTAGCTAAGTCTGTAAACAAAGTACTTCCCACTTTTCTTATTAGTGCAACAGCCTTGTATCTCATACAAATTGTTGCAACTGTATTTTAAACAACATAGTTCGAGGATTATTTTTTTAAATTACTTTAAATACAGAGAAATGCAGGTGATAATTTCCCAGTGTTAGTTGAATGAAGTAGGGACTGAAACAATCCTTTGTTATGAATGATAGAAGATGACATTTCTCTTAAAAGATGCAGATGTTATTTGACTAGAGGATGTTTCCTACATCCAGAGAGAACAGATGGTACAAAGTTAGACTTTTGGAGTGAGAAAAGCCTTTCCTTCTGGGAAACATCTAAAAAGTTCCTGAGCTGGTTCTTCTATCCTTTTAGCCATTTCCCTGCCAACTAACAAAGATAATCTGTATCTGTTTACATAAAAAATATTTCTGGAGAAAAAATCTGTTATTTATTAAAAATATCTCTAATAATAAAATCTTTTAGGTTCTCCAGAGGGTTTTTGAGAACTTATAATCAGTGAAAGAACAGGTTGATTTCAGAATACTTGCTGTGGTTTCATTTATTCACGTGATAAATCATATAAAAAACTATTCACTGGTAGCCTTCTAAATTTGAACCCCAAAATCCTGTGTTACTTTTCTGTATAGCAGAGGGCATTTGGGGCATGGATCAAACCAATCTCAAAATCTCGCAGACCTTTGATCTTTACCAGAGTGTTGTTCCAACTGCTGCATGGCCCAAGAATATGTTTCCCTAGACAGTATTATATGGTATACACCTTGTGTAATTCTTGTAGTGAATCCATCTCTGTTGCTGTTGCATTTCAGGCAGGATATTGATAGGTGGACTAGGAAATTTTCATGGAGACATACTACAAATTTGAAAAAAGGCTGGGACTAGAACATTAGATTGCTAAAATTCAAATCTGTATTTTTTGTCTGGGAGAAGCCATCTAAGAATGTGCTGAAGAAACATCATGCTTACAAAACTAGAAGATAAGCAAATAGGTATTTCCTGTCTTCAACTGAAAAGTTTTGGAACTAATGGCATTTCTGTTGAGCCTTTTGAGCTATGTCAGTGATCAATGGAAAGTATAAATTTATACACATGAGGTTTTTTTCAATCATACAACAGGTTTTCCATGCTACAGGAGTATGCTTTGCTGCTGTGATTTCTCTTAAAATACTGTGTTAGCCAAGCTGTGGAATTAATAATGCTTACTAATGGCATTTTTGATAGAAAAGAAGTGGGAGTTTTTATATTTTGGAATGTAAATCTTGGAAATATTTTTTATATATATAAATGAAGATAAAATCCTATACTAATTACTTACTGTTGGGGTTTTTTTTTGAGAATGAACAGATATTTGCTGATCAAGAGTATGCTAAATAGTTATACAGAATTAAATCCTAAAAAATGCAGAAGTCAGGCTGTTCAGGTAATAGGTTTTTAAAAACACAAAATAGGATAAATATTTATAGAAAGTTTATTCATGGTTTAAATAATATTTTCCTGATAATTTTATTGCTGTGAAGATGAAGCTATTTCTTTGATTGTTGCCTTCTATATAACACCTCACTGTGGTTTACATACTGTAATTTCACTGTTGAATATATATGGATTAGCAATCTTTTCAAGCATTGATCCTCAAACACAGAGTCTTAATGAAAATTCTAATACTTAAATTTCCTAATTACAATTTTTCAAATGTCTTTGTTCTTTTCTTTAGAATGAGTATCTTGAAAATGAATTAAGTGTGAGAGAGAGAGATTTGGAGAACAACAGGACTGTAATAGCCAAATTTCAATCTAAATGTAAGTTGCAACCTGTTTTAAAACCAGGGAATATTATCAGGTACCTGCAAATGGCGTATTTAGTTGTTCTGTTTCTGTAATTGTGACCACAAACACTTGACAGTTTCTGTTTTAAAGGCAGTTTACTTTGTTATCTTTCACAATGATTGAATTTTCTGTGTATGTAGAAGGTTATTTATACAATCATGCTAATACACTTCCAAACTTCGGAAATTATGGTTGTAATTGGTCCAGGTGTTAACACAATGATTACAAAACAATGAATGTAAATGCCATTTATTGAATTGGAATTTCTTTGAATTCTCACTAATAACTTTTTTTTTTACTTTGTGTTTTTATTATGTATATCTTTGTGTGTGTGTATTAATATGTGTTATGTTGCTAATTTTAAACAAATTAGGGATAGTATGTGAAACAGAATTTATTAACTTTAAGTACATTAAACTAGGATCTCTCATATTTTTCCTTCCTGAATCAGACCTAATAAGGGCTTGAAGTCTGTGAGCGATCCCAATTATAACAATTATACAATCTACTTGTGTAATTGTAGTATTTTTCTGCTTCCAAGGAAGTATTGGGGAATTAAACCCATTTGCTGCTTGCATATATATGTATGTTAACTGAAATAAAAATAATATAATTTCTCTAGAGAAGCATCTTTTTTTCCCAGAGAATGTGAATTCTAAAAAATTTTTATTGAGTTTTTAAAATAAATTTCTTGAAACTGCTCAAACTGCTTCAGATTTTGGTTCAATCTTGGGCATTCAGGACAGTTAGTCAGATTGTAAGGTGCAGAGAACATCCTTACAGGTTTGTTATTTTGGGGGTTTTTAAGTTTCCAGACTTGTTCTGTGCTGGAAACTCTGGTGTTTCACTGAGAAACTAACGGTGGCAGGAAAATTGTATGTTTTGGGAGTCTTTATTACAGCTACCTAATATAAATGTGCTCTTTTTTCCCAGTCTGCAGCAGGAATTCAGGCAATTCCCATATACTTCATTGTTCTACCCAAACATTTCCAAGATAGCCATGTTTCTGGATTAGTGAAAGCCAATCAGGCTACTAAAGACATGAAAAAAGTGGCAGGAAACATTTGAGCCTGGAAGGTTCAATAAAGTCAGATGTATTCCCATGAAATATTTCATTATTGTTTTGTTGGTATTTCTCCAGTGAAATACACTCCAGAAGTTCCTAGCAGCTCTACTTTTATCTTCCTAATTAGTTATGTCTATCTATAGCATGAACATTATTTTTATATATCAAATCAACAAGTATTATTATGAAAAGACCTAGGAAACTGTAACTATTTTTCTTCAGTGCTTTTAGACACATTTAACATTTTTATTACAGTAAAAGAATTATCAGAAGAAAATAAACAACTTGAACAAGGAATGAAAGAAATATTGCAAGCTGTCAAGGAAATGCAGAAGGATCCTAGTGTGAAGGGAGGAGAAACAGCCTTAATAATCCCTAGTCTGGATCGTTTAGTTAACGTAAGCTTGCTTTCTGAACTACTATTTAGCATTCTAGGATTTACAGCCTTTTTTTCCCTCCTCAGTCATTAGGTTTGTATAATTAAATAGTAGCTTCCTTGTACATATGCTTCCTTAGTTACAAGTAGGAGTACCTAGTGTGATACCTGTTTAAAAATGCAAACTGAAACTATACAGCATCAGGAGAATTCCAACAAAAATGAAAAAAAACTAAAACAAAACCACAACCTTCAGCTGGATAGTATAAAACTGTCTTTGGTAAGTTCATTGTCCTAGTCATAAAGTTTAAGGTAAAAGTTTGTTTGCGTGTCTTTTACCTCTATGAAACCTGCGGGAAATATTTAAGAAAAATTAATTATTCAAACATCTTACCATAAAATTAGTGGATTTAGAGGAAAATTTAACCATTGAAATCATGGTCTATGGCAAATATACCATCAGGAAACTGGTAAGTAGATTTTGCAACATTACAATTTCATGCTTTTTGCTAATTTCATGTAGTCTAAACTGGAGTGCCTCAGTTTATTATGAAAGAAGCAAAGCTTTTCTGTATTTTTTCCGTTTTGTTAATTAAATGTTTATTGCAATAGGCAATGGAGTTAAAGAATTCAGAGGGAACCTTTGATGCTAGTGTACACTTGAAAGCTCAGGTTGACCAGCTTATGGGACGAAATGAAGAATTAAGACAGGTACTTAAACAGACTCAGAAGGAGGCGACAGATTTCTATAATCAGCTGACAAACGCAAATGAAAAGGTATACAATTTATTTTATACTTGAGAAGTGTCTGCTCTGATAATTTAGAACAAAACCAAACAATCTGTAAGATACTGAATTTAGCTTATGTGACAGTGTAATTATACATAAATTTAATTAAGATTTGTATCAGATCTATCATTTCATCCATTTTAAGTTCAAATCTTACTCCTCTTAATGATATTTTATCATTGGAGTATCCTGTCATGTTAAACACCAGTTGCGCCCATGTTTTCAGGACAGCTGTGCCCAAAAAAGCTCACATTTCTTCAAAAAGCCAGTAGTCTTGCATTTGTTATTTATAAATAAGTAACAGAGATTAAGTGTTCTAGAATGATTAATTGTTCTCTAAAATCCTGTATCTTGTTCTAAGTTGTACAATTGATTCTGTGGAATGAGGAATGGAATTTTGTCTTACAAGAAGTCACATTTAAATTTGCCTTTTAGAACAGCTTTGGTAATGCAAAAAGACTTGCGAGTAACTAATGTTCTAGAATAATGTTTTATGTACTCTTAGAGTTGAGAATCATAGAGCTTTTAATAAGTTAAATGAAAAGGCAAAGATTTGTTTAAAATAAACCATCAAATAACAACTGCAATAATTCTTTCCAAAACTTCATCTTTTTAAAAGGAATAGAAATGCTCTGTGTTCTAAACAACTTGGAATAAAAATGTGGTGAATTTTCAGATAAGTGAAGCTGCCCTGATTGGTGGAGTCATTTGATACGAGATATATATATGTATCTCATATTGCTGTTACGCATTTGATAATTTATGGAATCACAGTACTTTAAAAAGATTACTTCAAAGAGTGTTTGAATGCTTTAGAATATAAGCGGGAATGAATCAGGTTGTTAATAAATGATGTCATACAGGAAAACAACATATTTACTATCATTTATTTTAATTAAATAGCAAGAGCTATTTATTTAAGCTTTTGTTCCTTTTCTTCAGATTGCACAGCTGAAAAATGAAATTTGCTTATTACGTCAGTCAGAAGGTGCCAGTATTGTCTTCCAAGCAGTGAATCTTCCAGAAGGAATGGTTCCTTCAAGTGTTAATGTGATTAATTCTCTGAATGAATATTTAATACACCTTATACAGGTAACTTATTTACTCCTTGATATCAAGAATATTTGTAACATATAGCTAATTCCTCCAAAATCTTGTACCATGCCATGTATGGACATTGGCAAACTCAACAAAATTACCTTGAAGTTCTGACATCCAGTAAATTCTTTGGGCTGTTCTGCCTTTTTAAAGTTGTAAGTATTTGCTGTGTTGTAAACCTTGAAGGTAATACTTAATTACATTTTTTGATAAAAATTCAGGGGGGGTTGTTTTAAATTTGAATTTTCATCTAAATATTTGCCCACTCTTCCTTCTACTTCTGCAGTTGCACTTTTTTTATGTGAAATTCTCTCTTACTCCTGTCTGGATTCCACACCTGAGTCTGCATGTGCAAATCCTATTCTGAACAGGTTTTTTCTCTATACATCAAAGGTCTCTGTTTATTTCCCATATTAATTTTCATTCCATTATTTGTCAAAAATATATGACCATTTGTAAAAAGAGACATAAATACTTTGAAACCAAAGCCAGCGGCTCCTATGAGAAGCATAGCAGACAAGCACATAGTAAAGAAGAGGTGACTGAGAACTGGAGTAAAAATAACTTAGCTTTTTATTATTACTACATTACTTTATTGTGTCTTTGTCTTTGATCACTTTTGTTGATTAGAGAATATTTTTCAACTGTAGATGATTATAAAATAGCAAGTATTTGGGAACATGAAAAGAAATACTGTTTTCCAGTTAGACAGTCAATTAGTATTCTTTGTGGATTAGCAGTGTGTTGTGGTGTTTTTGAAATTTGAGGGCTGTAATCCACAGTGTAATTATGCAATAATTCACACCTATTTGTATGAATGCCAAAGATTATTGGACCTATTTTTATCTGATGCTTCTAAAGAAAATACACATTTCATATCTGCAGTTCACACAGTTCATGACAGAAGCATCCATCATGAAAAATGCAAGGGAGAACGGGCATTTTGATTAATTCTTTCATGTTTAAAACCTGTATTAATCACTTCAATATTTTTGTTTGGAAAATAATCATTAGGCACTGGAAAATAAAGAACAATTGCTTAAACAACTAGAAGATGCAGTAGAAGACTACAAACGGAAATTTGCAGTAGTTCGTCATCAACAAGGCTTGCTGTATAAAGAATATCAGAGGTACTATTCTGTTTTCTGATTTATGAAAGTTCAGCTATCTAAATGGTTAATAATTTTCAAATACAAGATTTGCTGCTGTGGCTGTGTTGAAGTAGTTTTTTGGTCAGTGTCTTAAATGCCACTGCTCTTGGAAACAGACTCCATGTATTTTCTTTAGCCCTGTAAAAATTCAGAAAACGTTCAAAAAAATTTTCTTCTGGACTCTTCATATTGCAAACTTTATAATGAGGATTGCATTGTGCTTTCTGCATTTGATATTTGGTATTTTATTAGAACCTGGTATTACGGACTTTTCAGTCATTTTCTTTTGCTTTCAGGTATGGGTCCCAACAGTTCTGAGGGGAAATAAAAGAAAACTTGCCCAAATACAGTCAGAGATCTTGGTTTCAAAATTTCAGATTTGCAGGTCTTCGTGGTTGGTTTTCTTTTAGAATCTTAGTTCCTTTATATGCTTGATTGAATCTAATTTCTATAAAATTATTACTATGCTCAAAAAAGGATTTTCATTTGTTAGGAGCATAGAGACGAATATGGTGATTTGGGTTCTTCAATTAACAGGTTCTTAGTTGTATCCTCTCTGTCTTTGAATTGGAATGAACGATCACTGGATTGGTTGCAGAATAATTTTTTTTTATCTTTTAGGACTTTCTGTTCTTTGAATCAGTTTAAGACTTCCCAGATAATGTTATCTCCATATCAGGCAGTAAAACTATAGCTCTTTGAAAATACTAAAGGCTGTAATGTGCTGCCTCATTTACTACCGGATTAGTTATCTCCAACGAGTGAGGTGATTCAAGGCTTCTCCTCCAAACCTGTTACGGATTGAAATTGAGGGAGGAGATTCTTTGACTTGGCATTCCATAAAGACTCACTTTCAAAGTATTTTCTTTCCTTTTCCTCCCTGTTCTTCCATTATGGAAGAAATTAAGATATCCTCTTTAAAGAGAAAATACTTCTTCTGAAAACCCCTTGATTATTTGTTTAAAATTAGCCTAAAATTTCCTGTACAGTCTATAGGAAGTTCCTTATTAGGCATGTATAAACAGTTCATAGGGCTTTTTTGTTTTCAAATAAATAAATAAAAGTGGTTAGAGGAGGGTAGTGTGAGCCAAAGCAAAGCAGAATCTTTTTATGTTTTTGTTTGGTGGGGGTTTTTAATGTTTTTTATTGTTTTGTTACAGAAAAACTAGGGTGGGAAATAGTGTCCTTTACACATCTGAAATTAAATGTAATGAATGTAATAGAAGGAAAGGAGTTCCAAAACAATTGAAAAAATTGAATTCATATTACAGCCGTTGCCTACCCTTTTGTTTAGAAATTTGACCTCTAAGGCAGAATTTGGATATGGGAAACCTAAGTTTAATTCTGTCCACTTTCTGAGGGAAATTCGAACTGACATCCTTTAAACAAAAAGCCAGCTACTATGCTGTGGGGAATTCACAGAGGATGAGCGAGTAATTTCCTTATGATACTGTGCCGTTCTGTATGATTCATTAAAAATACTTCAATATTGATTTATATTCTGTCAGGAACTGTAGAAGCCCTGTTCCCCTTGCAAATTGTCTTTCTTAGCTAATGAATTGCAAGTGCTTCATGCAAAGGAAACATTTGTAAGAGGAGTCATTGATTATTTGCCAAACCATTTTATCTAGCTGTAAATCTTATCAGCCAGATTACTGGGCACAGTTGTGAATACTTGCTGAAATCTGCTGGGCTGAGTGTGCTTCAAAAATAAAAGGCCCATTTCCAGGCTCACAGCATGGTAAATGCCAGTAGTATGATATTTGTCTCCCTATAAAAGGGAGAACTGGAGCTTCCAGAGAGGTACTTAAAAGTGGAAATGTTCTTATTTGCAAAGTTTTAAACTTCGCCGATTTTTACAAAGACATGTGCAAGTAATTAATTAATTTGAAATACAAGTGTTTATTTTAAACCAGATTAAATCCCATTTGTGTATATTTTTGGATAGTATCTCTGCACTTCAGTACACATTTGAAGAAGAGACATGACACTTTAATGTTGGAATTACTTTCATCATTAAACCAGCTGTAGCCTGAACAGGGGATAGTTTTTCAGCAATCCACCTACAAATCATAATGTATTTTTCAGATTACGTTACTGCTAAACAGAAGTATCTTGGTTTGTAATATTTCAGGGTTGCTGTTTCAGTTACAGTTTTAAAAATCATCATCTTTCATGCTTCTAAATGAAAGTATTTAATCACAATTGTAGTCAAAAGGAAAGATGGCAGAAAGAATCAGAAGATATGAAAGAGGAAATGAAGAAGCTAGAAGAGCAAAAAGAACAGGATGCTACAAAAGTAAAGGCATATTCTGTAAGTAATTTTGTTTCTCATTTTTCAAAAAGGTTTGAGTACATAGAAGTTTTTAATACAATACTGTAATGTCTTAGATGGGGAAAGTTGCTGGGAAGAATGCTCAATTGAAATCAGAAGGGAAGTAGTTTATTGATTTATTAATGGAATGTAAATAACTAGCAGTCAGTAAACTATACTTTCAGAATCAGTATCAACAACAAAAAAGGTAAATCACAATATTAAGGCACGCAAAATGTTACTATAGACTTAAAAATAAGGGTTATGCGATGTTAGTGGTGCTATCAAGGTATTGTTGAGACCTTGTAAGAAATTACTGTTTCCCAATAGTTTTTGTTTCCAGAAACATATCCTATCCAAAAATAAGAAATATGTACTATCATTTAATATTATTTTTTTGTTAGTAGGTAATTTCAGTTAGAATTAAGTGAACAATTTTAGACTAAACATTTATCTGAAATTAATTCACTGTGGATGATCAACTAAAATGTGTTGCTTGCTCTTAAAACCTTAAGAAAAAGAGACTTGTTGATCAGAAAAAACAAATCTTTGCTAGTTGCCACAGAAGCAGATCTTTTTCATGACTTCAGGCTTCCAGGACTCTGGATATTTTGATAGCTACCTGCTCACTTTTCCTCATTATGTTCATAGGAATCTGGGGGTTTACAGCCCCAGTTTCTACTCTCTTTCTCTTTGGCAAGCTGGTGTGTGCAACAGCAAAGTTAAAGCTCACATGCCTTCTGTGACCTGAGTTGCTGTATTTCCCTCCCCACCCCTCCCTACCCTGCCCCTTCTCAGTTTTCCACATGCATGCAGACACACGTGGGCACACATATACACAAACACATGTTTCTATAGGAGGGGCCCTATGGTTACTTCACAAATAGTGGTTTGGTCCTCAAAGTAGGACTTCATTAGTGTTTGCTAGGAACCACAGGGATTCTGTTTGGTTTTGAAAATTGTTCCAATACATTTGTTTTGATTCTAGTAAGAGGGAGGAAGACTGGTGCCAGCGAATGCAAAGAATTAAGTTTTGTTCTAAATTTTGAAAATGTCAGTCAGCTGTATTTAGCTTCTATTCCTCAGAAACTAATGATTTTGAAGATTTAATTTTGTTCTTTTCTTATAATAGAATATTGTATTCTTATGCATATGTTGAGTGTGTGTGTATTTTTTATTAGAAAAAAGAAATGTTTTGGACAGTTTAATGGAATGTTTGCACCTAGATTAAAAAATGTACAAGAAAGCTTGTCTGTGTGGTTGAGTTTTACCATATTTCTGTACAAGGTTCTTGTTAAATTATTTTACAGAATTTACTTAGTGCACTGCAGCTGGATCCTGATGAAACAAAAAAAGTGCTTGCAGAAAATAGTAGGAAAATAACTGTTTTACGTGTTAATGAAAGGTCACTGTCAAGGCAGTATACCACTTTACTTGAAATGGAACAGCATCTTAGGAAAGAAAATGAGAAACTAAAGGGCGAAATAACACATATGGAGACTGCAATTATAGGGAAGATTGGAAACTTGCAACGATTCAAGGTGAAGTTTATAGTAGTAATAGTACGCATTTTTATTTTTACAATTTGGCAATGAGTATACTTCTCTTAAATGGAAGCAGTACCAGTTTCTTGAATGCATTATCCAAATGCTTGTTAAATGCTGTTATAAATTTTGTCAAAAACATTCTCTGTATCTAAATAAGCATCATAATATGTCAGTTTTCCCCTTCTGAAGTTGCTTCAGCAAGTTTATTTTTTTGGAGACAGTATCATATGAAACCAGATCTTACTTTTTGGCCTTGCAGGTTGCTAGGGCCTGTATTAACTCATCCTTGTAAAATATGGTTTTGACAGTGTCTTGTGATTAAGAGGTAGCTATTTATAAAATTACCCAGAGAGTTGAAATACCAGAGAAATTTTGTTTGAAATTTTATTGCAAGCATTTTATAAAGATGGACAATAATTTACTAAAATAAACCAGTATCATGTTCTAAAGCATTATATTAAGTGGTATTGTTTTTCCATGGAGTAATTATGATTTTTCTACTTAAAGATCTAGCAGATCTTAGTAACCCATTGTGTTGATTATTTTCATAGGAAATGGCTAGCTTTAAGATTGCAGCTCTGCAAAAAGTGTTGGACGGTAGTGTGCCATTGTCTGAACTAGAACTGGCTAATAAACAGTATAATGCATTAACTGCTAAATACAGAGATATGTTACAAAAAGATAACTTGCTCGTCCAACGGACAACGAACATGGAACACATGGAGGTAATGTTTGCATTATTTTTGAACCCTAAGGCAAAAAAACCCCTCATTA
>JAVJGJ010000057.1:42573271-42585027 GCA_035590215.1 Microhierax caerulescens | reverse complement strand
ACCCTAAGGCAAAAAAACCCCTCATTATACATTTGTCTAGATGGGGTTTTGTTCTCACTTAATAGAACAGAAGTCCCAGCACTAGAACTGCTGTTTATAACAGTTCCCATAGTGGGTATGAGATGCTGGAGCCAGTCTTACTGATGCTATTTCAATGGGCATACCTAAAAGCATTTTGTTTAATTGTTTTGGTGGTGTGGGTTGTTAATTTTTTTCATTGGTTTGTTAGCTTTTTAAGGTAAGCTCTGGGTATGTTACCTCACAAAGTACTTTTAGTTCTTTGATTTCCAAAACATGGCTGGCAGAAGGAATATTTACTATCATCTTCAGTTTTGGAGGTCATAAGGAAAGTAGAATGAGTGTAAACACTTTCAAAGCTTTCTCTCAGTGTAAGTGCTCTTACTAATTCCAGACTTAAAAGAACTAAGTATTCAATTCCAAAAGGCAGTAAACCTTTGGCATTGTACTTCCATAAAAAAGTAAATAGCCAAAGATAGTTGCAAAATGTCATAGGGACTGCAAATATGTAACTATTCCTTTGAACTTTTATTCTCAAGTAGAAGGGAGTTTCTTTTCAAGAACTGAAGCTGGCTTCAAATATATGTTACTACCTCCCACTTCTCATTCATGTCCGAAATAACAGTCCAAGACAGTAGTAGTTTAATGAGTTCTCAAAGCTTATGTCATGTTCTTACCTCTTGGGTTTCTGTGGTTGAGAAGGTAGATGTGGTGAGTAAACTTATTGAAGTATTAAATTTGTCTGCTTGGGAACAGGTAGGTGCATTTGTGTTAGCTGAAGAATGAATGATTCCTTCTCTGTTTATGAAATGTGTGTATGAAAACTTGCATTGCCTATTTCAGCAATTTCATAGAGCTAGAGAATCATTTATCAATAGCAAACTAAAAATGTGTTTAGAAAACTAGAAATTGAAAATTAATATATTAAATATTCAATTTATTTTACTGATTAATGTGGAAATCTGTGTTTCTATTTGGAGGAGTGAATGAACATTTACAAAATCTTTAGGCATCACATTAGATGCCTGAAAGAACTAGAAGAAGCATGTATATTTATGTGCAAGATGAAGTATCCTGTATGGCATGAAATATCCTCCAAGAGTACTTCTTTCTTTCCCACTGTTAATAAAGTGTTTAATATGACAAACATAAACTACTTCATCTAATTCTACACACTTTAGGAATAACAGTCAATGGTAATAAATAGTCACAGTAATACTAGCTGACAGTAAGATACAACACAGAGAGCAAAGACCTAGCATTTTTACACCTAGGTGAGAACTTTAATGCTCTTCTGTTACCATATATGTAGATTATGGATTGTGCATAGGTAAAATCTGTTAAATTAAATATATATATATATATATTAAACATCTGCTGCAGATAAATATTTTGCTGTTATGTTGCAACTTTTTTGTCATACAGCATGAGAATGAATCCTTGAAAGCACAGATAAATTTATTAAACAAGGAACTAGAGATCACAAAAGAGAAACTTCACACTGTAGAACAGGCTTGGGAACAGATGACTAAACTAGGCAAGTATGAAAGTTATATTGCAACATTAAAAATAAAATGGTATGTCCTATGTAAAAGTAATATTTTAAAACATTTTAAAATTGATGTATCTTAAAACAGCAACAAAAAAGGTCAAAACTATTTTGTATTTTTCATTAAGTGATCTTAATTTTTTGAGGGGTTTTGGTTTGGAGAGTGGTGGTTTTTTGTTTGGGGGTTTTGTTCGTGGGTTTTTTTGAGTGTTGTTTTGGTTTGTTTGATTTTACTTATCTGTTTGACCAAAACAAAGTTTGGTAATTTCCTCTGGAAACTGTGCTACATTGACTTTTCTTGGGTTACTGGGTCAAGCTGGAACTTGTAAAGGAACATTACCTGATTTATTATTTTTAAGTGCAGTATTTTCTAACTTGAGTGTCAGTCTAAGTACTTCTTAGGTTGTCAGGAATTTATTTTTTTTTTCCTGGTTTCATGCTCTGTAAGAAAGTATTTTTTCTTGAAATTGGGGTTTGGTGTACAGTTTAAATTCCTGTAATTCAAGAACTCATTCACATCTGTTTTTTTTACAGATTTTAAATTAAATTTCCTGAAAATTTATTTACCAGCTAAATTAAGGATAAAGTGAAAGACTACATTGAAAATAGCATCAGTCTCAATAATCATGGTTGCAGATATACTCATTCAGAACTGATAATAATATTTTATCAAAATCAGATACTTTTCAAACATGTAATAAGGCAAGATAACCATGCCTCCAGTTTAAAAAAATAATACAGATTTTTTGATAAATTTTACCTGACCAGAGTTAAAGCAAAACTTGTGTTCTGTTTCATGGTGCAAATAATTTTCGTAGTTGTGTATTCCCTAATCCAAATATTTTTTAATGTAGGGGATGACAATGCCATGGACAAGGCCACAAAAGCAATAACCAACAATGAGATCTTGTCCATTTCTAAGAAAATAACAATGTTGGAAATGAAGGAACTGAATGAAAGACAGAGAGCAGAACATTTCCAACGAATATATGAACATTTAAGGAATACTGTAAAGCAAATAGAAGAACGTAATGTTGAATTGGAAACAAAATTTTCTGAGGTAAGTCTGTTGAGATTTAACATAATTTGATACATCTTAAAAGCATATTTTTGTGCTTTTCAAAAAGTATTAATAATTTTGTATCACGACTGGCAAATAAGCTTATGATACAAAATAGTTTTCTTTAAGAGCTGCAATTCTGCATGCACAGGACATTTGTAAAAAAACGTAATTTGTCAGTAGTTCATTTCAAACATTAGTTAATCTCTGTAAAACACACAATGAGCATCTTGCCAAATAGTTTGCTGTTTTTTCAGCAGACTGCTAGAAAAAAGTCTGTTCTTGACCTGTTATGTCTTGTATCTAATTCATATGATCCCTTTTATGGTAATTTTTCCTTAATTTACCAGTGATTCAACAAATGTTAGACCTTTGCATCCCTTTTGCAAAAAATATTGTCATGACTCTGCTACTGGCTGGCTATTTGTCCCATACCAAACATTATCTATAATACAGGGATAGAAGTCATGTGCTATTGAAGCTGATTATGCTTAATATTCCTGTCATATCAGTCATAATCTTGTTAGATTTTTTGACCCTGGTATTCATATTTGTAGTTTTTTACATAAAGTTTCCTACTATTAAATCATTAATTTATTATAATTTGCAGTCCTAATCTATTTATAGGCAGTTGTACACATCTGTTACCTTGCTAAGGTAATTAATGAATGTTGTAAGTGATACCCATTTAAAAACTAGTAACTAGAAGAAGTCTACTAGACATCTTCTAAACTTACAAATCTACTTCAGCATGACTTAGTTTTTCAGATAGTACTGTCTCAAATACATAAAGTGCAGATAATAACATACACCATGCTTCTTTTTTTTCTTTAGGAAGTCAGTTGTTTTATTAGGAGTGCTATCAGATTTTGCCACAACTGTATTTACTAAATTAATTCCTGAGTCTTCTCTGTGTTGCCTGATTGTTTTCCAGATACCCATCTTTTTTAAATGCTCTTTGGTTTGAATTGAAACATTGGTTACATGGTATTTAATAATCAACTTGAAAGAACAGGTTGCTTGAAACAGTATCACGTAAAGAACTACGCTGTCCTGAGTCTTGATGCTTATAACCTGTATTTGTGTTACCAATCCTGCGATGCTATCAAGTATATAAATATATCAGTAGACTGTTTATTTTCTAAAGAGTTTTACAATCTTACTCTTTTTTATTTTCTTAGTTTAAGAGCAATTTATTGCAGTAATGGTTTTAAGAAAATTCACTATTAAAAATCACGTTTAATTTAGAATCCTGTTATGTGCTGACCTGTGTATCTGTTCCTTTGTGTATGCAGTGCTGCAAACAAAAAGGTGTTTAAGCAGAGAGGAAAAGAAATTGTTTTCTGAACACAGCTGAACAATGTTTTGTAATGACTAGAAAAGAAAAGATACTTTTGGCACTTCTTTTTATTTGCAGGGTTGGGAGCAGTTGTGTGCTTAGGATAACATTTTTTTTTTTTGTGGGTTTTCTTTTTTTTTTTTTTTTTTTTTTTTTTTTAAGCTCACTAAAATCAACCTTGAGGCACAGAAAGTGGAACAGGAATTAAGAGATGAACTGTCAAGGAGTGTAAGTAAGGCAGTAAGTGATGCAGATAGACAACAAATCATGGACCTAGAGAAGCGTGAGATGGAGCTCAAGATTGAAGTATCAAAGTAAGTGGTGAAGTAATAAATTTTGAATGCAGTATGTTCAGAAGCATGCAAAAATTTAGGCTATATAGGCATATGTAATACACTAGTAATGTATCATGAAGTATTAGTTCTGTGGGTATATTTGCAGGGATTTTTGACACTGAAAATTGGTGATTAGGCTTGGGGAAGCAGAGAAGGGAATTGAGAATGAAACTTTTTAGTATTTTATGTCCTGAAGTGGCAGAAGAATAGAGGGCAAAGGTGTGCAGTAAAAAAAACGTGGCATTGTTTTCCTGGAGTAGGTTACTGCTAGCAAACTTGTATGTGATTTACAGGAAAATGTCCTGTGAAAAAGCTGAGAAGCAATACAGAAGAATTTTTATATCAAGGACTCTGAAGAGTATGCTGTAAAAAACAAAGTCTTCAAATGTTTTGATATGGGGAAACATGCGAAGTATCTTTTCTTAGCATCTTCTGTGTAGAAAAACTTAATAGCTTATTCAGTGGTTCCAAGTGACACAATATTGGTTTTGTTTTCTCTGCAAGGTTAAGAGAACTGTCTGATGTAGCAAAGATGCAAGTTGAAGCTCTGGAGGCACGCCAGCAATATAGAGATAAAGAAGTAGAATTTCTTAGAATGCAAATTTTAGACTATCAGGTAAAATTAAACCTTTATTAACACTGCGGTTTGGATTTTTTTTTCCCTGAAGTGAAAGGAAATTAAGTAATTTTACAGTGAATTAGGAAACTAGAAAAGCATTTCAGAAGGATCTTAACAAGCTGGTCTATGTAACATATGTACCCTTTCAGGAGTTTTGTATTCCATTAATTATTCCCTTCTTAATTTTTTCCATTTCTAGCTGTACAGCTATTACAGATCCTGATACTTGGGTAATATTTATTCCTATATGATTCATAGCTCACGGTTAATATTTAAATATAATATCAGGAAAGTTTGGTCGTTTTTTGCAAGACAAGCTTGAAGATTTTTTGGTGGATTTAATATATTTCTTGGTTATTAGCTGAAATAATTTATTGGAATTTTTTTTTCATGTTCTTGAGTAGTTTGAGACCCTAAATACAACACTTCTGTCAGTTTTTATATTACCATATTTTCTAAGTTTAGGAGTACATTTCTTCATTTCTTGGTATTTTAGTAAAATGCAATTTTTAATACAATTTTTAAGATCAATATCTGAAAAGGTGTAATTCTAAAATGTGGCTATAGAAATAATAGTGGAAAAATAGAAAGCTCTTAGAGGCTAATTCTTGCTCTTATCTATGGAATCAAATAAAAAAAACCCTCCATTAACAAATTCAAGTTGAAAAATAACCTTGTTCTCTAAATTTTGTTCTTAGGCACAGTCAGATGAAAAAGTGGTTATTGCAAAATTGCATCAACAGATCATGGCCCTTCAAGGTAGTGAATCTGTTGCTTTAGGCAAATTGGAAACACTTAAATTGAAACTACGGAAGGTGGAGATCCATAATCTACGTTTAGAGCAGAAGCTTGATGACAAAGAGCAAGCCTTATATTTTGCCCGACTGGAAGGAAGAAATCGAGCCAAGCATCTGCAACAGACAGTTCAGTCTTTGCGGCGACAGTTTAGTGGTGCTCTGCCTTTAGCACAGCAAGAAAAATTCTCTAAAACAATGATTCAGCTACAGAACGACAAACTGAAGATTCTGGAAGAAGTTCAGCATGCCCAGCAGGAGCGTCGAAATGCAGAAAACAGAGCATTAGAGATGGAGTTAAAACTGAAAAGTTTAGAAGAATTATTGCATGCATTGAAGGATACAAGAGGAGCTCAAAAGGTTTGCTGTTTTACAACTCTGAATAACTTTGTTCATCTGATATGCATTTAAACATTTTAGTTCAGCCTGTTCCCTAAATGTCTGTTTTAATGTAGAACTTAATGATTTCAAAATACACTTTGTTTGCATATGATAGTCCTGGTTTCAGCTGGGATAGAGTTAATTTTCTTCTCGATAGCTGGTGCAGTGCTGTGTTTTGGATTTAGTGGGAGAATAGTGCTGATAACACACTGATGTTTTAGCCGTTGCTAAGTAGTGCTAAGTGAAGGACTTTTCAAGTTTCACATGCTCTCCCATGCTGCTTCCTACAAGAAGCTGTGAGGGAGCATGGTCAGGACAGCTGACCCAAACTAGCCAAAGGGATATTCCATACCATGGAATGTCATGCTGTGTACATAAACTGGGGGGGAGTTGGCTGGGGGCTGCTGACTGGGGACTGGATGGGCATCAGTCAGCCAGTGGTGAGCAACTGTATTGCTCATCACTTGGGTTTTTTTTTCCCTTGGGTTTCACTCATCTCTCTCCCTGTTCTCTTTATTACAATTATTGTCGTGTGTTCTCATACAACATATGTTGTATGTTCTCTTCATTACAATTACTGTCATTGTTGTTGTTTATGTTGTTATTATTTCAGTTATTAAGCTGTTCTTACTTCAACCCATGGGTTTTACCTTTTTCTGATTATCCTCCCCATGCCACCAGGGGAGTGAGCAAGCAGCTTTGTGGTACTTAGTTGCTGGCTGGGGTTAAACCACAACAGATAGCTATCATTTTCTGGGTTTCTATTTAAGAAAAGTAATACATCATTAGCTGTTTGCGCTGTAAGTCAGCTTAGTCAGTTTTTCTAATTTGCTTTTGTGCCCAATTAAGTGGCATAGGAAGTAGAGGTTAACTCTGATCTCAGTTATATTAAATTTAATTAAATTACAAATTTATTATGAATGAAATTAAATTAAACAGAGAGTAGCATTCTGAAGCTCCACGAGCTTGCATTGAAATCTTCACTACAAATCTGTGTCTTTTTTAAATAAATGCATGGGCAATAATTTAGGCAGCATGGTCAGAAATGTTATTATACTCATGTAATTCTACTCGGTCATATTTTGCTATTGTAAACAATGTTCCCTTGAAATTTGAATATGGCTTTCTCACTTCTCTTCCAGATTACAGTGTATTATTAATATGGTTATATCTGTCAGGACTAAAGAGGTCTGCATGTAAGCAATAGTTGCAGCGCTCTGGGCATGGTTTTGTTTTAAACCAATTCTCAAATGATTTTTAGAGCATTTTGTCATAAATACATCTGTTATCCTTACTACATGTGCATTTTTGAAGACAAATTTCTAATGGTTTAGAAAATCTTGTGCTGTTTTAAAAATATGAACACTTCATGCATGCTTTTTTTGTTTGGTCTGGACAGCTGTATAGGGTATAGCTTAGGTTGGGCACTTGGAAGTGGTTTGCAGTGCACTTCTCTCAGTGTAGGGGGAACCTGTTTCCTCTCCAGTTGTCTGCTGCAGTTCTCGGTCATTCCTCTTGCAGTTCCATACTCTCGCCATGCCTCCTCACTCAGGAGAACTGAAGAAGCTTCAAAAGGCAGAACGTCTTTCTTCCTGTTGGTTTGATAAGTGCCACGTATATAGTCGGCCTGTGGGCTTCCTAAATTGTAATACTGTGTGTCGTTCATCATTAGGTAATTGAATGGCATATGAAGATGGAGGAACTCCGTCTGCAGGAACTTAAACTTAATCGAGAGTTAGTCAAACAAAAGGAAGAGTTGAAGTATTTGCATAATGTAATTTCTGAATATGAACATACAATCAGTAATCTAGAAGAAGAAATTGTACAGCAAAACAAGGTATGTACTTCTGCATGCTATTAGAAAAACAGCCTATTTCTTATTTCGTTAAGTGATTTTTAAAGAAGAAGATTCTTCCTAATATAGGTGTTTGTATCTTGGTTACATAATTCTTTTTTATAGCACATTTGAGTATTTTACATTTTGGTATCTCTTTTTTTTCTGTTTAAATTGGTTATAAAATTCCTATTGCCTTCAGTAAATCTTTATCAAACCTTTTTTACAGTTTCATGAAGAAAGGCAGATGGCTTGGGATCAGAGGGAAGTAGAACTGCAGCGCCAATTAGACCTGTATGATCATCAACAAAATGAAATACTTCGTACAGCTGTAAAGGTACATGCACTGAATTAATTAAAAATAGACTCATAAGCCTGTTTTTCAGAGCTGTCAGTTTACATGAATATGAATCTTTCTGTGCAGTTAGAAGAGGCTACAGGGTCGGTTCCAGATCCTACTTTGCCACTCCCGCAACAACTTGAGTTGGCTTTGAGAAAGATTCAGGAGCATATTCGAACGATCTTGGAAACTAGGGCAACCTGCAAATCACTGGAAGAGGTAATTAAATGTATAAACTATCATATAAAGAGGCAAAATTTTATTTATGCCCTTTAGTGTTTTATTAATAGAGTAAATGCCTTTTAATAAATGTCACTCAGATGTGTCTAAACCCTTAGAAGTATTTAGCATGGAGAAAATGTAAATAATATAATCACAGCATGACTAAAATGAACTGGGTTTTCCATTGGAACAAATTATTGGGGAAATTTTTTGAGTATTTTAGATTGTTCATTTAGTGTGGTAAGATGCCCTTGCTGTATGAAATTCAATTAACGATAGATAGTTAAATTTAGCAAGTTTTACATTAAATTTAACAAGTAGCCTAGCAAAATCCTTTTATCTTGGTTTGCTAAATTGAAATTCTGTTACAGAAAATACTTTGTGGTTCTTAAGAAGTTTGAAAATTGCCAGCTTCCTAATTTGGTAGCACAAAATGAATTGCTCAAGTGTCTTGTTCCAAGCAAATAATATATAAAGGCACAGTAATAATACTCTGGGACTTTTTAAATCTAATAGTAATCCCATACAGCCAGAACTGAGTGCAAAATGTTTTGTGTTTATAAGTCCATGTAGACAAATCTTTCTGGAAATGCAACATTTGCCTTTTGTTGTAGAAATTAAAAGAAAAGGAAACTGCTCTATGGAAAGCTGAACAAAACGTTTTATCAAGAGAAAAAGTTATAAATGAACTAAGACTTCGATTACCTCCAACATCAGAAACAGAGAGGATAACGGCTAAAGCAGGCAAACAAGAAGATGATCCAGAGTACCATCATGCCATAAAAACTGCTCAACAAACCATTGCAAATATGCAAGCAAGATTAAATCAAAAAGAGGAAGTGTTAAAAAAGTACCAACATTTGCTTGGTAAAGCAAGAGAGGTAGTTAAACTTTTTGCACAAAATTTCTTCCATTTTTAAGTTGTGTTAGTTGATTACTTATCTTATTGCTAGTTAAATATTAAAAAGTTTCTTACCTAAGGGAACAGAGATAATTAGTACTTTTTTATGTAGACAGTTCATGTAGAATTTTTTAACTTCTTAAAATACGAGGCTCACTCAGTCAAGGTTATGTACATCATGTCTGTCTAGGAATTAAAATACTGTGACAGGAAGAAAGTTAAAATTTTTCTGTGAGAAGTGGTCTCAGTATGTTGTATATTTATATAAGATTTTCCAGTACTTGCAACAATGAACTCTGGACTGCATCTTGCAGTGAATTTGGAAGGTACAGTAAGGACATGCATTTATGGAAAATATGCTTCTTAAAGCATATTTTAAAGCATAAACAGTGTATGTAAGCATACTTTATATTACTTAATCATACTTTATATCCTTTATTCTTTATGCTCTTAAAGCATGTTTTAAGCCTTGTGTCTAAGAGGTACTTCAAGACTAAAGATGCATCAGTTTTAGTGTGTTTGGATCAGGAGCACATTTCCAAAGCAGGCTTTCTGTCATCTTCACTCAGTGTGCTTTGGTTAATAGGTGTAGCCATTTCTTCTGGGAGAAATCTAAGTCTTTTTGGTTTGAACTAAACCAGAAGGTGCAGTCTAAAAATGAGTGTACTGTGCTCTGTCTGCTAGCAGACATTCAGTCCACAGGATCACACTGTAGTCCAAAGTAAATAGACATGAGAAGTACATAGCATGCATATCGCTATCCATATTGATTGTTGTAGGTGGTGGGGACCAACACAACTGTTTTGCTCTCCAGCTCTTGTCCTGTGGCACTGTACTACTTCCTGCATAGCTTAAAACTGCAATAGTAGATTTTTTTCCCTGTGGTGTTAAATGGAAAAAAATAATCATTGATTATTGCAAGAAGAAAATAATTTTACAAACTGCCAGAATTAGAAGAAAATTTGTGGAGCAATACTTAGGCAGTGAGTGAGCAATCAACATGAAGGTACTGTAATTTCATGACTTTCTGGAATAGTGTGCATCAGTAGAGTTATATTTTTATTTTGAACAGGAACAGGAGGAAATAGCAAAGAATCACGAGGAAGACCTTAGAGTTCTACACCAGAAGTTAAATGTGCATATGGACAATTCCGTTAATAAATTAAAACAGACTGCTTTGGTGAGTTATGTGCATTTGTGGGGTTAGTGAAGTTGTTCCCAAGTTATAAAAATTGTTGCTCAAAAGAACAGTTTTGCAGTCAAAAGTATGTGATAAATGATGACAGGCAAAATAAATGGCTAGTTGATACAGAATTATTGTATTACTATTGAGAGAATTTGCAAGAGATGGTTTAGAAGTTAAGCGTAAAAAAACAAAGTTACCACTTCAATATATATAAGCATTTTTCAGATCATCATCCTAATTTATGGAGACTTTTAGGACAGAGAAGTGTATTTTGTTTCCTATTCTTTCCGTTCAATCTGTGTTTATGTTAAACTAACCCATTTCAATACAAATTTTCTCTTGATACTTTATGATAAGGTGGAACCTGTATTTAACTGATTATTCTGTGGATCATTAGATGCACAAAGCTCTTTTCAAACCAGGGTGATCTCTTTCTCTGTGGACTAAGTCATATCTCAGTAAATAAACATGTTGGATATTAATGTTTGGTTATATTCAGGATTGAGTTTAAAATGCATCAGTAATGTTTACCTTTGATTTAAAGCTTAAAATGTTTTATCACAGGCTTTTTTTCTGTTTTACAGGAGTTAGGGAAAAAGACTTTATCAGTTTCCAACAGCAAACATTTTCTCTGCTTAGCTGAAATGGAGCAAACTGTAGCAGAACAGGATAATTCTCTTGCTTCACTTGTTGTAAAATTAAAGAAAACATCGTCTGATTTGGAGAAACAAAAACAAATTACTTTAATGAAAATCAAGGAATTTGAGACTATCAGAGCCTGGTAAGTTTTTAGACTGTTAACATAAGTCGCGCATAAGCCACTTGGATTGGATCAAATCAATGGTGTATTGCTGCTACAGGACTAGTCTATCAAATTAAACATGTTTTTACTGAATTTAAGATTTGGCTGAAAAAAACTAACTCAAAGTTACTATGGTTGGTAATTGTAAATTATTTTTAATTTGTAGCTCTTCATCAGGGATAATATTGAAAAAATGTGGGTTGGAAAGACACCTTTCAGTTGTTAGCTTTGTGCCATTCAGTGAAAAATAAAGCGTTCGGGGAGTCTTGGTATGAGAGTTGTCTTTAAGCTACTGTGATATGTGCTGGTTTGTGTTTGTTTTGGTGGGGGGGGGGGGGGGGGGGGGGGGGGGGGGGGGGGGGGGGGGGGGGGGGGG
>JAVJGJ010000057.1:42550242-42573171 GCA_035590215.1 Microhierax caerulescens | reverse complement strand
TTTTGTTTAAGCTACTGTTTTTTGTGCTGGTTTTTGTTTTTTTTGGTTCCCCGCCCCCCCCCCCCCCCCCCAATACATCTATTTAGGCTTTCTGCCTAACAAATTTAAACTCACGAAAATTTAACCCCTGTTTAAAAGGAGAAAAAGTATGATGTTTTCTTTAAAGGCCAGGAATTAGAATGAACAATGCTCTAATCTCATTTTATTGATGATTTTGAGTAATTTTCTTACTAAATGGAAGCTGCCTTTGCGTCAGTCTTTTGCTGTTTCCAAATCTGTGTGTCATTTGCTTTAAAAATAATATAACACCATGCCTTTTGTTATTTATTTGCATTTTGCTAACTTAATTATTGCAGTGCACCCTATTAATGCAGATTTTTTCATTAGGCTTCAGGAAAAGCACACAGTTGACGTGGATCAACTAAAAGGTGAAATAAATGAGTTAAGGAACATGTTATCTCAGAAGGAGAAGGAATTAGCAAACGTAAAAGCTGAACTAGAAGTCAAAAAAGAAGCAAATAGTAGAGCACCCACAGCAACAATGAAAAACCTGGTGGAACAGCTGAAGAGCCAATTAGCCATAAAAGAGAAGCAGCAGAAAGTTAGTCAACAAAAATTAATCCCTATGTCACATAAATGTTTAATGTTGCTTAATGCTTAAGAATTCTATGTATAGTACAGCAGGAGGTAGAATATAATTGCATAATATAATACAGTACAGTTGTTTTTTTCTTGGTTTGTAATGTGCCTGTTTGCAGCTTCTTCACTTAAAATAACTTGAATTTATTATTTTTAGGCTTTGAGTAAAGCACTTCTGGAACTCCGAGCAGAAATGACTGCTCATGCTGAACAGCAAATTATTTCTGCTGCATCGCAAAGAGAAGCAGATATGAATGTCCAGGAGATTGTTGACAGACAAACAAAGGAGCTTACAGTGAGTACTAGGTAAGACCATTGTACTGCAGTGCTGTATTGTTGATAATCCTGATGGGGTTTGCTGTTTTGATTGTTTTCTTCTAGACACAGATAGAGGAATTAAATAATCAGATTACAAAACTTACAGATAACCTTAAAATAAGTAAAACCAGGGAAAGTTCTTTGTCTCATGAAAGAGATGAGTTGAACCAAGAACTTCAGAGGAAACAAAAAGCATTGGCTAAAATGTTGAGAGAAAAAAATGAAATGGAAAAAGAAAATGAAGAACTGAAGAAACGGATTAGGAAGCTAAGCAGTATCATTCAGGTAAAAATGATTTTTGAAAATGTTTGATCTTGGTCAAATTTCTGCATAGATGTGCTGGTTTTGAGGGAAAGATTAAGTACTTTTGGCAGGCATTGGGACTTAAACTTGGTTAAAAAATTTGGTTTTGCTCATCAGCTGCATTACATCAGAGCTATTAAATTTTACTGTTGGAAGCATGCTTCAAATAAAAGGAAGAAACTGAGAGTAACTTACTCCTTGATATATGTTTGAAAGAATCTGAGGAGTTGAATTACCATTTTCAAAGCTTCTTCGAAAAATGGAATTTTGTGATCTTCCTGGCTGTCCTCATTTCCCCTTTAAGAAGAAAATAAGAGGATTTACAGTGAATTGGCTAATTTTATTTTTTTTTTTAATTCAGCTACCTGCTGATTATTCAGTTCAGAATGAAAAGTTACATTCCAAAACTTTTAATAATTGAAAGATAATTTTTAAAAGATCATTTAGGTTGTAAACTAATTCTAGCAATTGGAATTAGAATCCTTATTTTTTGAGTGGAGAAAAATATTCAGGTAGTGGTGAACTTTAAATTTGTAAAAGTTTGTAATTTTTCAGAGCAAAGCTGATGAAGAAAATCTGATAGATGCACTTCAGAAAAAAATTAAAAAGTTGGAAAATGAACTTGAGAAGTGTGAAGAAACAGAAAAAAAAAGTGTAAGAGAAGACAAGGTATGTGATATGATCTATAGATCATGGCTTTGAAAGACATCATCAGTCTAGGTCTAGGCCAGGGGTCCTCAAACTATGGCCCCCCAGTGTCCTCAATCCACCCCCCCCGGTATTTACAGAACACCCCCGCCCCCCCAACACACACACACACACACCAGGGGTTAGGGGGGGAAACCA
The DNA here is from genome assembly GCA_035590215.1 of Microhierax caerulescens. Lineage (NCBI taxonomy): Eukaryota > Metazoa > Chordata > Aves > Falconiformes > Falconidae > Microhierax > Microhierax caerulescens. The sequence continues at coordinate 42,571,065 of JAVJGJ010000057.1, read as the reverse complement.
AGCAACCGCAGATGACTGCCTGCCACTTAATCTGCGCGCCGGCCCCCTGGTTAAAAAGTTTGAGGACCCCTGGCCTAGGCGGTTTAAGCTCCCTATTGCTTCTGAAAAACACACCCCACCAACCAACCAGACTTGATCAGAAGAGAAGCACTTTCATGACTATAACTTCTTCATGTTTCCCATGCACTTTGTTACTGCTTTTGTTGCTTAGTACTGGTACATGAACATTTTCCTGCCCCTTTTGTAGAGTTAAAGATTCATTACAAATCTTAGAAAACTTAAGATTTTATAGGTAGCAGTGACATTGATTACATAAGGGCTGTCAAATGTGCACTTGCAAAATCAATGCAATGATAAAACCACGAAGTACTTTGGAGCAGAAGTTTGAATTATAAAAAGCGTGATGTCTGTGTAAGTGATTGTTCTTCGCAATAGTGATCATGCAAGAGGTTCTGAGCAATTGGAGATGTGTTCATCTCACCAGTTGTCTCGTTTGGGTTTTTGCTTGTTACTTTACTACTTCAGTTAACTAATTAGTGGTTTGTCACGGTAATCATAAGGTATACTGCAATATTATATCATGCTTGTAAGTTATTTATGGTACTAAATATTATTCTAGGACTGCGTTTATACTTCCAATTAATTTGAGACTTTTTAAATGCCTGTTGCATAGCATCTAGACCTTTTTCTCGAACTTGGCTTGTTTTTTCCAAGATCTTGCTTTGTGTCTGTCCCTTAATTTCAGTAACTGTTTAGAATGAAGATGGAAAAGAGAGTACAGGGGCTAACTGGAGAAGGAAAAAGTCCATTTAAAAAAAAAAAAAACAACCAAAACACAAAAATTGCTTACAGGAATTTTGACTGTGATTTTTCAGTAACCATTTGTGATCATATAGGTATGGGGTTTAACTGATGTATAATTTATAGTTACTGAATTGTAACTTCCATTTATCATAGGAAAAAATAAACTAAAATGACTGATTGTGCATCTGTGCTGCAGGGGCTAATAAACAGCTGGTGAGCTGCAGAAGAAAGATCTGCTGTAAATTGGCATAGAAAATCACTTTTTTCTTTTAATCTCTGTTCTTTACTAATGTGTAATTCACAGTAAAAGGATACATGCACTAGCACCTCTATTTTCATAAAATGTTTCCCTCCTTTTTTGTAAAATGGATATTAAATGCTAAAGAAAAATTTGGTAATAGCATTAAACTGCATCAGTTCTATACACCAGTCAGTATAGCATACTTAACCTTTCCAGCTGGGCCTGCTGTTCACCTTATATAAATAATATATGCCAGCTATGGCTTCATGTTTAAAATTGATAAATGAAGAATATGTCATTCTTGGTTTTCTAATGTGTTTGCTTATTTTGCTTAAGAAAAAAAATTCAAAAGAAACACATAATTTGTTTTACCTGTTTCACAGACCTCCAAGGAGGAAATAATTAGATGGGAAGAAGGTAAAAAATGGCAAATCAGAATGGAAGGATTGCGGAACAAACTAAGGGAAAAGGAAAAAGAAGCAGATGCTTTAGCCAAACAGTTGAACACACTGAAAGAAATTTATACCAAGTGAGTTGGTTTTAATAGATTTAGCTACAAAATAATGACATAAGGGAAATCCAAATATGTTTGCTACATAATAGTTGTAAGTTTGTTATGTTTATAAGACCGATGCCTAGAATTTTACCTTGCTATTGACATTTAACAGTATTAGTTAATTTTCAAGCAGCAGGCTACTCCTCTAGTGTCATTTCCCTTATAGAAGCCAACACAACCTTTATTAGAAGAAACTGCCTCTGAATAAAACTTATTTAAGTCCTTTATTTTGATAGTTGGATACAGCGTTCTGTTATTCCCATGAAACAAATAAGTTTTCTGAAGACAGACTGTTTCTCACCACTTTATTTTAAATCAGATTGCTAGGATTGGACACTGTGCTACTACTGCAGTACTGATGGTACTAGGATTGTGAGATGGAAGCCTTTTAAAAAAAAAAAAAACAAAAAACAAAAACGTGCAAACCCTCTGCGAGTGTTATGTTTACTTCAGTACAGTAATGGCAAGGTTTTACTGATAAAAGGTGCAGAAGAGAGAGGGAACTATTGCAGTGATTGTAGCTGTTGTTAAACTGTGGTTTGAAACTGCTTCAGAATGGCATTTATTCTTAGCAAGTCGTTCATTAATTTAAATTAAAACATAGGCAACACCAGCATTTGACATCCAAAATAATTACTCAGTTATTTTTTTTTTTTTTTTTTTTTTTTTGTCCCCTTCCCTAGGTTTGGGGTTTGGGTTCTTTTAGGTAAAGCTGTACTGTCTATAAGGTAACCTTGTTAAGCAGAAAAGGGGGTGTGGTTCAGTGAGCAAATAAATTGCAAATGTAGATTCTTTACAGCAGGAAATATTTTCTCCTGAAGAAAGCAAGTTAGCAAAGTTTTAAATGTAAATTTGCTGGATGTTGCAGGACTGAAAAAGAGAAAATTGTTCTACAGAAGAAACTGAAAACTACTGGTGTCACTGTTGACCGTGTTGTTGGTGTAAGAGCCTCAGAGACTGAAAAAGAACTGGAAGAACTAAGAAAACGGAATCTAGAATTAGAAAATGAAGTTGCTCACATGAGGTGAGAGGCATTTTGAAAGAATCTGTAAAAAATAAAATATCTAAATGAGAAAAAAAAATTGTGGAAAGAGATAGATAGTGTCTGTCAGACTAATTAGTTCAGTAAGGAAAAAAAACAGGAATTTCAAAAATCCTTCGAGTCTCTGGTCAGAAAACATAAAGCTACTTTTGAGCAATTGTGTATGTTCAGAGAATGTTCAGCATTGGTTTGTGGTTCTAAAAAGCTAAATAATATGAAAAACATCTGGCTTCTGTTATGTAAAATTATAATTACAGGTTAGAGTTGGTGAAAGTCACTGGAACTGCAAAGTTGCAGTTAGAGATTATATTCTCAATCAGTGTATCCACTAACACGGTGCATAGTGTACCTGAAAATAGAAGCTGTACGTATCTCAAAAGAGCATTCCTTTTGCCCAAGTGCGTGCTTTCAATTCTCAGGGATTAGTTGGAAGTGTATATGGCTAACACTGATCTAGAATAGCTAGTCCAGTAATACTAGAAAACCCAGTCTAGTAATCTAGGTGTTCATGGGGTTGTTTACCTTAAGGGATTTTTTTCTGCATTAATAGCTGTTTGCTTGTTTTGGCTTGATTCACTTTTTGATATAGAACACAGCAAGCAATGCCACGAGATTCTGTTGTAGAAGAATTACATTTCAAAAATCAGTACCTCCAGGAAAAGCTTCATGCGTTGCAGAAACAGTGTTCAAGAGAGACATACTCTAGACCACTGGTAAGTTAATAATGTGATCTTATTACCTAGAGGAATTGCACCTACTGAACAAAAATATTTATTATCCATTTGGCATTGTGTGTCATTTAGTAGTTTTATTTCAAATTATATGAACGATATATGAAATAGTCAGCTTTTACTGTTTTTTAAAAACACAACAAACCCAAAATGTACAGTTTCTGTGTTCTGCATGTAGAAGCTGAAATAATCAGCATCCAAGCATATGTGGAGAAATAAGGGATATGTATTTTTAAATATGTAAGTCTGCAGCTGAGAGACTACTTCTGTATTCCCTATTGATTCAAAATTTGAGATAGAGTGTTTGGGAAAATATGGAGCTGCATTTCAGTTACATTAGGTGGTTTTGTTGTGTTTTGATTTTTACAAGGCTCGTTATATTGCATTATTAGGTTATCATGATCATTCAAGAAATACGTTTAACAATACATTCCAGGTTTCTTTATTTCCTGTTCTGTTTTACTGTCTTCTGCTTTTCTTTCATGCTTGATTCTGTCTTCAACTTGAATCAGAGTACATGTGACCAAACTGAACTGACCAAGTCTGTTCCTATCCGTACCAGTAAACAAAAATTTTTGAATTCCCTTCAAAAGAAATCTATTTCAAATAGGGATGAAATTGAACATCAGACTAATCATAGCATTACTGATGGCAATGGCATAGATGAGGAAGCAGACATGCAAACAGCCATCATGCATAACGAAGGCCATGAGGCTACTGCGGGTGCAAGCACAGAAGTGTCCCCTGAGCAGCATCCTGAAGATAGTGAGAAATGCAAGGATACAGGTATTTCTAGGGAAGGACTGAAAAACCAAAGTATAGCTGAAGCTGATGAAAAGAACTGCAGTGAAAAAGAAGAAAATACAACCCAAACTGAAAATGGAAAACTTAATGAGGAGTTTGAAGGAGAGGAGAGGAAGCAAGAAATACTCAAGCAATCAAATGTTGATGAAGGTGTAGAAGAGCATGACACTGACAGAATGAGCTGCAATCAGTCTGATTCAGGGGAACCTTCTAATCAATCTAATGGCTATGAAACAGAAAAAATAAATGTGAATAATGAAATGAATCAACCCACTGCAGAGGATAAATATGAAACTTACCGAAGTTGTACAGAGGGGGTTGAAACAACCCCAGAATTTTGTGAGATGCCTGAGGTTTGATACTGTAGCAGTCCTTTAACATTTCTTCTGTATACATGATGTAGAAATAGAATAGTTTGATATCGATAATGCAGTGCTTTCCTGTGCATGGTCTGCATGGATATTGAATAGTCGCCAAGTGGTCCATAAAGCAAACCTTGTACTTTAACGATAGGCATACGTGCCAGCTCAGAAGTAAGCTGCTATTGACTCTAAAATTTTGATCCAGAAAATTTACAGATAATCTCAGTGATACATGCATTAGTTAAGAGACTTATGATGTGTTATTACTTACAGTAGGAAAAAAAATGCTTTATTGAAGCAAATACTGTATTCCTATCATTATTAGTGATTAATTAATGGATCATACAGTTAATTCCATAATTATCTAAGTCAAAACTGCTGATTATTATATTGTCAAAAGGGTTTACTGTTTACTAGTCAGGCACAGTAATTTACCATATACTTGTGATTCAGACTGGCTATGTGAGGCATGCCAAGCAGTCTTTATGTAGCAGAAGTTAATAGCCTCCATGGATGAAGACTTAAGACTGTAGGAACTAACAGGCTTAAGGATTAGAGTTATACGCTACTCTTCCAGACTTGCTCTGTGATCTGTTTGCCTTAAGTGAAATTTCTTATGCTATATGTACTATTTAAGGACATACTCTAATATATTTATTAAAATTAGATGCTGTTCTCAGGTAGAATGTCACAGCTTACTACACTCAGTAGCTTTTTTGTCTTTTAGACTTTAGAATTTATTTCTACCCAGTAGTTTGAAAGTTAATTTGGGTTTGACAGAATTTTTACTGTTTTATACTGATTTTTAAACTTCCCTTACAGTTTAAGCAAGTTTAGAAAATGTAAGAGAAGGAATTAAATTCAGAGCAGATTAGATCAAAACTGTTGATCCAACTGTCACCTGGTTTATATCTGTGAAAAATACTAATTCTTTGTTGTTCTTTATCAGTTTATCACTGGTACAATGATCAGTGCATTACGACTTAATAATAATTTTTCCCCCTCCATTTTCTTAAGACATCAGGAATCGGATCAGATGATCAATATCGAAGAGAACAAGAAGTTTTAAAGGAAAACTTAAGACTGTCGTCTGAAAACATTGAGCTAAGATTCCAGCTAGAGCAAGCCAATAAAGATTTGCCAAGACTAAAGGTAACATCTTTTTACCTTCAGTCGTCTTTACCCTGGCACAGGTTAGGGGATTGCTTAAAAAGTAATGGGTATCTTTTCTGTACATACTGTCAGTTTTTCATGGTTTTATGGAAGATGAGAAGGTTGAATGGCTGGTAGAAATGATAGAAAATTGCTTTCTGTTTATATTTTTCAAAGTAAACCAACTGTAATTTTGTTCACCTCAATTTCTAATTTAAATAAGTTGCTAATTACTTTGTTTTTATAGGACCAAGTAGGTGACTTAAAAGAAATGTGTGAACTTCTCAAAAAAGAAAAAGCAGCTGTTGAACAAAAGCTGGGCAGTGTAAGAGGGGTGAGTATTGTTAACAGCACTTTTCATCATAACTACATGAAAACACTACCAAAAAAAAGCAATATTTTAGTAAAGCTGAATTATTTTGAATCAACCAAAGGCGAACAGGAATTGTTCTTACTTGTTTATTGTATTGCCAAAGTGCTATAATAAATTAGTGAGAATCAGTTAATAGGACCACTAGAAAGACTAGAGCTACATTATTAAATATTTGTGCTATTATGGTCTTCTTTTGTAATTTGGATTAAAATTATCTTCAGAAACATTTGTACAAAAAAATAGGAGTTAGAGCCCTACTATTGAAAATTATATTCATGTATTTACATAAATGCATTATACAATTACAGCTTTGTGATTTACAAGATTGGATATTGATTTGATGCAGGTGGTAGTGTAAGTTTCTGTTAGTGAAGTTTTTTGTTGTACTATGCAAGGTATCACAGTTAAATTTTACCCTAGCTGCTGTCAGCTATTTTAATAGAAGAATGTATCTGAAGTTACAGGGAAAAAAAGGCTTCAGCAGTGCCCGCTATCTCCCTTGCCACTAACCTGTCAAACTATTTATGTGACCGTTTAAAGGAAGCTGATCTAATAAAAGCTCTTCAGTGCCTTCATAGCTGTTTCAACGTACAAGGAAAATGAGTTCTGTGGCTGGGTACCTGGAAAAGGTTGTCTATTTCCCATTCTTTTACTTGTACCTTGCATGGACTGCTTGTGTTTCTACCTATCTATTATTAGTGGTAGCTTTGGATAAGGAAATTCAGTTTATAAAACAGTTTCATGCAAATGTTCTGAGGCAGAAAATTCAGAATCTCCCTCCCTTTTCAGGTACCAAGATCTGACAGTGGTTTTTCTCTAACTCTGCTGAGTACCAGCACAAATGTCCTAATCTCTCCAGTTATTTTAGAGAAGAAAGAATTAAGTCGGTTTTAACTTGCAAAACTTGGTTGCTCTATAGGTTTATGTAGGGCTTCAGGGAGTAAAATCTTCCCCATTTTCCACTGTACTGTGCCACTTACCTCTGTAGAAAGAAAAGGAGGTACTTCATGGGCCAAGAGCTAGAAACAGCATCTTTTAATTATTATTGATGAGGAAAATCATTGTTACAAATATATAAGAAAATAAATGCTTTTAAAGACCCTTTAACAGCTTCTTTACCTCATGCACAAACATAGTGAAAGAAGAAAACTGGAGAAGTTATGAGGGTTTTTCCCCATATTTATTTATTTATAACTACAAGGAGAATATATGCCTTGGGAAAGGGAGATTTAATCATGCTTTAAGATGCAGTTCTACTGTCACTTCAATCCAGTAGAAGTATGGTTGCTAAAAATGGGCCACCTTTTCCTCCCTCAAGCTCCCAGCTATTCTTTTTCTTTTTTTTTCCCCACTCAGACAGTATTACCATTCAAACAATTCTACAGTCTGTTGGCTAACCAAATTGCTTTAGAAGTTGTACTTTGATTTATTTCCTTAATGTTTCTGTTTAGTTCATAAAGTAGAGCATAACTGCAGCTTTCTTTTTTTATAAATGTAAATAGCAGTGGGAAAATTAGCATTAAAGTAAGATTTGGAGTATCTCAGAATGTTAAGATGAACCGTGTACTACTTTCTGCTTTTTTTCTTCCCTCTATATAGGCTGGTAGAAGTGGAAAGACAGTTCCAGAATTGGAAAAAACAATTGGTTTGATGAAAAAGGTTGTAGAGAGAGTCCAAAGAGAAAATGAAGATTTGAAAAAAGCTCCTGCTGTGGTTTCTAATGAGAAATTACTTGATCTTGAACAGGAAAATGAGAGGCTAAAGGTACTGATTTATCTCCAATACCTATATTTAGATAGCAGTTTATATGCAAGTTAGTAGGGAAATGGAGCAGCAAGCCTGTTGGCAACATTGATTGGCTCAACAGTGTTTTAACAATACCAAATACAAAGCCTGTAGAACAGAAAAGCAAAACTTAATTTTAGTATAACATAATGCATGATTTATGTAAAGGTATTCTGTCCTTAAGGATATCTTTAAGATGAAACATTATGCATTGTGCTGGGTAGCTGTAACTGTGTTTTAAAAATGGAAATCTGAAATTTTCAGCTAAGCAATGTACATGTGCTTTAACAAACTTTGTTATTTAGTCTGAAATGGAAAAAATGAAGCTTCATTTGAGGGGCGAGCTGAGTATGCATTATGAATCTAAAACCAAAGGAATGGAAAAAGTCATTACTGAAAATGAGAGGCTGCGTAAAGAACTGAAAAAGGTATGATTATTGTAATTCATCCCTTTATTTCCATTAGTTACTGGCTTGTTTGTTTTTATTTCTGAATGGTTGATGTGGAATGGACACTCTTCTAAGCACTGATACCGCTGTGATAGAATTTTTAGGTATATGTGGAGAAGAGACATCCAAGAATCAGCCCAAGAAAGAACTTGGAAGTTGTAGTGCTAGTGATCTTGGATGCACCGTTTTCCTCTAAATCAGTACTGGCCCTGTGTCACCATCATGATAGATAACCCTGTGCTGCATGTGAGGTTAAGTATTCCATAAAACTTTGTTTTTATTGAACAATAGGAAGCTGACAGTGGAGAGAAGCTACGAATAGCGAAGCATAACTTGGAGCTATTAAATGAGAAGTTAACTGTACAGCTGGAGGAAACCATTAAGAGGCTAAATTTGGCTGAGAGCCAGTTTGGCAGAGCTGATAGCAAAAGCTGGAAATCCGTTGTAACAAGGTAGGATTGTGAACAAAGTAAGGAAGGATAAACACAAGTGTTAATTCCTCTTTAAATATTAGCAATCAAATTTGACTTTCATTTTTGTAATTTTTCTTTCCTCTTTTGAAGATAGTTTTATATTACCCATATTGTATTTTCTGATTCTGTTTCAGTATGTAGAATCAGTATACAGGTCTCTGAAGTGAATCCAGCAGAGATCTAGTGTCCCTAAGTACTAGCCTTGTTAGCCACTTCTATACAGTAGCTAGTTACTTATCTCCCTTCTTCAGATCTGCTGTAGACTTCTGGATAATTCTGGTAAAGGAAGTATTTTGTGTGCCTTGCTACTTAAATGTATTGTATTTGTGCTCTGTGGAATGTCAGCATTTTTCCTGAACACAAAGTATTTCAGTGTCTTACCACATGGATGACAATCTGAAACCAAAGACTGGAAGCCAGCAATTTGCATTTTCTAGCTTGGATGCATTATGTTTAACTATGTAAATGTGCAAAGGTTGTGTTTGAAAACCCACTGGGATTTCTGTACTCCTTAGGACATGTAGGCATAGCTAAAGATCCGTCATGTGTGTTCTGAAGGTTAGTTGCAGTCAGCCAGTTGATTCTGTTACCTGTAGAAGAAGGGAGAAAACTTGGAGACTAGCATGATTATCTTTTCCAATATATAAAATGAAGTGTGGGAATTGCTGTTTCTAGATTTTTAAATAAAACCTCAGACTTTGAAATCAGCATAAAAAATAATTTTTGGTTTGGTAATAACAATAGATGTTTGCAACTTTTTATCGATATAAGTAATCTGTTATCTGAAAGTTACCTATCATGGTAACAAACTAAAGAAAACAGTTTGATGACACCAATTTGTGCTTTGCAACTTAGGCATACATTTTTAATTTATCTGTACTTCCACAACTAGTTCAGATGCTTTTCTATGACAGCCTATTTATACAGGCTGGAAGTCTGAACTCTGTCTGAACAACTTTAATTGCATTCACTTCTTTGCTAGAAGCAAGCTGTTTAGTTCAGTGTTTTGTGGTTTGCTTACGGGAATTACTTTGGCACAGTCACCACAAAACCACTGTCTGTCTAAAAAGCTATTTTTATGATAAAGATATTTTTATGGTGCTATTACATCAGTTTTCAATAATGAGCTATGCACCAAGATGCTAGTTGTATGTCACACACAGATTGATATAGAATATAGTTTGATAGAAGATACATTCACATGAAACATGCCTGCGATTCATCAAAGTGGACAAGGAAGGAGAGTTTTACCCTCTTGAGGCAAGAGTTCTTAATTGGGTATCGCCTCTTGTATGCTGTATCTCAGAAAAGGACAAAATGAAACAATGCTTATGCTATTGACATAAACAGTCTGTCCTGCATAAGGATGGAAAAAAGCAAATTTTTGTGAAGAAAATTTAGTCCTGGACTCATGGGTGACCTCAGGATGAAATAAAATGACATGTTGCAAAAGTATTCTTTAGTAGTTGTAAACAGAGATGGAAGGTATCTACAAAAAGAGAACCTGTGACAGCAACCTTAGCAGGGCAGAAACTCAGCTGGTCGGGAGACTTGTCTGATTTCATCGTAGGTCAGATCACAGAACTAAAGGAAAAACTATATTCAGACTACTGAGCTGATATGCTGACTGTTAAGAGCCTACCATCTTTGCTGCTGGCCACCTTCTCCTGTGGCTGGCAGCCAGTGTTGCCCTCCTTCCTTACACTAAATATGGCCGTCATCTGACCTTGCATAGAGACATTTTAGTTAGGGGGAAGGTAAAAAAAAAAAAAAAAAAAAAAAGGAATGGCTTTCTGAAGTCTCAGTGAGGTGAAATGGCTCAGCAATAGGTCCGAGAAGCACTAGAACTCCCCCAAGGAATCCTGTGGGAGCGCAAGACTGGGAAGTGAGTAACATCTTGGACATCAGCAGACAGACTCTTCTTCACCTTTTTGAAAAACATTAGTTCGTAGAGATAGGTTGTTGTTTATAGATAGATATAAAATACATGGTTGTGCTTAATTGTACTTGCCTATTTCAGCTGGCGTGAAGAAAAGCTGTTATTTGCTTTTACTTTAACATGATTTTAAAGTAAGTAAATAACATTTAGACATTACTGCCCTAGAAGAGCTCATGGGGGCACCTTAACATGCAATCCACCTCACCAGCACATTTTCCAAAGCATGTACATGGTAATAGAAAGAATTTATTAGGACAGACAAAGGAAGGCTCTCTGGCAGGTAGCAAGATGTTGGAGAATCTATTGCTATCTGAAAACGCACTTCAGATGGGAGTTTGGACTACAGGCTCTCCAGGGGTACCTTCAAACCAACATCTCAATGATTCTACAAAAAACTTTTTGTAGCCTTGTGTGGCTTAAAGCAAAACAGAATCCTCCCCAGACTGCTGTTACTCCAGGGTAAACATAATTTCTTGCAGAACATTTTTGCCCTCGAAGTCTTCATCTTCTGTATCTGTATTAGCTCTTTTCCCAGTACATTAATTTATTTCAATAAATCAATAAATTGTAAGAAAATACTGTCAAAGATATGACACTGAAGTAAGACCTAACCAGTGTGCACGCTGCATCAATAAGACACGTGCATGTTTTTAGCAGGAGGTAGTTTGGGGTTTATGTGCAATACCATAAAAAGACTCCAGTCCCCCTTTAACGAAGTGTAGACACAAAGATCCACAAAACTTTAACATTTGGAAAAGCTTTTATTCTAAGATTAAAAATGTATTCTTCATTATGCTTCTTTCAGTTCACTTATAAATAAGACCAGTGATTATTTCAAGGCGAATGTCCCAAACATACTTTAGGGTGCATTTTATAGCATTTAATCTCCTAAAGATATTTTAATCTCTCTTTCTGCAAAAGTATTAGCTTTTGCTCTTATCTTTTTCTGAATACTACCAGGATGCATGAAACTAAGGAGAAGAAAATGGAAATGGCTATTGCTAAAAAACCCCAAAGCATTACTGACCTTACACGGCTGCTTCAGGAAGCAACAGAACATGAACACGATGCTGATAAAAACTTGCAAGATGTAAAAGAACAAGTAAGTAAAATATAGCCAGATGACTCTGAGAATATATTGCTTAATATTAATTTCTTTCTAATGTCTCTGTTGGGAAAGTCCATTTTTTTCTCTAAGACATGCTTTTATAGTTTTGGGTTTTTTTAGTCTGAGTCACCATCACTGTACATTTACATATTTTGGCCAGTTAATGAGGTTTACCACATATTATCAGTATATATTCTTGACTTGCAGTCTTATGGGAAAATTATTTTTTTTCTACTGTACTTTCTGTAGGGTTTTTTAATTATAGTCTTATTGATCATATGAAAGCCTGTAGGTACAGATGCTTCAAATGGTTTTAAAGTCTTTCCAGCTTATTCCACGGAGTGAGTTTGCTACAGGGACTTCTATCTTCTTTCCACATCTTTTTGGGGTGATTGACTTTGCCATCCTAAAGGACATCTTCATGCCTATTTCCAATATGTCCTCTTAACATGCAGTCCCTAGTAAGTCTTACAAATGTTATTTCACACATGGAGGAGCTGATGAATTTTAAACTCAGGTACCTCTGAAAAGATGTATCAAATTTTGGCCTTTGAGTACTCCAGAGGTGTAGCCCTGGGACTATCCACCTAGCTTATCTTACAACTTCTCATTTATTAATAAGTGCATGGTTTTCTTCCCTAGACATCTTGTACCAGCTACTCTCAGTGTGCTGAAAAACACAGGAAGTCATATATATTATGTAAGCAAGTAAATGTGTTCAATAAATAAACTTGGAATAGATTCCTATAGATGACTATTTTGTTATTTTTTTCTGTTTTCCTCTTTCTAAAGTCAGCATTATTAACGTAAAGTGTATACCAGCAGAAAAATTAACACATAGATAAAATTCTTTCATTACGTGATACTACTCTGGAGAGACACAGTTCCCAGTTTCTTTAGTGTCTCAAGTAGTGATGAAAGAATGTGGTCAAGGTTAACTGTGTTTCAAAGAAACACAGACTGATTGTGGAAAAAAAAATCCCCAAATCCCTAGCATTTTAGACAGTAATAAAACAAAAGCCTATCACCAAGAGGAGCCTTACAAGAATTCATAAATAGTCACTGCATTAAAAAAATGTATATAGCCTCATATTTAAAACACTGATTTTTTGCTCCTGTATCTTCTACTGAAGGGCACTTCCAGAAGTTAACTCCCTCTCTGCTCAGGGACCTATTCTGACTTACAACTGCAGGTCGTTTTCTTGTCAGCGTACACTCTCTTGGGTTTTCATTGCAAAATCACAGGCTCTTCCTATTATGTTTAAAAAGGAACCTGGACAGCTAGGTATACAAATAAACACATCAGTAGTACTTTTAAAGCACTCTGAAGGACTTAGGCATATCATGTCCTTAAGCAGATGTATAAATTATGCTAATGCAGCTATATGTCTAACTTCCTTTCTAAACCTTTTGAATACTTTTTTTCTTCACCCTTCATAAAATATGTAGCAATGATCTGTGCTAACTTTAAAAAGGCTGTGGATAATTAGCTCTGTGGAAACTGTCAGGAGATGAAACACTTGGGGGTTTTTTTTCTCTGTGATAACCTAGTACTTGGTTACATCCTTAATATTATTTTCATTCATTTTTTTAATTCAGTATCAGAGAGAACTCCATCATAACTGTATTATTCATGGATACTGTTTTCAATGGTAAAACTATCTTAATTTTTCTTTTAAGATTGAGCTGCTCAAACACTTTCCTGAAGGTGAAAGGACGGAGCAAAGCCTCATCAGGGAGCTTCAGCTTTTAAGGTAACATACTCTTAAATAGCTAAATAAATAACCTTAGCCAGTATACAAGAAACAAGAATGATTAGAAAATGGCTATTTTAATATTTTCTAAAAATTGTTATAAAACTTCTATTTTACAGATTAACTATTAGTCAATTAGAGAAAGAAAAAGCAGAACTAGCTCACCAGGTGGAAGATTATAAGCACCACCTACACACATATACAAGTGAGAGTCCTGCAGCCGGTAATCATTTTCAATACCTAAAATAAAGACCTTCCTGTATTTTGGCCCTAAGACAATTTTTATTTAACATGTATATGCAAAACAATAATAAATCTACAGTTATTTGATTTATATTAATACCAGAGTAGTGTAAACTGGAGCAGACTCAGGTCTTGGATTTTTGAGTACTTATACAGGCTTTTCATAGAGAAGTGTTACTAAAAATCTCCCTAATTACCTTGAAGAAGATAGTGTAATCTTTGTAACAGTTTTCCCTTTCTGAGAAGATAATGTAGTTCATGCCACCATTTGCTTTATAAACCTCAAAAGACTGCTTGTAAGATGTCAATCATTCATTGAAAACCTCTTGCCTACCCCTTTTGCCTTGGGTTCCAAGCTGCCAGAGAATGAGCATCTATTTCCAGATACCAGCTCTGTGAATGATTTAAGACAACAGGCTTCCGTCCCATGGGAAAAGTAGAGCAGCACACTGCCATATGACTCGGGTGGGGGGAATTAACCCTCTTGAAATTATGAATAAAACTAACAAGGTCCTTAATACTACATTATTTCCAATTTGCCAGCACTTAGTTCAGAGAAACTGTACACGTATTTCTCAGAAGTGTGCTAACAGACTGGCCATTGGAGTATTGCATTCTGTCACAGGAACTAGACACCAGGACCTAACTTGTAAAAGAACTAAAGAAAAGCCCAGTTGACTTGAATTTTTAGTGGTTGTTGATCCCAATATTTAAACTGTTTCAGCTTTCAGGAGACGCAGAATTACTGTAACAGGGTTATTCATGTAATTGATTTTCATTACAAGTTATCATTATTTTTGCAGGACATAACAAAATTGCAGAGAGGGATAAAATTGGCAAGTTGACAGAAGTAGCTGACCTCCAGAAACAGCTTAAAGCCTCAGAGCTGGAAAAACAGCAATTAAAGGTGAGTTTCAAGGATCATTCTTGGCAAGATAATGAGCAAAATTATGGCTAGCTAAAAGGCTGTTTAATAGCTAAACTAGCATTTAATGACAAAGTCAATTTCTAAACATGACGTTTATGAAGCCTATTTTGTTGTTAATAAATCTGCTGTTTGTAGTTAGATTTTTGTGTCTTTAGATAACATGCTTATTCTCTCATCATTTAGCCTCTCAGGAAAAAGGCAAAAAAAGCTGTTGACATGTATTTCCTAAATTATGGATAAAGATGGTACTCCTTCATTCTTTTTAATAGGAAGAAACAAAAAAGCTGAAAAGAGAACTAGAAAACTGTGGCACTTCCTTTTTTGAAGAAATAGAGGATCTGAAATATAACTACAATGAAGAAGTAAAAAAAAATATTATCCTAGAAGAGAGATTAAAGCAGCTTTCTGAAGAGTTTGGCATTCAAGTGGACAGTCCAGGCAACGTTTCTGTTGATTAGACTAGTGTTTAGTATCCTCATTATTGATACAGAAAATAAAATTCCAGGGCAGTTCCATAGTACTGATTTATTTGTCTGTTTTTATCTTGGAACAATATAAGTTGATTAAAGTTACAATAGTTTGGCACATACCTAAGAATGCAGCACTGGATTAAGTCAACAGATTATGGTTAGTATTTATATACATCAGTCAAAATAAGAGTTTTACCTCTCCCATCCTCTTTGCAGTATTACATTTTAATTCAGAACAGTAATTTGGGCAATATACAGGTGTCAGGTGAAGTTAAAGCCTTGGCCTTACCATAAAAGCTGAGAAACTCTTAAAATGTGCTAAATTCCAGATCAATAAGAGTACGTAATTTGTTCTTGCTGCCTTGTGCCATCACACCTCTTAACTGCAGACTCAGGGTCTGTATGCTGGATGTCTGTTCTTACATGCCTGGTTATTCTTACCTCAATTTTAGAAAATTCAACAATAAATAATTGAAAATAAAGTTACAGTGTGTCGGCCAAACTAATGGTATTTTTGTAGATAAGTGATTTTTCATTTTGTATATTTTGTATTGCTGGATGTATACTTTTGTAGCCAACATAAAATAAAGCCAACTCAAAACAATCATGCACTGTCACCTTTATTATTTATATGGCATCTTATTTAATATGCCCCGATGAAGTTTCCTAATCTGAAAATGGGTATTATTAACCCAAGTCATGTCTCTCTCTAAATACTAAGGATCTCCAAAATAGAACTACTATACTTTTCTATTATTTACTCTTTTTGTCCCAAAATAGTGGAAGTACCTGCAGGATATAGCTTAATTAGGTTTTCAAGTAATAGCATAATGCCATAGCTTATCAGTTAAATAGTACAGTGAAAAGTTTTCCCCAAAAAGAAATTCTTACAACTTAAAACAGGACTAATCTGGTCCCACCTTCAATATGTCCTTCACTGTTACCAACTAGATCTTAAATCTGAATGTTGTAATAACTATAGAAGGGCAGCCTGTGAAACTTTTAACAGTTGATTGCATTCATTAACTAAGGACCAGCCAGTGTTAGACAACATACTTATTACACTTAATTGTAACAGTTTTCAGATATTAGTTCAAAAGTTAAAGATTTTTCATAACTGAAAATAAACATGTGGAAAGCTAGATCTCTGCTCTGGATGTCAGATCTCTTGTTACGTAAAATAAGTTGTTTAGGAAAAACGTAAAATTGTACAGTACCTAGGCTGTTGCCTAAGACAGAAGATTATTTGTAAAGAGTTCTGTGGTAGACACAAGTAAGAGGAATGCAGCACATACAACAATTAAAAGAGAAAAAACATTTCAAGCATCAAACTTGATATCTTTCAGTCTGTCAAATCTTTGACCATCCAAGTTTGAGAAATGGTGAAACAAACTCTTAGGTTCAAAGTCACAGTCATATTTAGTTGTATTAAAAGAAATAACAACAGGCTGAGAATTCAGGTATGTCTCCGCAAGCGGCCAGCGTAAACCAAGATGATGACGATGGAGCTAAAATAAAAAGACGTAAGATCAGTTTAGAGATTTCGATAAGTAGCCCAACAGTTCCCATCCTGAGGGATGTAGGAGGATGTGCTTCAATTCTAGGATCCTCTGCGTTAGGGCACTTACAACAAGTAAATGGTTATCTGAATAACGTGAGTTATAACAAAGCACAAAAGGCAAACCAGAACCACACTGTCCTCCACAGCTTCAGAAGTAATATAAACTTGTTAATTCATGAAAAATCATTCGTACTAAAAATACTTGTTCTATAAGTCAACATTACAGGAAATTGTTTTTTTAAATCCAAGAATGAGGCTTTAAAATGTTGAATGATTCCTATACAGAGAGGCAAGAAAATACTATGTTCTCAATTATTCTGTTATTAGCATAGTGCAGATAATGAAAAAGTTTTAATATGTTGTCATTGATGCAACTCACTGGCTTGACTAATTCTACTGTCACCTGATTTGCTAGAATGTTTTCTACTAAGGAAATTGAAAAACAAGACAAAAAGTGAATACCTCACAAGACTTCACATATTATGAATTATTATAGTGCTTTCCACAAGTCCATCTACATATTTACCTTGATTAAACACCCATCATGGCAGTGCCACACAATTCCTTCAACTTTACCCTCGCTGCAGCCTTCAAACCAAGACAGTATGTCATTTTGTTTCAAAGTAGGTGGGTTCTTTATTTCAAATGCTCCATGGGGTACAAGAAGATGTATAGGCTGCTTCTTGCTTCCTAATCCTATATTAAAAGAAACAAAAATCTTCCTGCTAGTTTCATGTGATAAAAGATTTTCCTCACTTCTGTTACTACACCTATCCTAAAAGACCTCTGTAAAGGTAACTTAGATACTGTAACATTGTCCTCCCTTTTAAGAGAGCAGCTAAATATTCTTTAAGTATCAAATGTAGCTGTCTCCTCCTTGTGTAACTTTTTATTTATATAAAATAAGTATGCCAGAGATTTGTACCAGCTCCCTGCTTTGTCCTTGTGGTTGTCTCTTCAGTGACCATAAAGCTACTAGCTAAATTAAATTTGCTTAAGATCACAATCAATGGCACAAACATCTTAGTTCATGAAAATCTGGCATATTTTCTTATGAATATGGATTAATACTTAAACCAGGCTGTTAACAAATGCATTACCTCTTCACTGATTTTTCAACATAAATCTTCATCTAAGAATACAGCTGTTAAAATTTTCTGTTGCAGTTCCTTTACATTCTGAGAAAATGCTTAGACCACATAGTATTTTTCCTATTCATCCCTGCGAGTTATCTTAACAGCAAACCTCAGAAGTTAGAACTCTCATGCTCATACCTAATTGGTTTTTGTTTTAAGGCTTTTAAAGGGAGAACTCACAACCAAAATTTAGCCTAAATTACATTTCCTTAAAAAATGTTTTGTAATTTTAAAATTGCAACTTATTACTAACTCTAGGGACTCAAAAAAAAAAAAAGAATAAAATTTTCCACTTTAGTGGACTAAACAGTATTTTAAACAGCAATTAAAGAAAATCAAGAAAAGGCACCAACAATTAAAAAAGCAGTTTAACGGTAATATTTACGAAAATTTTTCTGGTCAGAATATTTTTTTTAAATACTAAAGCAAAGTGGTTTTATAGTAAATCCTAAAGAATATGCAAGTGGAAAGAGGTTTAAATAGACATAAATACTCTCATGACAACTCCACTTTCTGAGGTATTTTTGTGTGAATTTTCCTTGAGCTAGCCATTTCTCTCTGTTCTAAAAAGGTTACATTACTACCTTAGAAAAATTTTTTAAAACTTATATAAATAAATTGAATAATTTTCACTAAAAAATATCACTAAATAAAGCAGTATTTAAAAACATACCATACAAACTTACCATATGGATTTGCATTAATATTAGTCCCAATAAGTTCCAGTGTTTGTTCTAAAATTTCTGATAATGGCACCGGACTGATCTCCAGAAGTCCTGGGTCAGCATGGTGTTTCAATACCAGCGCTATTTCAGCATCATAATTTACAACAGATGAGTGCCAGCAATACTGCTTACTATTCTTCTCCACAGGCACCCAACCTATGGGAAAAGAGCATTTTGCCAAAGTAAACATCTGAAATTATCAAATGCGTACTAGAACTGCACATGCATTAAGAAAAAAACCCACAGTTAACTACAAACAGAAGGAGTAACAAGAAAAAACTGTCATATCTCAGAGAAATGGCAGAGGAATGTAACGTGACAGCTGTGCCTTCCACTGAAGCCCTGTGAGTCTGTACAGTAAACTGTAATTATTTTTAATGCATCAGAAGAACAAAGCCTTTCTGTATAGTGAATGAATAGCATTCCAGTTGTTTTCTGAATATGTTAACTACTACTTTTAACTCTAGAACTAATTCTAATTCACTTGAAAAATGGACTTCACACCCCCCACCCATTTTACCTGTGCTGCATCATAGGTACCTGGCATGTGTCCATTTTCATCAGGCAAAGGACTGCCATTAGAGAACTCGATGTCCTTTGCTGGAATCCAAGTATCTGGAACAGACTTGAAATCCTCTTCAACATTCCAAACAAATTCTAGACATAAAAACATGACATTTAAGTTTTAGCAAACTGTTAGCCAATTTTGATCATCTTTCAATGCAAGTATTAAAATGCCACTACTCTAAACCTTAGTTTACAGACAGCAGTCCCAGTTTGTACAAGCACCAACATCTGGCACAGTCAGGCGGTCTAAAATTACGAAGGTTTAAAGCAGCACAGTAGCCTTTAAGTAGTTTAAAAGTTCAAAAACTAAGATTAAAAAAATAGCTACCTAAATAGCCAACATTATATTTAAATAGAGCAAGAGAAGTAGAATAGAATAGACTATTTCAGCTGGTAGTGACCTACAACAATCACCTAGTCCAACTGCCTGGCTAGTTCAGGCTGACCAAGTTAAAGCCTGTTGTTAAGGGCATTGTCCAAATGCCTTTTAAACACTGACAGGCTTGGGGCATCAACCATCTCTCTAGGAAGCCTGTTCCAGTACTTCACCACCTTCTCTGTAAAGAAATGCTTCCTAATATCCAGTCTGAACCTCCCTGGCACAGATTTGAATCATTTCCACAACTCCTATCACTGGATACCAGGGCACACAGATCAGCAATCCCTCTCCACCTCCCCCCCTCAGGAAGCTGTAGAGAGCAGTGAGGCCACCCCTCCGCCTCCTTTTCCCCAAGCTAGACAAGCCCAAAGTCCTTAGCTGCTCCTCAGAGGACATTCCTTCCAGCCCTCTCACCAGCTTTGCTGGCCCCCTCTGGACACATTCACGTACCTTAACATCAACTTAAACTGTGGCCCCAGAGCTGCGCACCGTACTGCAGGTGAGGCCACACCAGCACTGGGCACAGTGGGACAATCACCCCTTTTGACCGGTGGCCACGCTGTGTTTGACGCACCCCAGGATGTGGTTTGCGCTCTGGGCTGCCAGGGCACGCTGGTGGCTCGTGCTGAGTGTGCTGCCGACCAGCACCCCCAGAACCCCTCCTGCGGGCTGCTCTCCAGCCTCTCCTCTCCCAGGTTATACTAGTGCCTGGCATTACTCTGCCCAGGTGCAGAACCCGGCACTGGGACTTGTTAAATTGCATCCCATCAGCCATAGCCCAATGCTCCAATCTATCTAGATTCCTCTGCAAGGCATCTTGTCCTTGAAGAGGGTCTATGGCACTTCCCAGTTTGGTATCATTAGGAGCAAATTTGATAATGGTGCAATCAACTCATGCATCCAGATCATTGATACATATATTGAACAGAACTGACCCTAGAATTGAACCCTGAGGAACACTGCTGGTGCCCACTAGTGAAATCATACTTCTACAGAGTAGCTAGGAGTCATTAAAATGAAATACGACAAAAAAAAAAAAAAAAGGCACAAATGGCTTGATTTTCTGACTAACACCCTGGTTCTAAACCTCAATGAAGAAAATTTTTGCAATAAAATAAAATAATATAATATAATATAATATAATATAATATAATATAATATAATTAATATAAAATAAAATAAAATAAAATAAAATAAAATAAAATAAAATAAAATAAAATAAAATAAAATAAAATAAAATA
>JAVJGJ010000057.1:42528530-42550142 GCA_035590215.1 Microhierax caerulescens | reverse complement strand
TGTGCTGCCGACCAGCACCCCCAGAACCCCTCCTGCGGGCTGCTCTCCAGCCTCTCCTCTCCCAGTTTATACTAGTGCCTGGCATTACTCTGCCCAGGTGGAGAACCCAGCACTGGGACTTGTTAAATTGCATCCCATCAGCCATAGCCCAGTGCTCCAATCTATCTAGATTCCTCTGCAAGGCATCTTGTCCCTCAAGACAGCACCTCTCAGTTTGGTGCTTGCTGATGGCGCATTCAACTCCTCTGCTTCCAGATTGTTGAACAGAACTGGCCCTAGAACTGAACCCTGAGGAACACTGCTCGTGACTGGCCACCAGCCAGATGTAGCACCATTCACTATAATCCTCTGAACTCTGCCCTTCGGCCAGCTCTTCATCCAGTGCACTGTGAACATGCTCATCCCACAGCTGGAACCTTGTCCAGAAGTATGCTGTGACAGACCGTACCAAAAGCCTTACTGAAGTCCAGAAAAATCTACATCCACCCAGCCAGTGACCTTATCATGGAAGGGTATTGAATTAGTTAAACAGGACTTTCCCTTTGTGAATGCACACTGACTGTACCTGATGGCTGCACTATTCTTTAAACACCTTTGAATAGTACACAGTATCATCTTCTCCATAATTTTTTTCCAGTGGATCTGTAGCTCCCTGGGTCTACCTTCATGCCCTTTTTGTAGATCGAAGTAACAGTGGCTAGCTTCCAGAACGCAGGGAACTCCAAAATCCCAAAACCCTTGGCAGACAGGGGTCCTGCCGTAACATCCACTAACTCTTTCAGTACTCCAGGATGAATCCCATCAGGCCCCATGGTCTTGTGAACATTCAGCTGATACAGCTGGTCCTTTACAATTTCTATGTCCACAAATGCAAAGTCCCTGTTGCCACACCCATGGGCCTCCAATTCAGGGTACTGGGCAGCCCAAGGTCTACCAGCATTACTAAAGACTGAGGCAAAACATGCACTGAATGCCTCCACTTTTTCTTCATTTTCATTAAATTATCATCTTCAACAAGTATCAGTCCAATGTTTTCTTTAGACTGCCTCCTGCTATTAATAGACTTTAAAAAGCCCTTGTTATTTGAAACAACACTGGCCAGTTTCAAGTCTAATTGAGCTTTTGCCTTTCATGTTTTCTCCCTGTATATACGAACGATGCTGCTTTAATCTTCCTGTGAAGCCTGACCTCGCTTCCAGAGAACATATAAATTCTTTTTTCCTCTTGAGCTCCACAAGGAGTTCAGCCAAGCTGATCTTCTGCCCTGCTTGCCCTGACTTAACAACACAGTGGAACTGCCTGCTCCTGTGCTTCTAAAAGGTGGTTCTTAACGACTGACCAGCACTTATGGACTCCTAAGCCCTCAAAAGCAGATCCCCAGGGTAATCTGCTAAATAGCTCCCTAAATAGCTTAAAGTTCACTCTCCTAAGTCCAGGGTAGCAGTTCTGCTGTCCTTGTTTCTTACTACACCCAAAATCTAAACCTCAACCATTTCACAATCTCTGTGGCCAATGCAGCTACCTATCATCACATCCCCCAGAAGCCCTTCTCTATTCACAAATAGGAAGTGTAGAAGGGCATCTTTCCTAGTTGGCTTACTCAGTACCTGTGGCAAAATTACCTCCTACAAACTTTAAGAATTTCCCAGACCTGCTCATCACAGCAATACTATATTCCCAGGTGATGCCTGGGAAGTTCAAATCGCCCATGAAGACAATGGCTACTGATGCAGAAATTTATCCTAATTGCCTATACACTAACTCATCAGTGCTTACATCCTGGCTGGGTAATCGGTAGTAGACACCCACTACAATACCTCCCTTTGTTTTCCATCTCCCTAATCCTCAACCACATCATTGCTAACTGTAAGGTTGTACAATCAAACCTCCCCCTTATGTAGAGCATGACACCTCCACCTTGCTGCCCTACTTATCCTTCCTGAACAGCCTGTAGCCTTCCATGCCAGCCACTGGAATTATTCCACCAAGTGTCACTAATACCAATAAGATCATAGCTCTGGGAACTGACCAACACTTCCAGTTCCAGTTTGCTTCTCATACTGCATGTGTTGGTGTACAAGCATTTCAGATATACTCCTGAACCCCCTGTGCTCCCAGGTGCAGTGTAAATGTTCTCACTAGTCCTGCCCAACCCGTCTTACCAGCTGCAATCCTGTTGGTATTCCCTTCCCCCATCAATTCAAGTTCAAAAATCTCTTACAGTAAAATTAAGTGACATTAAAAAAACTGGAACAGGATCACTGACATTTCCTCTGTTAGACTAAAGCTGTTTTTCCAACTGAATAACATACATTGCCAAAAAAAAAAAAAAGGAAAGAAATTTCACCAACCTTTGCAATCTTCCAATGAATACAAGAATCTCTTAAACCTTTTTTCAGCTTGTTTGTTGGGTTTTCGATCCAGCCTTGCCCATAGATACGGTTGCCCTAGAGTTTCCAGAAGGATAAAAACAGTTTACTGAAATAACCACACCCTGCAGAGTACTGAAATCAACAACACAAAAGGCAAGAGATGGGTTCTCATTTGCCACGGGAGATTTCAGATCCAGTGACTAAATTCATAAATTAATTACTGGATAGGAATCTAAAATCCGTATCTAGATTCACGCCTAGTGTAATACAAAGTTTCCTTCCAATTTCAGGTAGAGGCAAGAAGCCCAGCAACCCAACGAACCACAATCTTCCCACTTCCTCCCAACCTCCATACTTCTTGTAATCCTTCCCCAGGAAATTAGACACCTTTTATCATACAAATTCTAATGTACAAGGAAGATTTACTAATAAAAAAAAAAATTAAAACTGGAATAGTTCCTTGACTGGCATGTTCACTTAAACCATACTTCAGGTATTTCAGAGAATAAATTCTGTAACAACTTTACAAACACCTCCTATGTTTACAGTAACTATCACTTTGTGGTTGAGATGTTTAGTAACCGTTCAATTCACAACAGCTTTAATCCAATAGATCATACAATAAAAGTGAAAACTAAGTAAAACAAGGCTTCTAGGCAGCATGAGAAATCTGCATATGGATCTTCCTTATTACCTTTATAGGTAGTTACATAACAGCAGGTTCCGTCCACTTTTTCAGTAGGAATTGCATTGTATATATCTGCCTCTAATGCCTTTCCAGTTAGAGTTTCAGTTGCCAAAACTTTAAATGGCTGAAAAGAAGACAGGTATTTTAAACCCTTCATCACGGCAATGTTACTGCCTTGTTCTCATATGGATTCGTGTCAAGTATTACACACTATAGTGCTGATTTCTAATCCAATCAAAATACACCCTTGTATCTTCAATACATGACGGTTTGGAAAACGCTCTACAACAAAAAGAACATAGGCAACCTGCTTGCTAACTCCCTCCCTCTTTTCCATTCTTAATTAGTGTTTAGGAATTACTTTGCCTTCCACTTTAAAAAGAGCATATGAACTAGATGCATTCCAGTCCAACACTGCAATATTTGGAGTTGTGCCTTCCTGTCAATGGCAACAGAAATTCATCTAGTTAGAGGTCTAGAGCTAGACAGGAAAATGCCACCTCAATCTGTCCCGACACTGCCTTTTATGTCTTCAGAAGAAATAACTTTGATTGAGCTCGCTTACTTTCACCTTGCTACGTAGTCCAGGTCTTACAGCTGCAAATGAATTCTTCTGTCATAAGCCTAACACTTCTTTGATCACAGAAAGAAAAAAGCAGACCAAAAAAAGAGAAGCTTCTTTTTTCCCCACAAGGCTCACAGAGAGGGACAGCAGGATTGTTTTAGACAAGTTCCCAGTGCAGTCGTGGTGTTCCAGCCTCACTCCTCACCATGACCTCCTGGCCTCTTCCCAACGCTTAGAAAAAGCAAACACCAGAGTGAACCCCTGGATGCAGATGGCAGGAAAAGAGTGGGACAGAACCGGAACGGCACCCAGACTACCTTTCTTTCCTACATTTAAGACGTGGCGAGGTCAGCCCTACGGAAATCTCTACCGTGCGTTTCGCTCAAGGTCTGAGGCGAAACCTCTCGCCACTGGGGTGTCCCCCGCCACGCCGCCACGCCGGGCCGGGGCAGGTACAATAAGGTCGCTGCTGCTGCCTGTCCCCCTCGTTCCGCTCCGCTCCGCCCCACTGTGCGGCACCGCCACCCCGGGCCCGCCACTACCCCGGGCCTGGGCCTGGGCCTGAGCCTGAGCCTGAGCCCGGCCCCGGCCCGAGCTCTGCCGCGGGGAGTGCATCCCCGTCTGTCTCCCGCCGGCTCCCCGCTGCACGGCAACCTGGCGTTCCCGCTTGGTCGACGGCTCCTCCTTCACTTCGGTCACGAAGAGACACGGCACCTTGCGCTGCACCGCGCCTCGGCGGCTCATGGCCCCGGCCTCCCGCTCCCACCGCCGGCCCGGCACCCCGCGCCCCGCCAGAACCGCGCCTGCGCCGCCCCGCCCCTCCACCGCGGGGTGCGACGGGAAATGGAGTCCGGCGCCGCCCGCCTGGCGGGAGGACTGCGACGCACCGTGCGCCAGGGACGGCGGGGGGGAGCGCGCCGCGCCCGATTCTCTTCAGCAGCCGTCAGCGAGGGGGGGCGGTGCCGCGCTGCGCCGCCCAGCCCGGCCGCGGGCAGGGGCCAGCTCCGCTTGCGGGAGCGGTGGCTCCCGCCCTGGCAGGGCCCCCTCACCCCGGGCTGAGGCCGCTGCGTGTTGCCCGGCAGCGGCGACGGCCCTTAGCCGTAATCATGGAACCATAGACTCGTTTGGGTTGGAAAATACCTTTGAGATTATCAGGTCCAGCCATTAACCCAGGACTGCCAAGTCCACCGCTAAACCATGTCCCTCAGCATTGCATCTACATGTTTTTTAAATACCTGCAGAGATGGTGATTCCACCACCTCCCTGGGGAGCCTGCTCCAATGCTTAACCACCCTTTCAGGGAAGAAATTTTTGCTGATACTCGATCTAAACCTCCCCTGGCACAACTTCAAGCCATTTCCTCTTGTCCTGTCCCTTGTTACCTGGAAGAAAAGACCTACTCCCACCTCGCTACAGCTTCCTTTCAGGTAGTTGTAGAGACAGAAGGTCCCCGTCAGCCTCCAGGCGAAACAACCCCAGTTCCCTCAGCCACTGCTCATCAGACTTATGCCCTAGACCCTCCACCAGCTTTGTTGCCAGTCTTTGCACAAGCTCCAGCACACCCATGTCTTTCTGGTAGTGAGAGGCCCAAAACCAGAACACGCTATTCAAAGTGTGGGCTCACCAGTGCCGAGTACAAGGGGACAATCACTTCCCCTGTCCTGCTGGCCACACAGTTTCTGATACAAACCAGGACGCTGTTGGCCTTCTTGGCCCCCCGGACACACTGCTGGCTCACGTTCACCCAGCTGTCAGCCAGCACCCCCAGGGCCTTTCCCCAGGCAGCTTCCCAGCCGCTCTGCCCCAAGCCTGTAGCGCTGTGTGGGGCTGGTGTGACCCAGGTGGGGGACCTGGCACTGCTCCTTATTGAACCCCATACACTCGGCCTCGGCCCATCAGCCCAGCCTGTCCAGACCCCTCCACAGAGCCTGCCTGCCCTCAAGCAGATCAGCTCTCCCCACCAACTTAGTGTCATCTGCAAACTTACTGGGGGTGCACTCGATCCCCTAGTCCACATTGTCAATAAAGTTACCCACTGGCAGTGCCGTTGCCCTGGCCTGGCAGGCTTTCCTCAGGCTGCCTGCTCTGCTTTGCAGGTGCCACACGCCCAGGCTTGGGGTGTGGATATCCTGTCCCCAGGGTCCAGGACAGCAGCAGCATGTTTTTACCCAGCCTCTCTGCCTCATTCTACAGGCTTTGAATCGGTGGTGGCTTCACCCTGGCTGGACGCTAGGTGCCCACCAAAGCTACTCTTATCACTCCCCTCCTCAGCTGGGCAGGGGAGAGAAAAGACAGCAAAAGGTCGTGGGTCAAAAGACAGACAGGGAGAGATCACTCAGCCATACTGTCACTGGCAAAACAGACCTGACTCGGGGAAATTAACTTAAATGATGACAAGCCAAATCCAAGTAGGGTGATGGGAAATAAACCCTAACCATTTAAAACACCTTTCCCAATCCCTCCCTTCTTACCGAGTTCAGCTTCACTCCTAATTTTCCTCTTATCTCCCCCCCTCCTCAGTGGTGCAGGGAGACGGGGAATGGGGGTTGTGATCAGTTCATCACAGGTTGTCTCTACCATTCCTTGCTCTTCATGCAAAATGAGTTCTTCCTGATGGTACCTTCTCCTGTGCCTCATTTATGCACAGCCAGACCACTACAAAGCAATCCTGTTTGGACAGATCTTGGCAGTGTTAACAGTTTTTTCCTATGGCTGCTCCTGCCCATTGACAGTTCATTATTTATGGTCATCATCTGCTTTCCTGAATTTTCCTTCCAGTTCACAGCTCTTGCCAGTACTCCCCATCTTGATCCCAGGGAGCAGTTTCAGTGTGTACTTAGGTGAAGTCATTCCTATAGAAATCACTTTATTCCAGTGCCAAAGTCCTAGTGGTCAGGCATGGGGTATTTTCCTTTGCAATTAGTCCTTGCAATCCATTTGAGCCATTCACTGATACTTGAGTTACAAACATATTCAGAGACTCCTAGAGAAACTAGAAGACTTCCAGTTGTTTCAATCTCTTTATACTTCTTCCCCAGCTTGGGTGTAACCACTGCTGAGCCAGCATTGTACCATTTGTGCCCATGGAGTAAATGGCACCTACTTTTCATGTACACATCTGTCACTTTTCACACTGGCAGACTAATAGTGTACAGTATAAGTGTGCTCTGGTGATTACTCCATCCAGTCTAGTGGTGGTGTTTTGGTTTGTTTTTGGTTTTTTTCCCAAGGAACCACCAGTTACATGCACTTCCGGTGTGCAATGAACCGCTGGTCCTCTTTCTTGAATTCTGCCTTCTACCTTCCTCCCTTCTCTTTGGCTTCATCTGTAACCTTATTACTCTTTAAGTGATGGCATCCTGCTTTTATGAGGTTGCAGTCCTCTGACGTGTTCATCTCCAAGTCACTGATGTCACTCAGTGTTGTAACTTTGACCCCATGTCCTGGGGATGTCAGTATATCTTACCATTTTCCAGGACTGAAATTTCATTTTCCCCCCTAGCTATTTTTTCTTAAGAGGAGTCCTGGGACCTGAATGGGTACAGAGGTGTTAATTTGGGGCACAAGTGTACACTCTTCTTTCTGCTTTAGCTGTGGCAGTGGTTTGCATGGAAGTGAGAAAAAGCTATGAACGTCAACAGTATAAGCAGTTAACAGCTAACAGTGTACTAACAGAAAGCAGCAAATGTCTCAATCCAAAGAAAGCAGTACCATGAGAAACACCTAAGTGTAAGAGACGGCATTGGTGAGAACCACCATTGCCATGGCAGATGTTTTCTCATTGCTATGGCAGGAAAATCACACCATCACCACAGCAAATGTTTATCTCAACATTGTTAAGGCAGGAAACCCACTGACTGGCACCACGGAGCAACGGGGGGAGCTAATCCTGAGAAACTTAACCAAACCCCTGTGCATGCACCCAGACGCAGGGTCAGGGGGATCAAGGGGCCTGGAGACCTCTGAGGACCACCTGACGGTATTGGGCACATGCACCATCGCCAAGTAGAAGGTGTGGTTAAGAAGAACAGCTTTTGACAACCCTATAAAAGAATAAAACCAACCAACATCGGACAGACCGTTCCCCCACCAGACTTGGAAACAAATTGGACTGTCAGGATGCCGCAGCTCTGAGGTGGTAGCTATTGCTATGAACTCTTGCATTCATTATTTCTTTTTTTCTTTTTTTCTTTCTTTCTTTCTTTCTTTCTTTCTTTCTTTCTTTCTTTCTTTCTTTCTTTCTTTCTGTCCATCTGCCCTTCCGTCCATCCTTCCATGCTTCCTTTTTCTCTTTATCTCTCATTCTTTCTCCTTTGCATTTACAAACTTGTTGTCTGGCAAATAAAGATCCTTGGCTCTTGAATCTGTTTTGAGTCCTAGTTCTGTTCCCGAGAATACAAGCAGAACCTTGCTCCAATCTTGGACCAGTATGCAACAACTGGGCGCAAGGATTTTGATTAGAAAATAGGCAAAGAGTATGATTCTCTTTGTGGTATCAAAAATGTTTTTCCAATAGCACAGTTCATATGGCAAGAATATGAATATTATTTATGCCCAGACAAATGGTTCATTCCATTTTATGCCAAAGAAACATGAGGGTGGGAGACTTTGTAACAGTCCAATTTTCCATACTTTACACTGAAGCAGTGGAGATAAAGGAAAGTGTTCAAGCTGGACAGGTCACATAGCACCTGATGTCACCAGCTGGAGGAACAGTTGGCGACCATTGAAATGTAACATTCTATACTGGCTAGCAACTGCCTTCATCAGTTCAACAAGCCTGGAGAAGGCACCACCTCCTTCATTCGTGTGTCTGTCACTTGGAATTTTGTTTCAAAACAGAAGCAGAGCTAAGGTTCTAAAGGTCCAGCTTTTCAAAGAAAGCTACTTTCAGGATAAGACTACAATATTAAGGAATCCTCTTTCTGTCCAGAAGCAGAGGTTGCAGTCAAAAAAAAGACAAATGGTGAACCAATATGAACTTGATTATAGTATTTGATTATTAAGAATTGTTGCAGGTCTTTGTTTAGTTTTCTGGTAATAATTTAAAAATATTTCCCACAGATGTTTCTGATAGGATGCCTAAGATATTGAAGAGGAAAGGGCAATAAAGGAAATATGCTATAGATCTGGTAAATACAAGATTAGTCATTCTTTCCTAAACATCAGTGCTGCCATTAGAGTAATACTTGGGGTTTTTTTCCCTCTTGGGGTGTGTTTAGGAGATTATTACAGGAGTCAGTGCCCTCACAAACACCAATCAACAAGAACTGTGTCTTCACCTCAAGAAAAGCAGCTAAAATCCTTGGAAGCTGCCAAGCAAGACCTGCAGAAAAGTGTGTACTCTTCATCTCCTTGCACAATGTTTACCATTTTTAAAATTACTGTTACAGGGAGAAACTATTAAATAGTTTGCCCGTCCTCCCTGCTTTTTTAATATAGTGACAATAAAAGATAACATATTAAGAAGAGCATAAAAATACGTCGCTGGTTTCCCCCAGAATTAGACATATATAGTGTCACACCTGCGGTGACTGGCTGCATCAACTGTAGATGGCAAAGGTCAAAATGGTCTATTAACTCTGCGTGTACTTTCCTGAGATACACAGCTTAGGTCTTTCATACAATTCTTCTTCATGATCGAGATTTATGGAGTCTAAATGTAACCATCCTAAGTTTAGGAATGTAGTTTAAATTTCTCATCCAGGCTCTCTGTTGTAAATGGAGAGACTGTCACTCTTATGGGCTATTTACTGCATCATAATGCCAAAGAAAGGTGAGATGAGTCACTTTCTCAGAGCTGCTTCACACTCTCCACTGGCTGTCTTAGGTGTCTGGAAGACAAAATATGTTGATACATCAAACTTTTCTAGAACTAATTTTAGATTAAGTACCCCCCCCCAAGTGTCCTAGAAAAGAGAGTAAAAAAAGATACTTTTTTTTGTTTTGAATGTTGAGCTTTAGCCAACATAATTAAGTTCACATAAATACAAAGTAATAAATATTTACCTCCTTTATTATGTTTCTCCTTCATTCCTGACCAAGTGGCATGACTAAAATAAATCTGTGTTAGTTCTTTACAAAGTAACAATATAATTCCACTTTAGGAGTAAGAGTTATCTTCGTAGTATAACAAGACACCAGAGTAATCAGTACATCAGACATTAAGAATTTCTGGGGAAAAAAATATGACCTGCTTCTTGTAATAAAAATGAATATTATTGTTTAATTTGCGTAAATTTAATAATTTTATGTAAAACAGATTTTAGTACAATGGTGTGCTCATAAAGAATGGGAATGGAAAAATTGTCTCTATTTCAAACCATACAAACATGTGAAGCCATGATTTTTTTGCTGATTGCTGCTGCCAGCCTAAATTGTTCAACAGAATTGGGCCACATTTTTTCTTCTTCTTTCTACATTTAACATGTTGGTATTAAAATAGTTTTGATAAGCCATTTCTGGCAAGCTTTTAGATATATTTAGACTATAGACAAGGAAAGCAGTAACAAATACATGAATGTATCTTTTAAGATAGGGCTTTATTTATAATTAGATACATTCAGAGAAAAGGATAGAGATGTTTCCCCAAAGCGTTTTTTCAGCTGAGTTCTGAGGCTTTAGGTACTACACATCAGGTGCTCAAGTTCCACTAGACAGGGTCCAAATCACTAACAAAAACTAAAAAGGAATATAAACCAAGAGGTTAAAGGAAATTGTGCTAAATTGTATCTGAAACTGAGAAACAATGGATATATTTTTCCTACAAGCAAATATACTTCTGTATCTTATAATGCAGCAACTTGGAGGAGAAGAAATACATGCTCAAGAGCATTCTGTAACTTTAAAACAACCATTCAGGTAATTGTCTGACAGAAAATTTTACAATCCAGTCTTCTTAGTAACAGTGACATCTCTCCCCACCTAGAAAATGTAAGTGATCTTAAAACTTCCTGAGCCAAAACCAGCAAGACTCTTAAGCTATGCTGCATAGATTGAAAGAGCCATTAATAGTTTGTTTGCAGACACGAAATTTTGCCTGCTAAACTAACACTGATTTCTTATTTTTTAAAACAGTACTGATAAGAAAGAAAAATACATCACTGCCTTTAAAGTGAGAGGCTTCAAGAAGTGGGTTTTGTCTTGTAGCACTGGAGAAAGCACAGTAGAGACTATGTGAGTGTCATCTGTTTGTCTCTTTGTTGGACTGCTGGTGAGGCATCTGCACCAGCCGAATGCTGATCAGCTGAGGTCCAAAGTCATAAAAGGACTCAGGCTACAAAACAGTCACAAGGTATCCTAAGGACCATCAATGCATTTTACAGCTGTCTTGAAAGCAGAGATTAGAACTTCTAACTCATGTCTCATGTTGAAAGTTTACTTCATAAAATGTTTTTGAAAGAGCATATAGTTTTACTCTAATAAATTATGCACAAAATATTTCGTGTATCTTTTGTCAACGGAACCAAGAAGACATGGAAGTGACTAGGGGAACGATGCTTAGAGAAAAAGAGATTAACTGAGTACTTCAATTTACAAGAAAAGTCTAAATTGAAACATGGAAATTATCAATTGGAAGAGCCAAAGATGATAAAATTGCAATTTTGAAATATAAGATGTAAGAAGTAGACTCTAACATTTTAAAACTAATTAAAAATTCAAAAAGTACATTCTGTGTGGTCACGTATTCAGGTCTTCAATATATTCACTAAGTTTAATATGTTACAAAAATTTGTCTGTTGAAATGATTGTTACAGACTATGGCTGTACACCCCAAGACTGATAGTAATAGACGTCCATAGAGAGGAAAAAAATCACTAAGCAGAATCTTCCCCTATTTTATTTGACAGATATTTTAAGGCACAATTCCTGATATGAATAAATACTGTTAGCTGTACTTAGCAGTTTCAAAGGACTTTCAATGTAAATAGCAATAGTAATGCATTTTAGAAAGTAGCTCTTTTGGTAAGAAAGCCCAATTCTTAGATAGTTTAGCTGTTTGCCAGACATTTGGGGCCTCAGTCTAAGCTTGATCTTGAGATTTTGCCATTTTAGCAGGGCAGCAGGACTGTGTTATGAACGAAATTAATTGGATAACAAATCTCTCAGAATTAACTGAAATATGTTTTTACACACATTTGAAACTAAATATGAAAGATTGGATAAAGACT
This sequence comes from Microhierax caerulescens, assembly GCA_035590215.1. Lineage (NCBI taxonomy): Eukaryota > Metazoa > Chordata > Aves > Falconiformes > Falconidae > Microhierax > Microhierax caerulescens. The sequence goes on along the minus strand of JAVJGJ010000057.1, from coordinate 42,538,346 downwards.
GAGAGGAAGGCTGATAAGAAGGATACTTTAACATTGCTAAATTATTACATATATGTGAATATACATCTTTGTCTCAGTTGTTTTTCCATATTTTTTTTTTGCATTTTTTCATATTTTTTTTCCATTTTTTCCATTGCATTTACCTGACCTTTAGTTATTCTTAGAATAGGATCAGTTTTGGAGGGCAGCCGTTCAAACTTCTTTCTGTAACACTGGGATCCAGGAATTACCATGGTGGCACCTATAACTGAATTAAAAAGTGTTTTGCTTCCTGGGAGCATTGCCTTCACTGTGACTGTTTAGAAGATGAGGATGGATCAGAGACCATCCAGGGTGCCTTCTAGCTGAAATGGCTCTTATCATTCTATGAGAAATAGTCACACATTCCTCTATCCTCCTTTATAATTTCTTGCATAAACCTTGTGTGGTAATGGTGTAATTTTTATTCTATTTTGAAATTTAATTTTTAATAATTTAAACTTAAAAATGTTGTAGTGATTATAAACACATATGCGTTCAGGCATCTCTTTCCCTCACTGAGAGATGAATAGAAAAACCTAGAATATCTGGTGTAGCTGAGAGTTCTAAAATGCAAAAAATCAGACAAGAAACACCTTTTTGAAATCAAGGACTAAGTGTATTGAAAATGTTCACTCCCCCTCTAATTAGACATTGGAGTTTCAAATTGTAGCACAGGACGCCTTGCAGCAACATTTTATGTGTGGTCTGCCTGAGTCAATTTAAAATCTGAATTCAGAGGGATACTGTGTCCAGTTATGTAAGGCCATCTGCCTGGCCCAGCCTTTATGTAACATTGCAGCAAGAAGAAGTTCTCAGGTGAACATCCAAAACTTTTGTTGGAGAGTATAAATGAGGACTAGAGTGGACTGCTTTGGAAAAAATCCTGTAATAGCTCAAATGACCAAAATGGGGTAACTTTTCCATGGATGGGATCCGCATGGTGTGCTGGGCTGTGGTCAGAGGCCCATTTGGTCCTGTACAAGTTGTGGCTCCCAGCATCTGACGTGTCGTACGGTTAGCTGTACTATCCTCCTTTTCTTTTTAGTGTGATCTCAAGAAAACAGCATCTTACAAGATGCTTTATAGAATCTGACCTTTCCAACTGGGGTCATAAAGGACTAGCACCTCCTGGTGCAATTTAATCCACCTCCCCACCCTGAAAAGCCAACCCCACACACCAAAGCCAAAAGAAAAAACCTTTTTCTAGCACCTTAACATGCCAATGCTCCCAGCAGAGGATCGGGCAAAAGTGTCAGGCCCAGCTCAAGGGGAAGACAAAGAAATGCAGGAGGAGAACATGGCCATGACGGCAGTACTTGGCTAATCCTGGATTGCTGGGGAAGCACAGCCTCAGGACATCATCTCTTCCCTCTTCACTGGAGTTTCCTGTAGAGAAGTGACAAACATTGTTCGCTTAGTCATCACCTGCTTAACTCAGCAAGTCACAGATACTAAGGAATACCTCATCATTGCACAATAAATCCATGGGTGGACAAGATATTAATAGTTCCTTTGAGGTTCTGACTACTCTTGACAGAAATCAGAGGAATGGAAAGGGCTTGGTGCTTTGTGTGATCAAATCCTTATTTAGTATTTCCCTTTCACAGCTTCAAAGGCACTAAGATCCACTAAAATAATAAAAATATGTGCATCTTTTCCAGATCACAGATGCATCCCCTATTACACTACTTAGTTCCCTTCTTCCTGTCGCTGTCTCTGTCACTGGAGCCCCAAAGAGGAATTAAAGGAAATTGAGGATATTCAACATTTCATGCAGTGAGGCCCTAAAGACTGCATTTCTGTGTTTTCACATACTCAGTGCATGACAGATTCCCCACACTTGCTTAAACTAACAGTGCTTGAAAATAAATCCTAAGATAATGAGCCAGAGATCAGAGGCAGGGGACTACTGATCAAGAGTTGAACTTGCTGTGGTATTATGTATGCATGTACACAATCTGCTGCTGAATTGAAAGGTGCAGGGGAAAGAAATTATTTGTTGCTTTTGCCTTATACATGTTAAAATATGCTAATGCTTTTCCAGATGGTGCTTCTGAAAGCACATCAGACATCTAGTGTACTTGAATCATATTAGATAGTAAACTAATTAACAGTGGTACCACCTGTATTTTTCTAAAAGTTTGCAAAGCTTCCAACATGAGATCCTACATTTCTGAACAAATTTATATGGCTAAATTTAAATTAATAACTCCCAGCATCTTAGTAGCACTTATATTTTAAATAAGCCATTTTATTAATTAAGGTAACAAATTCCATCTCAAGTCAACACCCAAATGAGAAAAAAAATGGTTGTTTTAAAATAAATACTGAACGAAACTTCCATGGGAATTGTAGAGGTTGCTTGAAAAAAAGAGGATTTTGACAGTTTCCTCCTAATTGAAGACATTTTCCGACAACGTCTCCTTTGTATAGCAATACTTAAAGTATATATGCATGTGTGTGTGCATACGTATACGGATCTTTTTAAAATGTGTGTCGCTGATTGAACTCGCCGTGCGGCCACTAGGGGTCAGTGCAGCCACAGCAATGGGCCCCAACGACCCCAGCAGGGAACCTTCATTAGCACGAGCTCGATGCCAGCTCTCCAGAGCTAAAGCCTCTCTGCAGCGCTCTGCGGCGGCTTTGAATTAAGAGCAAAGGGCTCAACGGGCTTGTTAGGCTTCCTAATCGCCAGCTCAGGGGAGAGGTACAACAACAACCTATATTAAAAATCGCCGAATAGGTATTTTTTGTCTTAAAACATAGTGATGATGTAACGTTATTTCTCTCTTGTCCTACAGGCTTTCCAGAAGGCGTTTCTGTTACCACCTGATCTGCATAGTCCTCACCACATCTTCTCAGGGAAAGAGTCTTTGAAAAGAGGTGTTCCCAGACTGGGAGTCTCCTTTAACCTTTCCAGTCTGGAAACCTTTTAGATAACTTTAAACGACTTTGCTTTTCAATTCTGAGGGTTTTTTTACAGGTGAAAATAATGGTAGAAACATGCTAGTGTGGTGCCTGATATTTCAGGTGCCTGAGAGTACAACTGTTACGCTTAAAATACAAGGGAAGTCCTGCTGCTTCTTTCTTCTTTTCATTTCCTAAGAAAAAGACAGTTAGGCAGAACTATATATTAAAATTTACAGAACCATTTGAGAAAGTAAGGTGAACATCCAAGACCCTTGGTTTGAGAACACATATACAGAAGACACTTTTGGGGATTTTTATAACACGTTTTGCTCCCTCTGGACAAAAGCAATGTTTTCAAAGGTTGGTATCCTTGTTGTCATTCATGCACGATGAAAGCTTATTAATGCATTTCCACTGTAAGAATAGAATGTGCTTCTTACACCTTCACAACTCCTTCTCCCCCACCACCCCCTGGAGAATCTGCAGAGCAGACTTGGAAGATTATGCTGCCTTACAGGAGTATGCACCAAGCACAACATACCCTGACATGACCCATGGTAATTCTATTGACTTCAACACAATTCTTCGTATTCTTAAAATTTTTTTTGACAGTGTATTTTGATCACAGCAGAGTGGCTTCCAAGTTTTTCATTGCAGTATGAATTGCAGCCTGCTAAATTGATACTGCTCTTGGAGATGAATGAGGATCAATTGCAAAATACAGCAAGACTTTAACTTCTGAAGTGAAATTTGCAAACTGGACAAATATAGTACAGAATTGTAGGAGGAACAATAAATTGTGGAAATGTGACAATCACTTGCAAATTAGATAAAAAATGCCTCGTACCAGCTATTTCAGTTGGCCAGTGCCAGTTGAAACCTTTGTTGTATTGGCATAAGAAGCACCTGATGGTGAAGGGAAGACAGAAGTCTTGAATAGCTTATGCTCTGAAGTACCAAACCATTAACATTCAGAAATGAAATCTTTGTTTTGTGGGATTATTTGTTTTATTCCATTATGGTTACATCTGTAGGTTTTCTCATAGGCCAAAGCACACGTCAGCAGGAATAGTGCCAGTATAGCTTGGATGAATGGACTGCTGAAGTAGACACTGATATGACTTCTCATGTCACTGCCAGCTGTCAAGGGAAGTATTGAGGCTGTTCAGGAATAAAAGTGAATAGTTTGTGGCTGTATTTCTGTGGCCAGTGTAAGGAATGGAAAAAAATGATAACCAAAAATATTTTGCAAATTAATTTAAGTTGGATTTTTGGGAGAGGGAGTTATTCAATGTTTTGTGAAGTGACAGTCATGTATTCCTTAATGAAAATGCCACATGACAGTATCACTGAGATTCCTGGTACACTAACAGTAACATTTCCTTCAGTTAAAGCAGCTGCAATGTTTCAAGTCTGGAAACCAGCAGATGTTTAGCATTTCTTACCTTGAGGCCACAGATACCTGCTGTTTGATTTAAGGCTTTAGAAAAACTATCAGCATGGCTTGAACTGAGGTTGCTGGAGAATAAATAGCCACAACAGTTGAACTCTCCTGATTTAGCATTATTTTATTTGCCCTAGAGTGCACTGCACTATTTTAAAGTGACACACCTCAGGGATTCACAGCAGACTCTCTTCCCCTTATTCCAGCATGACTGATCCAACATTTGGTTTTCTGGAAAAAGCTGTTTTAAAAGCCATTGTTTTAAAATCCCTAGGATGGAGCACACTAACTTTACTTAAAATGCAAGGAACAACAGTTTGTAAGATCTACTCTAATAGACTAGCAACCACTTTTTATTAGGATACATAATGGAAATATATTTTTGGTTACAAGATCATATAATTAATCTCTCAATAATTTGATATATGACTCTCATCAGAGCTGCTCTAGAGAAAATAGATCTCTTAATACCCATGTAAACTCCAGGCAAACAGTAGTGAAGAGCTAATGTCCTGAAAATGAGTTTTTCAGATATTTTTTTTTTATTATTGTACACTATTTTGCTGTTGCTGAAAGTACTATTTCCCATGTTACATGGCTTGGTTTAGTGATGTCCTTGTACTGTAATTTCACATCCTGTCCCTCCTTTTTCTTAGAATCCACAAGTTGCCTGCAATTTGTAGTCTCTGCATGCACAGGATATCTGTGCTGGCTGAAACTCTACAGGATAATAAACTCCGATTTCCTCAGGCAGATTACCAATCCAGCTATCTCAAGAACCCATTTCGAAGAATGACCAAGAGAGGGTGCTTCAGGGAAACTGCAGGCATTTCCAAAGCATGGAAATAATGAGCAGTACATGCATTGGAAAGTTTCTTTGTTTAGTAGCAATCTTATAGCTTGAAGTGAGTGTTTTTTATTTTCTTTCCAAATATATTTTCCTCCTGCCTGATATAATTGGAACAGTGAGCTCCACAGCTATTTTTGTGATGTACTAAATGTATTCTTTTTTAATATCAGGTTTCAGCTTCTTGACTTTGCTGTACAGTAAATGATGTTCCTTTTTTCTATAACAAGTAACTACATTTAAGATAGACAATTAGTATTTTTATTCTGTTAAAAATTCTGTCATATCAAAAAAGTTATAATTAGTATTTCATTTCGTGGAAGTCATGTCCTCCTCTGCCCCCTTGTCATTTCTGAAATCAGAGCAGTTTTCTATCTCAGTTCTTAGGAATTTTATGATGCCACTATTCCTGTGTTCCCCTGAATCCTGCAAGGGCAACATTCCAAGGGCTGTTGCCAGAGAACTGGGAAATTGTAAACATTTCTTGGATCTAAGGATAAAGCAGGGAGTTCCCCAGATTAGGGGCAGAAAGCTTTAATTGTGCATATCAGAGTGCTCTGGGGAAGAGGTGTGTTCCCAAGCACTCTCAAAGGAAGTTTTTTCCTACAAACCTTTGCCACCAGGACAGTGGACCTCCTACGGGTATCCTGCCGTGTCCTTTCACCTGCCCCACGCAGATGATGGTTGCACAGCAGTGGCCCTATAACCATCACCCTCAGTGAAGGGTGAATTCTGTTCCTGCCCCTCCATTTCCAGGTTTCTTACGGACAACACTGCAGTGCCTGCCGACCACAGCAAAGGCCCAGGGAAGGGTGAGGGAATGACAGGCTTACTCACACAGCTGCAGCGTACGTCTGAGAGGACAGACACCTCGATGGGCTGCTCCCAGCCCTCACAGATCAGGAAGATGCGTTAATATCCCCCAAGTCTCTGCAGTTGCTCTCCTCCTTTTTTTATCAGTGATTGTGTCTAGAGGGTGAGGCAATGCCTGGCTTGTGGGCCAACATTGTCCTCCAGGCAGGAGATGACCAGCAATGGATGCAGGAAGACCTCTGAATGTGGAGGGGCAAAGTGGAGGCCTTCTGCCAAAAACTAGCACCATGACTTTTTCATTGCTCAACAGCATTTCAGAAACGACAGTTCAAGATGGTGGCTCTCACTCTGCATAACATTAAACATCCAACCTGGCTACCCAGCAACTGACCATTTTGAGGAAGGTAAATGCAAATGAAGGCAGCAAAAGCCATCATCAAGGTATCTGTAGCCATTCTCCAATAATATTCTCCAACTATCTGTTCTTATGGACAGTGTTAATGGGAAACATGAATGAGATCATCCAGGCCTTTTCTCACTGGGAATGACCGAACTGTTTGGAGTCTACAGATGTCATGCACTTCCAGTCCAGCATCTAAGTCACAGGAGCAGACCTAAACTGAGAGGTCTACCACTAAGTTGCTCTTTGGGCTTTGGAAGACTATTGGTGTAGATTCACTGCTATTTTATAGGGCTTCCTGGGAAAGATGCAGTGCCTAGGTGCTTTAGTTCACCTTGGATTCCAGTCTCTGTGTGCCTACCAATTTTCTTTATTAAGAGAAGTACGCTAAATGAACAACAAAGGATGGTATGTGCTTAAGCCATACTTCTGCAAGCCTGAGAGACTTAGCTTGGGAGATTTAAGATTTCCTGCCTTTCTACAAGCACAGTGCTATTGTATCCAAAGCTCGCAGAGCACTGGAAATTTTGAGGTTTGAATTCTTGGTTGTCCCTCAAGTGGCTTTGCCCTGGAGTTTTGAACCTAAATAATTGGTTGTCCTGTTTCTAAGGAGGCTCATGACAGATCTTCCACAGAAAGCTGGGATCCCAGATAGCCTTCTTGGAGGAAATAATGCATATTTCTGATAAGAGAAAAGTCCTTGACAGGTGGAAAACTTGGTTGTGATTCCTTTGAAATAATTTTTTTTAAATGGTACATCCCTGAAAAATACTTCTGTTTTGACAAACTCTTATTTTCTACTGGAACTAGGCAGCTAGAAAACTCCCAGCTCTCCCGAAGTTCAGTTTAGTTAATGTATTATTCATGGCACCCTAAATGGTGCCTCTCAAAGCTGAACTGTCCCAATCATTTTATTCTCCACATAATCAATGTTTTCCCAAGCCTGTCTTCATTTTTGTTGTCTGTCTGTAAACCTTCTGCCACATCCTTTTTTGATGAAGTGATCAGTGCAGAACAGTGGTTCAGAGGAAGCTCTCTCATTGATTTATATGATGGTGTTCACTTTCAATATCGTTTTCAACATTGCTCCGTTTGCATCCTAACGTTCTGTTTGCTCTTTTGATCGATGCTGTGTATTGAGCAGAGACTGTTATTGAGTTGTTCACAAAAGTATCCAAGTCCTTTTTTCCCCTCTGTGGTTGCAGGTAATTTAGAGCCCTGTAAGGTGCATTAGTAGGTCAGCTTATTCTTCCTAATGTCAATCATTATCTTCTTTTTCTGAGCCCTGCAAGGCAGGCAAGCAGTAGTACTGCAATCAGGCTTCTCCCAGAGGAGCAGGGCTTGAAATTTGGTCTGGGACTCTGTCAGCACACTGCACCAGCAGCCATCTGGGAGAGGCACAGAGGTAATGTCTTCCTCACAGAGACCTGTCCTCTTTGCCATCAGTGTGACCCTCCTTGCTCTCACAATTACACACTCCAGCTGCAAGTTACAAGAGAAGCAAATATTAAGGGGAAGGCAACATGTCCTTCATTTTCCAAAGAATTGTGCCTCAGAAGCCTAGGTTTTAGTGCAGACTGTATGATATATGAAGAAATCGTTTCCTAGTATCACCCTAAAAATCATCTGATACATAACTGGTCAGCACTATGGAATAGGAGAAATGGCAAGATAACTTCCTTCATTTAACTTGCTAATCCCCGTCATATAAAACTGCCTGTGGTCTTTCCTTAAATGCCCTATTTTTAAGGGTCCTGAAAGCTTCCTGAAAAACTAGCCTCTCAGCTGCTGTGGACATCCTTAATATTTTGGGCTTTTGTTATTTTTTTATTAGGTGCTTTTAATTGGCCTTTCTACCATCAGTATGCAAACTATGCTGTGAGTTGAGCACATGAACCAAACAACACAGACTGTCTCCTACAGGCAAATACAAAGAGCAAATAGCATGGGGGTTGGGGGAGTGGAAATGCAACATATATTGTAACATGGATTTTTTTTAGATTTTTTTTCCAAAAAAATATTTTAAGTTTAATATTACAGTGGTCAGCATGGAAACACATTTAAAATTGACAAATTATCTAGATTTCATGGATGAAGATTTTTTGTATCTAGTAGGCAACTGCTGAGAGATCAGTTTAGCCTCTTGGGCTTTTGCAGCGTAACAGTTTGCTGCTTGTAAAACAAATAACATGGATTAAACTAGATTCATTTTTCTGGCAGATTAAGCAGCTGTCTTCTGTCAGATTCCTTGCTCAATCCTTCTTGCCAGTGCTTGCTCATAAAAGAAATTTGTCAGCTACTAAAGCATTGAAGTAGGAATGATTCTTTGCACGCATTTATAGCTCAATAGCAACACACGATACATTTCCAATTTACCTTTCAATTACTTCCTGGAGGAGTACTGTCACTGAGAGAGCCTGCTCACTGTTGCTTGCTCAGTCATGCCCTGGAAGTACGAGTAAGAGCAAGCGTCAGAAGAAACTCTTTCTCCTAAAGGAGGGACACTGCACATCCTATTGGATATTTGTCTTGCAAAGGGATGTAAATATGCTATAACTGAGTGTAACCTCTGAAAAAATCTCCTAATATCAATGGTCAACCCACTAAAATGGCCAACCACCTAAAAAAAACGCCTAGTGTCATGAGCTGCTAACACTAAAAACACCAGACCTCCAGAAATATCAATTTTTTTAGGGTTTTTTTTTGTTTCCCAGGGAAAAATCAATATTGAAAATGAAGAGGAATCAGATCAAATTTATGACTCCTGTGCCAACTCCACTCTTGTGATTAATTTATTAACAGCATCTTGTTAAATGCAGGGCCAAGGATTGCTGAGGCGATATAGCTTAGCAAATTTTAGCAGATAAGCTTGTTAATGAAGCATGAGAACTGGCAGCATCCTTCTGCCAAGGGTGGGGGAGTGCATAAACATTGCTTATGTTGTACAGGGTTTTTTATTTTGTAGCTGAATGGAATTTAATTGCAGAAGTTTGAGAGCAATTGGGTAAATTATGCCTTCCTTGTAAGGTGACACTTCGGTTCTCATTAGGTGAGACAGTGCTTTTCTGCTCCCCAGCTTCTCCCCTTTCAGCTGCCCCCAGAATTTTTACTTACACAAGTAGAACAGCTACACCATTCCTGGGGGCATTGAGGAGGATGGTTGATTTGGTCCAGGTCTTAAGAGGAGAGTTCTCTTTGCAGTGTGAGCTGTAAATTAGACAAAGAGGAAACTCTGGGTAAGGTAAAAGGCTGCAGCTGTTTACAGTCGCTCCCTGAGGCAGGATCCGTGGACTGGGGTGTGGAGGCACCCTACAGTATTGTTTAGGCTGATAAGAAAAAAGTGGGGTCTCAGTGTAACCTCCCACAAACTGTGAGAAGTGA
>JAVJGJ010000057.1:42486654-42528430 GCA_035590215.1 Microhierax caerulescens | reverse complement strand
CTGTGATCTTTGCACAGTGCTTGGACCAGCTCCTGTCAGGTAATGGGGTAAGAGCCATTAAAGCTTTTGGATATTTTTCTTTTTTTAGTTTAATTTCCATTCAGTGGTGGCTGCCAGAGCACTCTGAGATCTTTTAAAGGAGGCAAAACAGCTGAAGAAGACTCATCTTGGGGGGAAAATCTCCACTGGATAACTCAGATTATCTCAAATTATGTACTATTTGACCCTTTGACAACTTCTGCTTTAGACAGTCCTCAAGTATGAATAGAAACCTGGGCTGCCAGGTAGATACAGAGAAAATGCATCAAGGAAAGTCCTCAGGAACAGCTGGATGGAAAGTTGGTCAGACATGAAATGTGAGAAAAACAGCAGAGCTTCTGTACCTATTACAGAAGCTGCAGGTATCTCCTCTTAGTACTGTGAATTGCCTTATGTATTTAGCTTTCTGTCTGTAAAATGCGACAGCATCCTTCTCTCTTTATCATCCTCATTGCATACGACATTGCAGGTGCTCATTCTAATGGTGACCTCTGTGATTATCAACCCCAATGCACTCCCTTCTACCTAGTGTGTGTCACCTCTTTGCACTCAGGGGTTTAATAACCCATTTAGATTTTGTTCCTGCTACTTTTGTTAGAACACTATTTGAGCCTTGCTGCTCTGATAGAGTTTATCACACTGTAAGTTAAATAAAGAGGGAGGAAAAATCTGAAAATGAAAAGAAGAAAAAGTCTAAAATAAGATGAAGAAAGAAAGAAATGAAAGTATGTGCATGACTGAGATATGCAAGACAAGTACTAACAGGTGAAGGAGCTGTAGGAGAACAAGTCAAGGTGAGGAAGAAAAAGTGTGTTGTGAATTTGATGCAAATAAGTGTTATTTTATGGCTGTAGAGTTTGGACTAGTTTGTTACAACTATAGCTTCTAGCCTACAAGTAAGTGCCTTTTATATTTTAACTTTAGAAAGTTAAAAGTTAACAAAAGAAAAGGATGAACAATCTGAGGTTTTTAAAGAGCTTTTTCTGTAAATGCACCCTGAGATTGAGGACTTCTGTGGGCTCTTGATACTTGATAATAACTGAGTACTTATTGTAACTTGGGAAGAAGGAGCAGAATTATGCAAAGGAGGTTTGGGGTTTTTTGCTCTCCCCATGTAGTTGGTCGCACACTTTTTCATAGTATTTATGGGAACTTTGATATTTTGTTATACTCTTGTTCTTCCTTTGTTCTACAAGTTTCTTGGCAGTCAAAACATTATTTTGCACAAAATGGAAGAAAAATATAAAAATATGAAGCTTATGTTGCCGTTTCTTTTGGGAGCTGGTTTCTTTCTGAAAGAAGATTAGAAACTAGAACAAATTATCATAGACTGTAGCTATAAAATAAAACAGAAGGTAACTGTTTATTTACACTTCTAGGTCTTTGAATTAAAAAATAAATCCTGCTATTGTAATTGCTTCATCTGAGCTGCTAAGTAGTGATCAAAGTCTTATTCTTTCTCACTATCCTCTGCTCTTAATACTCTACTGAACTAGAGAAAAAAGTGCTTTTGTACTTTACTCAACTTTTTTTTTTTTACTCAACTGCTGCCACCATTGTGACAATGGTTAATAAATAAGAAACCATTTTCATTTTGCCAAAATAAAACAGTTCAACAGCAGTAAAGACACTTCTTCCGTGGCCAGTCTTCTCTGGTCTTGCCTGATCTCCTGTGAGAGACTGCTGTATCATTTATGAGGTTACACCCTCAGGCCTTGCAAAGTTCTGCCTCTTGAGGTCTCACAGGCAGCCATTGTGCTTATATTGCTTTCTGTCCAACCATTGCTCTGCAAATGAATCAGTCATAAATTGAATGCTGTTATATAATCTCGACTTCAGATTTTGAGAAGTTTGACTTTAACTTTCATTGTATGATATCTGCTGTGAGCAAAAGGATGTGCTGGAAAAGGAAGTGTTAGCATTGGTGAATTATGGGGAAAGAAAAAAGTAAGATGCTTGTATTTGAGCTGTTGTAAAATACAGATTGAGAGAAAACAGAAGTGTAAATCTGTTAGAGTGAAGAAAACAAGAACTGTTTAGCGAAGAGGCAATCCACACAATGCAACCTCTTTGGTGAAATACGCACAGATGCAGCACAGGATTTAGTTCATGTTATACCAGGTAGGCACAACCCACATATTCCTGTAAACCAGGACGTAACTCTACAACAGAGTGATCTTTTCCCATCAAGAAATAGTAGCTGTGTGTGGGCTCCACCAGAAACTCTACTGGCTAATACTGACTCTTAAGTGCATTGATGCAGTGGACTTTTTAGTCTGCTCTTTTCTCCTTCATTGCTGTCAATGATCTTCTTTCTTCTTCTACCTTCTTCTTTCTTCCTTCCACCTAATAAATATCCAGAATTAATCTGTGCCAGATACTGCAGCTAATTGCATTCATCTACATTATATATGCCTATTTATTAACAACTTGTCATTGTTATTTATGTCATGACAGAATGTTGACAAATTCCAAATATTAGGTGCACCTTCAAGGTACTGAGGAGTAACAGAATGTTGGAGAGAGAAATGCTTTTGCCTTCTCCTCTTGCAAGCAAAGAAGTGACACATAATTGCATACTTTTGTAATGAGGTATGTTTTGGCAACTGAATAAAGTGATAAATACACTCAACTGTTTAGATTAGAATAAATGCCCAGACTTCTGTTTCTTTGCACCTCACTGCATGAACTGTATCAGTGTACCTCACTTGTTACCAGCCCCTTTCTGTTCCCCCAGCCTGTGGAACTGGTTGGAGGTGGTCATAAGATGGGATAGATATACTACATAGTTTCTGAGAGATTCTTTATTGTGTGCTGGGTACGCCTGATGTGTCAGGTTTGCTTAGTATACACAGATCAAAGGTATACTTAACACTGAACTTACTACCATATATGATTTATCTGAGGAGTACTTGCCTTTTCAGAAGTCTCCTAGCTTGTGCTCTTGGATGTCTGGAAAATAATGCAAGTATCTTGAAAACACAAGGAAAGTTAGATCCTTGTGGTTTTCTTTATTTGAGATGGAACATAGGATTTTGATGTCTTCTGTGGGATAGCTGTTGATAATCCCTTTGGCTGATGGACTTTGGGAAAGAGAGAAGGGAGAACAAAATCAGAGACAAAGGAGACTTTTCAAATATGTTATCATGGAAATACAGTTTTGTTTCCTAAACTGGAAGAAGAATGGGAGGAGGAAGTGACAGATACAGCTTTCAAATTAAAGTCATTGTGGCATACTATTTATCTCAATAGCTGTATTTAAATATCTTTGTTTTGGGAATGAACCTTAGAGAAATCCTTTTGAAAACTCTCTCTTGCCCTCCCTGGCAAGTTCCTTTGGCAGTTGACTTATTGATGTGTGCTTTTTCAGTAGCAGCTAGGCTGTTATTTACTAAGATTAGAGAAAAATCTGTGTAACTTCACCAAAGGCCGGTACAAGGGATGATTAAAATATAAAAGTGCCAGCATTTGAATGAGTGTGCATGATAGAAAAGAGGAGTTTTGAAGTTCTTCACATTAATCTTAGAAGGAATATAGTGCATAAATTTAGGAGAGGAAATAACCATGTTGTTTGTAACACCGCCTAGGTTCTGCAATCTGGTGCTGCAGAAGTCTCAGTTGTGAGGCTTGCAAAAGGAGCTGTGTTTTGGGTACTTTCTACTCTAGAAATAAATCCTCTGAGTCCTATAGTTTGCATTGTAATACTTGTGAGCAGTATCACAGTTAATAGTATATGGATATATATTCCACTTAGATCAACACACACACACAAACATATTTGAATTCTAAAAGTAGCTTTTCCCCCCTCAGCCAAAGTATATACTTTTTTTAAAAAAAGAATATGCTTAATATAAGTAGTCTTGATACAAAAGGATACAAGCACATAAATAAATGGAGTTTAAGAAGGGTGAAGGTGAATACTGAGTATCATATTGCCAGTGACGATGGATTAATTAATGAATAAACTATTAGTTTCTGGGGGATTAGCAGGTGTTAGAGATGAGCTGAACAGATCCCTTTTTAAATAATTATAAGGCTGCTGAGAGTGATGCAGGACATACGATGTTAGATAGCATGGATATGGTGAAGTAGATAAGGTTTTTATTTAGGAAGGCAAATGCACGACAGGTTTGTATCTCCTCCGTATATTCTTCAGAACTCCCTTTTCTCTCTTCACCTTTTAAACAGTCCTAGCTTGCCAGCCCTACTTAAACACTTCTATTCATAAAATTTAAGATTTAGCAATATTTGCCATTTAAGGTATTAATAACATTTGTTTCCCAAGAAATACTGCAACTATTTTAGTGGAATCTGTTCTTTCATGTTAAGGTAGGATATTCGTGTTTTAAAAGGCCGTTAATTGATAACCACATAAATGGTGTCAAGTACGTTTTCAGTTCAGCTCTGTGTTTAGCTTGGCTAATATCATGACCCTCTGTAGTCATGCTTGGCTTCCAAGAGTTGGAATTAACTGTGTTCATGTCACTGACAAACACTGCAGAGTAGTAAATGGAAAGAGGAGGAAATTTCAGATGCACTGGTTTAAGATGATAGAAATACATAAATACATGTTCAAGCACAGTCTGTAAGCATAAAGACACTGGGATTATGTAACTATTAAATTTCATTGAATATAAACTGGTGATCTCCTAATTAAAAACACCAAAACAAAAGGCCAACATAAAAATGGAGAGTGATTGTTTAATTAAACTATGCTGACTTTTGCTGTGGTTATTCTACTGACACTATTTTTTGTAGAATGAACTAGAAGGATGCTAGATTTGTCACTAAGTGTCTCATTCAAGGAATTTTTCATTCTCTCTCAGCATCTCAGTTTTCCCTTAGCATTTCAGCATCTCTTTGTTCTCTAGTTTTGGTGCAAAGCAATGTATATTATAGATTCCTGCTCATACATCTTCATAGGATTTTTTTTTTCATATCTATTTTATACAAGAAATAGTATACTTGACAATGAACTTTAGTTATTTGCAATTTATTCCCTGTCTGCTGCCAGTGGAAGAGAAATGAGACTTACATATGCTTACTTTTAATAAAACCATTGACACTTGGACAACTATTTCTACTCTAATATTTTTTTGTCGTGTTTTTCTTTATGAAAACACCAGTTTCGAGAACTGTAATGGAAGATTTCACAGCATTTATACAGCAATCTAATGAATTAAGAGGAACATTTCCTGCTATTTGCATACAGTTAAAATGACTCTTCATGGATATTCTGCCCTTGCAGAACAACTGTCAGAAATAGGGATTAAGTAACATTGTCTGATTTAAATGCCTTTCTTACACTTTTTTTTTCATAATTACAAATGATCAGCATTGACAATCCAGTTGAAACCATATGCTTTTCTTTAAGAATACATGGTAAAGTGTTTATTGTTGGGTTTTTTCAGTCTCCTGGAGCAAGGGGGAAGAATATTTTTTTTTACATTTTAACTTAGTTCTGTAGAGTTTTACTCATTTGCTCACACAAAATGGTACTTCAGAAACCTTTAATGTGTTTTTAGTAAGACTGAAAATTTTACTTTCCAATGGTAACTGCTAGCTCACTTGCTTTGAAATGCTATTAATGCTGAACTGTGTATCATCAGCATTGTGACCTTTCTATAGGCCTGGTTCTAGATCATTAAAGCTGTGAAAAGCTGTGCTGTTAACTCCAGTGAGCATCAGAATATCCATGCTACATCATACTTACAGTCTTAATCTCCTCCGTAACAAGGCAGTAAAAGATCAAAACATATTTGATTCATTTTTTATAAATTTTATAGTTCTCAACTTCTTAGCTTGTTTTCACCTCCCACAATGTTTAAAGCCTTCATGGCTTGTGCTGATCTGGATTTGTAAAGTAATCATTAAAAGCCTTTGATATTTATAAGAGACCTGAACCATTTCCTCTAATTAATTATTGATTCCCCAAGTGATTTAATCCTACCAATTTGTAATAAATATTTAAGATTTCCATGGAATAAAGAGGGTTGGTTTGTTGCTTGATTTGGTTGGGGGTTTTTTGTTTGATTTTTTTTACTTTTGCCTTCATGGTTTTTGTTTGAAGCAAGAGGGCTTTTAATGACTCAGTGTGTTTTTATCTATATGGATTTTAAGGTGTACTATATGTGTTTGCCCTCGTGTTGATGGCTTGTCCTTGAAATTAACAAAACAAAACAGCTGTTCTATCACTGAAAATATGTATTAGGCCAGGCTCCAATCCAGCAACTGCTTGCACGTGTCTGTAATTTCACACACTCAAATCCTAAACTGCAGGTGATTGGTCTCAGAGAGGATTATGAAGGCTGATAAAGATCTTTATACATTGTGTTGGGAAAACTAGAACTTCAGAAAGTGAATAAAAAAAATCCCAAGCTTGGTTGAATGCCACCTAGATCTGATGGGAAACAGTAAATACAACATCTAATCTCTCTTTCCTCTGTGGGGTTTTGGTGCTGAAGTCAGACCATGATTTGGCAAAAGACATGATTCTGCTTGAAATTCAGAAAGCAGAATCTTATCCTGAGAGTAGTCCTCTGATTTTTTTCCAGCACTCTCTGAAGTGACGGATAAGAATTAATCACTGAATTTTCAAACCATGACTGCTGTACAAGGAGAAGGTAGTGATAGTGTGGTGCTGCCTTCCTCTGTGCTGATTTCCTGACAGTTAAAATAATAGGATGTGGAAAATATGGCTTTGTTATCTCATCTTCTTTTAAGTAATTCAGGGTTAACTTAGCTGGAGAAAAAAATAAGATATAGCCAAGACACCAGCACACTCGCCTGAGAGCTCTTTTTCCACCCGCTTTGGGCTGCTTTGGGATCTTTTGCCAGTCACAGAGAGGCTCTGTAGCAATTGCTTATTGGTGACTGCACACCAGGTAGCTAAGATTAACTCGCTAGGAGGCTAAGTATTAATATTCTCACCAGGTCCAATGAAGGGAGCATCTGCCAATGAAACAGTTGCCTGTCAAGTGGGGAGGTATTAGCCTCTGTTACTCTTTGGTATAGGCTAATCCTTCATGCTGTTGAGTTGCTGTCTTATTCACTGCCTTTCTTTCTTTTCCTCTTGAAGCTTTTTATATTTTTGTGTTAGTATTTTTACTCTTGTATCACTGAACTACTTACTGTTCCATCTCAACAATATCTGCACTTCTGAAAAGGCCTTCATATGAAGTTTTGTCTGGTTCACTTCTAAATCACTTTTTGAATTCAAAGGTTTGAGACTTGCGATTTGTAGGTGCCTCATCTGCGATTTCAAAGCTTCTTGATGTAATCAAATATGTCAACAAGGAAGGTGTTTTTTTTTTCCCAAATATGAAATATTTTGCCCTCTTTGATCCTACCATATGGAGGCTGACTAAGCATTGGTTAGGTTGTTATCTTTGTGGGCTGAATCTTCTGGCATGCTTTTTCTTGTTTTGGAAAATAATATACAGGCATATTTTAAACATGGCTAAAAAGATCCTCTTTATTTCAGAGTGTTATGACATTCTACAGCACAATTTTCTTTCAGACCACTGTCAAACACAAACCTGTATTGTCATGGCAGCTATTCACAAAGATATTCTGGGTCCTTTGCTTACAAAGTCCTTGCCAGTCTGGGCAAGATGCTGCTGTTAGCATAGAGGCAATCTAATGTTATTACTGTTTCTCTTTAAAAATCAAACCTATCCTTTCCTGGAGAGAGACTTAAATTCATGAAGCTAAGCTCAAAAAGGTTGTCTAAATCATGTCATCTTACCTCCTCAGTATGTCAGGCTATCAAATTTTACACTTCTGGCTTACATTAAACCCAAAGACTTGTAAAGGCTTGAAGTCCTACACTGCTTGTGGTAGGATGTTATCTGTAATCCATCTCACTAGGTCACTTCTGTTTGAGGTCTTTTAATATGCACAATGAAAACAGGATGTACACAGCTTAAAAGCTTTATATCCTTTCATGTCAGTATTTTTCCTTCTGTATCCTTGAGCCACTTACTATCTCAACAACTACACTCTGGTTTTACTTTTATTATCTGGAGTGGCTTTAGCATACTAACTTTCAGCTTANNNAGCAACAAAGTTCTTTGCAGATCTAATCCTTGGCCACGTAGCTGTGCTGTATCAGGTGAACCCCTGTGCAGAGAGCTGGAGTATCCTCTGCATAGGAGGAACTGATTATGTGAGACGTGGTGGACAATCCAAGCCACGTCTGGTGCTGCAGACATGACTTCATTTCCCACGTAAACTCAGTATTCCTTGTTTAGACCTTTTAAGGTTATTGCTGCCTCTTTTAGAAGATGTTTTGAAGAGTCATGAGACAATTATTTACAAGATTGTTGAAACCCTTCTGAATCAACAGATTTGTATCCTAAGGATGTAATCTGCATCTGAGTTCTTGGACACAGGTCTCTGATATTTGACTGTAATGTAACAAACATAGTAGCACTGTGATCATTTATTCAATGGTTCATGTTCCTCCTTAACAGTAACTTTCTAATTATTTACTGCTCTTTTGTGAAGCTACAATGTGATTTGCATCTCTTTCTGGGACAGTGCTGAATACATTTGCTGTATAATTATTTGTATATACTCTCTTTTGATCCATACTTTCCATAAAGACACATCCATAATTAATGTCACAGGTCTGTATTTATTTCCAGAGATAAAGAAAGTATTAATTCCCATAGCTCATTTGGACCTGCAGGGGAAAAGCAATTCTTAGACCTAAATCAGCTATTCAACATTCCCTTTTGGTATTATCTTTTTTTGTTATTGTTTTCAGAGCAACTACTTGAATGTGTACCAAATGAACATATTTAGCACTGAAATTAACAACATTCAGATAACTCATCTGCTTAAAAAAAACCCTGAGAAACACATGCACATAGATCTTTGCAACTCTGAATGTAAGCAAAAACAAGGGAAATGCAATCACTGAGTATAATATTGTAATAAAACATCAAAACACATAAAACCCTCAGTCACCAAGGTATTGGCTTCATATGGACTCATAATTAATTCATAGTCTGTCTCAACTGTGGCTGGGGGAAAGGACATAAAGAGGGAATGTGGGGTTTTGTTGTTCTCCCCTCTGTTGCATCTTTTCTGCCAGATTCCAAATGAAATGAAACCAAAGCTGGCACTACACAAAATTTGATTCAGATGAGACTTCAGACACTAAAGCCATTACACGTATATTTCCTAAATAAAAAATGAGTTGTCTGCAGGCTGTCTTGACATGGTCTGCAGTCTAGTACAGAAAAACAGACCCAGTGAATTGTCAAATGCTACTGAAATAAATAAAAAGAAAAGACACCTCCTCTGCTCCCTCCTTCTGTATTCTCTTACAATTTCTGTGTGGATTAATACTCCAGACAAAAATAGAGAGTTATAAGCCTGAATACAGAAGCAGAATGATTTTCCATACCACCAAGTCTTGCAATATCATTTGAAAAGATGAGGTGTAATAATTTACTATTTAAAAGAGTGTTTATACCATTTCAACTTTTCATTTAGCGAATGAAGAACTAGGACTCTTGCTTCTTCCCTGCAGATGTTAGCTGTAATCATACCTTCTTAGAAGTTAAGTCTCTTTAGCATATCCTAGGTCTCCAAACTATGGTACTGAGAAAGGAATGAGTTTTTTGGATGTCTTCCTATCTAGGCACTAGTAATGCTTTCTAACTGGGATCAGAGACCATGTTCAAAGCTTATAATGAGCAACTTACAAAGCAAGGCAACTGTCAGTTTGTTTAATTTGCTATGCTTAAGCCTGCGTGCTCACTGAAAATAATTAGATGTGTATAAATCAAAGATCTTGAGAACTACTGGTGTGACTGTAACTACTGCTACTATGAGTCTGCTCATCTTGATGGAGTCAGCCAATGAATTTTATCTGTTCAGATCCCACAGTGTGCATGTGGAGCCAGAGATTAAGCCAAACATCTAGTTACCATTAGTGTTGTAACCTGAGCTCAACTGACTCATTGCAGCTGTGCAAATTCTGACAAATTTGTTTAACTGATAACTGTCAAGAGATCCATTGCAGTGGCTGACAATAGTTGCAATAAGGTCCATGACTCTGTCTGACCATTTCCTCACCTTTAAATAACCCACAAAGAATGTTAATAAAATAAATGGCTAGCGAACAGACCTTCCCCTCTTAAAAAGCTTTCACTGTCAAAAATGACACAGTTAGGATATCCTTTCTGTCTTAAAGGAAGACAGCTGCCCCAGAAAACAATCAGCTTGAATGAAATAAAATATAAAAGAAAGAAATGTCTTTACCTAAGAAGGCAAATTCAACCATTTCTGTGGATCTTTAGGGAGGTGCTATTACTGTTATGTAGGATGATGAGAAGATAATCTATAGAATGATACCTTGAGTAACAAAGAATACAAGATATGCTATACTATAATATCTATTTTTATTTTCAACTACTTTTGCTGTTGTGCTGTTGTACTGACCAATTAAAAACTTTTAAGACAGGCTTCTCAGTATGTGATGAAAAGTCTTTGAATGGAACTTTGGTAAGAAAGTCTTTAAAATGTATTAATGTTCTTAATGTTAAACCTTTATAATTTTGATCTTGTACATTTAAAGGGAAAATCTTTTGTCTGTATTTTAAGTTTCATATGAGAAATTCTATGTACTGTGCATAACAGATGAGGAATTTGCATGCCAGATGAATTAGAAAAAATAAAATGTAATTAAATCTTAAAATGACATTTTAGTTCATCTCATGTTTTTAGTCTCAACTTGAGATTTTTTCCAAATGTTTGTGTCTTCTTTTGTTGGTATGATGCCTTATGTTTGTACATCCTGAGAACAAACCATAAAACCGGAATTGGGAATAGCAATGCTAAAGAGGAAATCTAATGGAGGACTGGTTTAGAAGACATAAGTCATATGATAGCGAGGAGTTCTAAATTAAAGCCTAACTGTGAAAAATTTAATAAGCTATAAAAAAATGTTGGTTATCAGTTCTTTCTTTAATACTAAACTATATGAATTAATAAAGTACTAAGATACAGTGTCTGTAACTCCCTGCATAAATTATGAACCCTATTGTATCCACGCTTTTTTTTTTTTTTTTTCCCCTAAGTGAAGGAATCTTGCCAAAAGTGTATTTAAGTGGGCAAACGGGATTTTATTAAAACATTTCCCTTCCCCCTGCCCCGGAAATCAGCACACTAGTTATTTTGTTACAAATGTTATGTGAGTTGTGTGAAATGAACTTTTTAAAGAAAGCTAATATATATCTGAAATGTAAGGCAGAAACTAAGTTTCTTAGATCCAGACTTGATTGCAAAAGAAAGGACAAAAATCTTTGTGTTTGGTTTTGTGTTTGTTTTATAATGACTAAGGGGAATGCAGCTTTAAGTCTGAGACAGAACGATTAGACTGCTGAATTTACTCACAAAGGCATTTTTTGAAGGCATTTTAACATTTAAACAAAGTTTAATGCTACTGGTATTGCTATTAATAGTATTCTTAGGTCATCATCAGTGTGAGAGAAATGCTCCTTTTTTTGCCAGCTACTTCTCTGATTTACATCAGATCTTCTGGGAATGTTTTACAGGGGAAAAACAAAGTGAAACTCAGATTTAACCAGCTTCAGAATTGGAAAGCCAACATTGCAGAGAGGCAGCAAATTTGAAAATGTAAGAAGAGGAAGTTTATGCACACACACTGAAATATATACTCTGTGTAGACACAGAAAATATTGGATATTGAAAAGATTTATCAAAGTCAATGAGAATAGCCAAATATTGTAACTATAAGCACATACATAAATCTTTGCAGGATCCAGGCCTTTGTTAATAAGACTTGTCACAGTTTCGTTTCATGATGAAATGGTATTTTTGAACAAAATAAAAGCATGTAATTTTGAGAATTTATTTATTTCAAAATAAGTTAAATACAAACAAAAAGTATTCTACGGATATACTCATTTTTAAAAACTGAAAACTGGGGTTTTTTACTTTTCCTTGAAAATGTAATATTTACTGGAAAAAAAATCAACACTTATTTTGCTTCATCTCCTGCCACCCTCTTCACCTAGGTTAATTAAAAAAAGTATCCTTGATATGACGCTTTTTTTTTTCTAAGGCATTTTTAAGTTAATGTTATGTGTTGCTCTTTTAACATCTATGAACAAGCTAATCCCATTTACACTTTATAGGTTTCACACAATGGCATGAATTCTAATACTGTATGCACATATGCAAGTTTAAGCAGACCATTTTGAATAGTTCTCGGTACTGTATGTAGGAGAACATGTAGGGGTGCAGTTAAATATCAGCAAATTAAAGACTTAAGGGTTTCCCAGCCTTCACATTTCTAGTGGGTGAGAAAGTTTAATGGCAGATTGAGTGAAATGTGAGAAATCCTCACATAAATTTTATAAAATTTTTCCTAGGAACATGTCAGGTGGTTTCAAATTTAGGCACCTGTTGTCCTTTTGTTTTCATCTGCAACCCAATAACTACCCCTCTGGATGTCTAAGTTTTTGTCAGAAAGAAATTATAAACAAGAAACTGGAAGCATGTTCTTCCTCTGTCACACATACACATCTTTGACTGACTGCAGACTTTTCTCCTGTGGATATGAATATGTTTTGGCCAACCTGTTATTTCTAATCCTCTTTTAATAAAACATCTCTGTTTCCATTTCATCATCTTCCATTGGTCTGCATTTATAGAAAATTTTCTTAGGATAGCAACTTCTGTTAGGACTTTTCAATTCCTGCTCCCAGGTTGTACTGTTGACAGTAGTTTTCTGTGATTCTACCTATCCTTCCACTTAGCTCACATTCCCTACTTCTTCCCTGAAATAATACTTTTCAGTCTTTGCACATTTGCTTTCTGCATCTTAGATACTGGCCTTTTCCATGCATGCACAGCACCAGAAGGAAAATGTGCTTCAAGGAGAAGACAATGTGGTACACAGGCTCATAGACTTACAGGTTGATGGACTTTTGATATTTGCTGAATAGAAAAGGTCTATGTTGGTGGGAGAAGGGAAGCAAAAGAAAGACTGAAGGCTGGCTGCTGGTTGACATCAACCCTGAGGAAACACTCATTTTAAGATCACATAGACAAACTGCAGAGTGAACCTCATTAGTCTGAAAGATATTTCAAAATGGATATTTCAAAATGTTTGTGGGTGATGCTTAACTCAACTGAGAAAGTATGGAAGTTGAAACGTTAGCTCTTTTGGCTGTAGATTGCTCATATCTCTGTTAATTACATTAGCTGTTAAACGATAATTAATTTAAATGGAAAAACTGTGATTATTTTTTGGCAGATGTTTAGGTAAGGTGAGTGATAGCTGGAACTAGGCTCTCCTGCCTCTGAGTTAATGAAGTCTCTAAAGGGAAATGTAAAGCTTGTTCAGGCGATGATAAAAAGCAGTAGCTGGGTGATGAGAACATAGCTAACAGGGCAGTCTGCACAGCAGCTTTGCTCAGGAAGGGCCGAAGGAAGAAATCCTTGGTTTGGAGGACAGGAAAGCTCGGGGGGTGTTTGTCTCCTGGGAGCAGAGGATGTTTCTTTGGTCTTGCACTTGAGAAAAGGAGTTGGCAAGTTTGCTAAAAGAAATAGCTGAAGGTTTGCTGTGTGCCTGCCTCTCAAGGCTATGCAAAAAGGGTGTGAACAGGCTTGGAAAGACCCTTATAAAGGGATGAAGCCTTGCCATTCCCAGGTGAAGATAAATGGCAGTACCTTAATGACTTGCAGGCAACCAAAAGGGTAGTTTGCACTAGGTGTATGTATTGGTGAAGGTGCAGAGCACCTGAGATCAGCCTGTTCCTGTTGTCTTGATATGCTGGGATATTTCTCATGTACTGGTAGCTAGCATAAAAGTGTGCAGCTGGGTAAGAGAAGAGCAATCCTGGTCATTGCTTCAAAAGAGAATTTAAATTAATATAAACTACAAACCCCAGTATATTTTCAGCTCAATATGCAAGTAGAAGTCCCCCAGCAAAATGAAGACTGCTAGATTTATTGCAGAAAGTGCAACAGATGCCAAGTTGGGCAGCCAAGTGTGATGGCAGTGGCAAGGGCTTCAAAGTAGGATGTTATAAAACTGAATGACTGAACAAAAGGTGGCAGCTGAACTTTAGTTTTGACAACTTTAAGGGAAGGCATCTAAGGAATGCATCCAGGCTGACACAATATTAAATTTGGAATTGGCGTTTAGAATTTAGGAAAGAGATCTTAGAGTAATTTTTAACAGTCCTCAGAAATCATTGTCTTAGTATGGAGCAGCAACAAAAATGGTCAGTGAGATGTTGGACATCATCAAGAAGGACATGCAAACCAAGACAAAAATGAAGTGCTGTAAGGAGTGAAAAGGAGTTAGAAAAAGGCAACTGGAACCATCAGGAGGGTAGAACAGATGCCTAATGGGGAGAGGCTGGGACCTCTCAGCTTAAAGAAGGCTGAGGAGGAAGGTGAATTTGGACCTGTCATTCACTAAGTCCCATAATACAAGAATTAGAGGGCACTTGAAACTAGAAAAGGTTGGTTTGATCAGGTAAAGTAATTCCTTACACACTAGGCCAGGGTCCTCAGACTTTTTAATCAGGGGGCCGGCACGTGGATTAAGTGGCAGGCAGTCATCTGCGGCTGCTTGGTTTCCCCCCCCAACCCCTGGTGGTGATGGGTTTCTGTAAATACCGGGGGGGCAGATTGAGGACCCTGGGGGGCCCTATCTGGCCTGCAGACCGTAGTTTGAGAACCCCTGGACTAGGGAGTGAGCCTCTGAATGTTGCTACCACAGGAAGCTGTAGAAGCGGAAGGTGTCATCAGGTACAGAAAAGAATTAAGCAGATTCATAGAAGAGTTCTGGTAATGGAAAATAAGAGAATAGGCAAGGGTACACCCTCTAGTGTAATGAATATAGTAATCGCAGATGCTGGTAAAGTAGATGAGCAGCAGACATAAGAAAATGCTCAGGCTTGTCTCCTCTGTCGAAGTAATGTCTCCTGTTGCCGCTGTCTGAGACAGGGTACTGTGCCAGGTGGATAAGTTGCCTGACCCTGGACAGTACTTAGTATGTTCTGGTATGGGTGATCTTAAGCTGGAGTTTCTAGACGGACAATAAATACAGGCAAATATTTATGAGAGTGAAGTGTGAAGCTCTAACACCTCTTTGAGGCCATTTTAGGGCATGACTTGATTCACACCTGAATGAATGTAGCAGAACAGCTCTTCAGTGCTGGAAAACGAGTCTTAATAGGACTCCTTCGTGCTTTGTGGTCTTCAGAAATCAAGGTATCCTAGTTTTGGATGATGAAAGTGAACTTTGTCTCGTATGCTTTCTGTACTGCAATGATAAAACCATAGCATGCATATGATACAGAGGGTGTATAGGAGTTATGTCACTTAAACAGAGGAAAGATATCTAGATACAGGCAAGGAAAGATGAAAATGCAACATGACAAAATACTCTTTAGCAATACTGGAAAGAGGTCTTGTGGATACATTTGACATTTCTGCAGTATGTCATTCAGTTTTTTCTAAGTTTGTTCATCTGTTTTTAACTTTCAATTTCCTGTGTTTTTCCACACTTGTGCATCACTGTAGATAAAAATGATCCTTCTCTTTTCTGTTGCCATTGCAAAAAGATATCACCTCTGATGCAAATAATCCAGGAAAGAGTTCATTCCAATACTTAAATTGTACAGCAAGTATTTTTCAGGTCACTTTGAAAATAGTACTGTCCTTTTAGCACTACAACAGTGGTATAATAAAAAGAGTTTAATTGCCACAGATGAGGCAATGCAATGTCTTTACACATATAAGCTAAAGTTTAATCTTTGCACAAATATTTGTATTTTGTACATTTATGGCTGTCCCTCTTTGGCTGAGCATATCTTAGTTATTTCATCCATGCATGGAAATTATTGCCTTACAGCTGTATAAGCAGTGAAAATCAGGTTGACTAATTGACTAATCTCTTCCTGTGTTTGTTTATGTTAATAGGTTTACTCAATTATGCTATCCTAATGTGGGCTAGGAAAGACCGACTTTGTGATTCTGAGCTGTTTTGAGCACACTTAGATATTCTAGAAAGGTCCTGGATAAAGCTTTAAGACCACACCAGAGATTCAGAGGGCAGTTCACTCCGTACTGTTGTATAGCTACTCCGTAACTGAGGATAGTAGGATTAGTGTTCCTTCTAGCTTGTGAGGAGCAGGTTGAGTGGTTAGAGCCCTGTAGCAGCTGGGGGGTGGTTACTGAGTTCTGGGGAAGCCTCTGGCTTTTGGAGCTGGACCCCTGGAGTATTAGTGCAGGATCATAAAATAGGTATGTATTTGGATTTAGACTCTAAGTTTATCTTATCTTTCCTTTTCCTAAGCATAATAAAACTGTATGCATTCCCACAGAAAATTCTGTGCTTTTTTTGTTTTGTTTTTTGTTTCTTGAATTCCCTAGAGAGCAGCTGCAGTGTGTATTACCAACCTTGAAGCCCGTGTTCAGGATCTGTGCAGTCCAATGGAGATGAAGTGAACATATTACTTGCTGCTGGAATATCTATGTAAAACAAGCAAAAAACCAAACCAAACCACCCCCCCAAAAAAACTAGTTAGCCTGGCATTCATTAATTAGTCCTGTAACACTATGGCTAGAGGATGAAACTTCTGAGTAGCTGGAGAGGTCCTTGGTGTTGGTAAAATCAATCAAGGTGTTGGTAAAATGTTAATAATTGAAGTGTCAGTGTCCAGAACGTGCCACCAAATAATCTGCAGGCCCAGATTTGGTGCCAAGGACTCTGTGAGAAGCAAGTAAAACATCCTTATGTGATGCCTTTCTGAGAAGCTGTGTAGAATGAAGGCTTAGCCAGACTGTTTGCCTGGAGAAGCCCTGGGTGTTTTTCTTCATACAGGCCTTGGGTAGAAACAAGGAAAGTAAAAACAATTTAGCAGAAGAATCTGGGTGACTGATCAGGGAGAAAAACTCTTAAGGAAGACAACGTAGGAGACTTATTGGACAACTGCATGAAGATTTTTAATAGAAGAAACAAACCATAAAACCTACAGTGTGACATTTGTTGTTCATATAAAAAGTTTAATTTTTGAAATGAGGAAATAGTTTATAAGATCTAAATAAGTGAGTAACTTCTGTCGAAATTTGGCATTAGGTTGCCAAAAGATAATACTTTATGGTAATGTCAGTAAGAGGGGGGGAAAAAAGGTACCTCAAATAGAGACTTTGTATTGTCTAGAATATTCAAAATGGGTTCTCATCTAGGCAGCAAGAATATTGCTTAATCACAGGGGAACAGCAAAATCAGTTTATGCTGAAAATACATTTTGTGGTTGTTGTTTTGAACAAGGTGTTAAATTTTAAGAAACTTTTGCAAATGAAACCCTCTTTTCCTGACCTTTGTAAGTATTGCATATATTATGTTGCACAGCTTGGGATGAAGGAGAGGAAACTGTTTTCCAGATGGTCTCCTCCTCACTGTATCTGAGCACAGTTTTGACATAATTGGCAATCTGTCCCTACATGGTCCCTCTCTGATGGAGGCAAAGAAAAAGAGATGGTGCTGTGATTGACCAACAACTCCGGCACTGTGTAAGACTGCTCACAGGAGGTGGGCACAGGCAGTCAGCTCATATAGCTCAGGGAAGAAAGCCAGGAGTGACCACAGCTATTGAAAAAAACAGCTGAATTTAGGTCAACACAAAGGAGACTGGAGAGTGGGCTTTGTTTTTCATCAGCTGGCTGTATCAGTTGAGTGGATCAGCTGGTTGGTAATATTTTTTTTTTAATTTTATTTGATTTTCCTCTCAAGTTAATCAAGAATATGTATGTTTTCCTGAGCTAGTCAGACCAGCATGGAGGAAGTGTGTAAATTACTCAACAGAGTATAAAAGCTGAGCAGCCAACAGAATGAACGTTGAAAACAGCAATGGGCTTGAGCTTGATAGCTGGATTCCACTTGAGTATTCCCTCCTGGTGACTGGGGATATCCAGTGCCATGACAATGAATATATTAAGACCAGTAATAGAAATCATATTAGTATTGTATTAGTATTAGCTGCATGTTGAATTGCTATCATCTGCTTGTTTTGTGATTTTGCTATATTGCCATATCCCTCTGCTAAATCAAAATCCAGTGCAACACAAAATACCTTTAAATAAGTAAGCTTTGTATTAGACATTAAAACATTTTTGCATGGAATGCCTAAAAGAAGCTGATTAGAGAGTAATGGACTCTGACAGGGCATACGGGATAAAAAAAGGATTTTATTTTCAAAGACTATTTTTTAGCTCCTGTAGACACATCAGTTTGGGGAGGGGAGAGAAGGGGGAAGTCAGTGGAATTGCCAGTGTGATATGTTCTGTTGTTATATCTTGGTGTTTCTTTGTGCTGAAATTCACCTTACACAGATGAATGTTTGTTATGTAAGTAAGAGAATAGTTCTCCAAAAGTAAACCAGATTTTTTGATAATTGATGATCAGCTACTTTATATATAAACATGTTTATTTTGCCACTAGGTGCCCCCACAACCATAGGAATGTTAATTTTAAAAGACTAGATACAATAGAATGTTTTGAAGAAAAGTGTAGGCAGTTAGAAATCTTTTTGACAAGTATTATTTATACTACAGCCTATATCAAAGATCCCATAATGCTAGAAAATCATTGGGTTTTACAAGTTACATGGCTTTAAAGTGCTTTCTAAATGCAGTTAAACTAAGTGTTCTTTTCTTTTTCCTTCTGCATCCTGAGATAGTCCATTATCACCATATTCTGGGTTGTTGTTTTTTTTTAAATGAAAACTGAGTAGTGTGTATAAAATGTTGTACAATTAGGTCGGTATGGCAGTAATAGCTCTGTATGGGATCAATTACCAAAAAGAATCATTCTTCCAAAACAGAAACTTCTATCTGAATACTAATCCAAGGTCATATATGTAATTTTTTGGCCAGGCCGGGATAGCTGAAGACAGGGGATAGGAAGGTTTTGGCTTCTACACGACCAGCAGTACTCGTGACAGCACAGAAGTGTTCAAGTCAGTACTGAACTGTATGTTTAGAAGTCTAAATAAAATGACATGTTGGCTCGTTAGAAACGCTTATTACTTATATTTTGCTGAGTGGTGGACTATGTTAGAGTGTAGCAGAAAAAGGTTTAAGAGAGGGGAAAAATAATTTGGATTTTTCCCTCTGTTTCCATTTTGACATGTCTCTTATTAACTGGATAAAACCAGTTAACACTGCATTGATGCTTTTACAGGACTGTTCATGTGTTAGCTAGGGGTCTGTTCTTTCTGTCAATTCTAAACCTTATGTTTGATAGTGACACTAAAAAAAATAAAATACTGAAAAGAGCCCTATGTGAAATCTCTAAAGCAGTGGTAAGCACTGAGCACTTACATGTGAACACTTACACTATTTGGGAAAAATCTTTATTATTTATCTTGCATCCTGCTATGTGTGATTGATTTTATCAATATTTTGCTGTGATCTTTCCTTAACATGGCAGGGAATAATAGTTTTACAGAACCATAAAGTGAGAATTTTGAGGGGAAGAAACGGATGCATTTGATTTGGGACAAACACCACTCATAAGTCTTCAGCTGTGAGGGCTAGAAACCACAGTCACTGCAAAATAAACATTTCTATTTCCAGAGTGTTAATCCATGTAGTCCATCAATCAAGAGCACAGCTCAAGGAAACAGCTACTTAACTATTCTTTGTGTTTGAAAATGAGAATGGTTAAGATGGTGGCTGCACTTTGATTTGTATACCTTAGCTTTTCACTTCATGTTGGATTTAAAAAGAAAAAACAAGCCATTTTCTCATTTGGTGCTCTATACAGTATATATCAGCTAAGGAGTTTATTTGACAACAGAACACCTGGAATAAGACCTCTGTAATAATTTCTGGTGCAATTAGTATATCTGTCCCCAGACTGAAGTGGTTCCTGACCCACAACTATACTTCTATCCTTGTCTTCAATCCCACTAAACAGCTGCATCCTTCTTCCCACATCTTGACACCCTGCTGTAGTCATCTGTCTCTGGCTCCTCTGAGGTGTGGGACTGAACAGGAGAAGGGTGTTGGATGATGGACTATAGAGCGGCGGTAGGAGGAATTCTGGGCTGTGGATGGGGCCAGCGGCAGGGAGGGAGGTGGACTGTAGAAGACAGTACTGAGGTGATATTGTGGGGCTTGCAGGCTCAGTAATACAGCATTACTCAGGCTAGCTGGACTGGTCCCGGGTTCTCCTCCAGCCACCCGTTTTGGTACTGTCTTCAAGGAACGGAAAATGACCATGGATTGGGAGGTCCAGGAGACATAAGATGGCTGGCTGTATGGAATAGGCAGAGCAGGCCTGGGCACGGTGTTAGTTCACTGCCTTTGTGCCTTTTAGGGATGTGTGTGTACCAGGTGTCTGTTTGTGGCAGGGGAAGCAGTGAATGGAGCTGCCAGAGCTGAGCGCCAGCACCTCACCAATGCAGGCTGGCTTGTGTGGAAACCTCTTGCTTCAGTTCACTGTTCAGCTACTTTGTCCCTTCTACTTTATAAAACTTTTGTTGGTTTTTTTTTGTTTTTTTTTTTTTAAAGTAGAAAATAAAAAATAGTTACCCTAGTTCCAGGGAGAATGGATGCTGCTTTCCTACCTCATGGAACATTCCCATAGACCTTCTGTTGACTAGTCAGTGTTGCTTCTTCTGCAAGTGCTGGAAAACTGGGAAGAACTATTAAGAAGTAAGCTTTAAGATAATAGCTATTTAGTTTAAAATTTGTTCTCACAGAATATGAATTTACATCTTTTGGACTAAAAGTGAAAGCTAATATAATTTCCCCAAACCTGCTTGTGGATTCCTTAAAGATGTTATTTTCATTTCAGGGGGGAAAAAAAGCTTCTTTTATGTTAGGACTGTGATAATCAGAGAGCTTAGAGATTGCCTTTCAGAAAATTATTCCTCTTCCAGGAGATTCAGAAATGCAGATTATCTTAATATATGAATTTAATGACTTCTATCATCTAACTCATAATATATAAAAGAAGTAATAATATTAGTGGGGAAAAGGCAAAGTGTGCCTTGTCATGTATATATGTAACCTTCATATGTGTGAGGTAAAGAGGTAAAAGGTATCTACTGTTGACTTTATTGCCTTTCTAATGGCATAGAAAATCTACAAGGGAAATATTTAACAGCTGGGTAGTTGGTTCACAAAATAATAGTGAGCACTATAAATATTTACTTAAGTTTCAAAAATTTATGAAAATTAGTTAATATTAGCAGATCTTACAGGAAAAAACAGACAGTTGGATAACTGAAACAGACAGATAATCATCTGCAGTGTCATTGCAGTTTGAATTTTTTGTGTAATATTTCTTGTAAAGCAACTCTAGTTTGTGGTTGTCTTCTGCGACTTAGATTTCCTTGCTGTGAGGGTTATGGAAGGTTTTCTGATGAGAAGATTGATAAGACAGTTCACCTCTGTGAAATTTTTTGTTCATACCCTAAAATCACATCTGTTACGTATTTATAAATAATTAATGAACTAAGTGTTACCATTTCAATTTTTCATGCTGTTTAGAAACGGTCTGAGTGTTGTTCAGACATGGCTTGAAATATTTAATCCAACTGTAGTGCAACTACAGTCTAATGTGCTGAAATCTCTAGAACAGTTTTTTTTATTTATGTCTCAAGGGCAGAGATTGCTTGTCTACTTTCTGTGATGTCTACAATTACCCCCTTTGGACTGACTGGTGAGAAACTTTGTAAGGCAAGAATACCTAAATCCCGAATCTTTAAAAATGTAGCTTGTACTTTATTTCCCACCTCTCCCACACCTAGCTTTGTGTGAAGAAAGGCACTGACTCCTGCATCTGTACTCCTATCTCTTTCCTACCATGTGATTGTTTGAACTGAAAATCACTAAAAGCATGGAACATACTTTTCTAAATGTCTGCACTGGAAACATAGTAAAGGAATCTGATCTTTAAGGCAGTACTGCAATTATGATTTCTAGATAAATAGTATGTGTCTGTGCCCAGTAGAGAGGGAAGTAAAAATGGGATAAACATGAAAACAAATAACAGGTGAACTGCTCTGTTACTTCATATTGCTTTTCTTGAAAACATTCTGTATTTTGCCCAAAAGTTTTATTGCTCACTCTAGCTGGGGTACTAAAATTGAACAAGAATTTCTCAGTGTGTATCAAGCTTGCATCTGACTATTTATATAGGTATATCCTGTATGTCATGAAATTTTGAACTGTAGAAATATCAGCATATATTAAGCAGAATAAAATCATAACATTATCAGTCAGACCAAAATATTTATTTACATAAAATCCATTAATTTCCCTAACTTATACAGGTAACAGCAAAAGAGAAAAATTTAAAGTCCTCATCCTGCGAGAGCCCTTTCTGGACAAAAGTGGCCTCTCCTAAAGGGTTTCTGTTGTGTTTCAGGCCTTTGTTCATTAATTTCTCTCCCTGACTATACTAAAATGCTGAGTATTTTCGAACTAAAAGCCTCTTCTTTGTTCCTTTTGCTTACTTAATTTCAGTTTTTGTAGGCTTTGTTCTTTGAGTCACTGTTGACTTACATGTTAGGACCTTTGAAGAAAGCTGCATCTTACCTTGGGAACACAAGTGAGCTAATTTTCCACCTAATGCTAAAGTAATATAAATTACCTTTTACTAAGTATTCCTTGTTGTTTTGATTTTCTTGAAGCATCATGGGGAAATCATGAATACAATTTCTTGTGTAATGGGTCTGACCAATACCTTTAATCAGTAGAGAAAATAGATGGAATGAAAAGAAGGGGTCAGAGTCCATCGGATCGTATTGTACTAAATATCACTAGAGAATATATATGTTGAGAGCCTGACTGCAATCTCCTGTGAGCTGTTCTTCATTCTTTGCCCAACATCCTGTAATTTAGACCTGAAGAGCTAAATTAAATTCACTTACAGGTGTTTTGCTGGTTGCACAAAACAGCAACATCAGTGCAAAGGGAATATTCTCTACTTCCATCAGACTATCAGTGGACTGTGGTACTGCAGGATCTTGCATGTTTAATAGGAAAGGAAGGGAGGAGGAGCAGGTGACTTTTTTTTGCAGCTGTTTTGGCTGACTCAGAACATGCCACTGAGAGGAGCCCAGGGTAACAGTGCCAGCCCTTCCAGCACAGCTTCTCTGGCTACCACAGGACCTTGTAAACAGGCACTTCTCCTGTCTCTGCCTTGTATCTGACTCATATTCCTCCATACAATGAGCACCTGCAGATCTGAGTAGTTGTTCTGAGACTATTCTTCCAACAGGGGAAAAGCACATAACAAATTCATAAGCAGTGCAGAAAAAATCCGGTGGTGAAATAAGCATTTAGCATCCTTCTAAGGGCGTAATATCTGCCCTGCAAGGGGGGAAGAAGAAGAAATCATTGCTTTCTATTTCAGTTCTTGATTATTTCCATTCTTACTTCAATTTAGAGTTTGCACTGTTAGTATCTCTTACTACCTCTGTTTGATTTCTTGGTATTCCTGCCAACCTGATTTGAATTCCATGTGGGGGCTATTTCATTGGATCGTGCATTAAGTTAAGATAAACCAATAACTCTGGTTTCTGGAGTTGGAACTTGAAAGGAAAATAAATCTAGCCTTGCTATCTGAACAGAAACATCTCAGTCTTAAAAGTGGTTAGTCTTTAATGTTTGCCTGACCTAAGTATGTATTATTGTTCATAAGGGATAGCAAATGGGAAAACCTAAACATACTGTGTATTACAGCTCTTTGCTTCTGCTCAATGTATGTGAGAGGCACATTGCTTCAGTAGCCAGTACATCTCTCCTTGTCCTCATATTTTTACAATATCCTGAAGCATTTAGGAAAATGAGCAGTCTGAATCATCCATTGAAGAATAAACAGAAATATTGTAAATGGAAATTTTACAGAAAACTACCTGAATTTTCTAATTTTCTTGTGATTTGTTTCTGTTTCATATAAAATTGGTCTTAATCAATGTCACCATATTTTACCATCAAAAGTATATTTATAACAAGTTAAAGACCTCTGATCAATTAACATATTCCTCTTGATGGTGCATTATATGGTTTGTATTTGTTCTGGAGTCTGTCTAACAATAATGAAAAGAGTTATTAAAATACTGAATCTATCTATTACTTTTCCTAGGTACAAAGCTTTATCTGTGGTGATGTCTCTAATGTTTCATAGGAAAGTTATAATTAAAGAAAACTTTTGTTATGTATTTGAGAGGGAAACTTTGACCATCTTATCTGATCTTTCTCAAAATGCAGACATCACGTGCAAAGAAAAGATGAAAGAAGAAAGTAAGGTTTCAGGTCCTGAAGACACACTGATAGAATGCGTCTTGTAGTGTGGCTTCAGACAGAAGGCCTTTCTGCAATGCAAATGGGTGTATTTTGAGCAGTGATGATTGGGAGATCTTCAAAAGCTTATTTATAATCTGAGCTAAAACACTAAAGTTTGGGCATCTGTTGTTTGTTGTCTAGATACGACACCAAAGGAGATGAGCTGTTCATCAGTTCTTGGTGTCTTCAGATTAAGTCTTGAAGCTTTTGGCTAAACGCATTCCTTCCAAAAAGGCAAAATACAAAAAAAGTTAATAGAGGGAAACATAAGGTGGAACTTGAATACTTAATGAACATATAGGAGACCAGGTCTCTGGAGCAGATCTGGTCTTTGGAGCAGAGTGGGAATAGTCTAGGCGAAACAAAACAGATACTGTAATTCTAACAACTGAGGAATCTGAAAGCCAGGGCAGTGATGTTGACATGTTGTGGGAGAAAACCTGATTGCTGGTAATGGTAACCGAGTTCAATTGGAGTCTTTAAACCTTCATTTAACAGAGCTGAAGTCTGGGCAGCTTGCTGAGACAGCGTTATCTTTAGTTGCAGTAGTTACGACGGTGTGGTGGTAACGTGGAAAGAATTGCAGCCCCAATTCTTCTAAGCGCAGGATGCGAAGCTATTATTTTTTCACATCCTATCTTGATCTTCTTGTACCATTTATAGGGAAGGTGGAAGTGAGAACACAGGGCTGCAGTTACGGCTCCAACAAAAAAGTGGCCAGGACTGAAAGTTTTTGGCAGCCCTCACCTTCCTTTGGCAGCCTCTTTGCAGCCCCGCAAAGACTGGGGCTCTGCGTTTTCTCTCTCCAAAACCTAACTGCAACCATTACCTTAGACAGAGCCCTGGTCAAACACAGACCTCCTTGTGTAGCTCCTACACAGAAGGGGCCAGGACTGAAAGCTTATGGCAGCCCTCACCTTCCTCAGCCGTCCCTTTGCAGCCCTACAGCCACCAGGGCTTGGTGCTCTACCTCTCACCAAACCCTTACCCTCACCCAGAAGGCGTATGTGCTCTTCTGTGTCATGTCGGCTCTCAGGGAAAGGCCGGGTTGTTAGACTTTACTTTGGAAACACGTCATGCTGTTTGTCCACCCTAGGAACATATTTCGCTAGCAAACCCTTTTTCCAGAGTGGAGATTTAGATTGGAAGTACTGAGCCCTCTCCCTGTGGCTTTCTACTTCAATAACAGCTAGGCTCTGACTGGAACTTTTCAGGTTTTGTGGCTTCTAAAATCCAATCTTGTGGAGAAAGATATCCTGAAAGTGCTGTTTCTTTCTTTCTCTCCTAATACGATTCTTGCAGTTTCTGCTCCTATTTTCCTGGATGAGAATGGGCTAATCTGTGCTTCATCCTGAAAATTAAGTTCACTCTTCCAAATAAACATTTATTTTCATTTTTTTTCTTTTTTTCTTTCACACACTACCCCACCCCACCCCACCACCACCACCACCACTTACCAATTGTTAGATCATTATCTGTTTAAAGAACCCTATCTGGAAATTCCAACTGACTATACAAATGTTTAAAAAATAAATCCTTTTTTCTGTTGAGCTTAACTGTTCATGACTTTTCCAGATGAGGTTATTTGTGGGCCAATGATGGCTGATGGTATTGTTTTCTTCTCCTTCCCATGAACCTTACAAGCCAGTGCCAGAATCAAGCTCCCTACTTAGTTACAGCTGAAAACATGCATCTGCTCAGTACCAGAGGCACAGAACAATATATAGACTTGCACAAGTGTGCTGAGCTATACATGTGATGCATTAAAATTGCATTCACTTACATATCATAGCTTTCATTATTTTTTGTAATTATTCACTGTAATTTTTTTAACATCTCTTGATACTACAGTATGCTTTGCTGTGCTGTTTTTCCATTTTGCTTCATTTTGTAAGAAAATGTGTTGCAATATAACAAGATTCGCAACACAAAAATCTCTTAATTTGGCAACTTTTTAATTGCCCATAAGCCAGCACAGACATGTTGCTAATAAATGTATCCAGATGGACTTTTAAGGAAGCTACAGAAAAGGTATGGAAAATACACCCAATAAGCTTAGACTGTGTGTCTCGTGCTGCATCCTTACTGTATAAACCTGCTTGATGAAAGAAACATTTATAAAAGGACTGCCATTTCACATTTCAATATATAGGTTTATAAAATTCTTGACAGTGCCCTTCAGACTACTAGAATTTGTCTTCATTTTCTGCGGGAATTTTCAAGTTTGATTAATTTGTTTAACCCTTACTTGTCCCAGTGCTTAATGTTCCCTTAGATTGATCTTCTGTGAGGTAGAAAGTTTCTCAATGTTTTTTGTTGCAGTTCATTCAGACTTGGTGTGTTTTATGTGGTAATAGAATTTAATGCTTCATGTCTAGCATGATTTGGTGGATTAGTTATGTTTTTTAATACCTTCTAACTCAATATGAGTTCTAAGGGCTACTCTGAGTAAACGTGAAAAATCCTGAGGGGAGGTTACACAGTAATATTTTTTTTTATAGCACAGAGAAAAATAATTTTATAAATGTAGCTGAAGCAGTATGTAAAGGGATTTTTATTTTCTGTCAAATTCCTCAGCATTTCTTTAACAAATTCTGATTTTGCCTTTTGCTATTACTTAAGCCTCAGAGCAACATTTCACATGTTCTCTTGTTTACCTGATCAGCTATTTACAAAATATTACTTTGGAAACCTTTACTTTTAGGACTGATGGAAGTCTGGCATCCTTCTGGAAGTAGGCTTATCATCCATTTGGCATTTGGATTTACATCAGCATTTTACTAGGTAAATTCCTCTGTGATGTGTGAAGGGTGTTTGTTCCCTCATGGTTTCATCTGAATTTAGAGACAAGCAGGCAAAGGAGAAGAAAAGCACGATGACCATAGTTTTGTAATTTTCTGTAGCAACTTCTTTTTCCTTTCTTTCTTCCCATTTACTCTTAATTTGCAGTAGCTGAAAAAGAGAATAATCTGGAAAACTTGCTTTTACTTACTAGGAGAAGTAATTATTCCTTCCGTGTCTACTGTCGGATACCTGCAATGGTTGTGAAAAAGCGAGTAGATCCATCCCGCTGTTGGCAGAAACTTTGCTAGTCCCTAAGTCCTACAGTGGTGAACAGCAGTAAGTCCCACCCAAGCTGCAGATGATTAAATCCTTACAGATAGTCTGGGAGTCCATAGTGGGGATGGATTGCTTATTTGTTTAATTTTTTACAGTGATTACCCCTTCATGGGCACTTTAAGGTAGAAAATAATATTTCTGGTCCTAGTACAACCTTTCTGGGAACTATTGTTTCTGTAGAAGCTATAAAAGCTAACACAAGACGTTGGGTAAAGGCACAGGATATGGAAAAGGGATGTTTGTTTAGAAAGGGAGGGAAAAAAGTCATCCAAAACCAGACCCTACCTTCTGATAGTCAGGAAATGGGGATTAATAAAGATCTTGGTCTCCAGGTTGTTTGAAAACACCTGAAAAAAATTTAGATGCTTTTTTTTTACATAACTAGTTGCAGCAGTTAAGCATTTCAAAAGAGAGTTAGTTAGATCCAAAACATCCTGAAAGGGCCAGGAGAGGGACTCGTAAATCAGCTTGCCTGTGGAGTCGGTTGGACTGGACTGTCGGAGTAACTTTAAGAGAGATCCTTTGAAGGAACACGAGGGCAGGCTATGGACAGTTTGGAGGGTAGACCTGTAATTTCAAAGGGATTACTTCAGATTTTCTGCTTTTGGACTTGGACTAAAAAATGACTGAGGATATCTTTAAACCCTTCGACAATAACATGGGGTTCTTCACTACCCAGTAGGCTAAAATTATTGTCTGTCTTCACTGAGTAGGAAAACTAACATCTTGAGTGAGGTTCTGAAGTGATCTTGGATTTGAAGGACAAGTCATGTTGTCAGTGTTTTGACTCTTGGGTATTCTGCTTGCCTTGTCTGAAAACTGTTGATCTTTAATAATAGCTAAGAGAGAAAAGATGAACAGTACAATATAAAGTACACATAACTCACTTTCTATTATAAACCAATTTATATACCAATTCACACACCCAATAATAGAGCAATGAAGAAGAACAGAAAATTAATGTGGATCCATAAAAAACTATGGGATGTGGCTGGGTTTTAGACAAGTGTTTTTTTAAAAATAAATTATTGCTCCATTCAGTAGCAAGACTTTAGTTTGCTTTCCTATAGACTATTTTTATTATTTAGAAAAAAATGATTACAATTTTTCACACAGTTACAGCTGTAATTACTAATTCTGTTGACCTTTTACAGGGTAATTCAAAATCCTAACTGTTCTCAGGGGTTACAAACACAGCTCATGTAGTAAATAGGTTTTTTTTTTTGACAGCTACAATGTCTTGTGAATTTTAAGTACTGAACAGACCCACATACTTACTTACAGTTTGTGTATGTGTGTGTATTACACCTTTTCAAACAAGCATTTTAAAATGCTGCTCCACAATATTTCATAATACAGAGACAATATTGCTCATAAGTACCAGTTTGTTAAAGAGCTCAGATCTGTGAAGGCTTTCAAAAGCAATATGACAAGTTTGAGGAGGGTGTTAATCAGGTCTTAACTTAAATAGCTGATGCACACCATAGTCTTTGGCCAAAACCTGACTATACAACTTCAGAAGCAAATTCTGATATTCAGAATGCCCACAGGGCACAGCTGAACCTCTCAGCTGAGATGGTGATGTCCCTGGGAAAATGTCTTTTCAAAAGGGCAAAACCACTGGACAGAGAGGGCCGAGGAGAAAACTGTCTGAATGCAGTTTCAGTGTTTCCCCTTGTTATTTTACTTCAAATATATGTCTCTGAATTTGCTGCCTGGGATCCCAAACAGACTTTTTTTAATATTTTACTGTCTACAGAACATCACATTGATGGAATTTTCAGTTTACCCATTACCTAACATATAATTTGCTAAAGTTAAGTTTTTGAACCTATATATTTTGCAGAAGGAGCACATTAAATGAAAAATGATGTAAACCCAAGTTTCAGTTCTGTGGGAGAAACAACATGCTTTTGAATTTTCGCCTATTTTCCTCTCTCCCATTGCATCTCAGTAATATTTTCTGAGAAAGTAACATCTTCAGCTAATGTTTCTTATCATCATGTGTCTTTCTTTAAAAAGATCATTTCTTTTCTAATCCATCCTTTGTTCTTATCCTGTACTGAGATTTGCCCAGTTTCTGACAGGCAGTGCTGGCAGAGGTTCATTATCTACTGCCCAGAGATTGCCCCAATGAACTGGTAAGAAAAGGCTTGTCAGAATTTCATCACCCCCTCAGCTGGGCAGAAATCTTGGACAGCAGCTCCCAGCCCTTGTCACTAACACATCAGGGGAATCTATTGTCTCTGTATGCAGCAGAACAGTTGAGGTGAAAAGGCTAAATTTATGTTCCACTTTTGAACTTCTGAGAAAAGGCAAACTTTCCAGTTTGTCACACAAATGTGAAAACCAGCAGATTTGTCAACTGAAGGCTGGGCAACTCAGAATGTTCGTTTTAAAACATTTGATGCAGCAGATGTATGGGTGATAAAGCAGTGTCACAAATTTAGGTCATTATTAACTGATTATGAACAATTAAAGACAAAGATCAAGCCAGTTATCTGATCTTTTTAATTATTATTTACTACTGTTATTGTTATATTGTGTCTAATCTTGCATAAATTTGAATTGTACTGGCAGCTGTGTGTGATCATAAAAAACCCAAACCAAAACAAAAAACCTGCTATACATCAAGGTCTTGTAAAAGTTTAAAATAATTATCTCTTTGGGGAGAAAGAACAATAAAATGTGTGACTCTGAACAAATATAGCTCAATCAATAAAGTACAAATGTATTGTTCATAGAGAATTTGACTTTACGTCTGTGAATTAAGTATCAGTTGGATATTTAAGGATATCTCTGCTTTCTTTTAGATTGTTTTTATTTTATTATACATATTTTAAAAACAATTACGTCTATGTAAAGACCTTGATGATTGCTCTGGGCAGTTTTTTACAAATGTAAACTGTAGAGGTTGTGCACTATAAAAGTAAGGAAGAAAACCTTGGAAACAGTGCCCTCAACATAACAGTGAGGACACTGAAAATGGAAGGGAACCGGTAAATTAATTTTCTTGAACAAGGTATTCCGATGCCCCATCTTTGTTAAAACTAATACTTGCTGGGATACTCTGAGGGAGTTTAAGGACAATAAAAAATACATACAGTTGTGCTGGCCTTTTTTGTTAAACTCTGGCAACTCCTTCTCTGCACAGGACAAATCTAAGTATTTCCTTATGTTAGCTGTGTGTGGTTTCTCCTCCAGAAAGACTAATGATACTTAAGGTGTTTAACAAGTAATGACCTGGCTGAGATTTGCAGCATTAGAGCATGTATCTTAGGTTGCTCTTTTCAGGGGGAAACTGAGGCACATGGTTTTATCATATTCCACAAGAGAGGGGTTAGAATCATCTCACAACAACCACATGCACCATGTAGTAATTATCCATTTCTGGTCTAGTTGTCACAATAGCATAATTCACCAAATTAGTTCTTGCATTTTAAGGGAGTTGCAAATCTGCATGTTTGAGCAACAGAGAAATCTGACTACATGGAGAGGCCTTCCTTCATGTTGCCTTAATTATATTTTTTAAAGACATTAAGCTCCTTTTTTAGAAAGTCATGCCTTCTTGCTTTTTTCTAGCAACTTTCATAGTTAGACTTGCTAACAGTTTGATTAAGAAGCACAGTAATCATGCCTACCAAAGACAGGATCATCCTGCTACCCTCTCTGTTTGAAACCAAGCCCTAAAGAAGTGGGAACGGGGAAGGGGGAATTGAATGAGTCTCTTTAGAAAGGATGCTGTTATTGTCCCACCATCTATAGCAATTGCTTTGCCTGGTCTTACCTATTGGATATGTTGTTGGTCACTGTTGTCTGTACATGCTATTTCTCTGAGGTGCTCACCAGATGCTGAGGAACTCTTGGTTTTTTCCCCCCACTTTGAAGAGTGTTCATGTTGTACTGTCACTAGGCAGGGATGTCCAGTTGGACTCTGTTCAATCCACTTCAGCCTTCTAGAAAATGAAAACTCTAGAACAGTTTCAGAAATTACTCCTAATGTAATGATAATTTGCTATCTGAGTTTGTTCTAGTATTCAGGTCCAGCTTTACTAATTGAATTGTTGCTTTTAGCAGAGGTAATTGTTTGAAGAGTGCAGTACCTTTACAAGGTGAATGACTTGGCCTTTCAGATGGGAAGTACTGACATTTTCAGGGAAATGTAATTCTTTTTTCTCTTTTTTTCTCAGCACAGCTTGTTCCCTTTATGATCACAAGGTAACTTAAAGTGTAAATCTTTTCCTTTGCCTTTAGTTGAGAAAACTTGAGGAAAATAAAGCAAAGATCTGCTTGTAAGTTATATTCTGTAAAGAAGTACAAATAGGAAGCAGTCTCCCTCTTTAAAGACTGCCCTAATTTATCTGGGCTCCTAATTTTCAGCAGTTCCCTTGACATCAACAATTAACTGCGTGGGACAAGGGTTGCAGTCCCAGGGCTGCCTGAGGTCTGTGTGCCCATCACTGAAGCACATGTAATCTTCTTTCAGTCATCTGCCCCTTGGGCTGCCTCTCACTCTCTGCGTTGCCCCTCTGCCTCCATCTCTCTGGCTCTAACTTGTTCTCCTAACTCTGTCTCTGTCAGTCTTTGTTGCTCTGTTGCTTTCATTCTTTTTTAATAGCACCTCAAAATATTTAATCAAATTTCAGCTAGAGATTTATATGTGAAGCAGTTTTGATCAGGGAAATTCTATTTTTTGTTCCCTGTGAAGACAATGTAATTCTGTATATGAACAGATAGCTCAGATATGCTCCCCTGATATATCTGAGTTCAAAGGAGATCTTGAGGAGCCGAGATAACTACAGACTTGCTCTGACTGTGGCACAGCTGAGATGTGGGCTCTCTGAGCTGTGGAAAAAATTTGGTTTAGACTTGCATGTGTGTGTGTGGTTTTTAAGTGCTGAATTAATTTGAAATCTAACTTTTTAGACTCAAATAAGTAAGTTAACTCATTTCCGAAGTCTGTTTCAGTGTGAATTGTAGGATTTTTTCCATGCTAGCTGATTATAATCTGAATTGGAGAGTCATTAAACGTTCTTTACAAATGTACTTTGTCTAGTTCTCTCTTTCTCTGTCTCCATCCTTCCCCTCATTCACATTACATAGAGTGAAATGTCTGTAAACTAAGTCAGTTACCTAAGGGTTTGAATTTCAGATATGACAGACTTGCACCAGTTCCCCAGTTTCTTAGAGTTTGCAGAGGCAAGTAGTAGTTGCTGTCTTGTGGAAGAGCTGTGAGCTGGGAATTGAAGGTGGT
The DNA here is from genome assembly GCA_035590215.1 of Microhierax caerulescens. Taxonomy (NCBI): domain Eukaryota; kingdom Metazoa; phylum Chordata; class Aves; order Falconiformes; family Falconidae; genus Microhierax; species Microhierax caerulescens. The sequence continues at coordinate 42,495,654 of JAVJGJ010000057.1, read as the reverse complement.
TTGTAGCATAATGCAGGCAGAAATATTTCTATGTGGCTTGTTGTTAACATCAGTTATTCTCCTAAGGACTCCTAACAAAGGAGAATGAGTCAATAGCCTCATGAATTATTATCATGTACAGAAAAAGTATAGACCTGAATTGTGTCCAGACCTTTTAATATTGACCTGTGAAATCATGATCTGCATAACAGCTTGAGCAGTGTGGAGACCCATATATATTTATACTATTTTTTTTCTTTCCTCTAGGTGTACATCACCTTCCCAGCCATGCACACCAGTCCTTCCTCTTTAACTGAGAAGATCACACACATAGGTGAGCTCTCAAAAGTAGAGTTCACTGCACTACCATATTTTAAAAGTGTAGCCTATCTTCATTTTAGAGATACTGTTATTGTAGTATACCTAATGACTAGAAGAAATTTTAATCTAATGGGGGGTTTTTTTGAGTTTTTTCGCTATTGAGTTTGGCATCATTCCATCAGAAATACAGTTGTTTGTTTTTTACTTTTTAAGCATCTGCATAAGATGGCTTATATTTTATCATTGCAATTGCTTTAATGGTGTGTATGATTTGGTGAACAGTCTTTCTCAATATTAACCAATTATTGATTAAACTGGGTATGTAATGAATCAGAGTGTTTCTGATTCTAAATTAATTGAACTTAAAGAACTATGACATGTGAATTCTGGATAATAGACTTTCCATGTGAATATACAAAAGACAGATAGCTATGCATCTATTAATTTATCTGAATAGCTATTCAAAGAACTCTGTAGCGAAGGATGAAATCAACAGCTAAGTATATTTTTTTAATTGAATATTCACAAATATCTTCTAGGAATAGTAGTCAAAATAACTGGTGTTTGTTGAACAAAATAACCAGATGTGTTGCTGCTGCTTGTCTGCAAGTTCTGTTTAAATCAAAGAGCCAAAGAGGGTAAATGAAATATATTTGCAATTTTCAGAAAGCTGGATACTGTGACTATGGTTTCACTAACCAAACCCATCATTCTGTCAAATAGACAATATCAAAAAGCACTAAAAAATTACTTGGAAAACGGACGGAAGAAATTCTGTCTACTAGTTGAAAGTAGTTTTGCTTTAATTCCAGAGTATTAGAAAGCAAGTAAATAAAACACCTCACCCATGGTCCATTAACTTGGTTCTATTAAGGAAAAAACTGAACAAGATCAGATCCTGAGAATATTGAACTTTAGTCCTGATTTTAAGACATGATGCTAGACAAAGCTAAGTGTCTAAGTGCCTGTTGCTAAGAAGCTAATATAAAATACAGGGTTACTAATTGTAAAAGATGTGATCCCTCGATTGACTGCTGCGTGATCTGAAAGATTTGGAACGTTTAGAAATTGAATAATTACGGACAACTGATAGCAAAAAAAAAAAAAGAGAAGTCAGAGATTTTGTTGATGAAGATGATCCTTGAGTATTGGTAGTACAAAGGGGTTGAAATCCCTCAGTATCTCTAGCAAGACCTGTAAGAATTTATTTTAAAAAAAAAACAAACTTTAGATGAACTGAATATGCTAAAGGCCAGGATTAAAAAAATATAAAAAATATTATTTATTCTTTATTTCTTTCTAAATCTCTCCCTAAACAGTATTTGTATATATATCTTATCACTGTTAAAAATCCTACTTGTTAATATATTTTTTCTTAGGGAATTATACAACTAGTATATGAACTATCTTGTTATAAATAAAAATGATAACTTTTGATTATTCGAAGTAAAAAAGTGCTGACATATCTTCCAGTGTCTTTCATATGATTTAATTTTTAATTCCTAATATTTTACCTGCTTAAAATATTTGTATTATTTATTCATCACTGATACTTCCCATATGACATCCTCTGAAGTCAGTGACGTTCAATGAGTTTCGTAGATGTTGGGATCAGGTCTGCAAAGACTATAGGGCATACAGGGTGGTGCCTGGTGAAACCTGTAATCTAGTTTTAAGTTTGCAGTACGTTTCAGAAAAAATAGATAAAAAGCTTACATTTTGTGTAATATTTATCCTAACCCTGCAGTGATGAAACATGTATATCAGAAAAATTGTAAGATAATAATCCCGGTAATGTCTATACTCCCTTTTTTTTCCCTTGAGACTCCCCATACACAGTTACCACGCCTTCAAGCATAAGAGTAGTTAAGTCCAATACTTTGGAAAATGCACATATGTATATCAGGAGGCTAGCCTGGCTGAACAAGGAAGCAACGGCCAAGCTCCAATACATAAAGGACATATACTGGAGATTCAAATAAGGACAGGCTGCAGAGGAGGAACTTAGAAACATTGCCTGGGCCTGCAGGGATGGTTTCAGAAAAGCCAAAACTAGGTTAGAATTGAAGTGGCAAGGGATGTTGCAGGCAAGGAGACCTAATGTTACATAAGCAGTAAAAGAATAAATGAAAATGCTGATCCATGATGAAATGGGCCAATCTTTTAACGATGTAGAGGACACAGATAAGGTGGAGACAATCAGTGCTGCCTTTGCATCTACATTCACTAAAAGGTCTCCCAAACCTTTGGGCCTAGACACAGGGTTAAAACAGAAGAACAACCAGCAGTGAAAGCTGATCAAGTCAGAGATCTCTATTACTTTTAAAATGACATACAGGGTGAGGTAATTCCCAAAAACTGTTGGACTCATTTTTCAAAAAGGAAAATTATGATGGAAGGAACTACAAGCCAGCCAGCTTCAATTTCTGTCCATGAAAGGGTCTTAAAAATGACTTAAGGGAAGGTGAAAGCTCTTTGTAAGAAAAAGGTATATATCTATGTGTATATTTTCTGTTAGTGTGTTAGTGCAGTATCTTTGCATCTTTAAATAAGTCTTCATGTCTTGTATTTTAACACCCTAGTTTGAAATACTGGGGAATGGTGGATTTTGGATACAACTGGCTTTGGTAAAACCATTTGCTTTAAAAAGTCTTTTCAGCTTGGAGATTTCCACACTTGCCTCATCATAAACTGAATGTCAAGCTATTTGTAGAATATGCCATACGTTATTTTTATTTTTTCTTTAATGTGTGTGAAAAATGTAACATGGGAGAAGAAAGCTGGGCAAGTATTACTTTCATTTTTGCCAGTGGGTAGAGAAGATATTTTAATAGAATCTGTGGAACCTGCTAATTTCATCACTTCAGAGTTGCTCGAAATCTTGTGAAATAGGATCAAAGATCATACTAAATGTGACATGCAGTGCATCATATCCATTTAGAGTGGCCAATGTGTATTCTGCACAGAACTGTTGTAACCAACTATCATGTCTGGCCAGGAATTTGGAGACTAAAACATGGAAGAAATAAAACATAAAAGTAGATACCTTGTCTGCTAACTATATCTTCAGAAATGTCCTATAATGTTTCTGAACTTGCTTGCATCAGCATTGTATTCTATTTGAAAGAAATAATTACCCAGAAAACGTTCTTATGAATTGTGAATCCTTTTGGGGAAATAAGTGAGAAAGGGCAGGCTTGTCCTTGAATGTGAGACTTGTGTTTGACTTCCAATACCTCTGTGTTGTAAAAATATGTCTCACACTACTTCAATCTGAGAGATGCCACTGCTTATGATACTCATTGTTGGATCGTATCTAGAAAACTGTATCCGGTTCTAGGCCAGCCAACACAGGGAAAATATTGATAAGCCAAGGAAAGCTCCAGCTAAGAGTGAGATGGGTGGATGTAAACTTACAAATTCAAAGTTCCTTTAGACTCCTGGAACTGGCCTCCCACTAGTATGACAGCTATACTTTTCTCTCAAATTTATGTACACTAATTTAGCCTGGTTACATGTTTTACTTGAGAAACGTGAGAGATCTGCAGTAGGAGTATAAGTTTCTTTGAATAGACCTCAGTTGTCAGGCATTAATAATATTTACAGAGAAACGATAATAAGTGTTAATAGAAAAATAGAGAGGTAATAGATAACACAAATCTGGTAACAATTTGAAAGTCTTTAGTAAGGCAGGTCTTTCCAAGTGTTATCTTCCTTCATATCAATTGAATGGTTGGCTGACCTAGTTATTATTTTTTATGTATAAATTAATAAATGGGTAGATATTAAGACAAGACAAGAAGAACGACTCATGCTTCAAGAACAGCAAATGTAACTTGGATATTGCAGAGGGAAGACCTCAAAGTAACTCTATATGCTGCCAAATAACATACCTCATAATAGTATTTCATTTGCTTCCCCTCTACAAACCTTATTTTACTCTGTTGTTTTTTCCTTCTCTAAGAATTATTGTATTTCACACATCCCAGGTGACCAGGTTTTTTTCCACCTCCCTTTGATGTTTTTATCTTCAACTTAAATTAGTTGCAATGAATCAAGTAACACAATGTGACTACTGATGTTGGATGAGATGAGATGAGATGAGATGAGCAAGCCTCCATAGGGATTACAAAAATGTGTTGTGGGGGTGTACTTTAACAGATATGTTGACAGACTTTTTTTAATATCCATTTAGATAGCTGTTATCTTAAAAAAAAAGCTTACCTAGCTGACATCTGCATATATTATGAAACTACTGTTGATTTGTTTCCCCATCTTCTCTCCAATTGATCAGATGTTTAAACTTTTAATCAGAAAAATAATCAGTCTGTTTCTGGCATTTCCATACCACGTGTAACAAGAAACAAAACCCAAAAAGACAACTCTGTTGTAACAACCTCAAGAAAAAATGCACTTCTGAAATTTTCAGGTTCCAGAAATTAAATAAGACTTAACAGACTGGTACTAGAAATTTAATGCAACACTGCAGTCACATGGAAGTTATTTCCAGAAACAAGAAAAGAGGTGAGTTGGAACAGGCCAGCATAGATTTACCAAGAATAAATCAAACCTGAACAATCTGATTGCTTTTTGTGAAGAGATGTCTAGGTCTGTGGACCAAGGGTAAGGAATGAATGCATGATAACATCAATTATTTAAAAGATATGCAAAAGTCAGTATTTTATGTCTCTATATGAATTTCTAAATCCATGTTCCTTATCTCTCCTCATCAACATCACATTTACTTTTAAGATTTCTACTTTTCAAAGCTTTCATAGTACAAAAAAGCATGTGTATTTACGCACAAGAGTATAAATTCACGACAGTGAATAATGGGTGATTGTATTTTCTGTGCAGTTTATTGTGCTCTCTGTAATGTCAGTCATTATTCTATCTGACATGGATAGCATTTTCAGATTGATGTGTTTAAAATTAATGAGGCATTTCTTTTTTTCAGTGTAAAAGCTAATAAAAAACACTTTTCCCTATGAATTATGTAGATGAATTAATACAAATCAACTTAATTTTCAGAGTTTTGTGATTTTCTTCTTTCTAGCAATGCATCCTAACATTTAGAGGTTGAAAAACCTGCAGTGACTGGAATACTAAATTTCAATGAGAAAAAGTTTTTTAGAAAAGTAAAAAAAAAGATGACATTCTTCAAGGAGGAAAAAAAGAAGATCTTAATGATATGCATCATCTTTTCAGTGTAGAAAACCAAGTTCAAACTTACAGAAATGTTTTTAACAGGAAAGGATTTAGGAGTTGTTTGTTATCCACATAGTTGAATCTGGGTTTGAAAACTAACAAAGAAGGGGTTTATTGTTTGGTTGGTTTGGGGTTTTATTTTTTGAGAAGATGACTGTTAGACCAAGAAGTAAGTTCAGTAGATGGAGAACATAATCTTGTATGTCAGAACTGTGGTGCATTGTCCAATCATACATATTTTTCTTATCTTCATATATGTGTGTTGGATAAAGAGACACATGAATCACAGTTGCTAATTGTGAGAATCACATACATGAATATGACTGAGATAACCTACAGATTCTGGAATCACATGAGGTGAAACTTAGTATTCACCTTGAACTGCACATTGTTTCCAGGGCAGCTCTTGTTAAATTGTCACAAGACAAGAGGGGAAGAATTGGAGACAGAAAAACCTTGAGAGCAAAAGGGTATAGAATATGGGATATCTTTTTACTGTTTGCAAATACTTTTACCTACCTGCTGCTCATTGTAGTAACATTTTGAGATAAAAAGGGGAAATAGTCTTCGTATTCTGTCACTAAATATCAATCGTGGAACTAAAATGCACCCTACAATCTCCTAGTGAGGTCTACATATGTAAAAGATACACTAGAATATTGTCATTTCATAAAACCTCTACATATAAACAGAATGTTTTAATGCAATGACACATCAGTTTTATGCATATTTTAAGGTTTATTTTTCCTAACAAAATTATTCTCAGAACATTATTAATTCCATTATAATTGCACTTGGAAAAATCTATTATTTTTCTTCTTTTGTTGTTTTCATTTGATGACCCTTTTAATGAAGAATCTTTGTCACTGTTCCAGTTTCTTGATTTCAGTAAAGCATGGCTGTTTGCACCACATTAACCTGTGGGTATTCTGTGGTATATTGAGGAGTTTACATTCAATCAAGTGCCAGTGTGTGGCACTGGTTTTGAGCATAACATCTTCACTCTTAATGAGTGCCTATAAAAATATTTCCAGGAAATAAAAATAGAAAGGTCAGTCTGGTCATGCTGCAAAGTAGCCTATTCTTAACTGCAAGCACTCAGTGGGCTTATTAGCTTGGATACAGTACCATGTTCGACACAGCTTGAGGTCTCTGGCCAGGAGCTGGCTTAGGGCAATAGTGTGCCCAAAAGGTATGTCTTGAAGCACACAAATATTCTTATGCTTACAGTTTTTACAAAAATAGTTGGTTAAAAATAGTTCAGTTCTTGTAAAATATTTCATTCACTATACACATGTATGTTTATCTATATACACTTGCAGTTTTGGTTTTATTGATTTATGCTATAATGTCAGTGCTCCAAAGGAAAAGGCTGAACTGTTTAGCCAATAATATATTTGCATATTAAATTATTTGCATATGTAATGCCACAGTATAAACTGAAACACATACTAGTCTTATGAGAAGGCAAGTAAATAATGTGGGCTTTAACACACAGAATTACAGCAGGGATGTGTAGGATGACTAACACTTGGTTGAATGTTTCACACACGTGGGTAACTTGGTCTTGCTAGTGATAAAGTAAACTTAATTACTTTAGTTCTCATCTTCTTCCATCACCTTCCAAAGTGTCCAAAAATACCGACAAGTTATTTCACAGTTGATTGGGAAGGAACTGGAATAATAAATGCAGAAAGAATCATAGGATACGTTTCTAGAAGACTCTGCAACAGCAAAGTGCAGTAGCTGTGAGGAAATGGTGGCTTTTAGATAGGGCTTTTCATTTTGATGGACTACACCTTCAGCACTCTAATCTTCTGAGCTGACTTTGTAATGAATTAACATCCAAAAGGATTACATGCTTAACTACCATCAGGTGTCTGACTGAATTTCTTTGCAAACTTGTAAACTTCAGAGAGGAACATTATAGAAGTCCCTTTGTGTTAGTTTCTTTTAGGTCTTCCCCTAAATTACTTAAGGATTTTGAACCCTTACACTACCTAGAACCTACATACTATCTTCTTTTTTCTCATCTTTTTAGTTCCTTAAAGCCTGCCATTTCTTTCTAAATGTCATCTTGTACAGCTGCTAGCTATACAGGCATAAGTACAGAATAACTCCTGGAACTGTTGCCTATTAAATTCACAGTGAATTTAGATGATCCCATCACTGAAACAACATCTGGGCTACTACATTCCTATTTAGTTCTGCCAAACAGCTTAGAGCAATGATGTGAATAGAGAATACTTTGCTAGATATGTAGTAATTTATCTTTGTTGCTCTGCATGTATAATTATGCAAATATCACCTTTGGAAACTTGTTATATTGATTATGGAAGAGAATACAGGTGATACAATGTTCTCACTACCTATACAAAAAAACAACAGTGGAAGTGAGAGTAGAGTTTATGGTAATGTTTCTACATATTTCTAACCTTCCTAGGAATACACCAAATAAGCAAAACACAACAAAATCAGCTGGAAACATCTACTTTTGTTATAAGCTTCATCATTCCATCCCACCTTACTTTTTCTGTCTTTTGGTATTCTTTAGCCATTTTGAGTTCAGATTATGAACAGTTTGAGAGAGAGGCTGTCTCCTCCAGATTGGAAAATCTTCCTATTTGGGATCTCCTAAAGCTTCTTAATAAGAAGTTTAATTTAATACACAGCATTAACATTTTCAGTTCTGGTACCTTAATTAATCTGTTACAGGAATTAGAATATTTAGGACTACTGCTTTTATCTCAGAATGTAGGAAAGAAGCAGTTTCTAGAAATCTAGATCAATATTACGCTATTATTAAGCTACTCAAATTGTACTTTTAAATTTGCTGAACAGTTAGTGTCAAGAGTTTGTCCTCTTGTACAATAGGATGCATTAAGCTAGGTTACACTTCCAATGGAGTTATGATCTCAACTGCAGCCCTGGTGTAAAGCTTTGGTGAATTCAGTAATTAACAAAAGGCAATGTAGAAGACAGCACTATCTAAAATGTAGACTGTTAGAGGACTAAGAGGAAATTCAGATAACTGTTTAGTTCTAGCAATAGAAGTTTATCTGCTCTGTTCTGTATGTATAAAAATCATGGAATGATTATTTGGTTTGGAAGGGTTGTCCAGAGATTGCCTGCTGCAAACTTTTGCTCTAAACAGGTCTGTTTAGATCAGGTTGCTCAGGGCTGTGTCTCCTGCCTCTCCTCCTCCTGCTGCATGCCCCCGAGAAGTCTGGCTCTGTCTTCACTGTATCCCCCAATTACGCGGTTGTAGACAGAACTGAGCCCTCTCATTGACTGAGCCCTTTCTTCAGGATGAAAAGGCAGAACTCTCTCAACATTTCTTCACAGGTCAAGTTCTCCAGCCCTCAACCATCCTAAGATCGTGCACTTGTTCCACTAGTTGTGGCACTGTTGTACTCGTACTGGAGGGGCCTAAACTGGGCGCTGTACTCCCGATGCACTTGCTTCGGCTGCCTGGCCACTCTCTCACCAAGA
>JAVJGJ010000057.1:42470503-42486554 GCA_035590215.1 Microhierax caerulescens | reverse complement strand
GCCTAAACTGGGCGCTGTACTCCAGATGCACTTGCTTGGGCTGGCTGGCCACGCTCTCACCAATACAGCCCGGGAGGCTTTAGGGCCTCTTGCTGCAGAGGCATGCTGCTGCCTTGTGTTCAGCTTGTGTTCTGCTGTGGCCTTCAGCTCCTTTTCTGCGGAACTGCTTTCTGCACTGTCAGACCCCAGCCTTTGAGTCTGGCAGTCCAGCAAATTTTCTATGCACTTCAGTTTTATCCAGCCTGTAGCTCATGGATACAGTGATAACAACACCATGGGAGACTCGCTAAATCAGAGACCTCACTAAATCCAGCTTATAAACCTCTGCTACCCTCCCCTTGCTCACAGCACCAGTCACTTCATCGCAGAAGACAATGGAGTTGATCAAGCATGACTTGCCCTTGATACACCCAGGCTAGCTGCTCTCAATCCCCTTGTCTGTCACACGTCAAAAACACCCTTAGAAGAGGATTTGCTCCATAGCTTTCCCAGAGGCTGAGGTAAGGTTCCTTCTTGTTCTTCTTGAAGATGGGCGTGGCTTTTGAGTCTTTCCAGTCAACAAGAACCTCCCCACCTGCTGTCACCTTTAGAAGACAGTAGAGGATGGACTTGCAATGACATTGGCTAGTTCTTTCAGCACCCTTAGATGTATCTCATCAGGATATTCCCTAACTGGGAGTTATGCATGTCCAAGTGGGTTAAAGTGATACTGAACCCTTTTCTTCTACTACATTCTCCTTACCTTTCCTTTTTCTACTTATACACATATTTTTCCTTTCAATTTTATCATATGCTTTTAGTAATTTGAGTTTCAGTTGATTGTTAGCTTTCCTGACTCTGTTCTTACATGTGCAGGCAATGTCTCTGTATTGCTGCTTCTACCTTATGTTCCACCTGCTCAGACAGGAGCTCCATGTTCACCCACACCAGACTTCTGCCATGCTTGCTTATCTTCCTGCACACTGGAAACGTCTTGAAAATCAGCCAGGTCTCCTGCACCCCTTTGCCCCCCGAGGCATGTTCTTGGGGGTGCTGCCATGCAGGTCCCTGAAGAGGTAAAAGCTTGATTTTCTGAAGATCAGGATTACAATTCTGCTGTCAGTCCTGCTCACTTTAGACTCCACAGTCTTCAAGTCACTGCAGATCATATTCTAAGGATACTGTGACTGGAAATACCTATAATAAGATTAGCTGTTGCTGAGAGTTATAGCTGTGTTACAGGTAATGTAAATCAGTTTACTAGATAAATATTTATAATAAAAATATCTAGAAAGATGACCTCCAGATGGCACAAGAAGGAAAGCTGTAATGATTGTGCCAGCCTACATGTTATATCAGTTTAACTTATAATACTAATTTTACTCCCCTGAAATTGCATGAACAAGCCAAATAACTAGAAACTGGGTTTAATTAATGGCAAAATGGTCTTTGCATCCAGAGATGAGAAAGTAGTACTCGGGTTAAATTATTTTAAGGGAGACAAATCACAGTCTAGGACCTTACAAGCATGAGCAAGGATGCTACAAAGACACGTTTTTTCCCATGCTAGAAGATTAATTTTAATTCTGAGTTTTAGAAATGAGTGTCTAGAATGGCATAGGATAGTTGATCCTGATTTAGACTATAGGGCTGAAATACCCTATTTTTAAAAAATGTTCTTATGATTGATGACTTGCTTTCCCCTCCCACCCCAACTTTTCTAGCATTCAATAAAAATTACTAGTTCTTCCTGGTTTTATCCATTCATTATATTGTGGGATATATTAATGCTTTTATCAAGATTGCTATTTTTTAAAAATTACATTCAAAACACCCTACTCACATTGTTAATGTATTTTGTGTTATTTTCTTTTGTCCCTATGCTTTGCCAATTTTCTTCAATTTGTAGTTCCTGATTAACATTATTACAGTTTCTGCCATTCATTGTAAGCTTTCAGTTTTGCTGCATTTTTAATCCAGTGTGATTTTTTTCTAATCCAGTGTGATCTCTTTGTGTATCTTGTAGAAAAATCTTAAGTGATTTCTATGTATCAGAACATTTGTTTCTTTTTTCAGATGATGTTTTCTGAATTTGTGAAAGCACTAGTTTTTAAAGCACATATCTCAATATTTCAGCAAGAGACTTTTTTTGGTTTTTTGAATGAAGTTAAATCATGATCACTTGTTTCTGAAATCTCACAAATTATCCTAAGGGAGAGAGTTTCTCCAAACCCTGTGAAAATAGAGAAGACAGATTTCAGTGTTTTACTTCTTGCTGAATGTCAAATGTGAGAGATACTGTGAATGTTTCAGCTATGAAAAAGTTCAGTCAAAGCTTGTGTAATATTATATGCTCGAGAACTCTTCATGAGACAATTAATCTATAGAAAACCTCGGGTTTGGTTCTGCTACTCCCAGATTCACTGTCAATGCTGTGATGAATTCCTATTCTTAATAAAGAAAAGTCTGGGATGTAGAATGTTCCATCCAACGAAGGGGAAATTTGTGATGAGAGGATCTGTTTGTCATAGACTTGTGAGAATTTTATTCCAGAACTAATATTAACATTGAATAACAAGTGTTAATGAATCACTATTTGTCACACTCAAGTTACTCGTGACAGCACATGCACTATGTATACAGCATAGATAAATGTTAAAGCAGTGTCTTTCTTGACTTCCACCCTGCCCTGTTAGCCACAAAGGACACCAGCTATTCCGAATTACACTAACCTCATAACAGCACTGCAAGGTAAAATGGCATATGTGGAGAGGGAATCAGCTGGCCACTGAGCTGATACCTGCAGAGCTGATGAGATAGGTCAAGTCAAGTTTAAATTGTCTCTAAATGTTACAGCAGAACAAAGTTTCCCTCCCTGCCATATTTCAGATGCTGGCTGCTTAGTCCCACAGTTTCGATTCAAGCACAGGTGTGGGCTGACAATTATTGTCTGTAGGAGGCCTGTCTTTAGGAGGAGTATTCTGCCTTCAGTGGGTACTGGTTATCCTCTGGATAAATTGCCACAATTCCTTTCAAACCACTAGTTGAGGCCTAAACTCTTTCTGAATTTTCCAAAGACATTTATGTTTATAAGCAAACTAAAATATCTCATACATATTTTTTCTCATTTTTTTTCCCACTCTTTCATTCTCGAACTGTGATAAAGTGTGCAGTTTGTCAGTATAATATGTATAAAATTGTATGTGTAAGTTTGTGTAATTTATACTAAAATTAGATGTTAAATTTTATGAAATGCAAGACAAATTTGAATGTACATTATCAGTTCCCTGCCTTTGAGACTTTTAATGTTCTCCATTTTGCTCTCAAACCTCAAGGTTAACGCTGCAATACCCTTTCTCATAACCCAGAGAATTACTGTTGCTGCAGACTTACATATTGCTTCAATACCAAATTTTAAATATTTTTTTTTCTTTTTGATATTTGCATACCATTTTCAATCATTCCCCTAAGTGATAGAACACAAACTTGAGTAAAATTATAAAGACTAAACCATCCTCTTACAAAAAGTGGTATGAAATACTACTAATATTAATAATAAAATATGATTTTTGAATGTACAATTAGCTTTAAAATAATAGAAAAATAACTAAAATGGGGGGGGGGGTTATACCACTGTAGAGTGAGATGTAACTGCTTTTAAGCATTATTTAAGCATGTATCTAACAATCTGTTTCATAGTATGTTTTGGTTTTGTACCAAGAGTTAGTAAATTATATAAAAAAAGGCCTTTGTTCTTTAACTTTGATGATTTTTCCTCATGTTCTTTCCTTTTTGTTATGTCATCTCCTTTTTATAGTATATAATTCAGATTGAAGCTAGATTATTATTTTTTTTTAATTATTCTGTGAGACATAAGAATTGTTTGGTGCACAGCTCCCCTCCCCCCCTTCCCTTTGAAGAAGGTATAGGGTTTTCTATTTACTTGTACCAGTGCAATTATTTTGAAAGAAATTTTTTAACCACTACCAAGTAGCCTAAAGATAACAGTTGTAGTGCAAAAAGGTGTGAAGCATTGCCTCTTTTTCAGCTGGTTGTAGAATTACTTTGGTTCTCTGTAAAACTGATTTTGAAAATAGATATGAAGTAGAAAGCTGCCATGTATTTAAAGTATATAGTCTGGTCTGCTAAAAGCATAAATAACTTTTATATTTGTCATTGATTCTTGACGCAAATATGCCTAAGAGATAAAATGTGAAACTTTAAGAGATAGAATGTGAAACTTTGATTTTGTTAGTATTTTCAATATAGCTTCGTAAGTGATTGTGTTGCATTATTGGTTTATAGAACAATTCCCCACCCCCCACCCCCCTTAATTTTCTAGAACAAGATTGAGAATATATAAAAAGATGATGAAAGTGTACTTTTTGCTAGGTATAGCAGATTTTTGACCTGGAGGAATTCTCACTGATAACTAGTACTTGCTGTTGATGACCAATAGCATGCCCTTGGTATTTCCTTTAGAGAACAACTCCTTTACATGCATAGAATTGAGAAAGCTCAAAGAAAGAAATCACAGTAGCAAGTGTTTCTACTCTCGGGAGACTTTTTTTCTGTTATTATCAAAATGATACTAATAAACTCCATAAAGAAACAAATAAGGAGCGAGGTATTATAAAATTTTTCATAAGGCTTTGGTTTAGTACCTGTGTATATATCAATACTGAATGTCTCCAGAATGAGTACTCTATGTGGAAAAAAAAAATTCTAAGAGATGAACTGAATGAATCCTGTCTGAGTTTAGACCTGATCATATGCTTCATAAAAGAGAGGGGTTTATCAACATAATGATCAAAAGAAAGTATTGTCTTGCTCACATAATACTTTTCATACTGGATAAGAAAGCATTAAAACACTAAATAGGGATTTCTTGTGCCAGATGAGATAAAGGAATGAAAAATGTTAGAAGGATCCAGAATACTTATGATTTTTCCTTGAGAAGATCTTTAAGGTGCTTGCAAGAATACATCCTCTGGAAATCTGTATGGTTGCAGTAGCCTACTCAGTATTGGTTTTTTTGGGTAGAAAGTCAGAGGAGTAGGTTTATTGCTTGATGAAATAAAGGAAAATTCTTTTTCTAATCCTAAAACTGCATCTCATGCAAGTGGAAATGGCTTATCATCTTGAATAGTTAGTGAGTATACATCTTTCCCTCTGCTGTGCAGGCACTGTGAGGAAAGTGGTCAACCTTGTGTGAGAGGATTTGGCTGGCCCATTATTATAGAGATGTAGTATAAAGGTTATGTATCTTTGTACTCTACTACACACATCCTCCAGTTGCGTTGATTTTATTGCTGTAGGCACAAAGGCAAGGACTTGGATCCATACTCTTCCCCAGGTTCTTTTAACACCTTTACAGACCTTGAGGAGGAATGTCAGTTCTGCAGCTGCAAGCACATTGCCTATCCTTCCACATGATAATTTGGAGTGAGGGGAAAAAATACAGGGCTCAGCCTCAGCAGGTTGTGACTGTGAGGGCTCACAATCATTTGGTGACTGAAGTAATACCCATGTATTAAGAAATCCAGAGAAACAGAAAAGGTGGAGAAATAGGTACTTCAATTTCTGTCTTAGGAAATGCTCAAATGATAATGTTACAGCAGGGTGCAGGCCAGAACTTGAAATGTAAAAATCATTGCCTGATGAAGAGAAAATCTGCCCCACATCTCTGATCTGAAGCTGCCTGCTGCACTGGTAATAACATGGAACTATAGAGCTTTTGTGTTCAACTTTGACAAATATCAAGAAGTAATGCATAGCACGGAGTTTATACTGTAGTGACAGTTCTACGTAACTAAGTGGCAACCTCAGATTTTATGCATCAGCAGGACATTGACTGATACATGTTGCAGGTCTCTGAAAATAAATTTGCTCTGACTATATTTCTATGTATGTCACCAACGGTGGGGTAGGACTGCAGAAAAAGCCATAAGAGGTTTTTACTTCCCTACCTTATTTTTCGTAATTTCAGAGACTTTGAAAGGGTGGAATAAACCTTTCACAGTTCTGCTACCTCAGCTAGCTTTTATGTTAATTTTCAGTCTTATGAATTGTTGGAAGTGTGTGGCTAGAATATCACCACTGCAGAATGAGGGAAAATTACAACAGCATCTTCTGATGAACTTTCTTAAATAATATGCAGGTGTGCAAATGCCTTAGCTAGTTTCTTGCTCTACAGCACATTAGTAGTGCTCTAAATGATATTGAAAGCAGATTGGTTTTGCACTATTTACTATGTTATGACACCTCTGCCAGAAGGAACCTGTGAAAGAGGGTATGTTTCACCATCTGAAATAGACTGCTACCTCTTTGTCTTATAAAACTTTGCAAAGGTGAATGCCTGCGCTGTATAATTCTGGATACGTTCAGTTGTGGTCTTTGGGGAACATTCTTCTCCATTGCCAAACTTATCATTATAAAATCCACGCAAACAAAATATTTGGTAAAAGGCAAAACTTAGTTTTGACTCTTGCCATAATTCATATATTGCAATGAGTATTAAATAAAAAACATATTTTGAGGGTGTCTTTTCTCATGATGGTACTTTTCTGTGTTCTTCAGGGAAAAATTCTGTAATAACTTGGCTGGGGTTTTTTTTGTTTGTTCATTTTTTAGATCTATTAGACATGAGTTTTGACTTTTTTCCAGCTGGTTGCTGAAGTGGATCAGCAGCAGTAGATTATTTGGTACTGAGAACCCCGGATATTACTAGGTGGGTTTTGTGCTATGGAACTTATGAAATAGGTCTAAGTATCTGACAAAGGTGTCTAGCAACTGTGGAGAGACATCTGATTAGTAGATCTGAAAATGTCTGTATAGTAGTTCACTTACCTATAGACAATAAGTGAGACAATTCTTTACCTTAGCCTTAGCATGTTGTGAATCTCTAGATCACTTTGAAAGGAAAAAGCTAAACCTCCAGAAATACTCTAAATGGTCTTCTCACCTTTCTAGAGTTGTGTAAAAAAACCTCATGAGGGATAACATGTTGGAAGGAAAGAAAGAACGAAAAAAAGTTAGCATCTTTTCTCCTGAATTTTGCTTCAATATAATGACAATTCGGGTTTTATTTACAAGAAAAATACAGAAAGAGTGTTTTAATTACATGTACAATTGGTGTGCGGCTACACACCATACAAAAGGTGTACCTAATTTTTTCTAGTATTTTGAAAGTCCTACTGTCCCAATAAACTTTGCTGAATATCTGCAGAATAAAGATAAACTTTTATGGATTTGTAATTATAATTTTTCAGAGGGCTTTTGACTATTAAATGATGTCCTCTATCTTGTTTGCTTTCTTCCTCTCTTGGTTTATAAGTTGGGTTATTATATCCACACTCTGTGCAGCCTTCTTAATTGACACTGGAATTTGTAGCAATTGGAGAACTTCAGCTCATATCTAGACAAATATTTTCCTCAGTGTGTTAGGCTACTGCTTCTTCCTTCTGAGATTTTCTTCCTCAAGAATTACTGCTAATCCCTTCTGAACAAGTCTCTTTTTTCCTTAAATATAATGTAGGCTAAACCAAAAATGTTACTCTGCATAGCAGGTCTGCTGCCAGAAATGGTAGTTGATTAAAATATCAGCTACTTCTACTTAAAGCCTTGTAAAATTAGAAAATAAAGCACAAACCCAGTATAAAATACCAGGTCTCTTCTGGCTTCTTTAGGCCAAACCTGATCGGGCTGATAGAATCTAAGAACCTCTCATTCTCTAGCGTTCTTTACCAGATTTATCACTATATGCTGCTATGACATCGCTTACATAGGGAAGTAAAGCAAAACTATGTATTGCTTGATTATCAGAATACAATGGCCAGAGAACCATCTGGCACCTGGTATTTGAAAGAAGAGACAAATTAACATCATCTTGAAGCTACATGAGCATGTGATACTGTGGGCTGATCACTGTCAAAGATGCCATTGCACAAAACATGAGAAAAAGAAGTACAAACATTAAAACAGTGCAAAAAAATCAAATTTAGAAATGTTTAATAGGACATGTAAAGGAAAACTGTGCGTTTAAAGTAATTCTATTCATGGGGGTTGGGTGCTCTACTGTTCAGAGTCTGGAATATTCCTTTGACAGTGCTTGCCAATGCCATTATTTCAAGGAAATTGCTATAACTCACTATCTTCTTTTAACGCCATTATAACAGAGAATATGTGGATTGTACGCCATAAAAGAAAATAAAAGACTATAAAAGGTCTTCTGTTCAGAGTGCTTTCCAGAAACCCAGGAAATGTGGTTTGAGTCACCTCCTCTACTGAACAGGCTCAAACACCCAGTTCTTAGCTTCTTGCTTTCTAAGTAGTCTTGGAAAGTAAGCAATGAGTATGCATCCTACTGTCCCTAGTGATAGTAGGATAGAGGGCAGGAAGACTTCTATAAAGGTGTAAGAGTCTCCAGCTCAGCTCTTAGAGTATTCAGTGTGGCAGAGGAGTCTTGGTACCAGCTCAGAGCCAAAGGCAGGACCTGACGGGTGCTTGTATCATGTGTTTTAGCTTGGAAGTATTAGAGCTATCTGCTTTTTGAGCTTCAGGTTCTGCTAAAGCCTCCAGTGGTGGTGGTGGTGAATGTACCTGATCCTGCATATAGTTTTAACTGCTGCAGGAACAACTGAGCTCTGTGCTATGGAGAGTAAGAGACCTCACTCGTACGTGACTGCTTCTTAGTTTGGTGTTTGAGCTCTGCTTGGATTTGGGTGGAGAGAATTTACAGGAGCTCAACTCGCCATAAACCAACCGACTGACTTAGATATTTATCTTACAGATGAAAAATCATTGTCTTACAGACAAAATATCATTCTTTGGATTTCCAAGTTCAACTATGCTCATACTGGTACTGGTTTTTGCTATTATAATGCAGAAAGGAACACAGGTCACACACTGATCTTTGTTTTCCTTTGTGAAGCTGATTAAGAAATGCAAACCTTGACTATGTTTTTTTAGATATTAATGTTTGCTAGCACATTATGAGAAATATGTTCTGAATATAACCTAGATAGTAGAACTGCAATTGTTACTGTTATAATTAATAGTATCAATTTGTTAATCATAATTTTAAATGCTAGGGAATTTTTCATTGCAAAGAAGAACACTGGCAGTTTCCCTGTGGCAGTTCTGAAGAAGTGACAACTTTATGATCACTCGTGTTTTCAAATGTTGAAGGCAATTGCAAGCGTTCCAGAAATAAGCTAGAGAAACTACCTCAGACAAAATTTCATGTTTAATATTTAAAGTCATTGGAACAGTAGGAACTCAATTTGTATCTTAATATATATGATTCTATTAGAAGACAGAATGATGTAATGGATCTTGAAATTTTGCCTGTTAACCTTGAAATGGAGGTACACACTTGACAGCGTTGTTATGCCTGATATTTGAGAATACTGAACTGACCGCAGCCAGGAAAGACTGAGCAGCTGTTGCAGGATGCACACACACAATACCTACTAGCAGGCTAACCTTGGAGTCCAGCTCAGCAGCGTACTTAAAACATGTGCTGAACTTTAAATGTCACTGAAATTAATAGGCTTTAAAGATTAGTTTAACCTGTAGCAAATAGTTAATTACTGCACTGAATCATTATCTATTTAGGTGTTATTTCATTGAGTAGAAAAAATGAGTTAGGAAGACTGAGTCTGTAAGCATTCTTATAAATTCTAACCCCAAAGTTTTCCAGGTGGCTGTTAAGGTGAATATTAATGACATTCCTGCTTTCCTCCCTCCTGTTGGCTATAACAAATGATAAAGTGCCACAGCACAAGCAAAACTAGCAATCTACAGAAAAGCTTTACTACTAGTCAGATTCTACCGTCTACACTGTTTCTCCATCCTCCAGAGGCCAGACCACACTGCTCCTTGTCTCTGCCAAGCCCATGTTCTTCCTTCTCCAGGCTCCTCCTCCACCCAGACCTCTCACACTCCTCAGGGCTATTTAACCACTTTGCAGGAACGAGCTACAGCTGCACATCGTCCATGTCAATCAACCCACAGCCTCTGAGGCAAGGCCACAGCTGCGTATTATCAATGTCAATCAACCCACTGCCTTCATTCCTCTACAATAAAGAAAGTTTGAAAACAGGCATGATTACAGAAATTTAAGGGTGAGAACAGTAGCAGTGGTGCTGTGACTTCTGAAACAGAAATTTGTAGCTCATCTTTTCTGTTCTGCAAGCATATTAATACTGTCTGGCTTTGCTGATTTAATTTGGTAACACTTCTTATTTCTTAAGTGCTACAGCTATAGTATTTTTTTCCTATAGGCTACCTAGAACAAATATTTCTTTGTGTGTATTCAGTTTTTGTTTGCTTTGCTCAACAATTTGTCATCTAAAATAAATCAAATTTTATGCGCAGGTTTTCAGTTATACTAAGGACTGTTAAGAAAAATCGTTTTGGAACTCTGAACAGATGTACGTGTTTACTAAGACAAAAACTGCTCCAGAAGTATTGAAGGTGCCAGTCACATGGAGAGTGTTGCTTGTATTATACATCAAAAAATATCTCTCAAATTGGAAATGAAAAGAATGAATTCAAACAATTAAACCACCAATATGGTAAATGAAGTTTCCACAAATCAAATGCCTCTAAGCAACTTCATAGTAATTGTTATTAATATTACTTACATTAATTGTAATACTAAGAAATACATATTGGCAAGTGTAAGGAGATGCCTATTTACATTTTGTTTATTATAAATGTTCTTTCATCATCAGTCTTAAAGATGATTGCTCATACTCCCTTGTTTTGTTGTAGCTTGCTGTTGCTAGTGATTCATCTTCAAATGATCTCAATATTTCTTAGCTGAATACCTAATTCTACTTACATGTAAATATAATTTCATTTTATATCATTGACATTTGAATCTTTGTGCATTCATTAAGCCTGCACATTGCTTAAACAGTGATGTGATCTGAATATCAATAAAAGAAGCTTTCAGGGTTCAGTATCTCTGTACATATATTTTGAGGTGTATTTGTTCATTATACACTTTATATTTCAGAAGACATAATTGTCATGTTATTTGTATTCCTGCATTAAAGAGCAAGTGGACTGATGGTGAATCCACAGTTATAAAGGCAGGAATGGAAAACTGTCACTATGGTGATGGGGATGAGTCATCTTATGTCTCATTTTCAGATTATCTGGTACTGGCATAGGTTTGAATGTAGGTAGCTATAGCAGGCAAGTATTTGATAGTAGTAACCTTTGACTTAAATTAATGGTTTGTGAACCGTCCACTGGAGGTAGGAAAAGAGACCATCATGCAGCTGGCTCTGTCGAATATGACTGAGAATGTTAGGGCATAATGCTGATGAATAGAGACTACTTATTTTTTCAGACTGAGGAGAACTAGCTGGGGAAGGAATTAATGTAGGAAATTCTTTTAAAGTGTCACAGAAATATGCTATAGACAGCTAGAATTAAGTTAGTCTTTACTGGTAGATCTTCACTTATCACCTCACCCCCACTGAAACCTTTCAAATTCAAACCTTTTTGAAAAACATTTTGAGTTTTCTGTGCTATGACTAAGGTGAGCCTTATTTGGTAATTATTATATGAGTTTTCTACTAACAGAAAAAAAATCATGATTGAAATTAGTTTAATCAGCCCGTGCTTCGTGTACATTCAATACTTAAAATGCATAGTCAGGCTTTGGCATTAGATGCAAAGTTGGTACACTTGGAAATAAATTCTAACCTATGTGAACTATAAAATCATCTGTGGTTGCACATAAGTAACAGTGTAATTTTGCTGCTTATTTAGTATAACATTTTGTAATACTGGAGGAATTCTGAGAGTTAAGAAGACACTCGGGCCAGGATAATTGGCCTGTCACGCATTCTTATTTTGGCATTCACCTTTACCTAATATGCCAGTGTAACAAGGCATGACATGCTGTCAAGATGATTTGACAAGCCTGGGAAATTTCAAAGACTGTATCTTAGTGCACGAGATTTTTTCTTTATTAATACACTTCTAAGGAATTGCTTAAATATGCTCACTACCCTGCTCGCATAGTTCATTTGAGTTACTGAGAGCAGCAGCACTGCAATATTTGTTTCCAGCAGCTTGGAGCTGGCAGCATACAGGGAGCTACTGGGAGCAAATAGCACAGGATCTGTGACTGATTTCCCTTTACTTCCTTGACTCCATATTTTTAGTTTGCATAATAATGCCTCATGGCCTTGATCTTGATTAGATCATCTGACTGTTACAAAAATATGAATACTAATTGTGGAGAAAATTTTCTAATTTGAAACTTACATTTTTTCAAACTTTGGCAAAGAACTGGGAGGCAGTTCTTCTATTTTCCTTAAGATAAATCACTGAATACATAATATGGAGGGACAAATATGCTTCTTTGCTGCTGAATGCCCTCACTGCAAGATTAAATGACAGTGAGAAATACAAGTAAACCTATTCCTCTATCCCTTAACAGACAGAATTAAAAAAGTCCCACCAATCTTGTTTAATAATACATAATTATAGATCATGATGGAATGATAGTGCAAGTTCCCATATTATTAGCCAAACTCAAATGTATCATACAGTTCCCACAATTTGTCGTGAACCAATCTGTATGTTACAATTGAACAAGGAATTACTATGAATCGGGAATTATAGGAATATAACTATATCTAATTTCAGGCCTTCTAAATCTATTGATGCATGACTAGGGTGCCATATATTGATTTAGGATCTCCTAGATGACCGTAATGTGCTGTTTATGTGTGTGAAGAAGTCATGTGCTATCTTGAACCATCATACATACTCTGTATCCACCACATTGACCATGTAGCACAGATTACGGCCATTACATCCAACATTTTAAGAAAATGTCAGACACAGCTTTGATGACCTACAACTATAGTGTGTGTATGTTGCTGGATGCCAGATATTTCTGGATGAATGGCAGCTGCTGGTGAAAGTTTTGATGCTATTAGCTATGTAATAAGTATCATACGAGTAACTTGCAAATTGGAAATCCAAGGCAAACAGGTCAGTTCCTCAAAATCTGCACAGAAAGATTTCCAGATGGAAACCAAGCACAAATGAGGTAAAGCAATGCTGTGCAAGCAAAGAGTGATAATGGGAAATTCTTTCTTGCAGCTTTCTTATGGGATCTAAAAGTTTTTTGAATCCTATCTTGCCTGTAAAGTTGCTCATTTTTTTGGTAACTGACCATGAGGTCTGTGGAAAAGCAGCCAAGTACCACTGAAATACGTGAAATTATGTACATATGGTTACAACAGGCAGACAGAATTAGTGTGATGTTGGTTCAGTAGTTGATCTGTGTGGGCATAAGTGGAGTCATAGAATATCTCAAGTTGGAAGGGATCCATAAAGATCATTGAGTCCAACTCCCTGCTCCTTGCAGAACTACTTAAAATTAAATCATATAATTAAGAGTGCTGTCCAGATGTTCCTTGAACTCTGACAGGCTTGGGGCCATGACCACTCCCTAGGAAGCCTGTTCCAGTGACCAATTAGCCTCTCAGTGAAGAACCTTTTCCTAATGTCCAGTCTGAACTTTCCCTGATGAAGCTTCATTCCCTTTCCTCGTGTCATATCACTGGTTACCAGAGAAAGGAGATCAGCACCTCCCCCTCCACTGCCCCCTTAAGGAAGTTGTAGACTATGATGAGGGCACCCCTCAGCCTTATTTTCTCCAAGCTGAACAAAATTAAGTGAAGTTAATATATTGGATTACAGTATGTGTATATGGCATGCTATTATATAGGTCATTTGCTACTTCTCCCAAGTTGGCAGTTGGATCTTGGAAGCTTGTGCTATGTCACATGGAGCCATGTCTTGTACTGATTTGGCTTAAATAACCAAGTTCTGGCAAGTAAGAAAGTGCATTGGCATTTTTTAACCTGTATTGTTGGCTGGATATGCTCTCAATATTGCACTTACAACAGAGCTGCTCTGAGGATAGCTTTGTCAGAAGTTCTGCCTCCCCTTGCAGCTTGGAAGTTTTCCCTGAGCTGGGCACACAACTAGAGGTCTGCACATGCCAGAAGCTGATTGTCCAAGACCATAATTTACAATTAAAAACAAAATTTTCACCTCCAAACACCGCTAAGCTTTGCTGGCAGAGTAGTGATAAACTGTGTTTGGTGGTAGGATTACAAATTTGTATGTTACTAGTTCTGGATAATTGCATGCTGCATTTTGAACTCTAAATTCACTCATGCTAGCATAACTGTGCAAAATTCAACAGAGTGGAACCAATCTGTCGTAGCTAATACCAGATCTCTAGATGTGTATCCATGTTTTTAGGCTTGTTCTAGGATTGCATGAATAGTTATTATCTTTTTGTTTAACAATGTAATAGTTTATATGAATTTTCATAACCTGTTGCTCTTGATTCCACAAGAGTCTAAAG
This sequence comes from Microhierax caerulescens, assembly GCA_035590215.1. NCBI lineage: Eukaryota > Metazoa > Chordata > Aves > Falconiformes > Falconidae > Microhierax > Microhierax caerulescens. Next base: position 42,472,159 of record JAVJGJ010000057.1, on the reverse strand, counting down.
AGAGGTACCTGTTCATAGAAAAAAAACCCTTCTTTGTAATAAAAAAAGAGTAAAGATATTTAAAAATTCAGAAAATTAATCATTATCCTGGTGGCTTTGTTGCTTAGTTTGCAAAACACTGAAGGACTCTGAACTTTTTTGGTTTTCTTTTCTGGGAACTTTTTCTTTCTAATACACTATAGTATCTATCAATGCAGAATCAAATAAGCTTCTATGTTTCTAAGCAAATGATACCAAAAGAAGGTCAGCAAGTAACCAAAACATTTTGCTTTGTTAGATATTTTGTGGTATCATTACTTTTAATCTCCTTTACTATAATTTTGAAATAGACATTTGTCTTTAATAATACCAGATATCAGCTACTTCTGATATTAAAAGTCTCCATAGCAAATAGTAATATTTATATTCACAGTGGCTCTTAAATACATTACAATATATTAGTTTTAATTCCCCTGGAATTATTGCAGGGTTTGGTTTATTTTTTTTCCTGTTAGTTTAAATGGAGTTTGGGTTTGAGCCTAATGATCTGAACTGCTTAGGCCATTTCAATTGTGTTGCAGGGAGAGTGAAAAATTATAAACTTTATTCCCAATTTTTAGTTACCTTTAAGATTTTTTTTGTATCAGCATTTTCTAAAATGTTGCATCCATCATGCCTGAAAACTGGCAAGGATAACAGAAATTTCTGATTACTTCATTTCATTTGTCACAAATAAACCAAAAGCCACAGAATCCTGTTGTGCTGATATATATCTTTGATATCAGTAATAGTTTAAACTAATCAGGAAAATATTTTTCCAGAAAAAAGTTTCATTACATAATTCTGGTTGTACTCTGGTAAAATCATATTACATTATTAAATCCTGAATTTGGCCCCTTTACTCTACCTGATACTTCATCTCTTCATTACTTTTATTGTAAATTTCATTAGTGAGGTCAAGGAAGAGTCTTATATTATTGTTTGAGTGTCTCTTTTTTATTAATTAATTTTGGGAGGAATCAATTCTAAATCATTGTGTGAGTATTTTTCAGACTGCATTAATTAAGAAAATTGGCCTATAATTACTGCAGTTACCCGTATCCTACCAGGTTTCGAAATTACAGAAATAATTATGATCCTAAGAGAGTCAGGCAACTTTTCAAATGCTGCATTATACATGCTACACTAAATGCCATGAAAGACTTGACTAAAATATTAATGCATCTCAGCTGGAAAACCTAATGTGTCTTTCTGCAAACAGCTTTGCATAGAGATAGAATTATTTCAGTTGAATTTTCGGAAAAGGCTTCATATATAAGGTCGGTGTGTTCTGCTTTTCGGCTGCTAAATTGAACCGGTTGATACCTGCAGAATACTGTTTTTCATAGTAAACACCTAATATGAACTTCATTTGTATTTGCCTCTGTATAAACTTCAAACGCTGGATGGAAATGTCTATGGAGACCTTTAAGTCAGTGAGAAGAGGAGAAAAGAACCTCTTCGCTGAAAATGGTATTTCTCAGAACAGTTATTTCTTCAGCAATGGTGAAAAACTTCAGTGATTTTAACAGCCTCTATTTTAATATATGTGCTATTTGAATCTTTTTCTCTTACTTTATTTCTTTCAGTATGATGTGTATATATACATATATAACATAACAATATATATTTATATAT
>JAVJGJ010000057.1:42425950-42463827 GCA_035590215.1 Microhierax caerulescens | reverse complement strand
GATGGTGGTCATACACGTTATTGAGGTCTCTTGATTAAACTAGTAGCTTCTTGTTATTTATGTTTCATTCAAATTCTTTATACCAGTCCAAATAGTATTTTAATAGTGTTTCAGCAATATTAACATTTGGCCAGTGTTGGGAGTGTTACAGTTCCATATGTAGAAGAGTAGTGAGAATTAAATATGCTTTAGAATATTCTTTTATGTAAATGTTTATAAAATAATTACAAATTAAGATAACGCTTCTTTCTCAGAGCTCCATAAGTGAACTTCAATTTGCATATGTTTCTGTGTTATTGTGTTTTTCTAATGACCAATGATGTATTGGAATGTATAATGGTATAATCATACTTAAATAAGCTTGTTAACTTCAGTGGTGTAAATCACTGATCTCGAATAAATTTGAAATGCTTCTTAGTTTAAAACATATGATGTGAAAAATAATTTAAAACAGCACATATTTGAGAATGTTTTTGTAAACGTTAACCACAGCCCTTTTATAAAGCAAGACTTTAACATTGTATCATTCTGAACTTTTCAAAATTATCAAAATTTTACCAATTCCCTCAACTCTAACATGGTACCCCCTTGGACAAATGTTCATTTCTGTTATGAACTTAATTTATTAACCCACCCACTACACACGCCCACTTAAATCAATTACATGAACCTGGAAAGTATGAACAGTGCAGAAGGATTCTATATTTATTTGCAAAACTCTATTGAAATCTTGATTTATTTAAATTTAATTATTTTTTTTTTTTGGTAGGGGGTGGGAAGCCACGGGGAAGGAATACTGGAACAACAAGAGTTACTTTTCACTTGTAGACACCTAGGAAAACCGTAGACTTAGAAAAATCTATTATATTTCTAATTGTAGGAACAGCAGGTGATGACAGCATGAGTCCATTTTCCCCTTTAATAAGATCCTTAGCAAAATGTTGCTTGAAGATATTAATAAATCTATTCTATGAAAAATCAGTCATGATACAATACCTTACCTTACCAAGAAAAACTATTTAGTTTTTCCTTCCCCCATTCATTACTTATCTAGGCTTTAACCTTTCTAACATCCCAAGTTAACTTGCAGCACAGGCTTTTCTACAATGATTTATGTATCACATTATGAAATATTCATAATAAAGTATACTTTACTCAAGTAACCCCCTAAGTAATTTTTATTTGCCCTTTTGTATAATTCTTTTTAAAGTAGTTGATGCCATTTTATTCACTGATGAAAAATAAAACCACTTCTGAAGTGCATAATTTTATTAGTCTCTTTTATGAGTAAGTTGCTGAACTTGGCTGACAAATGCATAAGTAAAAAGTTGGTAAGTTTAGAAATAAGGTAATTGCTATTTTTCCATCACCACAAAAATTAATATTATTTATATCAAGAAATAATAATACATTTTTAGCTGCCACCCACCAACTTTCTGAACTGAGGCATATATGGCCATGCTGGTGGTAGCTTGTGCCAGGAGGCTGGAGGGCTTCGGGTGCTCTGGGGCCCGGGGCATCCAAGAATCCTTTCTGCCAGCCAGTATATAATGTCATCTCTGCTTCTGCCTGCTTTCACACTGTGGGCCGGTTTTTGTGGGCTCAAATTGAAGTGAAATGGAAAACCAGTCATTTTGGATACAGACTGTTTGCCTAGTGCATGCCAGTTTACTTTCAGGGACACGCTGTTACTCTGATAGAGCTGATCAGAAAAGTTCTGTTGTCACATTTTGCCACAGTCAGATTCTTGGACAGAAATGAAATTTATTTTTGTCAACTCCCTGTTAAAAATGAAATTGAAATGTTGAATTAAAAGAGTTTATAACATCTTTGCATTTATTTTTACTCTTATTATGCCAGCAACAATGTAAAACACAACACATTGATTGTAATTTGCATTGGAAATGATGTATGCTTCAATTTCATCCATTTACAAAATGCTTTTCTAAAGTGTATTCCACAGAAGACATTGAAAACTTTGACATGTTAAAGTTTTCCATAAAATTGAGGGTTTTAGTTTTTTGACATGATTAGTAATAAAAAGTCTACTCATGTTTAGGACCAAGGCAAGAAACTAACAGGCAAAATCTCTGACAATGTCTAAATGAACCAACACAGGAAATAAACTTCTGGAATTGTAATTAGATAAATTATTTCCAGATTTTCAATTAACACACATAACCAATTAAAATCAGAACTAACCCATAATTAAATAATTAATAATAAATTAATATTTACCTGTAATAAAATATTACTTCTCATATCGTGAGGTTTTAATTTTTAAATCAATATTGTATCCACTGAAACAAAATGTTTACCTAATAAGAGGTGTCGTTTCTTGTCTTAAGTCACCAGAAGAAACTTGTACAAATAAAACAGGAGATGAGTTTCTCTGGAGAGAAAATTCACTAGAAAAATGTGACAAGCAACTGATAAAACTGCAGCTTTCCTAAATCACAGTTTACGATAGATTGCTGGAAATCTGGAACAAAACATTTTGAGTATATAAAAATATTTATCTTTAATTGGAAAAACATATAAATGAGACAAGTAGACATATCCAAATTATATTTTATCTCAAACACTTATTTTTTTATGCAATAATGTCAACATTGTGTTGATTAAAATGGAACATCAATGTCTATGCACAGCAAACAATCTTGGAGACAGAAAATCCAGTAGTGGTTTTGGGTTTTTTCAATCTTCAGACTACTGGAGATAATTAGAAGCCTGACAATCAGCTAAAGATGCTTTGACAGTCACGTCTTACCTCACTGCTAGAGGTCTATTATCCTTGCAGCTAACATAATCTGACTGTTCTAGTCTGAATTCCTGTGATTTTTGGAGGCCTCTTTTGTTCACCTTTTCATTAGTGAAGAATCTATATGTGGTATAATTACTTAGAATAAAATAGTAGCTTCCATTAGAAACTAAAATGTTAAGGAATTGGGTGTAACACTTCAGCGATGTAAAGCATATTAATTATAACTTAATTATGATCATGAACCTAGGAAGACTATGCACGCTTACTGCTCTTAGGGGTTTGAAAAAAGTTGTGGATTTCTTGGTTTTTAATCTAACAGTATTGCTGTCTGCTCTTGTTTGCCATAACTAAGAATGGCAGGACTGTCATCATTTGGTGCTATTTTGTTTTTTTGGGTGGGGGTTGGGTTTTTTGTGTGTTGGTTTTGTTCCCCATGCTTCCCACACCAAAATATTTTGACTAATGAATGGGAGAGACTTGATGCTGCTATATGCCTTAATTATTTCTCCAGTGTAGAACCTTACTCTGAGATCTTTTAAAATACACCATTTTGCTCCTTTCTACCAGTGACACAGGAAAAGCAGAATTTGACCAGAGTTAAATCTTTAAAATTTCATCACAGAACAAGTCAACTGAATTAAACACACACCTCTTAATAACGTAATGTTTCTGGTAAAGGTGCAGTTAAAATAATTCACTGATTGTAACATACCAAATTATATGAATCTGCTGCTGTTACTGTTCTGTTGCATGTATGCATGCAAACAAGTGAGGGTGAAAGTGAATGTGTGCTTATATCTGTGGATGGTTTGATAATATTTAATGTAAAACAGTAACATGATATGGTCTGACTTATATTTCTCTTCAGTAGATTATTTTTTTTTTAATATTTTGTTGAATTGCTAACTTTTGACCTGGAGTCCATTCTGCTTCCCTGGCAGGCAAAAAATATTTTGTGGAGAGTATATTTCTGAGTAATTTTATTGGTGACAGTGTAGTGAGCTTTAGGGTGGGATTCATACTTTGTTTTCTGTCTGGTCCAATGTACCAAATAGCTTCTTCCTATGTGAAGTGGAGATTGGCTCTCTGGAGAGTAAGGATGCATTATTGTTTAGAAGGTAGGAGGGAGGCATCCAAGGTCCAGTTTCTATTCATTAATCACCACTAAAAAGGGCATTACTGCCTTCTTAAGCTTTTGTTTTGGGGGTTAAGGGCACACATATATGTGCTTGCTCCCCCCAGCCCATAACTGCAAATCTGTGTTAGACACTCATGTTCTTCCTCTTTATATTAAATTTCTTTTCTGTGATACTTTTGCAAACATATACAACATAAATACAAATGTGAGCTCTTGTAAAATACATTGAAAACTTGCATCTTTCATACATACACATAAAGCAAATTCCTAAGAAGACAGCATGCTAAATACTGGTAATTCTCTAGGTGAGTCTGTCATCAACAGTCAGTGCCTCTGGAGTTAAGAACCAGAATGTAAACACAAATTCAACACATACTCATCATGTTTTATTGTGTATCATCACATTCTCTTCAAAGTTAAAGAAGAAACATTTTTTTTTAAAAAAAAAAAAAAAAGACTGCATCACACTAACAGAATCAGATGGGGGTATAACCTTCACATTCAGGTTATGTGTTCTGCTTGAAGCATGCTTTTCTCTGTTTCTCCTTTTTCATGTATACAATATAATCTGCTTTTTTTTTTTTAACCTTTGTACTTGAATTAGCCTTCAGAAACTCCATCAGAATTCATAAGATAAAGCTGAAACCTTGTGGTATTTTTAAAGCCTTCGATCTTGTTTCCAACTGGTCTTTTGGGAGAAGGAATACTTCAAAATATGTTTCTGGAAACATACTAATTTCTGTAGTACCAGCAAAAGCATCACAATTATATTTATTATGCCCTCTAATGTAGTTTTAAAATATTGCAACCCCTATTGCAATAGGTCTATTAAGCTTTTATAATTAAATAAGTAGATGGATGAATGCCTCCTTGCATAGGGCAAATTAATCACTGAGTCCCTCACTACTAGAACAGTTCTGATCCTCTTTCTGTTTGAATCAGGAAAATGCTGCTTCAGGATGAGAGCTTTAGTGATCATAAAACATGTTTTACGTATTTGAAACTGCTGAACTGACTGTAGAAACGTTAAAAGACAGGAAAATGTTTTCCAAAATGTGCTCACACATTCAATATAATTATTGCTCATCCCTATCCTGGCTCCTATAGCACAAGGTTTTTTCTAGTGGATGATTTTATAGCGAAGCTTTGTTCAGTAGAAAATTTTCATATAGAGGGATGTTTTAATGCAATAAATGGTTGTTTCTTCGGAGTTTGTTTTGGGGATTTATTCTAATGTATCTGTTGAAAGTGGTTTTAGTTTGGTTGTTTCTACTATTGTTTTAGCCCCTATGACAGACTGCTTAAAATATAACCTGTAGAAATGCATTTGAAAATGAAGCTATTTCGTTAAGGTTCTTCTTCATGTAACTTTCATGCTTCTTCATGTGTAGAGATGTCAATCATTTTAATATGAATTACCACCTGCTGTGTAAGAGCATACCTTTGGGTAGGAATGAAGAGAGAAATTAATGAATCCACAAATAACAGAAGTTCTAGCTTAGATAAAAAATCAAAGATAATTGGAAGCAAATCTTCTTTTCCTTAGTGAAATTCTGTTCAAAAATGAGATACCCATATTTAGATGGACGAATATGAGCAGTAGGTATTTAAAGAGTACTTTACAACTTACACTGCAAGGCACTCACTCAGGGCAGGATTCAGTTGCTTTAACATCAGTGTCAAATGCTGTTTCAAATAGCCTTGAGAGATGCCTCCTATTTCCAGCAGTCACTAGAGAAGGATATGTGTTTCTTGAACATCCCATTTCATGGCAGTTGTACCTAGAGGTAGCTTCGAGAAAGCTCTTTTGCAGACTAGTCAGTAAAGGTAGCCTTTAGTTGCCTGAATCTAAGTATCAGGTGTCATTTCAGAGAGACTCAGTACCCATTACTGCAAGACGTGAAATGGACAGGACTGCTGAATTCTCACAGATTTGTATCTATGGCTGAAGGCTGAACCCTCTTTCAATCTTTGGCATGTTTTTTCTCTTTTTTGGAATTATCCTTTCAGGAGAATAGTCCACTAAAATGGGTATATTCTAGGTATAAAAATTTATTCTGAGGGTTTTTTATATATCCATTGCTTTTTGTTTTTCACTGATGGAATAGATTTCTGTTTGCTTGTTTCTGACTTGCTATTGTGATTTCTCCATAAATCCCTACCTGGGAGGCTAGCCTGATGCCTTACTATAAGGTTTATTTGTCTTGGAGATTGGCAGTAAGGGGAGAGATTCTGGAAGCAGAAAATGTGTCAAAAAATCTACATTGACTGTGTTACATCCAACATTTGTTTATGGGCAAAGAGGAAGCACACCTTATATAAAAAGTCAAGAATTGGCTTTGAAAAGAATTCAAATCTTTACAGCCTAATCCAAGAATCATTATTATTCCAGATCTGATAATTACAGAGAGAGTAAGAATATTCTTCTATACAGAAAACCTCTTAATAATAGTAATAATACAGATAAAATTGTTTTACACACATTCAGTTTCTATGTTTTTCCTAGCAATTCCCCCACCCTCCTGTTTTTCTGAGTACTAAAGTCGTTAGTCTTATTTCAGATGTTTGTGGTTGGGGATGTTACGATGAGTTGTCAGCACTTGCAGGTCTTCACTTAATTCAGGTTGATATTTTCTTCTTTCTACTCTAGGATCCACTTGGGGTCACTTTTATATTTTCTAGCATGCTTTTATATCTTTGTTCCTGTTTTCATTGGCCTGCAGCTTCACTTTACATTTGAGCTTACCTTGTACAGTGCCTTTTAAATATGTCGGTAACTATTTCATTGTTCTTTTTATTATTCCTCAGATCAGTTTTGTCCAGCTTAAGGTTTGCATGTCATTAACTGACCATGGGTGAGTTGTTTACACCCACGATGTCTCCAATGCCAGCCTGTGCCTCATCTCTGCTCATCCTGTGCGGGTGCACCTCTGCGCCACACCCTGTGTCTGCCCTTCACCGGGTTTCAGCTGCCATACCAGGCCGATATTTCTCAAAGTAGCATCATTACGTTAGTCATAAAAGCGTTGTAGTACTGCTACATAAAGAAAACAAAAATAAAGGCAAAATAAAACAGATTAACCACAGCCACCTGGCCAATTGTAAAAAAAAAAAAAAAAAAAAAAGCATTTACTGCTAAAACGAGCTGTTCATCTAAAGTTTGGGTAGACCCAGCCTATCAAACCTCAGTCCTGAGATGTTGCAAACTCTGTATGAAGCTTGCAACCTTTTTATTAACTGTATTAATGCACTATTAACAATAGTGTATTATGGCGTGTAGGGTTATGACTGGAGGGAGGCTTCAGCGCCCAGAAACTCATCTTTTCCACAGGAAAATGTATATAATTTATGCTGATGAAAATGACTTCTTAGAAACCTTGCCCTCCTAGGTATTCTGCTTGCAAATGTGCCAGAGGCAGTATCCAGGCTGACTAACAGAAGTCATGCTGGTTAATATGTTGGATAATACAGGAGGCTGAGAACACTAGATAATATTTACTAATGAAGGATGACATATTTGTGCTGGGAAAACAACACCCTCTGCTTCGAACCTGTTCAAAAAATTCTGACCCTATATTTCATGCTCCAAAAGAGTGGAGATGAATAGGAGAAAGGTTTTAGTGCATCTATTAGTAGCAAGGTGATTTATAGAAGAAATATTTCTTAGAGTAGTACTTCAACTTCTGTTGCAATGCTCTGTATTCCTCCTTCTCTCTGAGCAGGCAGAATTAACTGCTTTTCAGGAATAATTCAGCACTTACTTTACTCTGGCTTATATGTCTTTTCCTTTTAGGAAACAGCTGTGATTTTCATTGTTCAATTGCAAAGCTATTGAAGTGTGTCTTAAAGTGCCGAGTAAGTGTTCCCTTATTCCTTATTAATTAGCAGAATCCAGTTCTTTTCTCCAGCACATGAAACATCTTTTGCAGAAGTCTACTGTGTTGGAAGATACTCCTTATTGCCATTAACTCCTTAGAACTTAGAAATGAATATGACCAAGAAGGGTTTTCAGAAGAAAAATTACATAGGTTTTGTTTGGAAATCATAATTACCCTATAAAGTGCTTCTTGCTGGCCTATTGTTATGCCCTAAACTGTAGTCTAAATCCAATGCATTTACAGTTAGCTATTCCCATATGTGGGAATCTGCTTTATTTACCTATAGTTTGTGTTTCTATTTGTCTCATTCCATTACTTTAGTGTCTTCAGGAAGGATTCTTGGGAAATCCAACCATATGTTTTGAGAATGAGCATAATCACCTGTTAATACGGTTGTCATTACAGTGTCTTTCCTACCTACCTCAAGCAGCCTTTGGTTTTTAATCTTTACATCATGTGGACTGTAAATACTCAGGCTTAGTAACTGCTTGAAGGTGAACATAATTTCAAAGAACAAAAAAGATTACTTTTATTGTAAATGAGATGTGCTTACATTTCTGGGTCCCTGTACACTGTGGCACACGCACACACACATTTCCAAACCCAGCTTCCATGATCTGGCTGCAAAGGAGCTGAGAGAGGTCTGAACGAGTCCTCCTTTTTAGTTCCTTACTGGAATGAGGAGCTCATGCTGCTGCCCAAAGGCTTCCAGTTTGAATACGTGTGCATAATAAACACTGAAGTACAAACGCAGACATCTACATTGATACAAAGACAAGAAAAAATGTTTTCTACAAGGAAATAATTCCTAGGAAATTAATTGGAAAGCATACTGAAAACAGAGATTATTAAATCCTTCTCAGAAAATAATTTTCTCCAGGGATTTTGTGGAGTGAAATTTTCAGGAAGGGCAGCCAATGCTGAAACAAAAAATTTTTCCAAGGTAATTAATTGTAAAAAGTTATTAACCTTTCCACAGGTTTTTCTTTCGCTAGAACATTGTTCAGAAACACTGGCTAAATGCTACTGAAGCTTTTAGATCCAAGTAAAACAGATAACCTGGGAACCTGAACAGTGATCTTTGATACCTTTCCCATTGACAGGTTTAATGCATAAGGCTCTATCAGTTTTTAACACCTTGCAAATAAAATACTATACAGATGATATTAAGAAGCACTTGATGTTTCTGTGAAACCGTATACTTCACATTCATAAACTTGGTGGACATCTTGTGACTATTATTACCAGGCAGTTTTAGTGCTGTCATTTTAAATGTTGAGATGCCATTACTTTTTATTTAATTAATACCTTGGTTTTAAAGATTAGGATCATTCTGAAGCCACATTATTATTCTATGCGGCAGCTTACTTCAGGCTCATTTATTTTCGTGTCTGCATTCTTTGGGAATGTCAGATGTGTTTATTCAGAGTAGATAAATCTGCCATGTGGTAAATTATAAAAGGGAGATGGTCAAGTATGTTATGTTTCTAACCCTCTGAGTCCCGTCAAAATTATTGTTAAAATGTGTGATATATTTTGAAAGAAAAAGAATAATGTGTTGTTTTATTCTGTGGAACAATTATGAATTCCATATCGAATACTATTAGTCTAGAAATTGGATATGTCAGTGTACTATAGAGAAATGAATTTTTGAATATAATGTTCTGCATAAAATGAAGAATGCTATTTATCATAATATTTGGCATTTAAATGGAACTTTTCTGAGTCTCTAAGCATTTTATTAACATTTATTAAGCAAAGCACATGCCACGTTCTTTGAGGTAAGCAATCCTGCTTCCATTAAATTAAGAAAAAAAAGATAACAGCATAAGCAATTGGTGGTCGGTCAGAACCATCATCATCTGCCTTTTCCAGGCTTCCTGCTTTGGTTTTAGAACACATTCCTTCATCTCTTGAAAACTAATAGCCTGTGGTAACAAGCCAAAGCAAAGTTAAAGTTACATTTATACTGGGTCACTTCAATAAGTAAAACATTAGGGAATGCTTAGTTTCTTAGTTTATGGGTGGGTGTGTGTGTACTAAGATATGAAATAAAATGCTCTGTTAACTCTTGACAGTCTGGTGGGTGATGATCTTTTAAACTTGTGTTAAAAATAATAATGAATTATTTAAAAATAATCTTTTAGTTGAAGACATTTCTTAGCATAGGAAAAGTAGGACCCCATCATATTTATACATACTTTTATTTAGAATAGTAATATTTAGTTAAATGTATCCTTTTACTAAACAGCTGTAATGACTCCTAGATATTCCAGATACAAATTTTCCAAAATTAGTGGCAACTATCCCCCTAAATCTTTGGATATAAAGGAGTTGTTATGACAAAACCTTAAAAATTTGAAGTGGGCTTTTATGATATCTTTGTCTCTTGAGACTGAATTTATCTCTGACCTCAAAAATACATCTGACTGGTCAGGTACCAGTGTGCCCTGTTTTATCAAAAATTCAGATTTACTAACAGAAAGTAACAAATCACTTTGCTGCTGACATAAAATACGTCATATATCAAACAGTTTTGGAACCACGTTATGTTTGTAAGAGTAGTAAATAGCTGTATCTCCATTGTTTGCTCTGAACATCTAATTAGTAATGTGGGTTTAAGAGCCTTCAGGACCCTCAAGGAAGGAAGCAAAATGAAGCCACTACATTTTATACTGAGGTGAGGAACATACCCAGATGAATTAGTGAACATGTCTCATAAAATCGGTGCTTGCCCAGAAAACATACTTTTCAATTGACTGTGTTTTTAAAAAAAACAAACAACAAACAAACAAAACAAAAAAAGAGAAAAAAGTTTTATCTGGTATTCTATATGATGAGAACAATAAGCAGCTAAGGATTTTTTATGCTAATAAATCTACTAATTCCTACTAAGCCATATATTTAGATGCACAGGATTATAGATTAGAGCTTCAGAAACAAATTGAACCATGTGCTTCCATTTTCAAAAAGTATTGCAGAGGCCTAGACATTATGGAATATTTCTGCATAGAAATGCTAATTAAGTATGAACTGAGAAATGGATTGTGTCTTTCCATAAGAACATCTGCAAGAGAGATTTTGAATAGGAATATTTTAATTATCTGCCTTGTGCTTTTTCATTTGTAGTCTCACATAAGGTGGAATGCTGTGTGCACTGAATTTTGCCTTGTGAGTATTGAGATTTGATGGTCTGTGGAGAAAGAATAACCTACAACATCAGAACAGGGTCCCTCAGTCTCCTTCGTGTGGAAATATGCTTCACGCTATCCTTCTCAAAGTACACATGAATACTTTAGGTTCTCTTATAAAAATTGTAATGAGTAGAAAATCCAATATGGTATTCTTTGCTAACCCTTTTCCATTTTACTTACCTCTCCTGGTTTTTTGGGGGGGTAGTTTGGGGGGGGGGGGGGTTATATATTTTTTTTTTTTTTTTAGGGGTTTTTTTTTAGAATGACCTTGAGAAACCTCTTTCATTTTGCTTGCAACAAGCCATAATGCCGAAGAATTGGAGGATTTTCCTTCCATTTTTTTTTCCCCACCCCGATTTGAGCCTAGAAGAAATTTCTGCAACATTTGGCTCATACTAAGCAGATTAAAAAAAAAACCCTAAACCTAAAAGGTTGATGCACAGTCACCTGGTATAGACAGGTTGACACACTTTTTGTTAAAAAGAAAATATATATAAAAAATTGAAAGTAATCCACAGAAAAGTAGTTTGATCACTGCTTATCTTATCTGTTCATCCATTCCTATCTTACGGTTTTACCCTAAACACTCAAATCATCTGAAAATGGCAATCAAGTTCTATTCAGAATCACATCTATTTTCATATAGTTTTTAAGTTTACAATGTTATACTCTTGTTATCTACACACCTCCATAACCTTATGAATTACTTAGTTATTCTTGAAGTAAGAGTAGTTTAACAGTTCTATTTCACACTTTTTATCAAGTTACTATTGCTTCAATATCCTTTGTAGACTTTACAAATATAATCTCATTGTATACAGGTTTTACTGAGATCGTGCTTGATGGCTTTGGTTGTGATTTTCCATGAGACAGCAGTTTGGTGGGCCTCCTGAAGCACATTCTTAGTCTCAATCAGACGAAATTTGGGAAAACCATTTTAAAACTCAAATGAACACAGTTTTAAAATAACCAGCATGTATGCAGTCTCAAAATACACATTTTGCAAAGTCACTTTGAAAAGCAGAAAGATATTTAGTTCTTTTTAAGGTGTTTTTCCTTTTTAAATAATAAAAAAGAAAATTCAGCTACATGCATGATTTGACTTTCCCTCAAGTTTCTTTGAATGAGGAGTCATGAATGTGCCTAGCATATGACATGTAAGATGGGTCTTTCAACACCTCGTGGACCATGAAGGACTAAGTTGACTTTATCTGTAATCTCCAGTGCAACAGAATTAATCAGAACATACCTGAAAAGGGCAACAACAAATACTATCCACTTCAAGAAAAGTCTTTTTTTCTTTAACATTAAGTTTATAAAGATGATGAACAAAACTGATTATAAAAAGAAGTTTAAGAATAATATAATTTTCTTTGGATTATCATGCAACGTGTTTTTTTTTTAAAAAAAAAAGCTCTGTAGAACTATCCTGAAAAAATAGAAAAATATTTTCTCCTCTTTTCATGGCAGCGTATTCTTTGGTTTATTATTCTTTGTTACTCAGATAGTTTCATAACAAAATATTATGATTCAATTAATTTCTTTTGAAACATTTTTTTTCAAAATGAACTTATAAAAACTACTAAATATTAAAAAATGTATTTAATTTACTCCAAATAAAAGTGATTTTTAGAAAACCCTTTGCCTTCATGAAAACTCTGAAGCACTTTTTGTTTACAATAGAAAATACTCTGGACAATCTATATTTCTAATTTTGGGAACCAATTCTTTTGCTTTCTTCTTTACAGAAAGACTCCCCCGCCCCCTGTTTTCTTTAATTGGTCTGAGTAGTACATTCAGTATACCTAGTTGTCTCAGCTACGGAAGAAAGAATCATGTCTTTCTGAGAGAATAGGAATGAGTAACTTCTCCATTGGAGATTTTCAAGTGTTTATTTTCATAGAAGTAATTCCTTTTTTCTTTCCCTCTGTTGGCAAAATCTCATTTAGAATCTCTAATCTTAGTACTGCAGGTTTGCTTAGCCTCTCTGTTGCTGAAACATCGTGCTGATCATGGTTAATGTTTTACTTTTGTAAAGGCGGGTTTTGTCTATGTTGGAGAGTAATACCTACCATAAAGGTCACGACTTGTGAAGATACATGAAGTGAAGTGAGTGGCACAAAACAGTAGGTAGCAAAGCATTGTACAATTCAGTGAACAACAAGGTCAATTACTTCATATCTACTTGTAGCTCAGCACAGCTGGACTGAAAAAAATCGTAATGCCTGACTGGCATTCTGCAGCAGTTCAGTGCAGAATAATAATGGAGTTTAAATTGCCAGTTTACCAAAAAGTGTCATTTTGAGTGGGCAAGCATAGAAATGAGAAGCAAGCTGTCTGTCAGAAAAGTATTACGAAAAGAACTGAAAAGTATTAGTAGAACAAAAAAGAAAAAGAACAGCAGACAGCACACTGCTTGTTAAACTATGGGTCTGACATCCTGGTTTTTCATACAATTTTTTATCTTAAAACTAGCTGTTCAGACTATTACAGGAATTCTTCACTATGCAAACTCTGCTGGTAGCTTTTTGTAAAGCCAAATTACCTCAGTAAATAATTTCCAAATAATCAACATCTGAGTTCAAAAGTTCAGTTGCACTAGTAAAATCCTTTAAAATAAATGAGTGTTGTGTTTATGTACATTACTTCAAGAACAACACTTCCCTGGAAAATTATTTGAAACAATAAAGATTAACTCCCTACATGTATAAGAAGCATGAGGCAGTACTTTAATAAGGAGGAAGAGAACTAGATAGGAATAGGAGAAAGTCAAAGAGAAATCTGGCATATATTGATAACTATGCTGAAAGTAAATTATAGTATGTCTTTAAGATCATTATAATAAGATGAAACTGTCAAGGAATGCCATATATATCCTTTCATAAACTTTGTAATTTTAAAAACTGATAGGAAGTTACAGAAGTACAATGCATTTGAGATGATCTTCACAAATTTTATATCAGGTTCACTGCTACAGGCATTTTAATGCTCATATGCAAATTCACAAAGAAAGTGATTTTAGAACTTTGACAATATTTTAGAAGAATATTTTTGGCATTATATGAAATAGATTAACTAAGATGGCGTATCCTCATTGGTATAAAGAAAGCTAATGCAATTTAATGGTTATTAGGTATTTGTAAACACTTTTGGATAGATCCTCAGGTTTATTTTGGCCAGAAAATAGTTGATAAAATTGTTAATGTTTTTCATGATATAATTTTTATTGTGTAGGCTAAAAATGGTTTTAGTGGTGACTCAGAAGCATAAATGCAGTGCTAGGATTTGGAAAACCATTTTTTACTTTCAATATTGTTTATTTCCCTGTCCATCTAATATAGGGCTGTGAAACTATAAAAAAATCTTGATTATAAAACTTACTCTTTCTCTTTAGGATTTCTAATTTTCTCCAACTAAGACATCCCTTAAAAAGTCCTCTCTGGATTGTCTTTCCATTGGTGTTTCCAGCCATCCCATATAATTTTTGTGTTGCAATTTCAAACCTTGGGTTCCTTATTAAAAATCATATAGCATAGTACTGCCTCATTTTTTCCTGAACCCACCGATTTCTGGCTCTTTTGAAGTTGCAGGTGAGATCACCATGTGGGAAAGGGTGTCGTTACCCATACTTCTGTTTTATTCTTCACATCATCGTCATCATCATCCAGCTGTTTCACTATGTCATCTGGGAAGCAGAAGCAAGAATGCCAGAAGCAGGTGGTAGAAAGGACAGTGATGGAAATTAAAAGGGCATCTGATGGCAGAAAGTTTTTGTTGCTAACTGCTTACCTTCAATTAGAGTGGCAGCAGTAACTGCAGAGATTAGAAGACAGTGTTCTTGCTATTTTCAATAAGAAGTCTGACAATCAAGCTTCCACTTTATGCCTAAGATAGATCACATGCTTTCCCTCAAAGCTGTGAAATATGAAGTTTCTTTACTCAGGGGAGTAAATTCTATCTTTGTAGGGAATTCTTGTTCGCAAACCTTTTCAAATCTAACCGGAATGGTTTCATGTGCTTTTTTTTTTTTTTTTTTTTTTTTTTTATTTGGGTTTTTTTTTCTGAGTTACAGGTTACTAAAAGCATGGTAGAGGCCAGTTCATCCACCTCAGAAACTAGATTAGTAACTAAGGGTGTTTCTGCAATTAGCACAGCTTTTACTTTCATACTTTCAGACGATGAAATTTGTTTTGGTTGGTTGTTAGGTCAAACGCTAATTATAAGTTAGTTTTCCTTGATGAAGAACCACAGAGTTTGCGCCAAAGATATTAAAATCTCATTCTTTCAGACAGAGAGTAGTCATTGTACTGAATGAAAGAATTGTTTCTCATGCGGATGTAGTAATTCACACTTGGCTTTATGCAGCATGAGAACATTCTTTTAAAACAGACATTACCCCTTGCTAGAAGCCTGCTGCCAGATTAAATGGATAAATGGTCTAATCTAGTATGGCAGCATTCCTAAACTGACTTAAATGAAATTAACTTTATTACTGTTTTCTGTGTACTTGGCTGCTGTGTATATGACAATGCCCTGGGAAAATTATGATTGACTGCTCTCAAGGCAGCAGTTCCAATATGAAGTGTAATGGACACAGGAAAATAAGGCAAAAGTGAACAAAATTGTGTATTCTTGTAGTTGCTGAGACAGCAATGTCAGCAAATTCTGATCTTCTCATTTAGTGTCATACATCATGTTTTTGACAAGCTGCCAGACCGTAAGTTTGACTGACTCTAGCTACACCGCCTTTCTCAGCTAACACCTTTCCTTTTTTTTTTCCTCTTTTTTTTTAAATCTAGGTAATGCCCTTACAAACATCTCTTTCTAATCAAAACTTATAGTTCAGGAAAGAAACAATCAGTTACTTTCTTTTTGGTCATACCAGGAATATCTGTTGGTAGTTTTCTCTATGCAGGGTACAGTGACATAAACATCATGAGATAAACCCAGACAGCTACAAGTGGCCTTTCTTCTGAGCTTTACATCAACAGGTTTTATCCTGTTACCTGTGGTAGGGACTATGAAGTACATAAACTTTTAATTCTACCGATTAGTTCTGGTTTTTCTTTTCCCATGTCACTTAGTAATAGATCATAAAAAAGTAAGTATGAAATTAAATAAGTCCTCAGTTTTCTAGCCTGTCTTTCCCACATCTGAGATTTTAAAAAGTAATTTAACTTCTTTTTTTGTCCTTCAGTTTTTTTAAATTGCTACAAAGTCATAGAGCATTGCTAGAGACCACAGCCTACTTTCTGGTACGAAATTCTAAAGACTTAGGGAAAGAGCAGTTACTAGGTAATCATGTTAATTTACTTTTCATCAGTAAGATCATCTAAGATCTCAAATACAGAAGAATTTCTGTAAAAATTATATGTTAGTTAACCTCCTCTGAAGCAAGGTCAAGAAACTCACTATCAAATGAGTGAACAGATTTTTAAGTAAGAGGAGAGGAATGACAAAAATGTCAAGGCTTGCAGTGGTCAGTCTAGGCACCTGAAGGGCACTGCCTGCTAGAGGCACCTCAGAGCTTTCTCACTGCAATTACCATTCTGAAGTGGTTTAATTATTTGCAGTATTTTGAGGATATACAAAAATGCACCTTTTTTTTTTCCTATAGGCATATCTTTCTAAAACCAAGATGAGTCATTTGCTTTAGAACTTACTTATTAAATTAATTGATGTAAGTTTTTGGATATAATGTTGTATATTTTTTGATAAAATTATTTTGAGGCATTGAAAATAATAATAACCTACAACATTCTCAGATGTAACCTGAGGGAAACATTTATTGCAGATTATCTTTGGTAGACAACAGACATCATGCACAACAGTCTGCACCCATTAAATAACTCGCTAGAGATAAGATGCTACATAATGACAGTTTAATGAAGTAATGTAGAAGCTCTTAAATAAACTGAAACTGCATCTGCTGTCAATGGTATATCATTCCATATGTAGTCCCATTGAAACCAATTGTAAGCAAAATGATTTTGTTAAATTTAGGAGAAATGCATCCAAAACATTTATGTTTCGATGTATGTATTTATCTTATACTGAATTTCAGTATAGGACTGTTAAATGACCATGTCAAAGTGGATATGCATTCTAACTGAGCAAAGGCTAGAGGATCTAATCACCTTAATGTAAAATTTCAGTGACTATCTGAGAGAAATCGACTTAAACAAATAGAGCAAGATGAGGGGGGCGAAGTGACAATTAACTGTCTGTCCTTCTACAAGTAAGCAAATAGCTCCAGCAACCTGCTGTTAAATTATTACACCAACCCTCAGGTTATAAAATGAAGGTACAGTCATTCCACATTACTTTTTCATGTCCTTTTGTGAGGTCGAAATGCCACTTAGTTAGAGTGATGGATCCACTGGGAATCTTTCCAAAGCAATATTGCCCTCTTGCACGTATGCTGCTGGCGTTTTTGCAGATGCATGGGAAATTATAGCATAGCAGCAGAAACAAGTTTATAGGTGAGATCAAGGGACTCTGAAAGTCTCAGAACAGTGAGAGAACACCTGGGTTTTGTAAAAAACTAGCAGTTGGTGCTAGAATTTGCTAGGTGAAGTCTCTCCACAAAGGAGTGTTCTCTGTGGTCTACGTAAGAGCTTTAGTATAGTAAATAAATGTAACTATTCTTCAAATCACTAGGTGACAAAGATTTTCAGCATTTTGAAAGAATCTGAGAACCCATTATGGAGTTTCGCTTTGTTTTTGTTTTCTGAAACATGATAGAACTGAAGAGAGATCACAACACGAAGACCAGAGGACTTCATAAAAAACCTACATGAATCTTCTCAGGTTTATATGTGTGTAATGACCTCCAATATGGTAACATTATTTTGTGAAAAATACTGTCCTCTGGGGCCCTGCAGATCCTTACAGATTTGATGCCACAGTCTGTGGCTTAATGGCTGACCTGAATGGAAGGCAAAACAAAGCTGTATTGTTTGGAAGAGCAGGGGAAAGACTGCTGTAAAGGCACCTTCCCTATTAGAGTGCAGGAAAGGTGGTGTTAGCTCCATTATTCTTTCTAAGGACTGCTTGCTACCTTTCCTCATAAGACTCCTCTGGGGCATTGGAAACCACAGGAGGCATGTTGGCTGAGCAAGAAATCCCTTCCCCTTCCTGAGCACAAAGCCTGTAGCTGGACCTAAGGGTCTGCCTGAGGACACAGAAGAAAATAGACTTCCATTAATATTTGTTTTCTAGTGTATGCTTTATCATGACTGATTGCTTAATGCTTATTGTAATGCTATGTTTTCAGATAATGTGGCATTTGGTTTCAATACAGTCTGCATTTAAATGTAAAATTCTGCATTGTTACACTTTTTGCGTATGAGAATTAATAAAAAAAATATGTTTAGACTATAGAGTTTTTTCTTCAGTGGAATGCATATGCTTGATGGAGTATAGTGGGGGTTTTTTAATTTTGTTTCTTTCTTTTTTTTTTTTTCTCTTTTTCCCATCACTACTTTAAAAAGCTTATTTTCCTGTGAATATAAGGGGTAATTTTCAATGAAAATGAGAATTAAAACAGGAGATAGTCATGTTTTATAATTATCATAGATACATGCATCTGTCCTAAAGGGCAACTGCTGTTCAATGTCCTTTACATACAGCAATCACCTTCACTAAATTTTCAGATAATCTGAGCAGTGACTTACAATATGTTAAAGTTAATGTTGTAGCAAACTCAGATAATTGTGTAAGGAATATATAAATATACCTAGGTATGAATTAACTTCTTGAATTAAGGCAATATTTTTAGTTTTTCAGAGAAAGGAGGTGCATGTTTCGAAAAAGTGCATGTTTAAAAAAAATTAAATCATTTAGCAGCTCAAATACACTTGACTTGGAAGTCTGCTAGTCTCAACAGGAGTGGATGGCATGACAATATTCTTTTCTTACTTTCTTTATGCACATGCTATTTTGGTGCTCTTTCTGCAGGAAGCACTGCAGCAAATAATATTTGTGACTTCAGTACTCTATGCTATACCAGTACCATATCATCAGAGAAGAAAAAAAAAGCTACTTTAGGTGTTTTCTTGTGTGTGTGTTGATTTGTGGGTTTTTTTAATAAACAAACAAAAAAACAGGCCTTTCTTCAAATCTGGGCATCAGAAGACATTTTTAATATATAAAGATATTTTTATATATTTATATTTTATATATATATATAAGATATTATATATATATATAATTAAAGTAGCACAAAGCTATCTCTAGGTATTCTGTTCTTAAACCTGAAAGACTCTTGTCTGACAGGTAGCATATTTCTATATATTCTGCTCACAATTTTTTCTCTAAACATTCCCATATCAGTAAGAGATCATTTTTTTCTATAGCATAAAGAGTGTTTACGGACTGTCTGCATGCAATAACTAGTCTCTGCAGAGCAGGTATCCAGTTGTTTTCCTGCTTGGATAAGTGCAAGGTCTGTCAAAATAACAAGTACACACAAACTGTAGCAGATCTTTCAGGTAATTCACCATGCAGGTCTAATTGTAAATGTAAACCCACAGTTTTTAATCCTATAGTGAAAGCAGTATTTATTGAGGTGATTATGGTCCAATATGGTTGTCTTCTCTCCTTGAAGGGTTCAACTATACTGTGTTGCAATGCCAGCGTATAACCCATTCATTGATCCCTTAATTAGAATGTCTTGTATTTCAGGGCTTGTGACTTTTGCCACCCAATATAACAAAAAAATCTTAATTTTTAAACAACTCAGTGGAGGGATGACCTTATTTGAGACAACACTCCATAGAACATAGACAGGCTAGAACAGAATCCCAACCTCCCTGATTCCTCAGTAGCTAACACCAGAGAAAGACTGAATCCTTTCTGTCTCCTTCCCACCAGCCAAAGTTGCACTTAAGCCTAGGCTGTTTATTTGAGCTATGCATTTGGGGGCATGGTGGGAGCTGGGGAACTTCTCTGTAGAAGGTTGTGTGCATAAATATCTAGCAGCAAGGGGCCATCCACATTCTAGGCAACGGCATCCACATCTGCTAGATATTTTTAAAAGAGATCATAATCCAGATGCAGATCAAATTGTTTGTATTATTGCATATTGAAAAAACACCGACCTATTTTCACAAACATATGGAGAATTCCTGTCTGCACTGTGAGTGTCTACACAATGATGTGGATACTGATGTCGTTGCATGTGTATATACACTGGAACAAAAACATCTAAGTCAGTGATGAGAAGTGTTAATGACAGGATTATATGTTCTCTTTGTTTGCTAGGAATAAACAGATCCTCTAAAATCTAAAAATCTAAAAATATGGTCTTGTGTATTTAGCATACAACATAAACAAGTTTAAGGGATTAATTTTTGGTGCTTACTTATGGCTTGCAGCCATTGCACTTCCTTAATGAACATTTCATCTCCTCTAATTTGCCCTAAAAAACAAATAGGGCATCATCAGTCCATGTGTAGATGTTACTTTATACAATTAGGTCAAATGGAAGATTTTATTGAAGTCAGTAGCCATGTTGTTTGTATACCTGTGCACTTCTAGATGAGATTTCCTTCTTACTCATCTGTGTCTACAAGATTTACAGGGGCAGAAATTCAATTTACACATACATTTTCTGCCATAAAGGACATATGAATCCTAAACTGACTCAGAGAGTCTGAAGATATCAAATTTTAAAATTGTTTGACACTAACAGTGCCAAATTTTCTTCTTAATTAAGATATCCTAATTTCTCTCAAGAGGAGTGAAATTCAGTGAATCTCTTATGCTAATTGAGGGTCCATCAAGCTGACAAACAGCATGTTATTAATTTAAAGACTGTCAAAATGATCATACATCTCAGAGATTACAATAGGCAGTTACTGACATTGGTGACACAACACATTTCATTAGTGAGCCTTCTGTCACATGTTGATAGCTATTCTGCCCTTAAAATAAAGAACTCTCTCAGTAATGGAATTAGACTTATGTTGTCAGTCAGAACAGCCAATAAATCAACTCTTATTTATAATCCTGACTCAAATCTAATTTTATTGCCTGAATATGCAGGCCATTAAAAAAAACTAAAAAATCCCTGAGGCACAGTTTTATATTGCACAGCAGCTATAAGGCCCACTGTCTCTTTTTTTCCCTCAAGTGTTAAAAAATCACTTTTTGGTTGATTCAAAAGAATGAATATATTTAAAATTTTGAAGCATCAATTTATGAAATATTTTAGAAGTTAATTACCTCAAATAGAGTGCTGGGCAAAAGCAGATTCAAACTCCATATTTCATTCATATCTTGGTACTTCATATCTCAATATAAGCACAATTCCATATCTTGCAGCCTCAAGTGCGAGTAACATGATTTCTATTGGTTTTGTACCTGACATTTATTTGTTTCTCTTCTCTGACAAGATGAGAAAATAATGTGTCTTTTCTTGTCTCAACACACACAACTCAAAATCCAGCTCACAAAACTGGAGAAACATGCATCTTTTTTGTCATGTACATGAATCACCTACAATCAGTTTAGGTATTTGTGGATGAGATTATACCCACTATCGTGTTCAGTACACACTGTGCTTTCTTTTTCACTGAAAGCCTTCAAAGTTTATGTGATAGACACTGAGTTCAGTAGTTATTTTGGTTCCTTCAGATTTCATAATAGTATTTTGGGTTTGGCAGTTCATATACAAGCTGTGGCAATTCAGCCAGGTATTGCCGCTACTGACTTCCCACGCATGTTCTTACCGAGCTGATGAGTGGCTTGTCCACCACTGAAGAGACTTCTTCTCATACATCTTGCTAGGAAACAGCAGAACACATTTCAGAATGGTCAGTGAAAGTTAGGTTAGACTGGCAGATATTAGCAGTAAAATCCTTTTGAAGACTTCAACAGCAGCACAGAGAGAACAGAATGAGTTTAGATGATAACAAAGATTAACACAGTTAATCTTTGCGGAGGATACGCAGCTTTGTCAGAATTAGACTCTCTTGGCTGCATCCAAACAGGATTCAGCAACTATCGTAAAAATCAGTGTCAAAAGTTAGAATTGCTGCCTGTGGTAACATTTGCCTCACTAAAGACAACATAGGGCCCAATTAACTCATGTTATCCTTAATCAGAGTCAGGAGATCACTCAAGCAGAAATCACGGAGCTTTTCTGTAGAGGCTGGATTGCTAAAATCAAATCAATTGTTCACCTTGTTCATCTTGGCATGTCCTGGCAGGAGTAGGGTATTACGAGGACTACAAACAGCTGTCTTGGGAAAAATTTGAAAGAACTATCCCTTTAATTGTATCTTTTACATTTTACTTCTATATTTGCAAAATACCTCAGATATATTAGTTAATATGTTAATGTTAATCGCTGATAAATTTAATAAATGCAAGTTATTTTATTATTGTGAGTTAAATTAGAATTGCATTGTTATTTGACTAAACTTTCTAATTTCTCTTTCCACCACTAACTGTTCTACCTTTAACTAGCTTTCAGGAAACCAGCATCACCATTCTCTGTCAATGTTCCTAAAATGCTATCAACTTCTGTAAAACTCCTAATGCTGATCATTTACCAGCTCCCATTTCCGTGAAGCTGTACTCCACCAAATGCCAAAAACGGCACCCAGTCTTCTGGCCAAGACTTCACCATATTGGTCTAAGCCACCCTTCATTTGAATTTTTCCTCAAACCAAAAGCCAATAGCTGAAATAGACTGAAACTGCAGGAAGAGTTCTGGCTGCAAGAACTGTGTGGAGTAGAACAAAACGGAGAATCAGAAAAGAAAAGGAAAGATTTTTCCAACTACTTTTTGGCAGGAGAGGGAAGAACACTGGGTGGGCTCAGTCTCCCCTCCTGTCTCAATATGTGTAGTCTCCAATGTAGTAATGTTCTAATTTAAATCTGGAAAAAAGGCCAAATGGACATAGTCTATTAAAGTGAATACTTGGCAATGTCTTTGTGATTGATACACTCTGTTGGTGAAACTTGCAATTCACATCTTTCTACTGGTTTTTAGTCATTTTTATAGCCATCTGGTTTAGTTTATGTGTTTAAGTACTCTCACTCCAAGTTAACTCAAGTAAGACAGTTTTCAAGTATACTGCTCTGAAGAAGAAAGAGAAAAAGTCTAAATAGTAGCTAAAATGCACTTAATATTTTACATACTTATATTTTAAATGTAATTGAAATTTCATATAAGCTCAGAATGGTAATGTTTAAGTTAACCATATTATATCATGCTACACAGCTTTATATGACAGCTTGGCGTATTTTGGAACAAAATTACCTTGAAATCCAATACTTCATATACTTTTGAAGCAATAAACCAATGTACAGCTTGAAAATTAATTTGAAGTTCTTCTTGAACCCTGTATAGCCACTGAATTATGATTTTACACACCAAATATTTACCCATATAGACAAATTGAAGTTATATACAGAAAACATCACAACGGAAAATAAATTAATAACATGTAGATCCTATCTGTATTTTGCCTAGGAAAAACTTCAAAAGACTTTACAACTTAATTTAGAAGGCAAGTCAATGCATACTGTGGTTGCTCAAAGCAGTTTTGATTTTTTTTACATATTTCCTATGTAAAAAATAATTTTCGCTCCTGAAGTTCAGTGCAAAATAAAAAATTTCATCGTCCAGTTACTGACACTTTTATTAATATTGCTCTACATTTTTGATTATAAGGTTAAGGTTATAAATATTTACTGGACTGTAGCTATTTGAGATAAAATATTACAGACCAAGTATATTGTTAATAATAATATGAATTAATATTTTTTTATGTTTAGCTGACTTATTTGAAGTTTAAAAAAATTTTAAGTTTAAGGAAAGTACACCACATTTTTGGTAAGAAACACAAATTAGAAATAGGACATTACCTTTCCCTCTAGAAGTTTTCTACAAAAACTGTAAAACCCCTTCAGTTTGGCACATTTGGGATGAACATTGTGATTTGAACATACTCGGTAGGGACCTGTATGTATGTCAGAGAAAATGTTTTTTCCAGGTGTAGAGGGAGTATTTAATCATTGGACAACAGAAACCAAAACTGACTTTTGCTATGACTGTACCTCAGCTGTCAGGGTTTGATGTGAAAACAGGATCAAGCATAGGAACTGAAAGTGGAGTTATTACCCCTTTTATAAAGAATAATAAATTTGTTTTACAAATAAGAGTTGCATCTTCTCACACACACCCCCACACACTCCCACACCCCATCCTGATTTTCTTGTCACACTGAAAAATACACTGTTTCTTTATTGAGGTGCAAAACATTGTGCTAATGCCTCTTACAAATGGAAAATTAATTCATGCACTTGAATATCCTTCAGGTAGGTGCTGGTAGCACACATGAGAACTAATAAGAAAAATAAAAGTAACTATGGGAAGTAAATTCAATTTTTGGGGAACATTGTGATTAAAAAACACTTTTAGGATCTCTAAGCATGGTTAGAAATATTTTCTCTTGAATTCAAATTTATCAAGGTAGTGTAACAGTAAAATGCTAGTCATTATTTTGTAATACAGATTTTTTTTAAAATGATATTATTTAGAACAAAGTAAAGAAGAAAGAAAAAAATATTTACAAAGAACACCAATGAATAATTTTGAAAATATATGGAAGAATAATGAAGAAATATTTCTATTATAATATGAGAACTAAAATGCAAACAGATAGAAATATTAGAGAAATAAATTCTAAAGTTACCTCCAGAAATGTGTGTACTTGTGTAACTCTATCAAAAACTTTTTGTTTTCTAAACAAAGAACTATCTGGTTGACCAGTTGGGTTTAGATTAAATGTAGGATTTTCAAATGTATAAATTTTAATAGTTGTATACATAGAGTACTTGTATATAGATTGTATATAGGTGACCCTTTATTTGTATAGATTATAAGCAATGCTTATATAACATACTTCTTTCCAATGTACAGTGTGACTCCCTGAGCCAAAGAGGTATCACACTGTTTGGGACATCACAGGGACCTGGTGTCCTTACTGTTGTCTTGCCACCTGCCTGGTCCTGTGCACTGTAGCTTCATACCTCCAGGTATGGATCACATGGGAAGGAGGTTGCACATTGGCACCATGGGCTTGGGACCAGTCTAACAAGAGCTTGTGCTGGTTTTGGCTGGAATAGTGTTGATTTTCTCCAGAGTAGCTAGCATGGGGCTGTGTTTTGGCTTTGTGCTGGAAACAGTGTTGATAATACAACAAAATGGTATTTGCATTGTTGCTGAGCTGTCCTTACGCAGCATCACCGCCTCTCCTGCTTCCCACACTGTGCCACCAGCAAGCGGCTGGGGGGGCACCAGAAGCTGGGAGGGGGCACAGCTGGGGCAGCTGACCCCAGCTGACCAAAGGGATATTCCATACCATGTGACGTCCTGCTTAGCAGGTAGAGCTGGAGGAAGAAGAGGGAGAGGAGTGATGTTTGGAGTGATGACATTTGTCTTCCCAAGTAACTGTTACGTGTGCTGGACCCGGCTTCCCTGGAGGTGGCTGAACGCCTGCCTGCCCGTGGGAAGTGGTGAATAGATTCCTTGCTGTGCTTTGCTTGCTTGCAGGGCTTTTGCTTTACCTATGAAACTGTTTATTTTCTCACTTTTACTCCTCTGATTCTCTCCACCATCCCACCAGGGGGGAGTAAGTGAGCGGCTGTCTGGGGCTTAGTTGCTAGTTGGGGTTAAACCGTGTCAGAACAATGGGAGACTTACACAGTACTTGAGTTAAAGGAGAATCCAGAAAACAGTAGATCTAGCAGCAGTTGAAAAGTGAGTAACATGACCAAAAGAGCATCATGAAAACATGACCAAAAGAGCTGAGCTGGATTAAGACTGTGAGAATGGCTTTAATTATTAAAATTACTGTATCGAGATCTAATCATCCTCTAGCGTTTCATGTGTCAGACAGATCTTCCAAGGGCATTCTAGGACATCTAATTTAGACTCCTCATCTGAATTCTTCTTTGAAAAAGCTATTGATGCCAAAATTTTTGGGAGCATTTGAGTGCAAATTGCAGTGTTTCTTTGGAGGTGATTACTTTTATTAAATAGTGTATTGGTTTTGTAAAGAGTTTGATGATGCAGAACTTTTCTCACATTTGCTTTAAATATGAGTGCAATTGAACCTGACCAATCAGTACATTGCTAAATGGTATTCTGGCTGTGTGGAAGTGATATATACTTCTACAGTGCACTGTTAGCTTGATTGAATCGTGCACTTTTTAGCTAAAAATAGGTAAAGGATTATAAAAATTACATCGATGATATGAACGAATTAGGATTTAAAAAGCTTGGATGGCCATTTCTGTAGGAATGGGACACAGGTTACTGTTAAACCACATTACTTTGAACACCACTTAGGCTTCCAGTGTATGTTCAACGTTTGATCCTAATATGAAAATAGGAAGGTATGCTAATTTAAACACATATGAGAATATGGGGTAATGCAGAAATATTTATTCACACATCTGTCAACTGAGTATGAGAGGAAAGAACTTGAGTCATTCAGTCCAACCACTGCTACAACGGGTAGCTAACTCATGGGGCCTTTCATAAACTTATGAATTTCTATGATAAAACTAGTAAAACTATTAGCAGGCAGCACTGCCACAAAGTAAATAAAAACCATCTTCTACTGGATAGAAATCCGATTTGCAGCTTGAATTCATTCATGGTGAGTTTCTACTCACTAGCTCTTGTGCCAAATGTGCCCCCCAGCTTAAATAACTTATTCTTTTCTGATGTTTACCTCACACATTGTGTTTGGAGATAGGAGTCATATTCTCCCTCACTGTTTGTTTTGTTAGGCAAAACAAGCCTTTTTCATTTATTCTCCACTTAAAAAGATACACGTCATTCTCCTGCTGAGAGGCAGGGTATGATTAGCATAAGAACAGTGCTACTGCAGCTGCACGGCTTCTGGGCGACACCTGGGTTGAATCTGCCTGCCTGGGAGCGTGTGGATAGCTCTGTCCGCCTGTGTGGGTGAACCTTTCTTAGCCTTTCTGTATCTTAATCTGAATTAATCTTTAATGAAGATATACGGCCAGAACTGGAGACCATAGGTGTGAAAGAAGGGCTGTTGGAAGGGTGAATGAACCATGTAGGCAGAGACTGAATTCAGTTTGCTGAAAGAATCGGCTGTCACAATATTTGCCCAGTTAAATAAGTGCTTAAAAACATTTTCTCACTGAGTGGAATTTTGAAATTTGTTAGGAATCAGCAATAACTTCCTTTCATGTGAAGAATTCATGCAATGGATAAAATCAAGCAAGAAAAATGTACTTATAAGATCAATTTTACTATAATAGGCTGCAATCTGATCCAAGCTCTTCCCTCTGCAGGAGGGGATGACTGCAGGATTTTTACACACAGTGCTACATATGTAAAAAAATCAAAGTGAAAATACATAAAAACACGAGAATACTTTTAGCTGACCATAGTATGCTTTCACTAAAAGGCGATACAGGGCTCATATTTTGATGTTGAATAATTTGATTTATGAAGAGATGGAAGAGTTGGCTTTTGTGTGGTGGTTAGAGGGGTTTTTCCCCTCTTCTTTTTTTTTTCTCTTTTTTTCTTTTTATGGTCACTTGTTTTCCCCAAATTGTAATCTTTATATGGAAACCTGTATTTAGAAGGTATCAGTTCCAAGTCTTTCTTTGAAAATTGCAAAATTTTTATTCACCTCACTTTTAGACAGCCTAGAAAGGCTACACCCTTTCTATTTCCTTTATCCTTAAACAAAACCAAGATTGCCCTAATTTTTCTGAAATGTTGTCTACCTGGGAGAATTATAGAATTTAATGAATGCTTTATATTTATATAGTTATGAAAAGTTTGACCTACAGTTTGATTTCATTTCATATCAAGGGATTTTGGAGTGGAAAGGACCCAAATAATATAAATATAAAGGACCCAAACTCTGAGTCTCTTCCTTTCCACACCTCTATGACTGTCGATGTCAGCCTGGGAATAATAATCTGTCATCTGTTTAACCTCAGTTTCAGCAAATGTGTCTTGTTAATACTTTGCTTTAACCTGTTTCTGATACAATGGATAAAGGAAACAGCAATAAAGAAATGCTTAAAGCATCAGGAAAGTTAATGGGACTCTGACATTCAAATTTTATGTAGAGTGGACTTTTATAAGAAAAGAAATCATTCTCTTCAACCAGACTGATCACATTTCTGGGCAAGTGGTTAACAAACAACATTGCCACCTTAGAGAAAATTGTCTGTGCTTCCACTTGAAATTCTATCCCATATTCACAGTTTTTGACACAGCTGACGGGATAGTTAAGGAAGCAGTGAAGGAGATGCCCTTACCAAAGGAAAACATGCTTGGAAATGTTAGCCCAATGAGAACACTCCTGTTCTGTGTCTTCCAGTGTCACTAAATTTGGTTTTGAAACTGATGTCTGCATTTCTGTGCTAGAGTTTTACAAGCACTGTCATGGCTGCATATGCAGTCACTTGGGAAAATTTGAAAGATAACAGTATGTAATTTCTGTTATATATAAATCCCATATAGTAAATAAACCAGAAATATGGTTTTATTATTTTTTTTAATTTTTTGTGATAGTGAGACTGTAATCTGTGAAGCCTTGTTATATTTACATACTGTAAAGGCTCCCTTGACGCAACATTTGGAGAAAGATCTGCTTTTGTTAATTGGTAGCCGTTGATTTAATCGAAATGTGCCTAGGTGGTGGAAGGCTAGAGAAGAAAAACGAACAGTAAGGAGTGAAAAATATGAGAGTATAACATCTTTCTCCATTAAATGCAACTGTGTATTCACTGCTCAGTCAGAAGTGGTCTGGACATAGAGGGTTACTCCTGTACAAGTTACCATTCAGATGGCAGAGACTATCGCTTTATGACAAGATGTTCTAATAGCAGGGCATTGTCATAATGACATTTCAAAGCTTAGAGATGGATCTGGCAGATGCAATTTCTTTTTGGAGACATATGATAATAAGAACAAACTATGAGTTATGTAGTGTAAAAATCACAGTAGCCAAGGTCTTCAGATGACACAATGGCACTGACAGAAATATAGTGTATATTTGTATAGAGATAGTAAAAGAAAAAAAACAAAACAAAACAAAACTTGCTAGGATAAACCTGTGAATGATTTTGCTGTGGAAGCCAAGGTGATATTTGTTTCATTTTTTATACTGTGCCTTAATATCTAATACAATGTTAAAATTCAAGATATCTGGTGAACTCTCCAAAATAGTGCCAGAAATTGTAACCATTGACAAATGAGCAAAAGACTTTTATAAGTCTGCAATAACAAAGTATACATAATGGTGTCTAGATTTCCAGAGTCTGTTACAGGACTGAAACTATAGAAACAAATACAAGATTATGCAATTTCTTCAGGCTGGAAGTAAGATATTCATCTGACAAACAAGTACTTCCCTTTTGGCTTAAAGAAAATAAGTTATTAAAAATAGGGTGAGAACCAGTAGAGAATTTTCTCTAGGAGGTGGATATGAAAGATTCATACAGTTTTCAGTAGCAGCATACTGCGGGTCAAAAGGGAGGAAAAAAGTAAAGTTTGGAGAGTTCATTTAAATGAAATAGTTTTATAAGAACAAGTTAACCAAATTTTCTGATTTGTCTGTGAATCTATGCTGGTGTTACAGGTCTTAATAATGAAATCCTATTTTTAAATGCATGCAGCTAATTTTTCTTTCAACAATAACACATAAGCAGTGGCAAAACTCTGTAGCAATTACAACAAACCGTTCATCAAAGACAGAATTACTTTGGACAACTTGCTTGTACGTTGAAGAGATTATAATGAGTGGCCTACCTACATTTTAAGTGTTAATTGTGCTCTCTGTCAAAGAAATAGTTTGAGGTTACTCTATATAATTTAATAAGGTTTTAATAGACATATTGTAATTAATTATTTTTTTTTTCTTCTGTTACTAACCTTTTGTTTAGCAAATAGGTATTTGTGGACATCTTCAAACAGTGTATTTGTCTGAGACACGAGTTATCTTTATCATTATACTCCTGGCTGCTGAAAATAATATTGTTTGGAGATTTTTTCCTATTAATTCACTGTGTAACTGCAATTATATCTGTATTTTTTGAAGGTGTAGCTTGATTGTTTTCAAGAGACACAAGAGAGATTTTAACATTGTTCATTCTGCTTCATTCTCTGGGGAATAAAAACAGGATTAGTTAAAATAATTGGGAAACAATGGAGAAAAAATTAAGATTTTTTTATTGATGTGGCAAAACAACACTTCTGGCTGAAGAGCCTAAGTTCTTGAAAGATTTAACATTGCTTCCTTACTCCATTTTTATTTGTGTAAAAAATCAAGGACTTTTGAAGAAGAAAACAAATTTTTTTACCTCATCTTAGGAAAATGTTAAAATACAAAAACATAAATAAAGCTGTGTACTGAAGTAGAAAACTACTGTGGGAAATTTCAGTGCAAGTACTGGAAGTCTGGGAAAGTATAAGCACTTGGAAATACAACCTTGTGTTGGGAGGATCCCATGTAATTTCTAATCATGGTGATGTTACCATCCTCAGGCCTTCTCTGCTGTATTTACTGTAGTGCTTTACATGCTCCAGGTTTAAAAATCTCTAAAGAGAAATTGGTAAAGTATGATTGGTTCTAACAGGATGGGATAAAGTTTTTAATATTAATTCTGCAGATTTAAAACTAGAATTCTGAAAACGATGATTTAAAATGTGAGTCCCTTCATCTCTGAAAGTTAAGTAGCTCTGTTTTGTGGTTATTTGTATGAGGATAGGATTATAGTAAGCAATCTATGTGATCCAAAGAATGATACAGAATTTTTTTCAAATTAGCATTGAGTAGGACAGCAGTGATAACTGATAGTCATGATTTAAATGTGAACAACTTGCAATACACATTTTTTTAAAATAGTATCTTTCTGTAATGATATATTAAAAGAGACTAGTCAATAAAACCCCCTTTGATTTAATGAACAGAAACACAGATTTAAACTATTACATCAGTTTGCTGGAAGTAGTTTTGATGAGTCACTTCTACAGAGAGGCAATTGTTGTGTTTTTAATTTAAACAGTTTACCAAATATTTCATGGTGTTCTATATAATTGTTCTCTACATCATATGTAAAGTTCAGCTTAGTTAAATATTTGCTGTGAGTTAGGGACATAATTGACATAAGTAAATGCTGTGCAATGCTTATATGAATTTTATTTTTTTTAACCTATAGTGTGAATTCAAGTAATATCTTTGAACTTAGTATGCTAATTTTCATGTTTAAAAGGGAGGACTACACTCCTGTTAACTGTCACCTATTTTTAAATAATATATCATATTAATGAAAACCCAACTTATATTAACACTTTGGGTGGAATTCAGTTCTTCGTAGACAGCTACTCAGCTGACCAGAAAGTACATTCTATTAGTAGTGAGCTTACCACTAATTATAATGGAAGTCTACACACCTAGCTTTTATATTAATACCAACATGTAGTTGCCTTCATCTTAATGGAATCTCCACCATTTTTTTTAAAAAAATCTGTGTTCAACAGAAACCCAGGTTATCTTCATAGATTTCTTTCTGATTTAAATAATGTACTTTTTAGCAATTTAGTAATTTTTGCAAATTCCCCAAAATGTCAAGAAAACTTTTGTAGCTTTACATAATAATTTTTATAAAGACAAGAAAAATGCGAACAAAATCTCTCTTCACAATTACAATTTAATTTGATATAGTTTTCCTTATTTGATCAACTTTAAAAAATTTTTTTGGTAAAAATTAGTCCAGCAGATAAACTTAAGTTTTAACCACAGCTGCATATCTGCTAAATGTAAAGCATCTTGAATCTTCTCAGCTGGGATTTTTGCCTTTGGGAAGTTGTGATGGTAAAAATAAATTGTCAATAGACTGGCTACATTGATGCCATCTGTTATGATCGTTTTCTGCCTGCTAATAAGTTGTTTAGACCTGTTCTGAAATGCTCAGGTGCTAAATAATAATCGGTTTGCTGTATTTGGGCAATGAACAAAATAACAAAAGTGATGTCTTTTCTTTCTCAGTCTTTCTTTGTGCCACCAGTGAGGCATGGTAGACAGGCCTGCTTGTTCTGGATGACACCTCTTGAAAGTGATGTGCCAAAAATGAAGATTTGAACACACTTTGTACTTTAATTGCCAATAACACAGGCTGCATTACATCAACTGGCTGAGAGATCAATGACCTAAAGATTATTTAAAGTGTTAAAATTCATGGGCAGTATGCATACTGGGAAAATAAATGAAAAGCTAAGCCATGAATAAAAAGCTTTTGTAACAAATTGTATACATATGCAGAAATTAAAGTTCTTGTTAACAGTTTGGCTGTCTTTTCTAATTTTAACAGAATTTCTTTAGTGATGTTTCAGAGAAGGAAATAAAGGGAATTATTGTGTTGGCAGGAAAGTTACCAACTCATTTTATGTCCTTAACCTATCCTATTAACCTATTAAGTTAAAAGCCCTGGTCAAGTTATACTTTCAGCATAAAAATTAGATTATACGTATGTGTTTGTTTAGGACTGTGTTTGGCTAGTTCTAGATGTACCAAGGAGAGTCAGTTATGGCCTCTTTAAGAACAAAACTTACAATTTATGCTCTTATTTCTATAATTTGAAGTTTCCAGTAAATAGTTTCCATCCCAAATATGTCTAGTTCACCTCTAGCAGTTCTCACACTGCTTTCTCTTTTTGACTGAATTCTACTAATGTATCCAAAGACACCTAAGAGAAACATCAGCATCGGTGAATAAGAACTAACTCTTCCACTGACTACATTCTTTTGAATTATGCTTTTGGTTCAACTCACACATACTGTTGGGAGTTATGCAGAGTGAAAAATGCTGAACTGGTAGTACGTAGCAGAAACATGTTTTCAAAGTTGGAAATGATCAAGTATATGCACTGGTATCTGTGTCTTTTTTTCCTATTAAGAGGAAAGTTGAAAGGAAATACTCTGCTAGATGGCCAGAAGTACTCAAAGTTTGTAGAACACAAAGATTAAAAAATGCACTGATCTACATTTTTTATTTGAGTCTAAAAGTCATAGAAAAGGAAAATAGAACAGTGTCTTTTTCTGACTCATACAAATACTTTCTCTACAATATTATATTTGTTCACAAAAGTTTTATTTGACTGCTGAATCCAAGTGCTGAACAAGAAGCTTACTATGCTGTCAACTTTTCCTCTTGTTGAACCACCAGCCAGTGGTGCTCTACTCAGAAAGGACTAATGCTTACACTAAGTCAGACTGTGTAGAGGGTGTTAGTGGGGTCTGCAGTACCTATGGAATTTATCTAAAAAACGTGCTGTGCTCAGAATAAGAAGAAAGTTTGGGGAATAGGAACAAACCCAGAAATTAATCTTTCATTATTTAAAACATCCTGGATTTTGTGAAATTTATCTAATTTGGTCAACAACAAGACAATGTATCTAGTTTTATTTTGTCTTATGATCATCCTCACTGCATAATAGACATAGTTCTTTCTTATTCTTTTTGGTTTTATGACTGAGGTATCATTTTTAGTCTGCTTGAAATATTACAAAATGCCTAATTCAGCATGGTTTCCAGTAGTTCCTAACTACTCCTTTGGTGGTAGTAACAGACTGTAACCTGTACATGAATCATAAACACCTATACACCTTTTTCACCGTATTGTGTCATCTAGTGTAGTTTCAACTTTTAGGTCACTAACTGTATCTGAAAAAGATCAGGGATTTAATGACTATCATGTGCAACATTTAATAATAGCAGAAGATTTCATCACTTCCCTGTTTTACAATCACAACATTCTATTTATAGATCATATAAACCAGAAAATGTATGGGAAAACTATGTTTCAATAATACAAGCTGTGCTCTCCCTAAGAGATTTGTATACTAAATGAGTCTTGCTATTTGCTTAAACCTTTGCCATTAGAATCATATTGTTGCGTACAAGCTAAAAGCTTAAGTTTAGGCACTCTAACAGTTTGAAGTATTCTCAGCACAAGTCCCCTGATAGGCTTTCTTAATCCTAAACTACTCTCTAGAATAAGAGTGAAGCTAGACTACATGATTTCTATGATACTTCAAAATGTCAGTGTTTTTGAATTCCTAAAGTATATAAAATACCATCAGGTGTTAACTTGCTCTGTCATTTTTCTTTTAATATTATCTAAGTTATCTCAATTTTATTCATAGACCAAAAAAGGTTGTAAAAAAAGCAATGGCATCATAAACCTCTGAATTAAAAATGTTGAGTCTTTTAATTATGTGTAAATTCAGGATTATAACTTTTTATAATATAAACATATTATAAACTTTACTGTTCTACATTGATAATGTAATTTATCTCTAACCCTTAACTTCTCTCTATCACAGTTCTTGGTTGCATACATCTCTGTGAGGTTCAAAGTTCTATAATTATTTAAATGTTTCTTTAGCAAGGTAAAAACTCTCATGCACAAATCAAAAATACAAGCATGACTATCCAGCAGCCAAGTAAACAGTACATTTTTTTCCCTGTGTAGAAATTGCTGATACTTCTAAATAAATAAATCATATTTATTTTTGAAATATATTAAATCTAAGTATACATTATAGCTTCTTTTATATACTAATGTGGAATAAGTAACTTTTAAATTGTATTGCAGTGTGAAAACTGAACTGATATTCATCCAAAATAAACATGTGATACTTCATGTAATTACAATTTTGAAAACTTGCTGCAAACATTGATATGTCTTTTAGAAATGTCAGATTTTTCAGTTAGAGAACAGTCAATTTTCAAGTCTGGTTTTCTGGTCATAGTAGTTAATCTTTGCCAGCTGCCAAATCAAATAAAAATGTACAAGTTTGATGCCATATGTTCCAATTGCAATCATTTCAACAAGGTAATGATTCAGTGCTGACATGCAGATATGATAACATGTGATGAAATATTTATTCTCACTGTAAAGATCTAGAAAACTCTAATACACTGTTTCACAAAAACTTGCATTCTATGTATGTTGCTGATTATGAGGCAAAAAATATGACAGCCAGGTACTGCTAAAACAGAGCAGTTCTTTCAAGTATCATACTAAAATGAACTTCTATAGCCATTTCTGGTGTTATGTCATCAGTTTGAGCTTTTAGGATCCCAAATAGTTCTGGGGGGAAAAAAAAAAAATCAGGAAAGGATTCTAGCCATTTCCTGGTAGTAATAACAAACCCTTATTACCTGTTACCTGTGCCAGTAAAATGTACAAGCATGCAATGGCTGTTATTTCTGTCCAGGTAATACAGTAAAATAAATTAGATCTTTTAATAAAGCACTTTGTTGACAACTGAATTGAAATATTAAAGGTCTTTCATGTTGCATTTATCTGAATCCTGACAAAGTAAACCTCTTGATTTAACTAAATGCCTGGCTTTAGTTAATTTATTTTTAAATTTTTTTTATTTAATATTTTATTTGTTTAGTTATCTTTAACAATACCAAATCTCTGCTCTTCACTGGGCTCCTGTTTCTCTGAAGGCTTCATATGCATCCAGATCTGCCTTGATCATTGAAATTCTCCTGTGTATAAAACCACATTCATTCTTATTACTGCAAATGACATTTGTATTTGTTTAAAGGAATTATGTGCTAGCAACTATCACATTAGTAATTCTGCTGGTTTTGGCTGGAATAGTGTTGATTTTCTCCAGAGTAGCTAGCATGGGGCTGTGTTTTGGCTTTGTGCTGGAAACAGTGTTGATAATACAACAAAATGGTATTTGCATTGTTGCTGAGCTGTCCTTACGCAGCATCACCGCCTCTCCTGCTTCCCACACTGTGCCACCAGCAAGCGGCTGGGGGGGCACCAGAAGCTGGGAGGGGGCACAGCTGGGGCAGCTGACCCCAGCTGACCAAAGGGATATTCCATACCATGTGACGTCCTGCTTAGCAGGTAGAGCTGGAGGAAGAAGAGGGAGAGGAGTGATGTTTGGAGTGATGACATTTGTCTTCCCAAGTAACTGTTACGTGTGCTGGATCCGGCTTCCCTGGAGGTGGCTGAACACCTGCCTGCCCGTGGGAAGTGGTGAATGGATTCCTTGCTGTGCTTTGCTTGTGTGCGTGGCTTTTGCTTTACCTATTGAACTGTGGTTTTCTCAACCCATGAGTTTTCTTGCTTTTGCTCTTCTGATTCTCTCCCCATCCTGCACAGGGACAGTGAGTGAGTGGCTCTGTGGGGCTTAGCTGCTTGCTGAGGTTTGAACCACAGCAATGGAGTATTGTATCTAAGAAAATGAAAAATGGTACATGAACAGATTTGAGAGCACACATTTTCAGTGTTACTTGCTTTAATTTTAAGGACCAGTGGGTTGACTTGCTTAAGACTACTGGATAGCAGTCAGGTATTATAAACTGTTAATTAGCTGATGATAAAACTGTGGTGTCAGTTTTACCAGACTGGTTTCTGAACTGAATCCAACTCTTTACAAGATTCAACTATTTACCTCCCTATAAAGGAAAATGGAAATATAGTAAGGAGCAACTCAGTCTGTAAAAGTTCAACATCTCTATCGCTTATAGATTTGTCTACGTTAAGTGGCTCCTTCTAGGGTCTGTATTTACCATGTATGATTGACCCTTGAAGAGTCTTATAACATCTGAACACTGGCAACTTCAGTTGAACATTTGTGTACTTTATTTCCTCCCTCTTTCAATCTATTTCCTAATGATACTTTAAATTTTACTTTTTCTGATGTGGTCACTGGGGTTCTAAATATAACTGACTAACTTGCCATCATTGTGACATATCATCATTCTTGCTGTTCTACTGCAATGTGTTGGGGTGTTTGTTCAAGAAGGAAAGGGCTGAGCAGCAGTGATGATGGTTGTTTTCATGCTCCTGTCTCCTAGAGGCATGAGAGGTTGATCCCTACAGTTGTGATCAATTGATGACATTAATTGACATTCATTCTGTTAAACTTGTATAGCAATTTATTTGCCACTTCCACTTACAAAAAACCTATGTAATATATATATGGTATAAGATATCTGATGACAACACTAGATGATAGGCATATCAAGGAAAACTGTTGTGGGGTACAGAAAGGCTAAAATAAATGAAATGCAGAGAATGCCGGAATCAGTAGGCTTCTCTGAATCATCAGATAAGTGGCAAAGAGTTAAATACAGATTTTTGACTCACTGTGCCTCTTACTCTCTTGTTTCCTGAATGCTCTATATTGCAAGAGTAAGGTATAAGGCAAAAAGGATAACATGATAGACCATCTGAATTCTAAAAATATCACAAAGTGGTTTTATGGTTTTGGTTAGTGCAGAAGATCTGGGTTCATCTTGTATTTAAATGCAGGTTTTTTCTTTAATTACCCTATAAAAGCAATTAGAAAGTCTTTTGTTTCTTTTTTTGTCCTAGCTTTTTTTTTACTTTATCATATGTATATATGAGTAGGTAAATGAAGGAAATGCTGTGATACATATGAAATATCAGTATATAAATGTGTGTACATAAAAACAGGGTGTGGGTACAGCATTTATGTAGTTGAAACATACAAGTCATAGTTTGAGTCTAAAGTTGAACACAATTTTGAATGGGATCTCTCAGACTTACTGGAGGCTCTTGCACAGCTGTAATCTGCTCAACATCACTGTCTGGGAAACATACTGTTTCAAATAATCAGGAACAACAGCCACTGATCCTTCATCAATATGGTGATTAAACTCACCTTGAATCTTAGCATAAAGGCGTAAGAATGTAAAATACAGTGCAGATCCCCTACTATCCCTTGGTATGAATGGAAAAGTACAAGAGGCACATGGACCCCAAATTTAGCCATTGGCACCATCCACAGAGCCAGGTATTTATCTGTGTGATCTTCTGATTACC
>JAVJGJ010000057.1:42381231-42420887 GCA_035590215.1 Microhierax caerulescens | reverse complement strand
GTGCGTGGATTAGTACAGACCCCAGCCCAGACCCCTACAGAGCTCTTCTGGTGACATTTCTTAGTTGTCTGTGGGGAGACTCAAACTGTATTTATGCAACCTGTTTCCCACCTTTAAGCAAATTATTTAGGTATGCAAGTGTCTTCACACTTCTGATGTGCTATGCTCTTATGCTAGCACTGATCAGTTTCCTTTGTCAAAAGTATTTTGGCAATTCATGGAAATTATATCATCCAGTTTGCCTTTATTCTTGTGTGATTAAGAATTATACCTGCAGGATAAGCTTAGGTAAATAACCTAGAGCACAACTGCCTGTAAATAAACACACAGAAATTGCATGGTTTCAAACAAATTAATGTAAGAGCTAGAATGGGTAGCACAATGTGCTGAAGTTGGTTGGTGTGGAGACTTGTCTGAAGACTTGTCATTGCTTCACTTTTCTGTATTTGCTTGCAAGGAAGTGATATCAAAGGCTGCACAGGAAGTTCAGGAAGAGGAGGAAATGAATATCAGGGAAGTATTTCAGGAATAGATTTTTTTTAGGATATGAAGATACTGTAAGTGCTTTCCTAAACATTTTGCAGCAATGAATCAACTGTCATAAGTGTAGAAGTGCTGAATTTTTATTCAGCTATTATATCTTGAGTATTTCATCCCAGTGACAAGCATTTTATAATTATATTATACTGTCATTGCAAACTGGACTTAGAGGACAAAGTGACACCATGTCTTGTTTCTGTTCTGGAAATCCAGAATAGCTAATGAAATGCAGACACAGGACAGCAGTTGGTTTGTTTTGCTTTTTCTCATTTCAAGAACAACTGTTTGAAACACAACAGTATTTTACCAGTATGCAATCTCTTGAGCAATGCATCCTTTGAAAACATCTTCTGTTGAAACAGAAAACTGTAGGTGGACGGGGAGGAAGAGGACTCAAAATCACCTGTAAAACTTAGGTAATGACTTTTCACTGAAATAAGAATGAAGAAATTTATTCAGAAATTTCTGAACAAGAAATAAGAATTAATTTCTTAACTGTCATTTATTCCTTGACTGTCATTTATTCCTTGGCTATTACAACATAATTTCAAGGAAGTGCAAAACAAACAAACAAACCAACCCCAATGCAAATGAAAAAAAATTACAAAACTCCTCAGGAATAATTTAAAAGATTTTGCATTTTATTTCTCAATCAACATTGGCTAAATCTTTATGTTTATGTTATTGTACTAAAATATTATTAAAGCATCAGGTCTGCTTGGATTGCTTTAACCTCTCCCTCATGAGGCATGTCAGAAATACACATCAAAACTGAGATGTCAGAACTCTGAGTTAGCAAGGGTTACACAGCTTGGAATGACCTATACCATTGCTGTGTGTCTCAGGCAACTTTAATGGAGAAATTGTTAATGAATATATAAATACACCGCTTACTGCTTTTATCGACAAGTATTGTTGATCAACTACTTTCATGAAATAAAAATCTGGATATTTACATATTCTGGGGAGAACTTGTGTATGCAACATCTATATACTAAAAGCCAGCTAATAAGGTACATATTGGTGAAGATCAAGACTGTGGGGAAAAAACACCTTTCATCATGTGCTCCACTAAAATGTTAATTACTAAGGGAACAATAAGCCCTTATACTAACAAAATACTTGTTTATTTAGCAACAATAGGTCACATATAGCTACAACATAACATATTTTTAAACACACTTAATTATCAGATACCAAGGAAATTTATTTAATTTTGAAGATTCTTAGATGTCTGAGTCTTGAAGTTGCGTAAGTGAAATTTCTGTTTCAAAGCTTTACATACAAAAGCAATAAAGAAGAAATTATGTCTGGATTTCAGGGCTTGGTCCAGAAGAAATCCAAATAATGTTTTAGTTACATAAGCATCATATCATGGAATGAATACTCTAGCAACAACTTTAATAGCTTTGTAGTCAGGGGTCTGTGACCAGGCTGAGCTTGGCAGAGCTTATTAGCAGGAATGTGGCCCTATGCTGATTTAGTGATACTGCTCTTAAGACCTGTGCTAAATTCTTTTCTCTTGATACAAGCTGTCCTGCGCTATTTTGTGCACAGACCTTCTGCTTGGTTATCCTTTTTCATTGCACAGCATTTTCTATTATAAAGAAGTCCCTTAGAATCAAAGCTGATTTTGAAGACAGTGGGCAAAAAACATAAATTGGTCTACTGTTGTTTTCTGGCTATTTATTCTCCCAATGAAAAGAAGATTTTCACCTCTTTCAGATGCGATAGCTTTTTTTTTGTTTTTTTCACTGTATTACCAGTCTTTTTCAGAAACTTCTGTAGCCTGCGAAAGAAACAAGTTTCACAAAAGGACATCTTTTCTCATTTCATTTCCTGCTGCACATAGGCTATTTCTTCTCTCCAGACTGTCAATTTGACTGTTGTACTGAAAATTGCAACTATTTTGTATTTCCTGGCTCCCTTGGACCTCCACTTGCATTTTTATTTATAAAACCTAGAAAGAAATTGAACGGAATCCTGAAATGAAATATCAAGTAATAGATGCTGAAAAGAATTTGGAAAGGTCATTCTGCCTAATTTTAAGGTCATCTTCATCCACTTTTTCCAGCAGGATGTCACCCTTTTAGTATTTATACCTGTTGCAGACATAAATATCTTCTGTCTTTATTTTCTGAAAGATAGAAATAGCTGCTCAGTTTTATGGAAGAGATTTTTTTCTCATTTTCTTATTTTACCTTTCTCTCCAATATTCCCCCCACCCTTCCCCCCACCCCCCACCCCCCAATCAGGAGCTCACATCAAATACTGAGTTTTAGAGGTAAATCATTTTACATTAGGTCAAGTTTCCAAAAAATGATTCTGTAATCAGCAACTTTGTATCTTTAGTGTACATCTTCAGATGACAGAAAAATACTTCTATCCATCCTCTCATATTTCAAAAATATGCCATTAGTGAGGAAAAAAATATTTAGGAAAAGTCTTGGAGAAAGGTTAGAACACGTCTGTGAGATTTGGATCATATTCCAATTGCTTCATTTGCTAGACCTGCCTGTACTGTCTGCTGAATATAAAAAGTCCTTTTTATTGCCCCACTTTTTGCTACATAGATGTGAATTTATAAAGACCTTCTGAAGTCTTCAACCCTGAACTCTGGGATACATAATTGGAAGACACAGGAATGTCGTTCTTTTCACTACCACAAAACACAGCAAAAGGCAAGCATTTCACTATCCAAATGCAGGTTCAGCTTTGAGATCTCACAGTAAAGTTAGTGCCATTTCCAAAAGAGGCAGCAGTGAATCTGGCATGTTTGGCCTTTTTATCTGACATAAAAGGTCAGGCTGCCTGGTTGTGATAGACAGCACCACCACAATGTGATCAGGCAAGGAGTTGTCAGATCTACCTCACTATGCTGAAAAGCAATTGTCAAATGAAATGCTAAACTCCAGATAACATTTTTTGTCGTTCATTTAACAGGTATTTTTTAAAAGCTGGCAGACATTGGGTGCTTTTTTCCCCACTGCTAATGGTCTATCCTATCCCTGTCATCATGTCAATCTT
Source organism: Microhierax caerulescens (assembly GCA_035590215.1). Lineage (NCBI taxonomy): Eukaryota > Metazoa > Chordata > Aves > Falconiformes > Falconidae > Microhierax > Microhierax caerulescens. The sequence continues at coordinate 42,417,320 of JAVJGJ010000057.1, read as the reverse complement.
TGATTAGTAGGGAATTCTTCAGGCACATTTGTTTACAGTTACACAGAAACATTAATACAAAATCTTATTTTTCTGAGAGCATGTAGAATCTGTGTATTCTGACAGATATTTTTCCAGTTCTGGGGACAAGATGTGTTATGTTTATCTTTTCATTGCTCTCCTCATAAAAGCACAGGATAATTCAGGCTAGAAGGAATCTCAGGATGTGGAAAACCTCTAAGGATGGAGATTGTATAAGCTCTCTGGACAGCCTGTTGGGGCACTAGGGAATAAATACTCTATGGAGGTGCAGAAAAATCTCTTGCAAAAACAAGAAAGATTTGGGTGTAATCTAATCTAGCTTGAATAAAAAAATCTTTCTGGCAAAGACAATCTTATATTTCCATTTAAATCAATCCTAAGGCCTATAATTTCCCCTCTCCAAAACTTTTCAAGGGTGAGACCTTAATTTTTTATTTTTGCAGAGAGGTTTGAAGAATATCCCTTATGCTTCTCATTTCTCACTCTGAAAGGATTCTAATTCAACTCGATTTACAAGCAAGGTATTTGAATATGACTAAACATAACATTACAGTATTTGGCAAGTAAAATGCCTGTAATGGAAATGGTCCACCTGTACTCAGTATATAAGTGACTCTCCATCTTGAGTAGTAACCCAGTGTACAATTGCTAGTTGATTAAGAAATAAAACTGCAGTTATACTCCCTTGAAAAATAAAGATAAGATGATATACATGAGGCTAGTAACAGTGTGTGACAGGAGTGATGCACCTTCAAGGAAAACATGAACAGCTTAACAAATACCCTTCTCCAATTATTCATGTAATAAAAAGGATTAGCTTAATTCTAAGCAATTAAAAAGGTCCAGTTAAAATATTGAATGATTTATCTGTCTCTTTATAATTGTTAAATACAGTACTGCAAATTCTAGTGGGACCCAGGTAAGCAGTAACAATAATATTTAAAACATTTTGACTTAAAATAAATTATTTTTCAAGCTTTTCATATATTGTAATAAAACCTGCAAAGACACTTTTAACAAATGTTTTCCAAAGCAAGTCACAAATATAAAATTGACTGCAGTTAGAACAGCAAGCAAGATCAGTCTTTGCAACAATTTAAATACCATTTCTCCATTCCTAGCTTTACCTGAATGGGAGATGCCTCTTAAATTGAATTATACTTCTTTGGTGAAGTACACTTGGGAAAAAAACCTCCAATTAAAGTCTAAAATCTTCCTGGTTCTTTTTCAACACACTTAAGATTACACTTTAAAATGATGTCTGTGATCATTTTAAAAAAAAAAAAATAATAATTATGAGCCATTAAGTTTTATAAGGACTTGTCTTTGAACACTGATTGATGGTTGTGTGTGATACAGTGTCCTGCTCCTGTAGGATTAACCAAAAACAGCACTTCACTTGGGCTTATTGCTTAGAAGGTGGACTGAGAAAGACCAGCATTTTATCCATTAAGCCATAAAGGTTTTTCTTCAATAGTAGATAAGAAGCTTTAACTTGAAGCACAAATGTAAAGTTCAGCAGACTTTGTCACAGTACATATTGGTATTCAGTGTTCTAAATGTCAGTACACAATGACAGAGTATCAAATATGTTGAATCATATCACTGAAAGTCAGGAGACAGAGCAATTTTCAGCTTTCTAAGTCCAATTTATGTTTATAAATGGAAAGCTCAGTTTGAGCCCTACTTAACTGAAGAGAACATGCTAGCATGAGGTTAGATTTTTATATAAGCCTGCTTGTTTATCGCTAATTATATGCTAATCAATTTGATTTCTCATTTAAACTCAAACTAGGCCATTTCCATATAATAATCAACCTCACACTGAAGCAACAAAGCAGCTTTATATTTACCACATCAACAGAGTTTAATTGCAAATTTGGACAATGAAAATGAAGATGGACTCAATTTCATTGTCCTTACAACACAGCAGTATACAATGCACTTTTAAGTTTGAGCTGACACATTTATGGTGGAGATATTAAACTATTGCATCCAATATTTGCCAAGCTATTTTGCTCACATTATTTTCTAAATGATGCACATTGGCTGTGCTCTGTTATATTTTCCACCATATTAAAATATTGACACTAATTGTATTACTTTGGTATGGGACAGGTCAAAAGAATAACATTAGTAAATGTCTCTTTCCAAAAAAAGATAGAGAAATAGTCCAAACTAAATATGAAGAGCACAGACTTATTTTCTACTGCAAGTCCCCAAAAAAGTCATGCTGTGAAAAGCATGCTAGATTGCTAAACCTATGCGCAAATGCCAGCTAGGGATCCAATTCATTTCTGGGCACTACAGGAAAAAAATTGGAGAGGTGGAAGTACATTTTTTACTGCTCCTACAGATACACAATCATAATGATTGAGAGCACACTTGAATCAGTGCAGTTAAAAGTTTTATTTCTTAATCAAGGCTTTTCATTATGCAAATCTTTAAGTAGTCTCTACATCCATGACTGTGAATATACCCAAGTGCTTTACCGAGTCCAGAACAAGACAAAGCCAATGACCAAATATTTGTGCAAATTGCTCTTTTAAAATGCTCAAATGAGTATCTTCAGGATATTAATTGAAAACCTTGAAAATTTTGGATACAAGAAAATTCGTTGTAACTCCTAGTATAAACAATTCCATGGAGCATTTGTGGGAACTGTGCAGTTCTTTATTGCCTTCCTGAGGTGCATTGACTGGCATGCCAAATCCATTATTGTACAATTGCTGTTCAGCATGCAAACCAGAAATACTTCTGTTTTATTTATAGTAGTATCCTTACACACTAGACATTTTGAAACCACTCAGAAAAGTTGGTCTTTGATCTAAGGCATTCATATTGTGAGAAAATAAAAATATTGATCTTCTAAGTAAATTTTAAATGTGGGAAAATGTTTCATATTTTTCTAGAGTTGACTGTTGTTTTTAGAGTATTTGTATTTGCACCCACATTGTGACCCAGCTAGTAATACATAAACATCATAAACCATTGTTTTTCAGCTGGAACATATTTCATTGACCATTTTTGCAAGAAGACCACATAAACCCATTTCATCTCCTCTCAACCCTTTGGCAACTTGAGCAGTCTTAAGTTATAAATAGCTTTTTCTTGTGATTTCTTAATAAAGTCTATTAACTTTTTCAGAGGATAATTTTTTGTGCTATTCCAGTTCTTTCTTCTTGGAGCAGAGATTGTCTCTTGCTGTTGCTGCTGCTGTGTGAATTGAAGCGTGTGGAGCTTCTGTCTCTCCACTCACTTGTGTGGTAGAAAATCTGCCTTATCAGATGACTGCCATAACCGATGCTTCTGCCATGAAGACAGGTAACCAATAAGAAGTAAATCCATATATTTTTTGTGGGGCTTATCAAACAAGGTTGTGAGTAAACATAACAAAGCACCTTCTTTAGGTTAACGAGCTCACGGAGCTCATATGTTGGGCCAATATGAGGAAATTAGGCTAGTAAAAGCAACCTGAGGAGAGAGAAATGGGGAGGATCTGCTTTGGACAGATCTTTAGTTCTTCTTATCAGTGAGAACAAAAAAAATTGTTGTCCTTCCCCACCTCTGACTCAGGAAACTCACGAAAATTTCATTATATCTAACCAAATTGGTACTTATATTGGCACCCCTACTCTCACTCGTCCTTCAAATGTAGAGGATAAATAGAAAAAAGTGTCCCTCTTTTTAACATAAGGGCACTATTGATCCTCAAGAGATGACACTTTTCTGAGGTGAAATCTATTCAAGTCATCCTGGAGCAGCTCCTGGCAGTAATGTAGAGCATCTATAGCATTATATTTAGCAAGGAAAGACTGAGAGGAAGGCATCTCTAGGCCCTCATCTAAAGAGCATTCAGTGATGACACAAGACTGTCTCACTGAATATTTGACTCTACCTTGAGGTTTTGTAAGATTTGTGAGATTCCATATGGATCTTTCTTTACAAAGAAATAAACTTTTATTAGGGAGAGGGCACGTTCTGCTATGTCTGGCAATTTTGTGCCTTCTTTGTATAGTATTTGCTACTAATATGGCAAAGCCAAACACAGGAGGCTTTATTCACACTTTCTGCTAAGCCTCACAGTGGTACTGAAACCTCCAGGTTTTTGTGAAGGCTGTCCTGGGGGCGTTTTAAGGAGGGTCTCTGAGTTTTTCTGCAGGATGTATGGTGATAGAGTTCTGATATACAAATACACTACTTGTAACTGTTCATCTTTAAAGTGTATCACCTATATGCGCACTCATAATCCAGTCTCTTCCTTTCCTGCAGAATTCTTAGCAGTTTTCAGTTAAGAGGGATTGAGAAAGAAGGCATGGTCCACTGCTTCAATAAAGAGAACATCTGATGGTTATAGCTGAAATAGAGAAAAATCTACTACTACTTTGATTGCACATATGTATAACCACAGTGACTATGTACATAGACAGTGCTTTTTAGAGAAAAATATCAGGTAGACAATCTATCTTTTTTTGAGTTCTAGAGGTTATTTAAGTGTTACTTATCACTTTAAACAGTTGGCAGAGTCTTGTATTATAAGGTAGAACTTTTATTTATACAGACTTTTAAAAAATGGCCAAATCGCAATTGGTGCAATTCAGAGATGTTTTCCTGCTTTCTCTTTCCCAAGTTAAAACTAAGAACTTCTGTTAAATGATTCAAGTATAAAACAATTTCCACCACACTAGAAAAGACTTTATGAGGGTTAATCAATGTCAAGCAAAAAACATTCAGTAGCTGGGTGACAAAACTTCCAGTTATCTCTGCCTTTTACTGAGCTACCAGCCACACTGAAATATCCTTTATTAGTAAAGTACCTTTGCCTTTGATTGAACTGTATGAGTTCACCAAGAAATAATATCAGCTTCTCACTACTACTTTTTTTAAATTACTCCATGATTTCATTATCTAAGGTCGTTAAACTCCCCAAAAAAGCTTTCTGATGTGCTGTTGCAATCTTTCCCCTTTTGGATCTGTTGTATTCTAAAGGCTAGCACAATCATCTTTTGAGCTGTGTGCTATAGAATTTGTTTGTCATTTTTTCCCAACTAAATAGCCTTTGTTATAGTAGCTACACCTGCCAGAAAGGAAGCACTGGTGGCAAAGCTTTTTCAAATACACAATACCCTGAGACATGATCATCTCTAATTGCAAGCTAATGATAGATCACGCTCTTATGTTTTGCCCCAAATCAAATCTGAACAGAAACATGGATAATTTTAAAACTGTTGACCTGCCTTCTTTTTGTAATCTGAGGCTGAAGTGGTATTCTGGAAGTATGCCGGAAAGGGCAAGTTTAAAGAAATTTGTTGGAAATCTTGAATGAAAAATGCAGTAAATTATACTAATATTATGCAAATAGTGCATAAGACAAATTACGCATGCAGTACAATTTCCATGAAAGTGGCAGAAAAACTATATATCTAAGTTTTCTATACTTTTGTGTTCCAAAAACACAAAATGAGAAATAAGTTTTCTAAGGACAAAATTTATTTGAATTTTCAAGGCTGTTTGCAATTTACAGTATTTCCCTGCAGGTTGAAAGTTCAGATTTAACAGGAGGTCAGATCAGAGGGATATGATTCAAAGGTGAAGACCATTATTTTATTCTATATGTGAATATTAATCTGTAATAATTCAAATATGGCAATCTTAGTAAGCTGTTATTTTGCAACCAAGATACATTTGACTCTTGTAATTTGTCCAAGATTTTACTATGGTTCTTACTGCTGAGTTTTCTTAGGTATTGCCACTTCCTTTGATGATGTTTCCCTTAGCATTATTACTTGGCATAACTTATGTTAAGTAACTTATGTTAACTTGTTCTATGAAATACTGTGAAATATTTTAGATGGTTTCAGTTGATCTCTCTATGCAGAAAAAAATAAATTCTGCAGCTCATGCATGGATTATTTACATTACATTACATTACAAGGGAGACTATTGGGTTAGATTTCTATTAGCTCATATGGGTGCTGTCATTAGAATTTTCTCTTGTGGATGTGAGCAAGCTCTCAACTAATTCTACATGAAAAACTATTCCACTGTACTAATGTGGGTTCTGAGTTAGCAAATCCAGTGCTGCAGCACACCCTCATGCTGAAAGGACTAAAACTCCTTTTGGTGTGGCATTCAGCCACCTAAGAGAAGGGACAGCTTTCACATGCCTTGTAGAAACAAAGAAAGAACAGAATCACTGTTAAGTTTCGGTTGTTGAAAACTTCATCTAATTGCCCCTATTTTAGTACTATTTAGGATATAGCACATCAATGATACTGCCAATTTTAATAAGCTATCAAATCAGGCCAGGTCAATCCTTTATTTCAGCTGGACAGATTACGTCAAATACTCTGAATGTGATGGTGGTAGTGTTTCACAAAATATGATGGTGATGATATTTAGCAAAATAAGCAGCAGTCAGGCTTCTGCTTAATCTTCCTAAAGGTATGATGACTCTGCATTAAGTACTGGAAGTGAAGAAATGAGTTTTTAGGGATTTTTTCTTGTTAAATGCTAAGTTCACTGTGTCTTTTAGAAAGAGCTCTAAAAGAAACCCCTTTTCATTTTGTGTTGGGGAAAAAATGTGTTTAATCTCATCAGCTTCACTTCCTTTGCCCAACCATGCTACTTCATTCTCAGCAGCTTCAATTCTGTTCTGTTTCAGCTGATGCAAAGCCATTTGGTGCTAGTTCATCCTTGAACAAATCTGATGCATTTTATCTTCTCTGCTTGTCTGAACACATTTTTCTTCTCTATTAGTTCAGGCAGCAGTAGGCTCTCACCCATCAGAACTTTCCCTCATGGACTCTTTTTTGTGTTATATCTCCTGCTCAGCACAGGAATGGCTTGTTTGACTCCTATCTTGGTAAGAAAACAGAGAGATCATGTAAAGTGTGTGTGATACAAAATTCAGCTGAGCAGAACCCAGGGGAAATAGTGTGGAAAATAGGTAGGAAGAATGGAAGCATCAGTTGAACAAGAGGAATGTCATATGAGCAGAGAAAAACTGAGCAGAGCATCTCTATTTACAGTTTGATAACATTGGATGAGAGACTATAATGATTGCTTTGCAATGCTGTAATACAATGAAAAAAGTGAATAGTAAGGTTTCTTAGGTGAAATGGTATATATGTAAGTATTCAGCAAAAAATGAAGATACAAGAATCCTATGGATAATACAAAAATATATATTGTAAACTGTTTTAATATGTCATATGGAAAAGGAGTGACCTGGAAATTATAATGCTACACTTTCATTTATTTTATGTAGGTTATTACACTAAACAAGTGCCAAGAACCAATTAAGGTCCATGTCTAAAAACCATTTGGAACTATCAAAAAAAAGCTATGATTCCACTTTCTAAACCCAAAATGTTATATTTCAGATGAACAAACATCTAGTTCAGATCTTTCTCTCTTTCTGAAAGGTATTGGTGAACACAAAGGAAAAGAATAACCTGAAACAATTTTGTAGTGAAAGAAAGTGAGCAATGAACTGACTAACAGAAAGGAAAAGTGAGAAGGATTAAAGAGGAGAGTACATAAGGGGCCAAAAGGAATGTGTAAGAGAGGAGTTCTCCTCTCTATAGTTTACAAAGAACATTCACAGGTGTTTTAGTGTTGTTAAATAGTAATGTGGGTACTACCCAACAGGAATTCTACAGATAAACAGTAAAGCTACAGGGGTCTGGTTTGTATTTTTTATCACTACAAATGAAGTGTTTAGAACAATTGTCAAGATGATTTCCAATGTATTATCTGATACGTTGTACTTAAGATTTGCCAGAATATATTATTGATGCAGATCTCATTAAGATCTATGAAGTATATAACCATGTTATCATGCAGGAGTTAGGAATGTTTTCTGAGCAGGCCTTTTTTATAAACAATGTTTGAATAAATCTAGTTCTTAGATGGTTGAAAAAAGCAAAAGAGTAAAGCAGAAAAATAGTTAGTTATTATTTAAACTAGGTGCAAGTTTCCAAAGATTCACAGAATAGTTGAAGTTAGAACGAATGGTTGGTGCTACCCCCTCCTGCACAAGCAAGGTTACCCAGACCCAATTGTCCAGAACTGTGTCTAGATCACTTTTGAATATCTCCAAGGACGGAGACTCCACAACCAGCCTGGGCAGCCTGTGCCAGAGTAGAAAGTGTTTCCTAATGTTCAGAAGGACCCTCTAGCACTTCATTTTGTGCCCATTGCTTCTTGCCCTGATACTGGGCACCACTGAAAAAGCCAAGTTCTGTCTTCTGTACATCCTCCTTTCAGGTATTTGTACACATTGATGAGATTGCTGATCCTTCTGTGCTCCAGACTGAACAATATCAGCTCTCTCAGCCTAGGAGAGGTACTCTAGTCTTTTAATCATCTTCATGATTTTTGCTTTTGCTTAGCTCTCCTGGTGTGCCCGTGTCTCTCTTGTACTGGGAGTCCGGAACTGGACCCAGCACTCCAAATGTGGACTAACCAGTTCTGAGTAAAGGGACAGGATCCCCTCCCTTGACCTGCTTGCAATATTTTGCCTAATGCAGCCCAGGTTACTGCTTACGTCCTGGTTACACCCTCTTTGCAGATGAGTCTAAGCTTACTGTTGGGTTTCAGTGATATCTAAGCTCAGACCTACAGACATTGTGGTATTTCATGCTGCAGTACTGAACTTAGGCTCATTGGCTCTGGGTTGATACTCACAGTTCTAAATAAAGCCTGTACTTATCTCAGCTGATATATACCTTTGGAATTACATGTTTTCCACACAGAAATATTAGTTCAGAAACCAATATAGCTTTGTTAAAACTGTACAATGGCAAAGAGCTCAGGGAAGCAAAACCCTGGATCCCTGACACTCTGAATAAATGCATCATTGGGCTAAAAGGTAATGAATTTTTCTCATGAGCCTAATTTTGAATTCTACATGATTATACAGTTTTACTTGGTAAAAATGGAGCATGTCCTGTTGTCCTGGTTTCAGCTGGGATAGAATTAATTTTCTTCTTAGTAGCTGATGCAGTGATGTATTTTGGATTTGGTATAATGTTTACACTAAGTCAAGGACTTCTCACGTTCTTGGGTCCTGCCAGTGAGAGGGCTGGAGGGGCACGGGAAACTGGGAGGGGGCACAGTCAGGGCAGGTGACCCAAACTGGCCAAAGGGATATTTCATACCATATGACGTCATGCTCAGTATATGAACTAAGGGAAGAAGAAAGAAGGGGGGGGACACATTCAGCATTATGGTGTTTGTCTTCCTCAGTATCCGTTACTCATGATGGAGCCCGGCTTCCCTGGGGATGGCTGAGCACCTGCCTGCCCATGGGAAGCAGTGAATGAATTCCTTGGTTTGCTTTGCTTGCATGTGCAGCTTTTGCTTTACCTGTTGAACTGTTTTTATCTCAACCCCTGAGTTTTCTTGCTTTTACTCTTCTGATCATCTCCCCTATCCCACCGTGGGGGGAGTGAGTGAGTGGCTGCGTGGGGCATAATCACCAGTTGGGGTTAAACTACGACACCTGTAAACTCAGACTAGCCTGTAGTTAAAAGTTATGAAACTTTTCTTAGGAAAAGTAGTTGGAAAGCCTTAGTCTGAGAAAGAATTTAATTCCAAGACTCAGGTAATCTCTGACAACTTGCTGGGTTGGCAAGGAATACTTAGTGTGTAGGTGAGAAGAAGTTTTGCTTAGTCATCTGTGACTAGATAACTGTATTATGTGTAGAAATAAAACTCTAAGAGGCTAGGAATCTTTATTGGTAAAAACTCTGTTTCAGGTATTACTTTCTTAGATTTGGGTACCTGCATACTACCTAAGACAATTTGTGGACTTAAAACTCACTTTTAGGAATATTCCTTTCTATTTTAAATAACGTAAGTTATTTAGATAAAGAACAAGAACAGGAAAAACAGAAAAGGAATAGAAAGAAAATAGTGGAATACGTGGAAGAGGAGGCCTGGGAAGAATGGACAGCATCATATGGTCTTTCAGTCACCCAACAATTCATGTGATTTGATGGGTGCAAAAACTGTCTGACACATGCAAGTCCTAGTAGGATCTTAATGACAGCAGCATTTTACTTCAAAGGATGATAAGGTTAGGTTTATGCATAAGTATATTGTAAAGAACCATGGGATAGCTTGCTCTTTTAAAAGAGATGTTTTCAAGGCTTGAATTTGCAACTGTCATAATACTGGATTCCCAGGATTTGGGGGCATAAAATAACTGTAGTATCTGGCCTCAGCAGTTTTCTGAAATTTATTTGGTTTGTCAGCACTGCAATTCTGAGGACTGATAATGCTTAAACTTCAGCATCTTTTTAGAACATCAGCATTCCCATGACTTCATACTAATTTATTCCTTTGTGAACACAATTGTTCTTTTCCATTTGGAAAGGGAACAGAAAACTTTCTGCTCAGCAAAAATATGTTTTGTAGTTCTGTAGTCTCAAAACATGTTTCTTTCATTGCTGAGAAGGATTTAATCTGTTATTTAATACTGGGAATGTGTTATACCTTAGATATTTATCTTTTGACATCTAGAAGATCATTTGCCTCAGTATGGGACACAGAACTGAGTAGAGGAGTGAGATTCCTGAAGTTTCAAAGGAACTCTTAGGGAGGAAAATAAAATTTCACAGGTCTGTTTTGATGTTGAGTTCAATTTACTTCACCAACAATTTGATCCTCAGAAGATTAGTGACAACCAGAGATTTATTTTTTGATGAATGACAAAACCTAAAAAGCAGCATTTGCCTGAAACTAGTCCAACAAGGTAAGTTAATGTTCACCTGCACCTTTGTCAGCCTGTGATATGACCAAGAAAAAAAATAAGTAAGAGAAGTCAGAAATCAAAATTTCTTTTACATTTTGTCATACTTTAAGCTTTTTTCTATTTTAATAAAGAGGTAAATACATTTTAGAAGACAGTTTGAACATAACTAAGAAGATGTTTTTGAAATTAAAGCCTTCCTATCTTCTAATGATAAAAGTTTCATGCTGTATGTCTAGAACATTGTCTTCAAGAGAAATCCCTAGGCAGTCCCTGTAAAAGTTTCATTTAGAATTCATTTTGTTTACTCACATGTGTTTGGTATTTGAACAGTGAAAAGCAGCACTATGTTAAATTTAAGGAAGAAAAGAGGACTGACTTTCCCCAAGAAATTTCGAAGATCATTTAAGTGGACAGAATGTAATTAAATACTAAATGGGAATTCAACCAAAGGACTGTAACTAACTATTTCTTCCTTGCCAAAACAAACAAAAAAGCCAAACAGAACCATCATGGTGCCTTTTCCTGACGACTGGTCACAATTTGAAATTTAAGTCATGTTCAATTGATTTAGTGGCCAGGCTTTAAAATGTTAATCCTTGCTATTTGTTACTTTGGGGTTTTAAAATTCTAAATATAATGGAAAACAATCACTTTCATGACTCTAACAGCCACAAATGCAATTGATCTCAGCTGCTTGAGAAAGCATCTTTGTGAACAGTCAGGGCTGCTATATTTCTGTCAAAAAAAAAAAAAAAATTCTATGTTGTACAGAGAAACCACTCCATGGCCTGGATATCTGGGCTCAATAATGAAAACAAAATGCTATCTCAAAAAATTGCTGTGACAATGTTGGTTTTGTAACTGGCCATCAATTATTTGGCAAGTCCCTCCCTTCCCATTTTACTAGTGAATTGCTCTGATATGTTCCTAGGCTCTTTGTTTCTTTTAAAAAGATTTTCAAGTCCTCTCCTTGGTAGTTATAAGCATTGCTCTTCTGAGAATCTCACTGCTTTTTAGCCAATACTAATGATTAATCCATAGTGATTTACTTTTTTTTGGGTTTACAAAGTGTTTTGAATATTGTTTATATGAACTATGATGCTTTCCCATCTGAAATTGCAGTGCTTGCCTCTTATTAGTAAATTAGTAAATTTATTATTAGTAAATTCATTATTAGTAAATTAGGCTAAGTATGCTAAAGAAATTTTATTATATGTTTAGTTGCCAATATCACAGAATCATAGAATTGCAGAATCACAAAATGGTTGAGGTTGGAAAGGACCTCTGGAGATCATCTGAGCCACCCTCCCCTGCTCAGGCAAGGTGACCCAGAGCCAGATGCCTAGAACTGTGTCCAGACAGCTTTTGAATACCTCCAAGGAGGGAGACTCCACAACCTCTCTGGGCAACCTGTGCCAGTGTTCAGCCACCCTCACAGTAAAAAAGTCTTTCCTGATGTTTAGACAGAACATCCTGTGTGTTGTGGTTTAACCCAGCAGGCAGCTGAACACCACATAGCCCCTCCTAGTCAGAGGGGGGAGAGAATCAGAATTAAAAAAAAGTGAAATTTGTGGGTTGAGATACAGTTTAATAGGACAAAAAAGGAAGGGAACATCATCATCATCATCATCATCATTGAATTAGAATATACAGACCAACTGACACACAATGCAGTTGCTCACCACCCTCTGACTGATGCCCAGTTCCCAAGCAGTGGCCCCTGGCCAGCTTTGCCCCTGGTATATATCATGTCATATGGCATGGAATATCCTTTTGGCCAGTTTGGGTCAGCTGTCCTGGCTGTGTCTCCTCTCAGCTTCTTATGTTCCCCAGCCTGCCTACTCACTGGTGGGGTGGTGTAAGAAGCTGAAAAGTCCTTGACTTAGTGTAAATGCTGCTTAGCAATAGCTAAAACATCAATGTGTTATCAATATTATTTTCATCCTAAATTCAAAATACAGCACTATACTAGCTACTAGGAAGGAAATTAACAGTACCCCAGCTGAAACCAGGACAGAAGTCCTCCAGGCTCTGTTTATACAGGCATTCTCTGTAAATAATCCAGCATGATAGGGCAGGTAATCCTTCATAAGAGTGGAAGGTTCCACGAAGACTCTACTTGAAATGTCAGCTCTTACAAGTTTCTTATTCTATTTGAGAATGGTAATAAATTTCCCCATAGAATCCCTACCAAACCTTTTGCGAGGCTGAATAAATAGCCCTGGTGAAAATTTATAGGAGTTATATATATAGTTGCAATTACTGGTTTTTTTTTAATACGTGTGTTTAAAGAAGAGTGCAACGAAACAGTAAGTTTAAAATAAATTGCAGTGTCTCAAAGCAATATGTTATATCTCAGAAACAAAGAGAAGTACCAGGCACCACATTTAAATACAGCAGGCAGCAGAAGGAGGACACCAGGTAAATTTAACAACAAGCATGCTTGTTTGCCTAGCTATGTTTATACAATTTTTGTTAAAACTAGACTAAAAAGAAAGGTCATTGTGATTTTATTTTTAGATGATAAAGTCTCCTGAATTAATGGTTTCAGAAAACGTGGTCAGTTCACAGTTAATTTAGTTTGTTAATCACAGATATTCACAAACGTAAGAGACTTGGCTTTCCTTAAACTTTAGTGACTATTACAGCAGTAAGTTGTTAGCTGTTTTTGATTTGGTATTTTGATCAGTGTAATTTCTCCTATGGTACAACCATGCTTTTCTGCAGTCAAACTAGTGAAATATATTTATTTTCATATGACTTTCACTACAAAAGCTGCTGACAATTAATAGTCCCTGTCTGATGAAGTAAATACAGACCTCTGATTTCAATTGCCTACTCTGCTACTGTGCTGTAGAGACAGATTTTAAAAGGCAATGCACACATTCCATTCTTCACCTTTTTGTTTTCACTTACCAAAGTTACCTGTCCTACTGTTTACACAAACAGTCTGAGGAAGGTATTTTCAACAAAATTTTGTATAGTGGTCATGTCACTTCTGGTTTTATATCTTATGCCTGTTAACATAAACTTTTGTCTTACCTGCATCTGTATACTGTTTCTAGTGTCAGGGTGTTGGTTTTTTTTTCCTAAATACTGCAGCTTTTGTCTCTTTTTATCAAGCTGGCAGACTGCTCCATTTAATACATACCCTTTGGATGGTTTTCCAGAAGAGCACTATCTAAAATTATTAAAACAAGAATTCTGGTGTAAACTTCTTGGCACTTTCTTGTGACTAATAACAATGATGTTTCCTTATGCTATACTGAACCCAAACTATTTATTTCATACTTTTTTATGATGCACATTTCTGAAGCCAGCATATTAGCTTTTTTTCCTTCTCACAAACCTTCAGCATTTCATATCCAGTAACATGGAAATTATTCTAGATATTTAGCATTTTCCCAGCTTTAGATCTGTTTTTCTTATGTTGCTTTAAGTACATGGCTTATTTCCAGTCTTTAGCCAGGAGCTTGTTTGAAAACTATTTTATGGTTGAACTGTCTAAGGTAGTAATATAGTCCTGAAATTAGTTTCTTTTTTTTTTTTTTTTCAGTGCCATATTGCTGAGGAAAAGGAGTAACGTGGTAATCTAAAAATGTGATTCTCTATTTGGTATTATTCTTTGCAATTTTCCTGACTAAACTTTAAAGAAGTCAATATAATACATTTGATAAATTTCTGTATTATTCTTCAAATCTGGTTATAAAATATACAGCAACATAAAAAAGGTATCCTTTTCCCTTCATGCCCAATACTTTTTGTATAATTTATACAGCATTCCCCTCTGTGGCGTGTCCTTTAGTTGCCATCGACATCTTAATTTTGCACCTGCTCCTTTCTGAGGTACTCTAGCTACAGAATCAGTTTCAGCTTGTATATAGCATTTCTGTTATTTTATTTATTCTATACTCACAAATTAAAACATTTTACTTAATAGAGATCCTTTTCTGAATCCAAGAACCCTGTCTGCTGACTGTGCCCTGAATAGCAATTTGGAACACCAAAGTTTCTTCATCAGTTATGCTATTGATTTACTGCCTGATCTGTAATGTGAAAATAATTTGTATAACAAAATTCTCTAAAATATCTACATTATAATAATCAGGAAGAAAAAAAAAAAAAAAGACAGCCATAGTGTTCTTTATAGCTTTTATAATATGTAAGTTATGAAATAATGATAACAGTGTCAATAAAGTAATAATTTTAGATTTTTAAACTTGTCATTATCTATAAACATTTAATTTATATTATTTTTATAGTTTATCTACCAGAATAGACTTCAGTGGTTTTGACGTATAAAATCAGGTGACAATATAAAACCCAGGACCTTGTTTTTATAACATATTTCTTATTATTCTCAGACCTATTCCAAAAGTCTTTTTATAAAATAGTTTTGAATTTTGGATTAGGACTCAAAATTATGAAGAAGGTAGCTGGAATTGCATCTGAAATGATTGCACTTCTTTCAAGAAATGAGCAATTGTTTTCTTGTATGAAGATAATGCCTCCTGATATTGTGGATTCACCTTCAGTGGTTTATAACTCTATGCAAAGACAGATTCTGAAAAGTAAAGAATTGATGCCTATGATTTTGAGTTAGATATATTGTTAAAGTTATTCCCTGGAAAGCATGAAAATACACTAAGGGGAATCATACTGTTAAACTCCTAAGGGTAGTTACTGAATGCATATTAATGTTTTGAGGAGTGGATTAATCAAATGTATGTTTTCCATCAGGACCACTGTCATATCTCATGAATGTGTTTTGATAATGGCCATTTTTCCTGTTTTACCTGAAACAAATTCATGTCTTAAGGAAGCTGAGAAGTAGCTGTTCTTGAAACCCACCAAACTGAGCTTCCATAAAACCCAAACATATAATACAGGTTTTTTGCAATTTTGCTGTCAGCTAAGGGGTTTATGAAATCTTTGGGTTTATGGCTTAGGTCTTTTCTTCCCAACTCCAATGAAAAAGGCGCAGAAGATAACAAAATCACTAGAAATTAAATCGAAGGAACTCTAAAAGTAGCAGTTCCTTTGTTATTTATTATTGTATAGCCATAGCACCTATGAACTACACTTATATGCAAGAGGCCCTCTCTGTCAGGAACTGTGCAAATAGAGAACAGAAAGATCATTCTGCCACATACAGTTTAAAAAATAATGCTGCACTCTTTTCTCAATCCTCAGACAAATCTTCGACAAATAATCTTAATGCTATGATGCATCAAACAGTAAGGCCATGAGCACTGGGAAAGAATGGTGGGTTGCAGTGATGGGCATATAAAAGCATAGTCTTGACAAGCCATACACTGAGTTATTTATTTTACCCACATTAGAACTGTACTTTATTACCGCCTGTATCATCTTTCCTTCCCTTCCTTTTTCTTTGCACATAGATTATTCTTACTGTCAGTGTTCCCTTTCCCTTTAATACATGAAACAGAGGCCACAACTGACTAATGTATTCCTCTGAAGTGGAAAATGTTAGAGGCCTCTCATAGTGCTGTCAGGGAACCTCACCCCAAACACATGCAGTACCTTACAGAACTTCATCTTCCTCTGCTGAAGTAATATTACTACATCTAAAGTGATAAGTGGGTGTTTTTTGAATAAAAAGACAATAATAATCATGGTAGGAGCATACTTTAACCTCCTTATTGCAGGTAATAGGACTTCTAGAAGAAGAGTTTTTCATTTTCTCATGCCCTTTACAATTTCTCTGTTGGGAGAAAGAATTTTTGCAGACTATGCTGAAGGGTAAACTCTATGGATTACTCATGAAGCACTGAACTTGATGGTGTCAGACATGTACAGCCTAGGTTGCTCAAGTTACTGCATAATCAGGCTGGTGCTCTTTGAATGTCTAGATTATTTTCCTCAAAAATGTCAAATATTTAATTTAGAGTTTAGAAGTCCAGGGTGTAGAAAGTCAATACACATTTAACTGTGTAAAAGCTGAGCCCATGTGTTTCATGAAAGAGGGTTTTTTTCTTTGTCAGGAACCCTTTAAGACTTGAGGCAATATACTTGCTGTATTGAGTTTTGGATATCCGCAGGTAGCACTAAGATGGGAAAAGTGACCATATATCCTGTTCAGGATGAATCTTTTTTTCCATCACTTTCTCTTTTTTTCCTAAATCTTCATGAATCCTGCTTCTTAAATAAGCTGGTTTTTATAAATTGTTTATAGAAGCTCTGAAACACATTTTTTTTGTCTGTGTAAAAATCAATTTAAGTCCCTAAAGAACTTTGGCTATGAGGATGCTTATATGTTAACAGTTAAAGAAAGTCTGGAAAGTGGTAAAACATGTGTAATATGTAAATAAATGAAGGCTACATTGGGAACCATAGGGGGAAAGAAAAAAATCCTTAGGTTTATTCATACATATCCTTTGCAATCCTTCACATTGATTTTTTTAAAAACAAACAATATTCATTGCTATTTATATCTATCACCTCCTATAGAATTGATTCATCATGAGCAGTTATGGTAAAACTGTTACATTAGCATTTGATAATTCCCTCATTATCTTAGATCATCAGTATTTAACAGACTGTGAACCACTGTAAGTTATCTTTTGGCAGACATGGTATGCCTTTGAGTTTTCCAAGAGGCTGGTGATTTTAGTAGTTGCTGCTAACCTAGGAGCCCTTGTGCTTAGGGTGCTGCAGGTGACGAGACAGCTTGAGACAAGAGGATACGTTACAACTGTTCACTTAGTGTGGCTGCAGCGGTCTGGATAACTGCTTTTCTTTTCCTCCTTGAGCATCCTCCTGATGTAACTCAGGCAGTCAAAACCAGGCGTCAAGCATACTGTTGTGAAAAAGATCTGTGGACAAGGGAACTGTGCTTAGCTGCCAGCAATGGTGCTCAGCAGGGCTGTGCTTGGTAGCAGCATGTGGTTACTGCGGGGCACTGGCCTATTGGTGGTGCAGGATCCAGGGGTTCAGTAGTCAGAGGTCAGAGGAATGGACAAGATGTGTATCAAAAGGGGAGGCATGTGGACATTTTGACTGTGTTTGGGAAAAGGAGAATGAGTGTGAAGATACAGAAATTTGCATGGGAAATCAGAAAGGAAGTAGGAATTAAAGACCAGGGAAGTGGAGGTGTATCTTGAGGAAGTTAAGGAGATATGGGGGAGGGCATTGGACACAAACTCAGGAGGGCCTTTTGAACTGGTCAGAGGACATACTAGTCTGAGAGTGAATACGAACAATGAATGGTAAATACGAAAAGTCATATGAAAATAGAATTACTTATTAATTTAAATGGAAATATGTATTCAATAAGGATCAATTATGGAGCAAGTACTATAAGCACCAGCAACAGTCATTCTCATTCTTTGCCTGGATGGATATTTAATTGTCTTACAGGGAGTGGAACAGGTTTGAAGAAAATAATAAGGATAAAATTATATCCCATTTGTCAATCTGATAGATTATCGATACCAAAGTTTCACTCCCTGCTCTGTATTCCCTTCTGATCATGACCCTTTTTCTTCTGGGGAGCTTATGACCCTGCACTGAATGAATATGCTAAAGTGATTAAAAAGTAACCGGACAAAGGCTATTTATTTTTTTTTTTTAGTCCAGATCAGGACAAGGCTGGAGGAGTGCCAGAGTTAGTTCAAAAAAAGGTTCAGGAGTATGCAAATGGAAAATGATGTAGGAAAGCAGGACAACAAGCAGCAGCAAGTGATGAGTCATAAAATAGAATTTTACTTTGGGAGAAACCATAGAATTGTTTATAGTTCAGTGTCATAATCCATTGACAGATAGCTTTACAATCAGACTTTGATTTAAATCAATGCTCTGGACCAGAAGAAAAGAAAAGAAGAAGGGATTGCATTTTATTTTCCTTCATCCTTGATAAATCTTAACCACCAAACAACTTACAATATTCACTTTGTATTATAGAACTAACTAACTTAGAATGCTGAAATATGCCAATTGCACTGATAATATTTATCAGCTGTCTGCTTGCCTTTCCCCCAATATCAGACACATAAGGATTGCCCTGGTGCTTTCACTGACTTTACAGAACATGACATTTCTTTTGATGCGTGAGTGAGGTGGAATCCAGAGACACTAACATCTACATTGCTCCCACAGTTGAATGCTCATGTTATTCCAAATGAAAGATTCATCTCAGCCATACTAAAGACCAGACATTTAAGTGCTCAGGTAAGCAGGAGGAATCTGTTCGTGGTTTCTCACAAAATAGAGCTGACACTAAAGACTCATGTAATGTATCACAGGGTAAGGCAGACTGTTTGGCTCTGTGATTGTCCAAGAAATCCTGCTGGCAGTCCTCCTTCATACTGTGGTCTTGTTGATAATAGTGGAATATTTATTTAAGGTCTGTGGAGAAATTATTGGTAGCTTTTTGAAGAAAAGATGTAGAAAGAAAGGGGAGTTAAATCTGGAGCAGAACAATAATATTCCACACTAAGCCTGGAAGCTGGCTTGCTTTCCATAGCAGTTGGAAGGAACTGTGACCACCCAGGCTTGTTTCTCCTGGAGTTTCTCTTTATAGTATGCTTTTCGTCTTATAATTGTCCAAAATGGTCAAAATGGTCCTATTGTAGTGATGCGAAAGAATTGTAAGGGTACTGAAGTCAACAACATGTTTTGGACTTCTATCACAGACTCAATTTTAGAAAAGATTAAAGGGACAGTTTCTGGTGCTGTGTAATACTTACAAAAGGCCTTCGCTGACACCTCACATTTTGCTTTTTGAAGTGATACCTAAATGTTGTGTCTCCTCGATTTACTTTAAAAAAAAATCAGGAACCGTACTGACTGGTTCAGATGGAAACATGGAAACTGGAAAAGAAAGGGTTATTTATGAGCAGATTGCATAACATTCTAACAGTGTGGCTCAGAAGGTTGCTGATTACTTTCATTTATAAACAAAGTGGATTAGTATATTGCACGCTGTCAAAATAGATGAAACAGTGGGACACTTCTCAATTAATAGCTTTTTTATGTCAAAATATGTGAGTTTTTCTTTGGTTCTTGCAAGACCTGCTGAGACAGAGATAATATCATCTTTTGGAACAGTCTTTAATAAGAATCCCTCACTTTCTTTCTCTGCACATAAATGAAAAGTAAATAGGAAATATACCTTGTTTATACAGAGGTAATTTAAAATTGTCTTCTAATTGAGTTTCTTATATTGGACTTTGAGTTTTCACTTATACCTGTGGTGGTTCTAGCAAAATAATTCATGTTTGAATGAAAACGTTACTTTTAAAAGAGCATGTAAGGAAGAAAATATTTTAAAAATCCTTAGAATAAGAGCCCTTGACATTTGTAACTCCAAGTTAGAATAGTTGTATCACATTAAAAAAAATATTTTTTTTTAGTTTTTAATTACAGTGTGATTCCTGAGTGTGTTCAGGATTTGTGATTTTATTATACAAAACAAATATTAAACCTATTTTTAATAACTGTATAATAAGTTACATAAAAAGCATGATTATTCTATTTTTTAATGCATTGTTAATACATTTAATCTACCCTTAACTTTATTTAATTGAAACTTATTCAAAGTATAATCCCCAGGAGGAAAAAAAAGAAAGATAATGGTCGTACCTTGTATCCTTCAGTGTTATTTTGATCTTTTTGGCTTTGTCTTCATGGATCAATTTGTGATTTATATATAAACACTTTAACGGAAATACTTCCTTTCCTATTACATAGCGTGATTAGAATCGTTTCTGATTCACCACTATATAATGACTCTGAAATAAATTCTGTAAGTGCTGAAATTGTCAAACATTTATGACTTTAATTCAGTTGCTAGAGATCTGTATATTTAGCAAATTTTAAAGATTTGTTTTAGAAACTATTTTTAGAATTCCACTGTCTGAGGATTCTTTTTCCACTTCGGCACTCAGCAAAATTTTTCCATTAACTTTGACTAGCTAAATGCTAGAACAGAATAAGCTTGTATATAAAAAGATTTTCTTAATGAAATCACTCTTTATATGAAAAAAAATCTTATCCTATTTTATAATTTTTTCTTACAATAGGGCAAAAAAGGGAAAGAGAGTGATGTCTTTGTTTTAAAAGGTTTAAAGATTAATTATACAAGGTGAGATATATTTACATGTGTGAGCTACATAAATAATGAAGCCCTATGCTAAATAGGAACCCATTTCCTATATCTTTTGAGTGACATATGGTCAGTTACTTAATAGTCAATATCACCTCAATAACCTTGGTTGACAACTATGACATAGCTCTTAGTTCTTTCAAAACAAAGAATCTTTCTAAAAAAAAACCCTGTAGTGGAATTTCAAATAAAATTTATTTCCTCAGTCTCCGTTATGCCAAGTGGTATGGTGAATTTTGTACAAATTGAAAATTAATTAATATTAAAATATTTATTTATGCAACTTGGTCTAGTGGAAGGTGTCCCTGCCTGTGGCAGAAGGATTGGAACTAGCTGATCATTAAGGTCCCTTCCAACCCAATTGTATGATTCTAAATTTTCAACATATTATTTTATTATCATTAGGATGGAAACAAACTAAGGACAGGTTTTTTAAAGTCTTCATTTACTTTCCTCTTCACTTGCACTTGTGATGCTTATTATGAGCACAGATTAATACTTAGCTCAAAGGTAGGATTTGTTCCCATAAGAAATGGTAGGGGTCATAAAAAGATACCAATTTTTGCTTTGCTCCAACTAAAATAGCACTTCAGAAACACTCAGCATGGAATCTGTTCTCTCAAATGCTGTGTGTAAGGAAATGTATCAATATAATGCATATAACCATTAAACCTTAGCTTTCCCTTAGGGCCTGATTCCAATACTTTATTCATGTAGGGGTTTAAGTAACTTGCTCAACATTTGCTTCAGTATTGTCAGGAATAGATTGCATTTTAGCCTACTGCTACCTTTTTTTTAAAAAAAAACACCAAAGCTAACAGAAATATTACTTTTGTAATGGGCACTGGTACTGTATTATTGAACTCAGACCAAGCTGTTATGAAAACACAGAAATACTGAGTCAAGAGATGAGGGAGAAGTTAAATGAAAAAAAAAGCCCCCACACAATTATTTTAAGGTAGATATATATGTGTGTGTGTGTGTAAGTTAAAGTATGATGGCTGTTTAATACTCAGAAAAAACAAATCTACTATAGCAGTTCAGCAGTAGTAGAAATAGAATGCAGGCATTTCCATACATTTCCCAAAGCATGGTAAGTCAACAACATAGAATCTTGTGTAGGAAAGCAGGATGCCAAATTTAAAATTCCAGGACTAGGAACTAAAATGCAGCATTGCAAAATACAATTTCTGTATAACCCACTATGATTAGTGCTGTATAGCAACAATGCAACTGTGATGTGTACATTAATCCTTCTTTCTGCACATGACTAGGAACATTTCAATTAAAACTTCCACTTATTTACCAAGAAAAATTATTCTGAACTCGCCTGTTTGCCTGTGCTCATAGCCTTCAGAGATTTACCACCTATTTCTTGCAGAAAACTGCCTAGCACTGCTATTTTCTTCTTACAAGCTGTGGCTCAGTATCTAAATCAGTCACCTTGGACTTTTGTACTGGAGTACTTTATTGCTCTTCCCAGCAAGAAGTCCTCTTGATCCTTCAAGGGACAGAGATTCCTTCTCTCTCCCCAGCTTTCTGTTTGGCCTGTACTCTCCTGTTTCCAGCTTTCATAGGATGGTAGTACATACCAACAAAGCTTTCATGATGACTCTCAAAGTCCTTTTTTCTCATAGGAGAAGCCAGTAGGCAGTTTCATGATGTTGGCCTTTTCAAAACTTTTCAATTCCTTCTGGTTAATGTGTTTGATGGGGAATATGTGTTGACCTTTTTGTCCATCTTTCTCATTGCAGCATCCTTTAAGTAAGTGTTCCCTGTACATAAATGTCCTAAGAAAAGTAAAAGTTCGAGTTCTGCTTTGAAAGACTGTTCCCCCACTCCCATTTCAGGGAGCTTGTGCAGATGCCTCAGTCCCATTCCGCTTCCTTTCTTCATTTACAAGAATCAGAGGGTGACTCAGGTCTTCATCTCTTCAGTTAGGGTATACCTGGTTTGTTACTGGGTAATTTAACCTCAGATTAACTAGACTGCCATCATAAAAATGTAGAAAATTTTTCCCTGAGCTACCATTAATACTAGTTACAATGGCCACCAGTGGCTTGACAGAACAGTATTGGCTACTGTTAAGGGATAATTTCTGAAGCAGTCAAGAAGAGACAATCTGTCCAAACCCACAGTATTTGTATCTAAACATTTAAAGCTAAAAAAATTCCTCATGGTATTACATGTCTACCTGGATTTTCACATTATGAAGCTGGATCAATAAAATATTTAATTGAATCAGTGAATTGTGTAACTCAATCAGTATAATATGTCAGTTCTCAAATATTAAAATAAGCAAAACTCATGAAAGCATACTTGTTGATTAGTAAAATATGCAGCTTGATCATATAATATAATTAGATGACTAAACATAATACAATCAGGAAGTAACACTTGCATTTCATGGCCTGCTGAGAAGGGAAGGGGGAAACACCCTGATTTATGACTTCTCTCTGTTTCTGAAGGAGTTGCAGATGGTAGTGACTGTCAGTTTTCCCTGGGATGGAAAGGGGAGGAGCAGCAGTCATTATTTTTCAAAGTGATCAGGCAAAGCTGCAACAAAGTATTACATTTCATAGTCTTGGCCTTTTTCTTTTTCTGACACTAGTGTTAATTACAGATTTACTATCTTGTCTCTGTTGTCTCACTAATGTAAGATTCCCCTTCAACGCATTTTCTAGACATCATAGACTCTCAAAGAGTTTAACAGAAACTTCAGTACTAGAAAAGAATTTCAAAAACATTTGAATCACAACATTTCTGTTTCAAAATACTTTCAAAAGAAACACAGTTCAAGATGTTTTCAAAAATATATGTAAATATTTTATAGCAGTCTTTGAACTTATGAACCAGGAAAACTTCTTTTAATAATGAGAGTGGCTATGGCTGTATAATGGCACATGCACCTCTTACTGAGGGATGGCTTTGCAGCCTGATTTGCCCATTGTCAAATTTGCTTAAATAACAGAAGCCTTTCTCCAGATTGGAATACTGACTGTCATCCAACAGAAACTCGCCTTGGCAGTCTGCCTTCTCCTTTACTCCCCCTTACTGTAGTGACACACTGATTCTTTGAAGTAAACAGGCCTCGTGCAGTTAGGTTTCAGTATCACTAGCTCGAATTATTTGTACTTTTTACATCTATCCCTGTGCAACACTAAATTGGTGTCCTCATTGTAAGAAGGAATTTGTTAGATATAATCTTTACATCTTCTTCAGTAAACAGAACAATCTAAGAATAATTCACAGCTATATTGTTAATGAGCTAGAAATGTTCTGCTTAAGAAATAAAAATAAAAATAAATCATGCCCTTTTATTTTCAACTAAATTCCATGACATATAGCTTCAAAGGTCCTTTGTAACTGCAAAAAAAGGCTACCCTTCCAGAAAGAAGCTGAAAAATCACCATTCTTCCCTTTACTCCATGACATTCTTCTCTTTACTCCATGATACCATACAATAGTGCTAACGATTATTATGGATGTATAACAGTAACTATTGTTTATAAATGTGTCACCCATGTATTAGTGTTATTAGTATTTTTTTTGTAGGTACTTTGAACTTGTAAGCAAGATTTTTTCAAAACAGTCAACCACTATTTTCTGTTCTAAACAATTCCATTGTTTTCAATAAATAATAAAGTTACATTTCCCCAAGGAGGGCAGGGAGGGTGGAAGAGTGGAAAATAAATCTTTAACATGTAACAGTCTAACTTTGATATCTAAAGAGATACAAAGTGCTCTGAACTAAACCATTAGTTAGCACGCACATGTCAACTTACAGCAGGTTTTCCCTATCTGTATATATTCATACATTTCAAAACATCCTTCCTTCCTCCAGTCAGTCCAAGTGATTCCTGGTCTGTGCTGCTTCTCTTTTTCTGGTGTTTCCTGTCCTATCTATGGACAATACAAAGAAGCCAAATGAGATTTGGCTTACTTGGTTTTGAAATACGTAAATTTTTCAATAAATAAATGTTCCTTAAAAAAGTGCTTTTCAGCCTCTCTAGCACCAGCCTTTTAATTCTGTAAGAGAGCAACTGGCTTCTGCCACAGAGGGTGATTTTAGGTACGTTCATGGTTCCTAGTGCCATTGCCCCAGAGGCGCTTCTCAAAGACAGAGGTCAGTTCAGAAGGTTCATTTCACTTTTTAGTTCACCACTATCCTCAGTAAGGCTGGTTGGTCACTGTGCTGTCTGCTTTCATGGAAGACTTGAGTTCTGCAGTTCTAGTATGGCCTAAACATATTTTTCTTGTTTATTCATGTTAATTCTTCATTATATAATTATTCTTTTGCTGCAGTCATTAGCTAGAGAACTTTTGATCACTGAAGGTTTTAATCTCTGCAAGAAAACCTCAGAATTTTTTTACTCATCCTTACATGAGGCACTTAAATAATAGACTGTTGACTCTCTTTGTCCAGCTACCTTGACCAGCTACTACAAGCTCATCTAAGCTATCAAGCTGGTCTCAGCATTGATGACTTCTCCAAAAGCCTTTCAGGATGATCATGCCTGTCTCTACTGCATTTTATGGCTCTCAATTTCTCTGATAAATCCTAAAAAATATAGGATAGATATGCCAGTCGAGCACTGGTTACCTTGCATGACAATGGAAGGTACTAAAAGCAGCAGAAGGTGCCTCAGCTTCAAAACCTCAATTCCACAATGGATCATAAAAGGTCTAATTCACTGAAGTGAGTTATGAAGACAGTTTGACAACATATGATCTTACCTTTTTTTTTAAAAAAAAAAAAAAAAAGAAAGCAGAAGCAGGATGAAGCTGATAGTCTCTTCATTTTCCCAATTACAGTAAAAAATTTACTTAAAAATTTAGTATTTGGTCCACTCAGCTGTATTTTTGATTCAAAAACCTTTGTTCCAGGTATCAACTGGAAGTTTATTAAAATACTTGTCTTAGCATGAACATAGTGATAGGTTTAGACCTCTTTTTGTTTGTTTGTTTTAAATGAGATGAGGAGGAAATAAGACTACTACTTTCATTATTTTTTATTTCTTTGTGACAAGAGCATGAACTCTTTCTTTGACCTTGAAGAAAAGGGCAAACATGTTAAGCATTTATTTTTGCCTTGTGGGTGTCACCTATTGTGCTTTCTAATACTACCAAAAACTCCAAAAACTTCATTATCAACCTTTTGCTTAACTAGGATATCCTTGCATTTTCAATTTATGTTTTCAAATATACGACTTCATATCTACCACTTTTTGCTAATGCTGTGTTTTCCTTTCCTGACAGAGAGAGAGAATGATGCTACATGCAACGAAATGCAGTTGCTATACTCTGCCCTTCTTCATTCAAGTACCAAAGAGTGCTATGGTAGAAAATCAGTTGGAATGTGTTAGATGTCCAGTACTTTATTTAAGTTCCTTTTTTTCCTCTTCCCCCACTTTGCACACACACACACACACCCCACCCCACCCCCGAATTTTATCATTTCTTTCATGCTGGCAAAGTGTTGTCAATGCCTCGAATATTATATTCAGCATCACTTGCCTTTGTATTAGTTATAGAGAGAATCTTGCGTTTCAGGTACTATCAATAAGTCCCAATGATATAGACTCCTTCTAATATCTCAACATATTTAGAGATATTAATTTCCCTTTACAATATATTTGCAAGATGCTGTACATCAGTATTTGAATGACTTATTAAGAAAATATGAGACTGACTTACAATTTCTGACATATTAAATTCAGCTATATGCGTTTTATCAGGTAATTTGTTGTCAAGTTTTACCAAGCTTACTTAGGAAATCAGTGGTGGAATTGCATCTGGATATTTGGGCTATTTTTTTTAATTGCTTTAAATATAAATTGAAATTTAACAATGAGTTTATACTTCTCTCAGAAGCAAGGTTTAGTTTTTAATATAACAAATCGTTTGATTTTATTTTAGTAGCAAAATTAATTTTAATTAGATAACATCAAATTCCTTCAGATGAATGGAGACAAAATATTGAAATATACTCTGTCTAAATTTAGAAAGTATATTTATGATCTTGATTAAAACAAATTTAATTACTTGAGAGTATACTGAATTAAATGATTGAGAACTGGGAGTTTTCACATACTATTACTGAAGAGACACTTTACAGAGTTTGTTACAGGGTGAGGATGACGACAAAACAGTGTTCTTCGTTCTCACAATTACTATAAGTCCCTGAATTTTAGAAAGCATGTTCCAGAAGATACAGATATGGTTAGGAGTTATGCTTACTAAATTGAGAATTGTTGTTATGTAGATAGGCATTATTCTCACAAATTTCTATCTTACTCTATTTGCTGCAATTTTTAGGTATAAATGATTGTATGGGGGTTTTGCAAGAAAAATTAAGACAATTTAAAGTTGTTAATCTGAAGAAGAGCTTTCAGGTTTGTGTGTTCAGATGCTTTCCTGAAACCTTTCCTGAAACCTGTGGGCTTACTGATGGAGAAAAAAGCATCCTCTGTCAGTTTATGTGTACTGGAACTTTGGAAATTTTATTTTTTTTTTTAAATCCAGATATTTCTTATTACTTTTTTGGATACATATATTGCCTCTAGAGTGTCATGATTCCTGTTTCATATCCTGACTTATACACTTTCTTTTTTTTTTCGTGGCTATAAAATGTTTTATGATAATGACTTTCACCCTTAGAAAGTGGTAGTTACATTGTTGTCATATTAGCTGTCTGTGAGGTAGGCAAGTATTATATGGCTACTTTTACATCTTTGGCTTTCTTTTATCTCTTATCCTGAGTGAGCCATTTTTCTATGAAGGAAGCAGTCTTAAAATCTTTAATATTTTTCTTTTTTTTAGCATGAAAGTATCTCTAGGATATGTAGTGTCCAGAACATACTTATTTATGTTTTAAAATTTATATATTTATAAATTAATCTATATTATACATTTTATTTAAAAAAAAATAGTTACTAGATTTGGTAGGAAAGTGGAAACCATGAAAACTTTCATCAAGCAAGAGAATGGAAATAAAATTATCAGGTGGCATGCAAAATAATATCTGTTGTAAGGAAAAATATGAACTATCACTACCTTTGGTATGGGTTTACAGTGACTATATTAATACAAGGTAGTGATCTAGATGCCGCTGGGGAGAGCTCAGGTAATGTCTCTTCTGGTGCTGAAAAGAAAAAGGAGTGTCTGTACACTGTCTCCATGGAACAAGGAGAACAATGTGAACAATATTAAAAAGGCAAGTAAATCAGCAGTATAGTTTTATATGAAATAATATGTGCTGCACCAATTTACACTGTACATTTACACTTACAATACTTTATCATTACGCAGAATGCAGGGAATTTTAACATGTGACCAATGATACTGAAGAACTCTCACAGGAAGAAGGTAAAGGATGTAACCTAGGAAGGTGAAGAATGAAAAAAGAATGTTAACTACATAATGAACTGCAGAAAATACTAACTTAGGTAACCTGTTTTTCTTAAAATATAAACAGAAAAGGGTGTTCAGTTAAATTAGAGACAAATTCAGAAGCAATGAAAATAAACACTTTATCAGACTGTTCATGATTGCAGTATTTAAGCTACTGGCACAAGCATGTGAAAACTATTAATTATCATATTTCCAGTTTTAAACTAAACTTGATTTACTGGAGATTAGCAGTGAAGTTTACCACATTTTCCTCTATGGCTTGCCCCCACCCCCTCCAATTTGTTATACTTTGACTACTGAGCTGGAGGAACCTCCTGCCTGATTTAGTATGACCATACTTGGTTTTGTATTTTAATTTTTTTATTATTTATTTTTTTTATTTTTATTCTTTATAATATAATTCTTCTTTTGCTGAGGTATTAACTGGTTTTTATCACTGATTTCCAAGCCAATTGTTTTGGGATTTGAAACTTTTTGCCTAAAAGTTTAGTAACAGTTTATCATATTAGTGCAGTATAGTAAATTGGTTGTATGAGAATTTTTTGTCATGTTCTTCAGTGTAAAAAGCATCCTCTCTGTCTTTGGCTTTCTTTATGAGGTTTTCCTGCTATTACAATGCAAATCTTATAAAATGCAGTCTGAATCCCTTAACTAGTATTAGCATCTACTATTTAATGGAGCTGATATCTAGGGTTTGGTAATTGAAGTGTTTTCATGTAGGTATTTCTAATGTGTTGTCTAAACTTCCAATGAAAGTCTAATTGTTGCAGCTAGGGAGACAGAGCTCACCTTGAACTGCATGCACAAAGTGTTATTCAGATTCCACAGATGTCCCAGGGGGTCTTGTCTTGCCAAAAAGGAAAGGAACAGATACTTCATAAGTCTTGTATCATATCTACCAATCCTGTGTGGATGCATCAGACATCGCAGTGCCTTCAAGGCATGGTTATACAACAGATCAGCTCTCCAAAGCTGGCTGATGACATTGATAACTCTCCATAAAAGCTAAGACATCTAGCACTCTATTGAGTTTGCATGGCAAAGTTTTGGTAGCAGGGGACTACAGGGGTGGCTCCTGTGAGAAGATGCTAGAAGCTTCCCCTATGTCAGACAGAACCCACGCCAGCTGCTCCAAGTCAGACCTGCCACTGGCCAGGGCTGAGCCCATCAGTGGCTGCGCTAGTTGGTGCCTCCGTGATGACCTGTTTAAGAAGGGCGAAGAAAAACCTGTGCAGCTGCGGCCAGAGGGAGGGGTGAGAGTGTGTGAGAGCAGCAGCTCTGCAGGCACCCAGGTCAGCGAGGAAGGAGGGGGAGGGGGTGATGCAGAGATGCCCCTGCAGCCTGTGGTGAAGACCACGGTGAGGCAGGCTGTGCCCTGCAGCCCGTGGGGGTCCACAGTGGAGCCGATACCCACCTGCAGCCCGTGGGGGACCCCACGCTGGAGCAGCGGCTGCACTGAAGGAGGCTGTGACCCTGCGGAGAGCCTGTGCCGGAACCGGCTCCCGGCAGGATTTGTGACTCCCATGGCGGGAGAGGCCCGTGCTGCAGCGGGTTGGCTTCCGTGGGGGACCCGTGTTGGAACAGCCTGTTCCCAAGGGCCAGCACCCTGCGGGAGGGATCCACGCTGGAGCAGGGGAAGAGTGTGAGGAGGAAGGAGGGGCAGAGGCAACCTCTGATGAACTGACCACAGCCCCCGTTCCCCGTGCTCCCGTGCCGCTGAGGGGGAGGAGGCAGAGGGCCATCAGCCGTGAAGGGAAGCCTGGGGAGAAGGGGGGGGGGGGAAGTTGTTTTAAGACTTAGGTTTTATTCCTCAGCATCCTGCTCTGGTTTGATTGGTAATATATTAATAATTTCCCCAAGTGGAGTCTGTTGTGCCCCGGATGATCTTGGGTGAGCAATCTCTCCCTGTCCTTTTCTTGCCTTTCGTTGCCTCTTCCCTCCCCTGTCCAGCCAGCCAGGGTCAACCCACCACATAAAGTCACCTTTTTTCTCCATTGGCACAGCTATTACTGTAGCAACAACTCTGTTTGTCCAGCCTGCAAAACACCTGCAAAATATCCAGGAGTATTCAAGCACGCTAATAAGCATTTAAAGTAGAACACAGTTTTTGTTTCCTGCTCAATTTCTGTTTGAAGGCACTCAGTCAACTCAGTTTATCAAGGAGCTGTTTCATGAAAAGTCTTTAAACACCATTCTGGGAAACAAATTTCCCAACAGAGAGCTTCCCAATCTGGCATATAATGTTATGATAAATCATCAAGCTGCACTAAACTACAGACACTGTAAATAAAACCAGATTTTTGAAAAAAAATTTAACAAAAGGCAATTATTCATTAGAATCATTACCTAAGGCTGAGCTAAATTCTTCATGATTGGAGTCTTTTTAAATCAAGATTTTGTTAGAAAGACTGTAGTTCAACAGCAGTATTAAACATGCAACAATAATTGGGACTTTGATTTATCCTAAAGGAAATCAGATTATATGATCAGCATGAACTTTTCTGACTCTATGAAGCCACCCTCGAAAAAACCCAATAAATCCAAAAATAAAATACATTAATCCAGCTTTGATAAATGCAGCCTCCATGCTAATTCTACATAATAGCCCATCTTTATCATAGTCTTTTCTTGTTTATTTGACATTATGTATTTTTAAAGAAAATTAATTACAAAATATGTAGATATATGTGTGTTAGCATTAGCTGTTGGAGAAGACAGGCAACTTTATAATAAATGAAAACAAATATCTTCTGAGATGGATTACAATAAGTGCAGCCAAAGCTATACAGAGGGTACATGTAGTATCATATACACCATACTGGTAATTTATCAAGACTTAAATAGCATGTGTATTGGTTTACTGTAAGAATAATTGTAATGTCAGCCAATAATTAAAAACAAATAAACCTGCAACTATTTTTAGTGAAGATGAAAAGGAATAGAATATTACTGAATGCTTGACTTTCTAAATAATTCAATTTTACGTGTAGTAGGGACCATGCCACCAGAATTACAAGCCTACTGAAGAAACAGTTTGGTGTACTATTGTAAGGTTCTCCCTCCTTTTCATTAGATGCTAGTTCATTCTCTGTCAACACCTTTTCAGCTCAAGTTAAGCCTATAGGAGAGAGCAGGGAAAAGAGAAAGGAAACATAGTGTCTGCTATACCAGCGGTTTGGTTTGTAATCTTAGGGTGAAAGCTGGAGAAAGGTTTGCTTGCTACCTGTGTTCCTTATTTCTCTAGAAAAGGTGAATTGTTACAGCTACACTATGAGTAAAAGTCTGTATTCTGTGAACTTTTCTAATCACTTTACAGCCAGCTTACAGTCATGAATTTAATAGACTATTTTTTTTTTAGCTGACCTGTTACACAGAGATACTAGCAAACAGCAACTGTCTACTCACTGAGAAAATAATACTGAATTTATTAAAAAATTCTTTACATCTACAAAAATATTCTGCCAGAATGCTTCACCACTGATTTTACTTAGATATAAACATTTAAGGATAATTTAGGGGGATATTGGCCATTACTTTTTTGAAAACAAAACAAAACAAAACAAAATTTAAAACCCCCATAAAATAGGCAACAGCAACCTTTCACCCCTTTCCTTAAGCCCCACAGCAGACCTCCTCACTTTAGTTAAGATTTTGACGCATCTGTTTCCACATATCTATTTTTTTTCTGTCATTTATGGTGCTCTCTGTTGTATACAGAGAGACACACTGGGAATGTCTCCCTTAGTCTGTGTCTGGTCAGACTTATTGTTTTTATTTGTACTGTATGTTAGTACTTTCCTAAGACACATTTTGTTTATCATATTGAGGTATTCCCTTAATAACATATTTTTTTCTTTTAGATGACATTTTGTCTAAAAATTGGAATAACATCTTCCGTAAATTTTCAATATGAAAAACTCAAAACTCAATAATTGAATCCTCACAATAGATAGTCTATCCTTTCTTTTTTTTTTTTTTTTTTCAGATTAAAAGTAATACATATGAATTGTCTTTGCATTCTCTGTGGGGTAAGAGTATGAAAACAGAAACATAAGTTTCAGTTCTTTTCTGGCAAGATTCCTCTAACTTCTCATAATTTTCCTGAAAACAAAATAATAAAAAAGTATCCTTTAAACATATTCAACAATATCATCCTATTGTTGGAAATTGACCATGAAAGAAGCTTTTAATGCAGTCATAATAAATGCCAGCAATATTTGATATCACATCAAACAAGCACAATATGTAACAACAGATTTATGTTCAGTTTACTGCTGTTTAAATATGAGCCAGATATAAAATGAGATAAGTTTCATCTCATATGATGTTAGAAACATGTATTTTCACTTCATGGAAATAAAAAATGTCTTCTCCCACTATATCTCAAAGGTAGATATTAGCTAATAATTATTAACCTTAATATAACTATACAGTTATACTGTCATTTTTATTAAGTGTAATTTTACCCACCAGGGAACCATTTAAAACATCAATTTCAAGTTTAGCTTTAAGGCGCTCATCTAATTTAATTTCAAGCATATACTCATTACTAAAATGATCTGGAATTAAACCTTCATACATTTCTAGTCATAAATGAATAATTAAGAGCAATGGTTAATTGCTATCTAGGATGTTTTGGAAAAAACACAATGTACACATTACTTTTTTTTTAACCTTTTTTTTTTTTTCCCTGAACACATGCATTGTCTGCCAGATTGCAAATCCAACAAAGTTCTACTTCAGTGTCTCTCTGCTACCCCTTTTTCTTGATGTTGATGAAGATATATATACAGAAAACAGCAAAAAACTTTTTTAAAAAAATCAGGGGACAAACAATGGCTGCGTATCTCATGCTGGCAGACTTTTGTTCAGATTAAATACTATTAATACAGTCAAATAGCTATGACTCCAGCCAAAAAGTTTGAGAAGTCCTGAACTATAGAGAAAATTGTGTATCATATCTCCTAGGAGTGGTCGCTTGAGAGGAAAACAGACAAACAACATGAACAACAAATCACACATCTGAAGGCTTGTTGAATTCTAAACTTCTAAAATTGGACTTTTTAAGAAGTTTGGTCTTAATCAACTAATAAAGAAGATTTAGTGGCCACCCTCAGTTCCAAATGGAGGGACACATTTCCAGAAAAACATGATGTCTGAAGAAGCTAGAAATCCTGCTGGACAGCCATAGGAGAGTCACTGCTGTGATCTTTTCAAAACAGAAAAGGTCAATTACTGGCTGGGTGTGCTTTGGTAACATTCAAATTCAGTACTTTGGAATGGCAATTAAAATAATTCTATAATTGCTTTTAATGACGTTTTTAGACATCGTTCAGATCATCTTCTCGTAACGCTGTCATTCCACAGACTCCAAAACTGAAATATTCTCCAGACTGCGTCTGTATCTAGACTGTGTGAACACGAGCAAGTAATAATTTTAGCATGAATGTGGATTCCTCCCCATTTTTCAGAGATTCTAAATCAATTATTTTTTTGAAAGCAGTTCTAATTTCGGAATATTTTGTTCTACATTACAGATTTGCCTACACAATATTAAAAAGAAAAGACAGTCATTATTTGGTTAAGCAGCTGGAAAATTGCAAGCAATTCACATCAAGACTCAATTTGCATGAAATTTCAGGGTACTTTGGAATAGTAGCCTGACACAATCTGCTGCTAAAGCACATACTTCTGATTGTCTTTCTTTTTCATTGAGAAGCGCTTGTCAGTATAAGGAAAACACAGAATGTTAGAAACCAGAGTTAACTGCACAAAGCATGTTATATCTGTCCAAGATCCCTATCAGGAAGGACAGGTATGTTCTACCTCTTGCAAGAGTGACAGGAATGTTGTATTGTTAATTACTATCTCTGTTTCTTTAGAATAGCTGACCACAGAACTAATATTTGCAATTTAAGAAAAGCGAGTTGTGTTAATAAGAGCAATGGATTAATAGTGATTTGGTATTGGATTTGATTAAGAAACGTACATTTATTTTAAGCTTATAAATAACTATTTTGCTGGGGCAGAGATCTATTCTTGCCATTTTTTGCTACTTAAAGTGGATCTATAACTAAACCCTGGAATGCTTATATTATTAAAAGAACAGTTGATTAATGTAAGGCATTTGTACTGATTAGATTAAGCCAAAATTTCTTTTGCTTTCTTAGGTTTTCACTTAGATTTTATTAAAGAATATTAGGCAGGAACACAAATTATTCAAATTATTTCATCTCATAAAAAACCTGAAAGTAATATACCCCTCTCTTAAAAAAAAAAATAGAGATGAAACTAGTATTACTTAAAAGACTTTTATTGATTATAGAAGAAATTAGAGTAATTCTCCACCCTGACCCCTTGAACATCAAGGATACATTTTCCTTTCTTAAGTAAAATAACCCAAACTATTCAAAAGACTTTGACAAGATAAAAATCAGACTTTTCCATCCATTTTTTTCTTTCAAGGCACTACTATGGGTACCACTTGGTTAAGTCAGCCTCCTGTTATTCTAAACAAACATGGTCCAATATAATATAGTGATTTCTGGCAATAAAACCATTACTAGAATAGTACATAGGTTTTTACAAATTTGAAGAAAGAAAAAAAGAAGCTCTTATGTAGCTGTACTTCATCACATGTAAATGTTAACTGATTGTATTAATAACTGGAAGTGTTTGCCCATGCTCACTTTATTGAGAGAAACTGAATAACTGTATACTCTAGGAAATTAGTACTTACTATTTAAAATCTTAAGATTGCCCAACTCATAAATGGGTAAAACTCATAATGACATTGCCATGCCTTCCACACTTGGTAAATGTATTACAGCTCAGGCCCACAGAACTGAAATGACTCATGTGTCCACTGATCCAGCACTCCCCATGGCACCCTGGGCACAGGAATGCCGTCAAGAAGAACATCCATCTCACTGACAATCTGGCTGCTCTGTGCATGGTGTCTTTCAGTTTGCAAATTTACTCCATGCAACCAAAAGGACAGGAAATTTTATTGGAACTTTAAGATCAGAAGAATATTATTCATAGGCTGTCCCGTCCCCCCCATCATAGATACCATTGCATTTTGATTTTTCAATGCTCTCTGCAATTGGCAGTAAGCCACTGAGTTTTTGATAACCAGATATTAAGTCTGAATGATTTATACTTTTAAATTTTAATCCTAAATTTCTTACTAATATGATAGTAATCTTAACCTGCTATTAATCAATTCCATCTTTCCACTACTTTGGCAGATGAGAATTTCTATATATATTTATTGATTAACTAAATGCTTGACAGTTATTCGGAATGACACTGTTTACATTCTGCCTTTTCCCGCTACAGAAAGAAGAGTTACAAACTTCAAATTAAAAATAAATTAATGGTAAACCAAAACGCTCCACTAAAGTTTTCCTATCTCCACCCACTTCTTGTCATTGTTTCTTAAGCAAAGATTAAGCCGGATACTTGGTAAAGCAAAGTTGGTATTGAAAGCTCAATATTTTTTGATTAGAGCTATACAGAAAGAAGTTTCATTATTTTGTTTGTAATTGAATTTAAGAAGTACAGAGTGGAACTGAAAAAAGCCAATTCAGTTAACATGCCAATCAATAGATAAGCTTTTCCTTCACAGATAATGGATAATTTCTTTCATAAAAGACACTTCTGGAATAAATGCTCTGAGGAATCCAAAGATTCTTAAGAAAAGCTCTATAATCTGTTTAAATGAGTAACAATGGCATTTCACTTGTGTATTCACAAGGAAACAAG
>JAVJGJ010000057.1:42371059-42381131 GCA_035590215.1 Microhierax caerulescens | reverse complement strand
GGGGGGGGGGGGGGGCGAAGCTGTGTTAATATTTCGGTTTTAATTCTTATTATCCTACTTGGATTTCATTGATAATAGTTATTTCCCCAGGTCAAGTCTGTTTTGCCTGTGACAGTAATGGGGGAGCAATCTCCGATGTCCCTCTCTTGATCCACGAGCCTTTTGTTGTCTTTTCTCTACCCTCCTCAGCTGAGGAGGACAGTGATAGAGCAGCTTTGGTGGGCACCTGGTGTCCAGCCAGGATCTACCCACCACAAGCATATGTGTAGCCACTTAGGTGAAAGAGTGCCAAGCTGAACCTGAATCCCATCCTAACTTTTTTTTTTGTCTTGGGGTGACACACCTTGTGGACATGATATTAGACCTGGCAGGAGAAGAGGGATGAAGGGTGAGTAAGTGGGTTTGGGACAAAGCTTTTGAAGCCATTGGAAACATGGAGGTGCTACTTCTGCTATTTTGGCTACTGCTTTTAGTTGCACAGGCTAGGAAAGAATGGAGAGAAGAGTTGTGTTTATTTGATAAAGGTAATTTATCTCCTTTAAGGAAATAAAACCAAAATAAAAGCCCCAAACCGCATCTTCTTTCTTTTGAGCAACGGAAATGTAGGACAAAGAAATGCTACAGACACAGGGCAGATTTTACACCTGTGTTGCAGTTTAAGTAAGCATTCTGATACAGAGGTCTTCTGAGAAACATGCTGATTTTTTTTGTGCAGAATAAATTAACAGCTGTTCTTTTGTGTATTTCTCAAAAGGCTTCTGTTACAAAGGGAAGATTCTGGAGTCTGGACTCTGGAGGAGTCTGGACTTTCCCAGGAATAGGGCCTGGGGTATGGACATACCAAACAACTTAGTAATATTCCAGAAATGCATAACTGCTTTCTATAAACTTTCTGTAATTATGAAATCAGAAAGATATGTTGCATTAAAGGTTGCTCTTAAGTGTCATTATTAGTCTGATTCACTTCTCAGAAATCTAATAGACTTAATATTTTACTCTATGGTACATGCATATCTATGTGAAATGCTGAAAATGGTACAAAGACACTTGTCCAAAACAGTCCATTCTAGTTGTCAGTGCCTTCATAATTGATACTAATAAATAGTCAGTTTTATGAAGTGTTTCATAAAACAGAAATTGAAATTTGTAAATGTTATGCATCAATATCTCAGATTCCTCTAGCTGGAAAAGTGTAGGTGCAGATGGAGTCTAAGTGGTTTATTTAACATGGTGAAATAGTGGGTACTGTAGTAGGTCATGATGGCCGGGGTGTGAGATTGGTACTAATTTACGATGGTGAGGAAAGTAGGACAATGGCAGGAGAGCAAGGGAGTAATGAAATGGAAAATGCACCTTTAAGAGGATGGGAGGTTGAGGCAACAATGAGAGGAGGGGAGGAATAAGTGCTGCCTGCAGCAGCATGTTGTTTACCCCGTGCAAAACAGGGAACTGCCCAACGAGCATGTGGTGAACCAGACACAACACAGGGAACTGCCCAACTGTTTTTGCCATTCTCAATGACACATTTGCAAACCAATACTTTGAGCTCCTGCTGGCAGCCATCACTACAAAAGCCAACAAACCTTGAAACCTTGTTCTATCTTTCTGTGTTTAATTGAAAATTATGAGCTTCTTTGTTGAGTGTAAGGTGTTGGTGATTTAGTCTGGTTAATAATTCCAAATGAGGGAATAGAAAGAAACTCTATAATTTTTCTTAACCTTCATCTGCTATACCTGCTTGGAAACTCCTCAACCATTGTAAATTCTTTGGTTGACTTAGTATGTGCTTTATTTTCAAGGAGGCAAAATGAATACAGGTATTAATTTGGAGTGACTGGCAATGTGTTGACTATATTGCAATGTAACATAGACAATAGTTCTATTACAGCAACATTGTGATTATCTGCTGACAGCTTTATCTTCAACAGTAACTTTGTAATATAATACATCATATTATCTTTTAAACAGCTAATTGATATAAATAAATGGATATAAATTTATTTGTTAAAATTTCTAACAATAATCTACCAAATTTAAAGAAAAAATAAGGAAAGAAATAAAATGTGGATGATAACAATGTTGAACTTTTTCTAAACCTCTTTGGTTGGTTTAAAAGACCATTTGTAAAAAAGGATTACGAGCTCAGGTGAAGAATAAAACATTGTGCTAAGTGTAGGAAGTTAGGTATTAACACTCTACATCTGAACGCTGTTGTAAATACCCATATTTTAAAATCAAAAGCTTTTGCTTCTTCATTTTTTATCTTTTTGACCATATGTGTGGAAAAGATGTTGAGTAATTCATCCATGACTTGGTAATCTTATTAAAACTGTGCTTGCAAAATGTAGATTGCAAGACAAATATATCAGCTGGGAGAAAACCATGGTTTTCAGCTAAACAGCCTATCTTAATTATGCATTTGGTCATAATTGTCTTCCTTTATTGGTTTGTTTTTAATTTTAATTGTGTTAGACTTCTACTGAGAAAAATCAAGTGTGGCATGATGTTTTGATAAATCTTCTGTGTGGCAGCTTAAAACATGGTTTTAGCAATACTTTCAAAACCTGAATCTGTTTTTGACAACAAACTCTCTCTGTCCTGAAGTCTATTATGTCAATCTTTTTAAGTAATTGAAAACGCAAGATGGCAACAGTCCTGTTTTTTTAACATACCTGATTTCAATTATGTTATCCTCTCAAAATCTCCAGGGTCTGTAAAAACAAAGCAATGCCCATGGAATTAAACTTCTTTAGTCATCCTACCAAAAAGTCCTTAATGTTGTTTTGTCAAGATTTCTGCATAGGGTAGAGGAGAAGCAAAAATCATGGTCCTATGACCTACTGCAATTGGATGTAGATATTTATAAGAAATGCAAAACATAATAATGTTTTCTTAATAGAAATGAATATGTACGTGGAGCAGGACATAAGCAGGGTGTTCTACACACAACAGAGGAGAGGATCTTTTTTTTTTTTTTTTTTTTCCCCAAAAAAAGTACTGATAGGTACACCTTTGGAGAACTTAACCATATTGTACTGCTAAAAATATAAATATGTATGTGTCAGCTTGTATGCTTGTGTGTAAAAATAAATATGTATATATGAGTGATTTCAAATGCTTATGTCTCTTTCAGGAAATCAGAGGTTTGTTAGTAAATGTAAGTTTACATTTGTGTGTGTGTTGTTTTTGTTTCTTTTTGTTTGTTTGTTTTTTTAGGGCAAAGCAGAAAAGATCCCTATTTACTGATCTCCCTCAGCTATAAATTTGGTGGTTGATATATGTGTGGCTATAATATTGTCAAATGTCTTTGATGGGTCAAATTAGAGCTAAATACCTATGAAAAAAATCTTACTGTATGACTTTTTTCACAGAGCTTTTATGGAGAGGTCAATTACATGGAAATGGAGTCAGGACCCTGAGATATTAGAAAGTGATATGCTAATGAGAAGTGGGAACTGTGTTTGAAGCGTTTAGCTATAGACACAAACAGTTCTGCCTTTGACCTGCTTCACTGAGGGAGCAGCTGTTTATGCACATATCATGTTCAGTATCTTACAGTGATTCTGAGCTCTCCGTTCATTACTATGGAGAAAAATACACTGGTTTGATGTAGCATTGTGCTTTAGGAGGAAATACAAATTATCTTAATTTATTATTTATTTGTTACCTTCTGCTAAGGCCAAAGCAGTTACTCCTTTCTTGTTCTCGAGAAAAATATCTAGTTTGTTGTTGAACTTAGGTAGAAGTCTTGGTAATCTTTATTGTTCTTTAAAATATAAAATTTATTCTACAAATATTCTATGTGTTTACTGATTATTGCAATGTACCAATGTCTCCCTCAAGGCTGGTAAGCTCTAGCTTAATAAGTCTAATTCAGGCCTCAGTTTTTTTGACAAAGTGGAAATAGGTATTTCAAATGGACTGTTTTATCACAAATTTCACAAATTCTTTTTTTGCTCCTTAACTTTACTAACGTTGATAAAAGCAATGCTACTACTTACATGTAGCAGTGTCTCCCTCATCTTCTGTAGAGAAAAAACTTTAATTTGCCATTCACCACATGTTATTACTGCAGACTCATTAGTAAAATGAAAAGTGTTATCTTTTAATATTAAGTAAATCGGGTTTAAATTATTTATAGGTTAAGCAAATTAGAATTTAAAGAGTGTGTCTTTGTGTGTGTGTCTGCATGTGTATGCTGCTCCAAACTCCCTCACAGCAAGATGATTGATACTAAAGCACAAAGCAAAAAGCCAGTATGCATCAGAGATGAACTTCTACCCAACTGACAGCTAACTAACCCTCAAGTATATCTTGTGCAAATTTGAAGTCACATTTCCAACCCGAGCAATATCTTTCAGATCTAAATGATAGAACACTTCAAGTCTCACTTCTATGCCTCTATTCATCTTCAGTACAACAATTACATTATGTGGATACTTGATTAAAGTTCTGGAAATATAATCTGTTATTTATCTAACCTGGTGATGGAATATAGTTTGCTTTGTGTTTGACCTTTTTGAAGTGTCTAGTAGTGATGAAAAGAAAAATAAGTTATGTACAATCCATAGTATTCTATCACATACACATAAATACCTGCCTTCAGAAGGTATCAGTCTGAAGCATGATCTCTCTCTACATGTTGAAGTATTTAGTTTGAGAACTGTTATTTGGATTTTATAGTAGGTTACTCTTGAGACTATTATGCTGTTTACTCGCCCTGAGACCAGTCAAGTAAGAAAATAACCATCAAAACAAGGCTGTGCAACTAATTGATTTTTTGGTCCATTGGCTGAATGAAACAATTGTGGAAACAATCAGGCCAACTTGAAGTTAAATGTTTTTGGTTTTCGGGTTGAATCAAAAAATAAATATTTTAAATGTGTTAAATATTTTTATTTTCTTTAAATAACTACTGTATAATTCAGTTGGTACCTAAAATTTGGTATTTTGGTTAACAAGCAGTCCTTCTGTGACCCTCATGCAGATACTTGTTGTTCCTCCTGTTTATTGCAATGGCAATATTAAGGAGCTCAACACTGCTATAACTATGGCTTTTCAAAAATATGTCGTTCAGCTTTATTTCCGTAAAATGTATTTTCTATGTATTTCTATTACTAAGAATTATTTGAGGATGCAGTACCCTTATCATACCACTGTCATAGTAATGATGAACAAAGTTTTCTTTTATA
Source organism: Microhierax caerulescens (assembly GCA_035590215.1). Taxonomy (NCBI): domain Eukaryota; kingdom Metazoa; phylum Chordata; class Aves; order Falconiformes; family Falconidae; genus Microhierax; species Microhierax caerulescens. Next base: position 42,375,939 of record JAVJGJ010000057.1, on the reverse strand, counting down.
GAGCTTTTTTCCCATTATTAAAATGCAACTCTATTAACCACAACTTTGACAGTTTAATGCTTGGATTGCAGCATTAAGATATAATTCATTAAAATTTGTTCCAGGCAGCATGACTCATGCAGTAAAATATTTATTACTGTTTTCAACATTTCTGGCAGAAAAGTGAGTTTAAAAAAATTAAAGAATTATCATATATACCTTATATATTGAAGATATCAGCCTCTAAAAAAAGTTACAGGAATGTGTGGTGCACTCTGTAACATGGCAGTCTTGTTTCACCATTCTTGCATGCCTTCAACACCAAGATTTTAACAGAATGATCTAGCCAAAGTATCTAGCCTTCTTTTCATCCACTGAAAGGTACTGAGGGCTAAAACCGTACCACCAGTCAATGTTCAAATACTCATTTCAGCTGAAAGTCCCTATCAGTGTTGTTTTCAGCCAGAGGGACAGCCCTCCAGGGCATGAGCAATGAGGTTTTGGGGAGCGTATTGATGGTAGCTTCCTAACGCAGGTGACTGAGGAGTCAATTAGGAGACAGACTTTACTGGATCTCATACTTACAAATAAGGAAGGATTGTTTGGCTTGAGAAGGCTAGGGCAGCCTTGACTGCAGTGACCGTGACAGGTTAGGAACCTGAATAGAAGGAGCAGGACTACGGTCAGGATCACAGCCATGGGCTTCAGAAGAGCAGCCTTCAATCTCTTCAGTGATCTGCTTGAAAGAACCTCTTAGGAGACTCTGCTGGAGAGAAGAAAGGTCCAAGACAACTCATCAGTATTCAAGGATTGTGTCCTCCAAGATCAAGAATTTGAGCATCCAGATGAGAAGGAAATCAAACAAAGGCAGCAGGAGGCCTGCATGGATGAACAAGGACCTCCCGTTTCAATTTAAACATAAAGAGGAAGTATACAAGAGGTGGAAGCACAGGAAGGTGACTCAGGAGTAATGCAGAGATGCTGTGCAGTTGTGCAGGAATGGGATTAGGGAAGCCAAGGCCCACATGGAGTTAAATCTCTCAAGGAACATGAAGGGCAACAAGGAAGGGAAAAGGGGAAATGTGGGGCTGCTGTTGAATGGGGAAGGGGACATAGGGACAAGGGACACAGAAAAGACTGAGGTACTCAATGCCTTCTCTGCCTGAGTCTTTACTAATCAGGGCAGCCTTAAGCAATCCCTGGCTGCCGAGACCAGGGTGGAAAAGTATCCAGTTAGAAAACATATAAGCAAACTGAGTGCCCGCAAGTGCACAGGACAGGACATGATGGGATGACTACGAGCGCTGAGGGAGCTGACTGATGCCATTGTAAGGACACTCTTGATTTTCTTTGAAAGGTTACGAGAAACTAGGTGAAGTTCCTCCAAAGTGGAAGAAAGTAAAGGTCACTCCTGCCCTTGAGAAGGAGTGTTAAGAAGGTCTGGGGAACTACATGCAGGCAGCCTACCTTTGATCCCTGGAAGGTGATGGAGCAATGAATTCCAGAAACTATTTCCAAATACATGAAGGACAAGAACTTGTTTGGGCATAGTTGGCATGGATTTACAAAAGGTAAATCATGCTCGAGCGATGTCCTAGTCTTCTACAATGAGATGACTGGCTTGGTGGATGAGAGGAGAGCAGGGGATGATGTTTATATTGACTCTGTCTCCCATAGCATTCTCATAGACAACCTCATTAAATGGCCTGGGAAGTGGACTGAAAACTACCTGAACATTTAGGTCCAGAGAGTAGTGATCAGTAGCAGCTGAAAGACAGTTCCAAGTAGTGTACCCCAGGGGCTGATATCAAGCCTTACACTGTTTAACATCATCAGTAATGCTCTTGATGATGGGACAGAGTAAACCCTGAGCAAGTTTGCTTATGGTGCAAAACTGGGAGCACTAACTGATACATCAGAGGGTTGTGCTGAACAGGCTGGAGAGAAGGGCCAACAGGAACGTAATGCAGCTCAACAAAGAGAATTGCAAAGTCCAGCACTTGTGGAGGAATAATGGACCACTGAATGCTGGCAGACTATGAAGCAGTTTTCCAAAGAAATCCTGGCTGGTGCTGGTGGGTACCAAATTAACCATGACCCAGCAATGTATGTTTGTGGCAAAGAAGGCCAGCAGTGTCTGGGGCTACCAGCAGGTCAAGGGAGGGTGATCCTTCTCCTCGACTCAGTTCTGGTGGGTCTGCATCTGCCTCTAGACTCCCCAGTATGAGAAGCATGGACATACTGGAGTGAGTTCTGTGAAAGGCCATGAAAATGATGAAGGGATTAGAGCATCTTTCATATGAAAAGGAGCTAAGAGAGGTGGGACTGTTTAGCCTGGAGAAGGCTCAGGGGTTAGCTTATCAATGTGTATAAGTATCCAGTGTGAGCAGTAAAGAAGACAGAACCAGGCTTTTTTCAGTGGTGCTCAGTGACAGGACAAGAGGCAATGGGCATGAACTGAAACACAGGAAATTCCATCTGAACATAACAAAACACCTGTTCATGGTGTGGGTGATCAAATGCCAGACAAGGTTTCTAAGAGAGGTTGTGAATTATCCATCCAAGAAAACAGAACCCCAGCTGGACAGAACCCTGAGCAACCTGTTCTTGGTGACCCTAACTTGGCCAGGGTCAGTGGTGATTCCCAGCTGTCCCTTCCAACCTCAATGATTGTGTGATTCTGTATGCTACTTTGATTTGGTGCCTCTTCCTATGAAGAAAATATACACTTTGAAGTGATATAGATGTAAAAGACATTTTAAAGGCTGTATCTGAAAATACAATGTTTATACTGTTTAATTGGAGGTTGATCCAATGCTCAGTGCCTTTCCCTTCAAATCAGTAATATAAAATGTAAAATTAATTCCAACATATTTTGCTAACACAGGAAGCAGCAATTTATTCTTACATTTGGCAGCATTTTAACTAGCTCAGTATGAATTACTTCCAACGCAGGTTGAATCAGTCTGAGCTGCTTCCTACTTTCCCTCCCCATTGCAATTCCAACTCTAGCTGCAAGTGTCTTTTCCCTTTTTTGTGCTAGTATTGGTGGTTCTTTATCCTTTAATAAACTGATTCAAAATTCCAAACTAGAAAAAATCTAATCCAGCAGAGAAAAATAAAAAAGGCTATTGTTTTATGTCAAGAAACAGAAATGGATGTCTTCTGAATGAAAGACAAGGCTCTATACTATAATTTTGTATTTATAAGACACTGACCTGTAAGTCCAGAGCTGATGTGTTCTATGAATACAGAACATTGTCCCAGGGAGCTTGAAGTTTTGAATCCTCTCCAGGATCAACAGGAATATAGGGAGCAATGATCCTCCCTCGTTCCTGTCCGTCCCCACCTTCAAAATAACTTGATTCCATTACCTCTTCAGAAATTTACAGACACCCTAATCCTGTCAGTCTGCTAGCCTCTCTAATATCTGACATTGCTGACTTCTAGTCAAGCCTTACTTTCAAAATTTGTCCATTTTCCCTGCCTTACTGCTTGCCACTTGATCTGACTCAATCTTCTAAATAGAATAAATAAAAGAAAGTAAAAGTGTTTTCAAGAGGGTGCACTGTTGTCGGTGTAATTCAAGGCTTTTTCTTTAGATGAAATACTTTACTCACTTGCAGATTTGGTAATCTGTCTTCACAAGAATTAGAAGATTGTCTAGATAAACAGAACACCAGTCTTACTGTCTCCTAAAATATTTTTTCTTGAGAGAGGTAAATTTAGAAGGACATTAAAGCATCAGTTCTTGTGATCCATTTAAAATTATGACACTGCAGAGAGTTATTTGTCAGAAGGAAAGGGAGGAATGTTGCTACTGCTTTTTGCATGGAGTGACTCTTGTTCTGTGAAACACCATTTATAGTTCCAGAGATAAATCAACCGGGCTATGCTCTTGCAGACAGCCTTCTCTTTCAGACAATATACTACTAGATTATTTTTGCAGTGTGATATCCCCTCTGATATGTTGCATGTTGTCACATAATTCATGCTGTTTAGATATTAGAACAAAGTATCTAATAATGATGAAATAATGAATACAGTAAGTATACATATTATATTAACTTTGCAATCACATTTTTGTTCAAAAATGTTTAAATAAAAGAGTATTTTTCTGTTTTATTTTTTGAGACTCAAACAAGATATAGAAGGCAGTTAATTACAGTTTGGAATATTTCACTTTGGCAATGAAAATAAACCTAGTATTGAAGGACAATCCTTCTCCTTGGTGTATAGAATTATAGATTCATAGAATGGGTTGGGTTGAAAGGAACCTTAAAGATCATCTAGTTGCAATCCCTCAGCCATGGTGTAGTGGTTTAACCCCAGCTGGCAACCAAGCACCACACAGCCACTTGCTCACTCCCCCCAGCTGGAGGGGTGGGGAGGAGAATCAAAAAGGAATGTAAAATTTGAGGGTTGAGATAAGAACAATTTAATAATTTAAATAGAATAAAGACATAAGAACAACAGTAATAACAAGAATAGTAATAATAATAAAAATTAGGATGGAAAGGTGGGGGAAAAAGGGTAAAATCCAAAGGAAAAGGGAAAAGGGAAAAAAAAACAAGAGATGCACAGTACAACTGCCTACCACCCCCTAACCGATGCTCAGCCAGTCCCTAAGCAACAATCCCCCCCAGCTAACCCTCCAGGTTTATATACCAAGCATGTCATCCCATGGTATGGAATATCCCTTTGGCTGGTTCAGGTCAGCTGCCCTGGCTGTGTCCCTTCCCAGTCTCTTGTGCCCCTCCAGCCCTCTCACTGGCAGGGCCCGAGGAACTGAAAAGTCCTTGACTTAGTATAAATGTCACCCAGCAACAACTAAAAACATCAATGCAGTTATCAACATTGTTCTCACATCATGGCCAAAACACAGCATGTACTAGCTACTA
>JAVJGJ010000057.1:42358461-42370959 GCA_035590215.1 Microhierax caerulescens | reverse complement strand
CAGTTATCAACATTGTTCTCACATCATGGCCAAAACACAGCATGTACTAGCTACTAAGAAGAAAGTTAACTCCATCCCAGCTGAAACCAGGACACATGGGTAGGGACACCTTCCACTAGACCAGGCTGCTCAAACTCCATCCAGCCTGGCCTTAAACACTTCCAGGGATGGGGCACACAAAACTTCTCTGGGCAACCTGTGCCAGTGTCTCACCATCCTCACAAAAAGGATTTCTTCCTAACGTCTAATCTAAATCTAACTTCTTTCAGTTTGAAGTCACTACCCCTTGTCCTATCACTACATGTCCTTATGAAAAATTCCAATTCACCTGTCCTGTAGACACCCTTTAGGTACTGGAATGCTGCTATACTATATACTGTGGATAGATTTTGAAATCTGTGAGCTCAATATTAAATCATAATTATCCTATTAGTGCTTTCCTCTGGTATGACTGGATATTCCCATTTGTGGCAAGACCTTTTTTTAATAAGAAAATAAGAAAAAAAAAAAGAAAGAAAAGAAGAAGAAAAAAGAAGAAGCCCACCCCACACACACTTGTAGTTTATATTTGGAATTTATTGTCAGTGTTTTCTCCCTGAATTAATTTTGGGTTTTTTTGTATTAAATTATCTATTTTCCCTTGACTATCTCTCTTCCCAAAAGTAGTGGTCCATCTTCAGGTGAATTTTTGTTTCCGATTCTGATTTAACCAAGACTGTGACACCATTAGGCAAATATGAATTAGAAAAGTTTCAATTCACTGAAAAGACAAATCAGAAAAAGTTGTATATAGTACTGCTTCTGCAATATATAATTCTGATAGTTGTCATAAAGGATATATTAGTAAATGTATGTATATATGGGGAAGTGTCCTGGTTTCAGCTGGGATAGAGTTAATTTTCTTCTTATTAGTTAGTACAGTGCTGTGTTTTGGCCATGATGTGAGAACAATGTTGACAGGACACTGATGCTTTCAGTTGCTGCTGGGTGATGTTTATACCAAGTCAAGGACTTTTCAGTTCCTCGGGCCCTGCCAGCGAGAGGGCTGGAGGGGCATGGCAAACTGGGAGGGGGCACAGCCAGGGCAAGGGACCTGAACCAGCCAAAGGGATATTCCATACCATATGACGTCATGCTGAGTATATAAACTGGGGTAAGAAGAAGGAAGGTGGGGACATCTGAAATTATGGTGTTTGTCTTCCCGAGTAATCGTTGTGTGTACTGGAGCCCGGCTCTCCTGGGGATGGCTGAGCACCTGCCTGCCCGTGGGAAGTGCTGAATGAATTCTTTCCTTTGCTTTGCTTGCATGCACAGCTTTTGCTTTACCTATTAAATTATTCTTATCTCAACCCTTGAGATTTACATTCCTTTCCAATTATCCTCCCCATCCCTCTTAGTGGGGGAAAGTGAGCAAGTGTCTGCATAGGGCTTGGTTGCTGGCCGGGGTTAAACCACGACAGGAAGTTCTAGCCTAAACATTCTTCCAAAACTGAAACTGGTTTGGATTTTTGAGATACAAAGAAATATTGATATTATATTAGTACTTCTTTGTTTCTATCCAAACCAAGTCTGGAAGCACAGAAACAACAGAAAAATCTTGGCATTACTGGTATTATTTTTGTGTGTGTGCACATTAAAGATGCAGAAATTGTTCTCAAGTTGCTACATGCTCTTCAAATACATTAAAAATTATTTTTTCTCAGAGAGCTAAAGATCTAAATTTTAAATAAGAAAACAATTGTTTATAAGCTCATCAAATCTTGTGTGCTGTGTTGTCTGACTGTGGACAAGAATAGGAAGATCATGGTGTAGAAGATAACACATTCTTATGTAGCTGTTAGGGCACTTGTCTTCTGCCTGTGCTTCATACCATGTAAAGGCTCTGTAGGGCAACCCATCCCGTAGCCACAAAGTCATCTTGTGTTCTCTGTTTAATGAATTATATCAAGTCTAAGAAGAAGGTAGTGTAAAGCCATGATGGACTGCCAGAATTTGGATGTGTTAGCCTTGGTACAGAGAGATGTCTGTGTATTTATGAGGTCTGTTGCAAAGATGTTACTTGCATTCTCAGACACAATGGTTTTCAATGTCATTTAGCAATTTCACATCATTCAAGTGTTTGGTAGATTAAAAGTCTGCTAATTAACCTCTAATAAATCAGTGTGCCTCCAATGATGAATGTTTTCAGATTTACAGAGGAAAAGAATGTAACATATGCAGATGTTTATAATATATACTGTAGCCACTTTGATCTACGTTCCTTCATCACACACTTTATTTTTAAAATTCCAGAAGATACCTTTGCAGTCTATAACTTGCCCATTAAATCCACACAATAACTAAGCATAAACCTATGAAAGGATCTGAATAATTTTAAACTTATTTGTTTTCTCCTCAGTTAATATGGTAAGGCATACCTAGAATATTTTATTATATATCAAGGTATTGTAATGGAAGTTCAGAAAGACATTTAACTACTGAAGAGTTGAAATTGTATGATTAGATCAAGAAGATTATGAGACCAATGTTTTTGTATTGGAAAGAAAAGATGAGTGCACACATAATTTGGTTTAATGTTTATAACAGCAGAGGGGTGATAAGGTTATAGGAATATGACTATGATAACTGCAGGAATAAATGCCCTTCAAATAGAATGGCTTTTCTAGGTACATGATATTTTTAAAGGAAAGACCTTTAGTTCTGGATATTTGTTTCTTCCAACCTCTCCAATAACTGTTGACCTTTAGAAGACAATGTGAAGCCTCCTGGTTCTTTCCATCTTTACTCTTAAGTATCACCAACTGATTTAGACTTGAATGAAAAGTGAATAAGAAGAAACTTTTTGCTTAAAGATAAAGGAGAAAATGCAGTAATCACTTTATAGAAGTAGATTAACTTACATTTCTGTAAAACATTTCATGAAATGTAAATTCATGCAGAATTTTAGATTCAGTATGTGCCTATTGAATTCAAACATGTTACAAAAATTCTTGCAGTGAGACTCATTTACAGCTCTCAGTTCAGTGCATTTATAACTGTTCACATAATAGAACGTGTTATACATTGCTGCCAGACGTTAACAGCACTAACACTGAGCCCAGATTATAGCTCTGCTTGGTAATGTCTGATAGTACAAGAAAGAAAATGACAAGGTGCACTTTGGCCAATTCTGCAAAGTTGAAATTAAAGTAAATAACGCCATTGACTTTACTAGAAAGATGACTGGTTTCAGGTGTATGATAGTCCTACAGCTAGAAAAATAAGATGTTTTAATTGGACAGGGTAAGTCTGAACTACAGTACATATTTGGTTGTAGCATTTCCCAGCTAGGCAAGTCATGCAGTAGTTTTAGATAGGCTGGCTAGGCTTTTGAATTAACAAAAAATACATTCCCTCTGAATCTTTTATCATTAAAATATACCTGAAAATTAAGTAATTATGTTTTTGATCAACTGCTTTAAAAGGCAAAGCATAAATTAAGGACGATATGTATATAAGTGTATGTGCATGCACGTAAAACATCTTCTATAGTCAGTGAAGAAGTCATGTCTTTTTTGAAACAGTACTTGTCAAGGAAAATTTCTTTTTTTTTGTAAGATTTACACTAAAATTTGTATATTCCGATTAAAAAATTGTAAGGCAACAGGTATTATCTTCAGTAATTTGGAAATTACTTGGTGGAAGATTTAGTTCTCACTTGTGTCTTATTTTCTAGTTATGTAAGAATTATGATATAAACTCAGATAAGGTTATTGCAGACATTGTAGTGTTTAGTTGATTTATTCAATTTGATAAATAAAACAAGTATATAAGCAATTGAAAGCTAAACCAGGTCTATTAATTATACCTGGACTCTGGAAAAGGAAGACTGTATGAACAAATTGCTTATTCCTAATATACAAAAATGAAGATTTTCACATTGCTATATAACTTGTTTTACACGTTACAAGGATTTAGCACTGTGATAAATAAATGTCTGAGAGAAATATACAAAGGACTGTTGAAGTTCATCATTGGTGCTGTTCATGCTTAAAATCAGGCATGTCAATTATCTGATCGTGAGGGTGCATTTATGATGATTCAATTACAAAAGTTTCTGCCAAATTTGAAAAATTCTTCATCACATACTGTCATTATTTTTTATGTATAAAATGTGTTTATTGAGAATATTGTTGGCACTGGAACAATGTTATTGCTATCTCCTAAATATCACTTACTCTGTTTAGAAGGTTCTGTAACAGAATATTTCTTTAAAAGCTTTGACAATCCATATCAGACTTGAGATTGCTTTTCCAGAATAAAAGAGCATTGGACAGCTAGTCATCTAGTTTATTTATAGTGTTCACTAATGTTGCTGCTGTTTCTGAAAGTAATAATGTTTTTTTGCCTCTAATATATCAGAGTCAAATTTCTCATCTTTTCTTAAAGAGCAATACTATCTAATGCAAAATTTCAAGCCTTCCCCCATAAAATTCAATCTCTTCTCATTATGTTCTTGGGGGCACAAAGAACAATGAAATCAATCCTTCTAGTTCTCCTGACTGAGGTTTATTATCCTGTAAACAGGACTAGGGGATAAAGTAGGTTTTGCTTGGTTGTACAGATCTACAGTACAGCTTTTTGTATATTTTTGTGGATTTACATTATTCCTAAGTGCTCTTGATGACTGTTTTCATATTGGCAGATGGATAATGATTTACATAATTCAAATATATTTTCCCGAGGAAAATGAAAAGAAAGTAGATTAAGTAAAATATTGAAAAAATGATGATAACTTCTGCAGGGAGCTAAGAATATTAAAGAGCAACTGAAGGTTTCATTTGGAGGAACCCATATCATCTTTTCCTCAAGGAGTTTTGCTTCAGAAAAAGAAAGTGATATTCTTGCGGGATTTTTTTGGCTATAGCTAAATAGGTCAGTTTTTAACTCAGTGTCTCATACTATGTCTTTGGGCAGAAGTGAGCATGTGCACAGCATGCTTAATGTCTTTGTAGTAGAAATACCTTCCTTTCTGAATTCTGTTATTTATGTTTCTGTTCAGAAACCTCTGGTTTTATTTACAGAAAAATACACTATTAACTCTCTTTTCAAGTCTTAATCTTAAAAAAACCATCAAACAGGAATTGACTTTGCAAATTATTTTATGCCTATCCCCTAAGAGTGTATTTCATACAGTCTCATAAAATAAGCTGAAAACAATTAATATTGCACTCTAGCAGCATAAATTAAATAGTGTGACAGAGTTAGACAACCACATACATACAATCATTACTTTAAAAAATGCATGCTAGAACACAGCATTCCCTAAATGTATAAAAGCAAAATAATGTTGTGAAGCAAACAATTTTATTAAGAAGAACTTTTAAATTACTGTTCAAGTTGTGCAAGAACAGATTACTGGAGGCCTGAGAATCCCCTGTGTGGAGTGATGCTGTCATTCTTTATATACAGAATGCCTGTATATCTGATGTGACATCCTGTACTGAGGGGGGGGGTGGGGGGGGTGGTACACATGCATATGCATAGAACCTCCTTGATTCCTTGTTTGGAGATTCATCCTCCCACTTCAATAAAATCCTGTTGAGCTCTGATAGGCCATTTGGTACAACTTCATGCTGCCTGAGGTCAGACTCTGAAATTTATATTCACAGCTTCAGATGGTGTTCTCTCTGGGAAGACATTTCTTCAGTTAAAAAATCTGAATTCCCTTTGAGTGCTGCATTTCTTACCAGAGTTTCTTTCAGTTTCCTTCTAGTGGTCTCCTAAACTCAGACTAATTCATTTTTTCAGTAGGATACCCACACCAAGGGCCTGATGGATGAAAATTATTGGTCCCCAGACTTCTTGTTGGTATTCTACAGTTTATGGTAGGTACTGCATAATAACGGCAAGACCTCAAGGTACACCATGTGGCTACATATATCCATTAGAGATTATACCTGTCCTATCTGTCAGAGAACAGACATGCAGTACTTGAACATTAACCTTCACAACCATCTGTAAAAAACCCTTATCTCCTGGCTCCCTTAATCCTGATACTCAGGATGGTTGTTAAGCCTTACTTTGAGCCTCTACCAGTCTACATACTTTTATACCCACCTAAGAAAGTGTTGTTCTTGCCTTAACGCATGAAAGTTTCCAAATTTCATCTAAAACAAGAGAGCATTTTTTTCCTCAAAAAGTATAATCTAGTCCCAAAGGTACATTTTTGTGCCTGCACTCTACAACCCCAATGCAAGGAGCCCCTTTTATTTCAGTTTTGGTATTTAGTATCCACAGAATAACTTTCTCCATGCAAAGGCTCTTGAACTGCATACTGGGCCATGTTAGCACTTTTGATGAGACAGTAGAATTTCCCCATCTCATGGTACTGAGTATGAAACAACCTCTAGTGCTGCTTCAGTGGTCTCCCATCTGCTTAACTGTCACTTGAAATTCTCACCACAGTTACAGGAATCAAAACTTTCAAAAGGTTTGACTGCACTGCACAAAGTCATTCAGAGATAATATACATTTTAGTGAATTTTTCCTCTGGTGGTTTTTTTGTTGTTTCATTAGTTGGTTGGGATTTTTTTTTTTTTTACTTTTTTTGTTTGTGAGTTTGTATTTTTTTAATGAAAGTCTTTGAGATCTACGTTCAGCAAATCATGAATGCTATGGGATTGCTGCTTGTAATGTGTATCACTTGAATACAGAAAGATTTCTTCAGTATCTATAGGTTTTTAAGGTCTATATATTCATACAGAATCATTTCTACTCTTTTTTGTTTTCACACATTCCTTAAAGTACAGAGTAGAACAGCAATTATCTGGCTGTCAGATCTGAAAGGGCACATGTATATTCTGCCCTACATTGCTCTGTCAAACACAGGAAAGGAGGTTTAAAAGAGTAAAACTCTCTAGTCTTGAATATCTGGATATGTATATAGATATATATATACTTACTGTAAGAATGTACATCTGGGCTATATATTGAAATAAATATACTGGTTGATTAGTTCTTTTTCATTTTTATGAAATGGTCTGTGGTCTGTGTACTCTGGTCCAAAACATTCAAATACAATGTACACATTAGTCTAGGACTACGATAGTTCCTGCTTCCTGTCATAGCTCAAAGGGTAGACTATACATCTGTCAGCTTGGATTTTTTTCTGAAAAAATGACATAAAATTAAATCTCTCTAGAACATAAATAAAACAACAGCAAAAATCTCTCTTCCTGGTAATAATCACTCACTTTATCTTTTATTTTGAAGGTACAGTGCCTAATAGGATTCACTTGTCATACCAGTTACATTACTAGAGACATTTCAAAACAAAGATTTTAATTATACTTGTTATCTCTGAGCTTCTTTCTGGCAATGACCAACTTTTGTAAATGCAGTGGCCTTTGTGATGGACACACCACACAGTAAATCTCTCTACATCTTTCTATTCTACTTTGATATTAAGCATTTCTTATATAAGTATTTGTAGTGTAGCAACTTATATACGTATCAGTTAGGAAATCAGAGATCACTGTAATGGGACTCTGAACAATGTAAATGTTCAGAAGACTGACAAACCAGAACAGCTTTAAACTATAAAACTAAGTTCATTTGCGAACAACACACTACTTGTAAATGATCAATCTTTTTTATAAATTCAGTCTGTTCTTATTATCACTTCAATGCATCATCATTAATATATATACAAAACTGTTAAACTTTAACATTTATATTCTAATTTAGCTGTGAGTATACAACAGCATGGACCTGAAGCTGTGTAGTTAGCAGTGATGTCTGCTCTCCCTGTTCTTTTTAGCAATTTAGCAAGAGAACTCATAACAGAATTAGCTTTGTCTTTTTTTCTTCTCTGATTTTCCTCATTTATGCCTGAGGATTGTATGGTATTTCCCTCCCCTGTGCCCTCTTCATCCCAAAAAGCTGGGGAGTCTCTTCTGCTCCCAGCACTGGTTTGTTTTAGGTTGCTTTTTTCTTGCCAGTCATCTTTGTTGTGCATTTGGGAAAGCATTCTGCAATTTGCAGCCCCTTGTGCAAATTTATCCTCTGGAAACTGTTTCTTGGATCCTGCTTTCAACTATGCTCATCTCTGTATGCACCTTTGGTGAATACATTGTTCACACACCTAAATGAAATTTTGTCTGACTATGCTATGATATCATGGTTTTGCAGAACAGATATATAACATTGTTAATTGTAGTATTTTAGTAAGCTTATATTCAGATTCCAGGCAAGCTAATATTAATCACATACTTATTAGCATATTTGTAATTTATAAGTGTCACAAGCTTCTGTTTTGGCTACAGTAGTAAGACTATGGCTTTTATCAACTAAGTCATAATTAGTGCAGTATATTCAGCACACCCTAGACAGTCATCTGGACGCAGAGACTCTATGATGGATGCAGATCACTCATTTTGGTGCATAAAATGGGTTTGCAGTGCATATATCCAAGTGATTTAGTGATTTGGAAATTTCCACCCTAATCTTGGAGGGATGGATATTCAGTTGATCTCTCATTAGAACCAAACATCCAACACAGTGACCAAACTGTGGTGTTTAGTAGCGTACAATGTTGCACAGAAGTGCATCAATCTGAGAAGTTAGTAGTATAGCTGTTGCTCAAACTTCATTGCATTTCAAATATATGGTGAGGAGACACCCAAGAACTTGGTGAGGACAGGTTTTTTTGTTCACAGAAGTAGTGTCTAGGTTGTGCAGTATTTGGTACAGGGAGAGCTTTCCAAGCATTTGCTTTTCAGTCATCATTTGCTCCAACATAAAAAAGTAAAGCAGAACTCAGGATTGGGACCAGAAAACCAAACCTTTCTTCTCCATGCTGAATACTTCACCTGAAAGGTTTAAGAGCTGGCTAAACATTTGACTTCTGGGTACTTGATTCTTGTTTTCTTGTCTAGGTAGCTGTCCTGCTTCCACAAGAATTGTAGAAGGTGCTTCTAGCTCTGTCTATGTTCTAATCTAGGGGTTAAGACAGTTGAAAGTGGGAAGAGTAAGATGAATTCCTCTCAGATTTAGGAAGAAAATGATCCCCAAATATTCACTTCCTAGATGTGTTCTCTATCTCAGTGGCTGTTACTGTGCAGAAGTGGACACTGTGGCCATCAGCATTTTAAAAAGAGTGATAGCTGCCCATATCTATCTATTACATATCTATCCACAGTAGAGGACCCATTTCAGTTCACAATTCAGAGTAGATGTGCTTGATAGTAGCCTTTCATCAGGTGCCAAGATTCAGGAGGGAAAACTTTCTCCTCTATCAATATGTCTGACTGCCAAACTGGAGAAGGCTCTACTTAAAATTCAGGGATACTCTTTGGAGTTGTATAACTTTCACTAAAGACAATAATGGTTGTACTCCTAAGGGAGGTGCCTGAACTACCCATCCAAATCTAAGGAGGGTGAGCAAAATAGATGCTCTTGTTCTGGACATGTGCCTCTGTGACACAGTGAGAACATTTGGCAATGGATTGTATGTTTTTTGCAGTACAATGCATAATAATTCCTCCACTGCAGTCAAGTACCAGGAAGGGCAAGGCTCCAAACTAGAGTCTTTTCTGCAGTTTCAGTATCCCTAATCTTCGCTAATATTAAACCTTAATCCCAGGTCCTTTTGATCAATGAATAAAAACAGGCTTGGTTTCCTTTGTGTGCTAGTGTTCGCAGAGCCTTCTCCTGCCCACCTTCCACACCCAGCAAATGCATTTGTTCAAGAATAACCCGTAAGCTTTTCCTAAGCACCTCATTTAAATATTTATTGGAGTGATATACAACATTTGCATAACTATTATATGCATTATAGAACACTTCAGCAAGAATGACCTGTGGGGTCAGCATTTCTTGACAGTTAATGACTACCCAGAGGTGTTTGCCCCTAAAGCGAGGTAATCATTAACTGTGAGAAAATATTAATCCCAGAGGCTATTATTTATAAACCATGCAAAATTAAGATTATATAAAATACCATTTTCCTACATCTGCTGCATCTCATGCTCTCTATGTGATGCTGTTTAAGTAATTTTCTAGCAGTTAATGACTGATATTCTAACAATAGGAAATCATGGCTTCATTTTTAACATCCCATTACCCTTATAATACACTTTGAAGTTCACCTTCCTCCCCCCTTTCTTCCTTTAACAAAGTCTTTGTCAGTTAATGATTGAAAAGCCCAAGTAACTGGCATTTTAGGTGCCATCTTAACATTGTATCTTTAGTTTCTTTGTTAAGATGGGTGAATAGGCAAGACCTGTTTTTTCCTTTTCTTGCTTAAAAAAAAATGATACCCAGTTTCCCATGTAGCGTATCTTAGCTTAGTTCCATATCACACAACTCTAGCTAAAATGTCTTGCAAAAATGTCTATCAAAATGTTTTGCTGACATATCTTTGGTATCTTATCTACCAATTCATTATTTTTTCTTTTCCTGAAATATTTGTATTTTGTAATTTGATGTAATTTGATGCTTAATTAGTGCACTGTTTTTACGATGATTCCTTCAGAATGAATCTCAGTTACTTATTGGAGGGTATTAAACCAAAATGTAGTTTAGATGTGCAGCTACTTGTCTCCTTTAATCTCTTTCTTTTTCCTTTAGAAATATTTTAAACATTACAATTTTCTTTAAATTATGTTATATATTTCTCATACTAACCAGATGCGTTCTGAATTTTGCCCTTGAAAAAGTTAAGTCCTCCCAGACAAAGCCATGGCACAAACAGCTTTGATGTATTGTATCACTAATGCAACATTTTTGCTATTCTAAATTGTGACAGTTCTTGATAGTATTCTTCAAACTATCTAGGTGTGAAGTTTTTGTTACACAGAAACTTCAGGGATTTGCATTTCACAGGTTGATACAAACTATTTTATTTCTTCAGTAATTGTCAGAATGTCTCTACCTGGATGTTTTATTAACTGAAGATATTATTTATTATTCTGAGGAGTGTTTTGAAAATGGAGATCTGTCAATACAGATCTGCAAATATTCTCAGTGCATTATTCAGTTATTTTTTAAATTGCCTACAGTTTTGTGTTTAGTATTCCAATACAACAGTGTAGTAAAACTAGTCCAAATTAATTTCAGTAAACTGGAGCAGCAAACACACTTCACTATACCTTTTTTAATAGATCTGTTCCATTTCATTCCTCCTTATTCAGTGATTTATTTGATGTGTATATTTGCAGGCTATTACCGACTAGAAAAAACTACAGGTAGTTAAAAATAATCCATTGTAAAGTGACAGGAAGATGGATTTTACTCATTCTCAGCATTCTTGTAGTCATGTTCTTTTATTCTCCAAGAAAATGTACTTCCCTTTTGATAATCTGAATTGAAATATGTTAACATTCCTCGGAGAGAAATTAGGATGGCTAGCACAGAAATACCAATTACTAAAAGAAGATTTATAATTTTTTTCTTATTTAATGTGTTTATTTTTGAAAATAGCGAGTTATCTGAAATAATTTCAACACAATGGATATTGATGTGAATTTTAAACATGTAGAAAAAGTTATCACAAGCTTAATATTAAAATTATTACATGGGTGCAAGACAAATGGTAACTGGAAAATGCTCTGAGCATGAGATAAAATGTAATGAAGTCAAATGGATCAAGGAAACAGATAAATATAAAATTAAATCACATAGGAAAAAAAGAATGAAATGAGATCTGATTCAGACATGAATTGTAGCCAGTGATTTCAGAGTTTCAGGATTTTGAAAATATGGGAAGGGAGCTTAATGATGAGGGTAATTAAACACTAGGTCTTCACGAAGTTGAAAATCATGACATTAAAATCATCTAACACAGGTGCCAAGGTATAAGAGATGAAAATTCACTGAGGATGTACTTAAAAATATCCTGTGGGTAGATAGTTTGAATTTGTTAGGAGAATCATTTGGGTGAGCTTTTGACTATGCTAAGATGTAGAACAATCATGGTTTTGCCTTAATTTATGATAAATTTAATGGAATACCCTTTGAGCATGTTTGTGTATGGAGAGAAAGCCTAGGAACTGTGTAGTGCATCCATGAAAATACAGTGGGTATCTATTCATGACTTCAAAGGCAGAATAAGTTAGGTTTTGAAAATATGTTTAAACAAACACAATGTAAGGCAAAATTTAATGACCTAGTTGTACAAAGATTAAGAGCATACAACCTAATAGCACTTTCTGGCCAATAGTGAGTGAAGTTACCAAGCTCTTGAGATCGAAACCCTTTTATATAATAGCTAGACTGTTACATCTCATATTCATTCCATTGGTACTAAAACCTCAGGGAAATTACTATTTGCTTATTGGCTGTCCATAGAGGCAGTATATTAAATTGTAGAATATTTCATATAAAAATCAACTTGTGTGTAGATAGGACGTTGTTAGAACACCCTAAAGAACCAATCTATTTGTAAATATATTATTTGCTTTTCCTGAAGATAGGTCTTTTCCTAACATGATATTGTTCTTTTTTGGGGGTGGGGGC
>JAVJGJ010000057.1:42346515-42358361 GCA_035590215.1 Microhierax caerulescens | reverse complement strand
CCCCCCCCCCCCCCCCCCCCCCCCCCCCCCCCCCCCCCCCCCCCCCCCCCCCCCCCCTGTAAAACTGGCTCATAATTGTGATAGAATTAAAGGTTTGGAACAGTAATCTTCAAACTTTTAATGGAGTATAGATCACTTTTAAGCATCAAAGTTTATTATGACTGTCATGAATCCTTATCACAGCGTTTATTTTAAAACATTTTGAAAGTCATTGTATTCTGCAGATCAGCTAGAGGCTTCAAGCTATACAGATTGCAGTCCACTGAATGAACACTACAAATATTGAAAGTTACTCTGTGTAAGAAAGGAACCAGAGGAACCATTATGGGGAAAAAAATAAAATCACCCTATTGAGTGAATCCAAGTCCCAGAAAATGTTGCAAGTGAAGATTGCTATCTGAATTTTGCTTATCAGATGGATTGGGAGAAGATTTGCTTAGGAAGGAATTCAAAACAGGTTCAAAGCAAATTCATCTTGAACTGAAAGTTCAGAATAAACTGATGTTTACTTCATTAAGCACTTGCCATATTGAAACTTGGATAGTAAATTGATAACATGGTTAACATATGTTTTTACAACCAAGGAAAGGCTAGATGTGAAGGAATGCATTTTGTTTTACTGGGTTCTCTTTTTCAACTGTACAGGAAGTTTGGTACAAGCAGGAGCATCCATTTAACAGTCATGTTAAATTGCAATGTTGTTCTGTCCCTCAGCAACTGGTTAATTCAGCCAGAACACATAGATTTTTCCGCAGTCTCTAATGTGCTTAATTTCAGTGAGCTTTTGTCTCAGAAATTTCCCCATCTTTCAGCCCTGTGACTATAGCACTGATGCCTTGTGCTATTATTTCTTTGCCATTTTGATTTCAATATACATTTTGTAGTTCATTACCTGTCAATCAGTTTTAAATGGTGCAGCATTCGTTTTATCATGTTCTGTAAAAGTTGCATGCTTTTTTCAATCTTACATCTATTTCAGTTTGAGCTTTATTTATTTCTCTAAGCACTGCAGCTATCTATAGCCATATTCATTTTAACGTGTATTTATTTTAGCAAATGCAATATTTTGTTTCATATTGCATTCATTCGGCATGTTTATTCAAGTAAGAGAATTCTTACTCAACAGCACTGTTCAACTTCCTTATCTGTAGCAAACCATTTTTTCCATAATTTTCTTATTTGTCATAGAGCTTGAATGATTAAATTTTTGGTCTTCATCATAGTTTCCCTAAAACAAAACCAACAAATAAACAGATAAATAAATATTTTTGCATAAGAAGATTCTGCTTTTGGCTTTTCTGAATGTGGGGCATGTCTTACCTCACAAAAGACCCTCGGCACTTTCCTGGCCAGATGAAGTGACTTTTAGTAGAAGGTTCCCTTGATGGCATTTTCTGCTTGCATTAGGCTACTCACTTTGGTCTCCACAGTACACCATTATGTTGTGGACTGTTTCAGAGATGTGTAAACAGAGGCAGAAATGCTTCTTAAAACTACTGATGCATGAAAATCTGAAGGAGATGAAAGGTTGCATGTTTCTTTGTTATTTGTATTGCTAATGACTTTCTAAATTCTGTGAGGGTTTTACAAGACTAGATTGCGGACAAGGTATATAGTCCAATTAGAAGAATCATAAAATCATTTTGACTTAGTTCATGTCAATAACTATTGTCAATATTTGACAATAGTTATTCAGTCTAGGTCAGCTAGACTGCTCCATGCCAACAGTGTGGCCTAAAACTGTTGCCTACTTCATGGTGATGACAGGTTATTGTTTTATTTTTGTCTTAAGTCCAACATGCTATCTCTGTTGTCCAGTGGTAGAGTTAATATTTTTTAAAACTTGTTGCCTTCCTTTTCTGGAAGCATTTTGTCTTCTGAGGCTATAAGGCAAGGTCAAAAGCGATTGTGAATGCTTGGAGAAGGGGGTGGCATGGACAGTTTCTGGGGAAGTTAGAAGTATATATCAGCTATTGGGGGATGTGTCAGTTCTTTTCCACTCAGTTACATAAATCAGGTGACAATGGCAGCTCAATTGAATATATACTTTTAAAGAATAGTCATTCAGAAACAGGATTAGCTGATGTCACCTGCATAATCTACTGTAGCATAAAAACTATTGAACCAAAATTCTAATATCGATGCTTGCACTAATGAGTTCATATAGCTGTATTTCCTTACTTTCATCTACATATGGGCACTAGCAGTAAGCAAATGTTTTCAGCCCTGAAAAAGTACATTAATGATTTTGTAAAAAAATGTTCACTATTCATACTATCTTTTTTTAAAAAAAAGCATTTTGTAGTGAACCTGTATTAAGCTGATATTTTTATGTTTTATGATCATAGGACTAGGTTTGCTACAGTGCATTTCTCTTTGCCAAGTCCTAGAAACTGTCACATCTATCCTAATTCTCAAAATGTAGGCTCTGATCTAATGTATTACTGAAGCACTTGTTTAGCTTTAAGCATGGGAAGACTTAACAGAATGCAGTGCTTTATTTGTAAACATAGCACTTATAATTTTTGATATAACATGACTATAATGCATGATCTCCATTAAAGAAATTAAATAATTAAACAGCTTCAAATTCAGTGGGATTGTATGAAAGCTAAGAGTTTGTACTAACATTTTCTTTGCTTCAGGGAATTCATATAGTTTGTTAATGCTGTCAGATTTGTTTTTTCGTTATAGGAAGAGGATAAAACATTACTTTTTTTCTCTCTGATGAAAAGAAAAGATAAATTAAGGTTTTTATATTAAAAGGAAGTGCCATGCAATTGGAAGTGCTTTAGAGTGAAGCAGCTGGCATGGAAAATGGGGTACTCTACACTATGTGCATTTAAGGGGGTTAGTTTTCAGTCCTGTGGACTGAACAGCTGCAGTGGTTGTAGCACACTGAGGTTTAATTCAGTGGTGCATCTCCTAGTTTATTTTCATTTAGAAGGAATCAAGCTTGTGCATTCCAAGATAATTTCCAGTGAGAAGTACATTATGCTAAGTGGAAACAATTCAGAAATCTTTATTGAAAGCATGCTACTGATCTGAAATGTATACCCACTCAGAGTGCAGCCATTGAAACCATCCTACTCTGCAGAAAGAAAAATTAATTTGCTGTTGTGTTTCCTGTTCTACCATGCAGTGAGAGAAAGATGGCATGATATTTACTTCTTCTGATTGTAATTATTAATAGACAGAGGCACATCAAACAAAAGGGAAATAAGTTACCTGTTAGGACTTGAGCTTGTTTTGGTCCACAGCGAGGAATAAAAGCACAAATGAAAATTCAGAAACTATGACCCTGTGTTCTAATCTGGAGGGCTACTAGCTGAAAATGTGACTGAGCTTAATCTATTAATTGGTTTCCATGCAGAATATCTAGAAGATCTAAACAATGCCTGAAAACCAACTCAAGGAATTTTGAGAAATACGTTTTTGTAAATTCCTTGTCCAAATCCAAAACATTGCATACTATTTTAGGAATAATAAGGAGGTATATTTTTAGACACTATGGATTTTTAAAAGAGGATTTTTCTAACTTTTAAAACAACAAAGATCATAGTACTATTATATTTATTACTGTTGGGAATTAATTTTAGGAGATGGAAGCACCATCCCACCAGACTTTTGGAAAAGGCTGGGAAGAATAAAGTTTTTCATACTAGCAGAAACAGTCATGTTATATTTTAGACTAGTTTTGAAAAAGAAAAAAAGGGGAAAAAACTCAGACTTTAAATGTAAGTCTGATTGATGGATCAAAAACTGAAGAGAGAACTGTTGTGAAAAAGGAAAAAAGGAATAAAGATTTTAAAATTTAATATACCATCCCCTTTCTCCTTAGTTGCTGCTATGCAATGTCCTAGACCTTTAATGTCACAAAAGTATACTACAAATATACTGACTTTTTCTGAGTGAAAATGTCTTTCATCACTCCTGGTTCTGGATCAGCAATTATTACTGCTTCTGCTAAACAGTGCATTTTGTTGTATTTCAGGTTTAATCCCAATGAATTAAGAATGCTTTTGATCCTATCCTAGTTGAAAATTTGTAGGATAATGCTACTTTGGGTATCACAGCTAGGTCTGTAATGGTGAGAGCTGTTCTGAAAAAGCACTCATGGTGGTGGCTGTAGCTATCTCTAAGGAATGGTGATTGCAAGGGCAAAAGTCCTGTATAGTGTTTATACTTATACGAACTACATTTCACAAATATTTGATGGACATCTTGATATCTTTACTTCAAGAAGCCTATACACATGTCCACATAGACACTATTTCTTTTACACACTATATCTCTTCCAGTTAGTGAAAACATGGACACACAGCCATGCCATGTGCTACCTACAGGCCTGTCAATGCATTCACCATGTTGGAGACAAAGCTGATGGAATTATGGAAATATTTTGAAGGTATGCTGCAGAGCTATGCATTATTATTGCCTCCATTAGAGTTACTATCAAACTCCTCATCTCAGCCTTTTTTCTGGGACTCTGTGTCAAATTTGCATTAAACATCCTAGTTTATTATTTCTGGCTAGTGACTTTTTGATATCATAGCCAAGGATTCTACTAACCAGCTGCTTTTTTTTTTTTTTAATATACCACCTCTCAGTCACCCTGACCTTGTCCTTCTCAAAAGGCCTTTCTCATAAGAAAAAGGAAATTTATTTTTTCTCAGAGTAAACTGCTGAGTGGCTTTGAGTTAGAGCATGTCTGTTCTCTAGGGAGGAACAGTCTTATAAACAGTAGATTAAATTCTATTAGATCTACCTACCAAATTAAATAGATGCATTTGTACATTGATAGTCTCACAAGTCGTGTTTCCCAGCCTCAGCAGTTTTTCCAGTTCTTAGCTATGTCTCAAAAGTAAAGATGTGTGGCCTGTAATTTTCTTTGGTCACAGCCAATTTAGCAGTCATTGTGGCTTTATGTTCCCAGGTAGAAGATTAATCAGCATTCTCACTCCCCAGAAGAAATTTTTGAAGGGTCTAATAGGCTTTACCTACAGTTAAAGACCTGCTTTCGAGTACAATATCGATAGGCTCTTTCAGCTGAAAAGTACATGCTCTGCTAACCTTAAATGAGATGATCTCTTCTTCATTTATCTATCAGAAGCCTTTCCAGTGGCTATCATCAGAAAGGCTTAGCTGAGATAAAGGTTCTTATGGCTGATTCCTCTTCTGTCATTTCCATGAGGAAAAAGCAGTCTTTAGCAGGTTTTCCAAGGGGAGTTCCAAGGTTTTACCAGGGGAGTGCCATGTCTCTCCAAACCCCCATGATTCTTCAGCAAATGCAACTCTCTGCACCTCAGAGTATATATATACTCTTTCTTCTACACTTCAGAAGAGATTTCAGGAGGTCTCTCTCCAGGTCCTTCTGTCAAGGCTGAAAAACCTCAGGTGATGTCGGTGTCCTCAAACAATACCATCCTGATTATTATAACATGTAAATTAATGTTATCAAGCTGCCAGAAGAGAGACTACCTTACTTACAGGGGCTTATTTAACCATTTTAAGCAGTGACAATGGCTTCTCTGTGGAACATTTCATGCTTGACCTTTGCATGACCAGCTGAAGCTCCATTCATACTTTTAATAAGCATTGTACACTTGCTGAAGCATCCAATGATCATGCTGCCTTTGGGACTTATCTTTCAGTCTTTCTTCAGTTAAGAACTCTAAGGGTCCTCCTCCAGGTAATTGCTAGTTGATACTCTCTTCAGTCACCCACAGTGTAAGTGAACATATAGACAATTAATTCAAAGACATTTACAGTACTTCCTCCTATCTCTCTTTCTTTCAGTCTTACCTAATTTTTTTATTCTTTAAGAGGAACTGTAAGGAAGGAGAAGCTCTGCCCTTTCTTTACAGCTAACATTCAAGGAGGAGAGCTTTAGGGAGGACAAACTGATAGTTACTGGTAATATATATGTTTTCTAATAATACTAACCGTTGCATACTGACACTGTGACTGTCACATAGATAATGCATGTCAAAAAAGAAAAGTATAGGTGTGTATCCAAGCATTCTAGTCACAAGAAAAGTAGTATCTTAGTTTTATGGAAAGAAAAAAAACATGTCTTCTGATTGCAGAGAGCTTTTTAAATTCCTGTACAAATATTGAGGTGAATTCATGTTGACACTGTACCCCTAAACACGTCTTTAGGCAAATTTTTTTTTTTTAAGAATTCTGGTGCAAACTAGGATTACAAATATTCTTATAAATTTACAGATAATCAGACCAGTATAGCAAGTACATTTGCTTAACTTGTACATATCTAGCGAGAACTTTTGCTTCTCATTCGTGTAGTACCTGCTTTTTCAGTGACAAACAGAGCAGCTCAAATATGTGAAAATATTATTGCCAAGATAAGCAATAAACCTTGAAATCCATAGGATCACTTAAATGATGTCTAAAGTAGGGTCAAAAAACTGATTGACAGGAAAAGAAAAAAAAAAGAAACATTCTCTAGATATTTTATAACTGTGACACGTTTGAAATCAACATATATATGTATTTGCAAATATCTGGGTTTTAGGAATATAGCACAAAGAATTGAAAGGAATTTCAGAAGATGCTTAGTGCCTATGGTCAGTTATGTCATACAATTTTAAGTCTGTTTCATAAGTAATTAATTCAGTTTAGTTATGTTTTTTTCTCTGCTGTTGTGTGAAGAGTTGCTCTGCAGACTTCTCTTTTAAAATTATAAATCTTCCCGCTTCTGGTCAACATCACCCACAGTCAATTTAAATCTATTTGTTATTGTGACAACTGTGTCCTTGAACTTGAAGAGCAATTCTCCCTCCCTTATATTCAAGTTCTTGGGTATTTGTTGAGAGCAATCATATGTTTTGTCAGTCTTAATTCTGGTTGGCTAAAAAAGCTAAATGTTTTAAGCCTTTATTATAGGATCCATTTCTAGCTTTTTTTATTGTTTAAAAAAGAAGACTATCTGATCTCTCAATTTAAGTTCACTAAATTCATTGATCTATTTCCATATATGCATTCTCATTAACTTTCCACTTATATTCCACTATACTCAGGACAAAATCTAAGATGAAGTATTCAATTAATATTTGGTTGTGTGTAGATTATTTTCAATGTAACCTTATTCTCACTGTAAACCTGTTGTATGTCTGTTTCTTTAATCTGTGAAGTTATAAAATGCATTTCTATTAATTTTCTTGTTTTTTTTCTTTTTTTAGATCTAAATCAGTGCATTTTTGTAAATTGTTCAGAATGGCAAGCACAGTGAGGATCCCAAAGTGAGGTGTAGGTGCCATGTATCTGCAAGTCTTAAACATAAATTACTAAAATTTTCATATAGCTATGACTTAGTGAAGTCACCGAGTCATTGGTTATGAACCAATACTCTTTGGAAACACCACAGTCTTGCCTATATTAAGTATATAACATCAGCCTCCCCAAATTCACACATTTCCATCCTTCTTGCCTAAAGGACTCAATGCAGCACATAGTGCACAAAACAAGCAGCACCTTCTGCTTTCCATCAAACCTAGGTAAAAGATGAAGGTCTGTAGCCCTTCATTTGTGAAGCTGAAACATGTTTAGAGGAATTGTGCATGAGTCTTGGTTTCCAGACCCTGCTTTAAGGATTGTATTCAAAGCTTATCTGATGACTATTTCAAGCAACAACACCTATTTCATCAGTAAATTCATGGGCACAGCCTCTGGTTTAGAGCCCCATCTTTTTCCCTGGAGTAAGTTGTCTGTGCACACAATGCATAGAACTTGACCTGTTAGCTCTGAGACTCAAGGAATTGGGGTGGGGGTGTGTTGTATTTTTGTGGCTTTTTGACTTAGAGTTCAAAGTGCCTGAAATGATGACAGGACTGTGGCATAGGTAATCAAAATAGTCATTTCATAGTGTAACACCAAGGACACTAGCATAACTAAAAATGAAGACATTCATGCTGTCACCTTAGTGATATTAAAATCTAACTTCATCTATATCCTAACATGGGCACCTACAGCAGATCCTTACATTAAAGCAATAAAATCTCTTTTACAGCTTTTCCTCTGAATAATTCTAGTCAAGATACTATGCTACAACAGGTTTTCCATCTTTATATAGTTGTTGCTGGTTTGTTTGTTGTTTTTTTTTCCAAGAATAAGTGTTTTTCCAACTACTTCTGGCTTATTTTAGTATTTTTGGAATAGCTTATGCCCTAACATGACATTCCAGTTGTGAAGTTTCTTCTATTCTTATAGAATTTGTACTCATGCATCGCAATAAATTGGCTAGTTTCTCCATTTGTTATTCCATCAGCTTGTATTAGGTGTTTATCTTAGATCTCTGCTAATGTTCTTGCTGAATTAGCTGTGGTGTGTGTTGTCTGTTAATGACATAAATATCAAACCTTACTCTGTACTTATTTACATAACTACACCTGCAAATACTCCTGCATCCTTTACTGTGTCCTCATTTATCTGATTTTCTATATCCCCTGTGAAAGCCAGGCATGGAAGTTATAGTTGCCTTTATCAGTGTTCTTTCTTGTTTCGCATTTTAAAGGTCTTATAATGTCTTGCCATGCTTGATCCCAAAAGACCATACTCCAAAAATAGATGAAATCTATTTAACAAGAACAACTTTCTTTCCATAGATGCTGACAGTAGTCAAACATCTTCAGAATTTCATCACAACTCCTGTTCTCATGTAATCTACTGAGCTTTACTGTTTTGCTGCACTATTTGATGCATTCATGTAGGACAGAAAGAGCATCACTTGTGCCTAAAATTCTTGAAAGTCTTTCCCAGCCAGATAACTCAAAGAGAATAATGCCAAATAGATCAGATCCATCTTGTATGTATCCCTTTGGAGAGACAAAACTCTTTTCCACTTTTTGCACTACACACAGGACAATTTTTATGGAATAAAGAAACACAGCTGATGTGCAGAGACAACAAATCTTTATTGTTAGGCAATATTAAAAAAAATTAAACCAAAAAAATACCCCAAGGAGATACTATTAGTGCACTTACAGTGATATGAGCACTTAAAGTTCAGTTATCCAATTGCAGCTCATAAATAACCAAACAGGTAAAATGGTTACACCCTGACCTTCGACCCCTTTCTCTAGCCTTGTGCTCACCTTCATTCCACTGTGTTGTTACAGTGATTTGTCACTGTTATGAATTATTGGTGGAAGAAGTATGGCATTGATTGATGAAAGGGGCTCTTTCCCCTCACTGGCAGGTTTAACTGGAGTTAATTTTGTAGGTTTGCTGACATGGTGCGCTTTACTGTTCGGTTTTTATTTACTCACCATGCCAATTTTTTTTATACATGGTATTTTACATGTATGAGATTTTGATTTCTTTGTTATCCCTAAAACAAGTCTCACCCAGCTCATAAATCTGCTTTTCTGCACTGATTATTAACTTCTGCTATAGGCCTCAGGCCCCTGGTATGATGTGGTGTTTGTACTTTCAAGGACACTGTTATCATCCTTTTACGTGTACTTTTAAATATGTAATTTTATATATCCCTTTTTTTTCCTAGGATCATAGATATTCCAATCTGAACACCTGTAATTACTATCTACTGGTTACAAAAATATGTAGATGTTATTATAATACCAGGTGTTCAACCACAACGTTGCACAATGCTAAGCAAATGCGAATACAAGTTAGCTGTCTAACAGCTGCTACCTGTTAAAACTACAAGTTAGCTGTCACTTGGTTGTTAAAAATTCATGGTTGCCTGGAAATCCTGACAAAGTCTAACAAGTCCTGAGGCCTTGCACTGTTGAGCTAATACAAAGTTTCTGGGTCTGTTTTTAGAGACAACAGTATCTTATTTACAGGGCTATGTGCTCTAAAAATTGAACAATTTCAGAGTCCTCATTTCTATGTTTTTTCAATTGCCATTGCTGTGATTGTCTAATTTTCTAACACCTATTCTTTTTTCTGCATTGTTTTCTTGCCCAGCAGTGATAGAACTTCCTTTTATTTTCCCAGATTCTGATGATTAGCTACTTTCTTTATCATTGCCTTTCCTCTGCTGGCAGGGCCTTCTATTTTTTGTTTTCTTCTCCATATTTAATCATAGCATATTTCATTACTAATAAATTCTGAGTATTAATTAGAAACATTTATTTATTTTAAAAATCTACAGTAAATTATTCCTTCAGCCTGCAGTGTTTTCTTTTTGTTGTTGTTTTTAATATATTTCCATCAGGAAAGCATGATTCTACATTAGGTATAATCTAATGCTATATTGTGCTTATTATAAATAACAGTTATTAAAATGTACTGAACCATGACATGAATTTTTATTTATAAAACTATAGCTATTGCCAGTTTTAGAACTTTAAAAAGGCTGTAAATACATGACACTTTTTGTCTTTTTTAATCTCCGTTTGTAGAGGATGGTGAATTTTGAAGCATAGGACCAAAATTGCTAAAAAAAAATCTTTCCATGTTCCTTGGTCATTTTCAGGAGAAAACCAAAAAATATTATACAAGAATGTTTACAGAACTGGAATCACTAATTTATTAACACTACACTATCATTCTTGGAAATACAACTTGAAATGCTTCAGCTTTGAAGATTAATGTATAGCTTGAAGCACCACAGCAGTTCAGATAGCAGTTGTTATGAAGCCCTCTTCATTGTGTCAATAGGGTAGAAAAGATTAAAACAATAAAAAAGTGATGATTCTGAATTCTTCCATTCTTCTTATAGCTTAGTTAATGCTGTTCAGTTACCTTTGAAGTTTTTAATATTCCAATATCATCCTTAGTTATGCTCTATTATAAATAGGAAGAAAAGGGTTGGAAGGGGACCTTATGAAATATTACTGCTCTCCTGAGGCAATTACAAACAAGACAATAACAAGTAAGAGCCTATGTCTGTTAACACTCATACTAAGAAGTATTTTCAATGTTTTTCTGACTAGCTTTCTGTACAATAACATTGCTGATTCAAGTAACTTTAGCCTATTGCTATAAATAATGAAACGCCAAATGCAACCAAGTAGCTCGACCAAGGTATAGTGTCTTTGGGCTATTTGAGCTATTAGAGCTTATTTTGAAAGTTAAGGGGGAAACAAAACCCCATCACCACCTCCCCACCCCCCAGCGCAGAGTGTGACTGAGAAAGGAAATTAGATTTTGGTGTGCTTTCTGAAGACTTATGAAACAGAACAAGGTCTTAAAAAAAAGATTAGTCAGAATGAGTTTGGCACAATGCTCTGGGTGATGCTCTGTTTGTGTTGAGAAAGGAATGTGCTCTGAATAATTGGAAAAGATAAGGTGGGCGCCTGAAGGAGATAAGAGGACCATCAAGTCAGGAGATCATTGAACAAAGAAAATTGAAAGGTCTACTCCACCTAGATCCCACCTATTGTGAATGGAATGATTAGGTGTCAAAATCAAATGAGTATGCATGTAAAGATGTTGTGTAACCTCTCACGGAAACTGCATAAAATACCTGACTTTTCACTGAAAGCTCTGGAGCTAGTTTGTACGGTGCAAATCGGCCAGCTCCCCAACACTGCACAAAATAAATATCTTTGCTGCTTCAAGACAAAATTGGTCTCTGAGCAGTTACTCTGTGCCGTTTTGGCATTAATTCGGCGAGCCAGGCAGGAGAACTCTCCGCCGGTGCTGGAATCCAGGAGCCTGCGGACCCTCGGGGTCCCCGACTGGATCTTCTGTCGGTGAGACTCCCCTACCCCTCGGCTTCTCACACTGGTGGACAAGGACTTCGGCACAACATAAAAGGTATTTATATGTATTCTTCGGTTTAGCTCTTTGAGCTTATTTTGGAAGGTAAAGGCGAAAAAAATCCGCCCCCCCCCCCCCCCCCCCCCCCCCCGGGT
>JAVJGJ010000057.1:42314196-42343641 GCA_035590215.1 Microhierax caerulescens | reverse complement strand
GATCCCCCGTGCATCCAGCGCTGCCAATAGAGAATACATAGTCACTGAGAAATTCGAACTTCGTTCTTCAAATCAATGTAACCACCTGATCCCTTGGTTATGGTGCTAGAAAAGGACTAGGGAAAACTGAGACCTAAGCTAGAAAGATGTTCTCGCTGAAATTTTTGTGTAATAGATGATTGCTATGTTTTGTAAAAAAACACAAAAAAAAACCCCAAAACCAAAACCAGCCCGTCAGGTTGTGGCTCTTCCTGTGGAGCAACCAGAGTGAAGCACTTTGTGAGGTAAAACTTGCACTAATGTAGGACCTGAAGCGGGGAGGGGAGTCAAGGACCCTGCTATAGTTGAACTGAACTAACTAGAGTCCGAAATAATTTCGCTAAAGAAAGTTTATTTAGGAAAGCAAAAACGGCGCGCTGGATGCACGGGGGGTCCTTCCACCTAACGTGCATACCGAAATATCAAACTTTTTCATATTTATACAGTGAAACAATGAATATTCAATTAACGCTTATACATATGCATTACCTAAACCCGCCTATTCTCTCTTCGTATGCTAATTAACTTATCAGTCCTTTGCAGTTGCGCTGTTTCTTTCAAGAACTCTGTGCCAGGGTCGTTTTGACCCGGGCGGTGGTCTCTGGGAGGAAGGCCGTAGTCTTCCTCATGGTGTACTTTTTACCTCTTGCCTGGAATGTGGTGATTTGGCAGACTTTCTTGGTTAGTTTCAACGTATCCTTCACCTCTTGACCCAGGACAGTGTATTTCACACACTTGGACAAGACTAGACCTTAAGAATTGTAACAACACGATATACATGGTTGAACAAGGCTATACCACAAGGCACGGTTTATGGTTATGCCCGACCACTTCGTTTTTCTTTTTGATCAGCAAAAAAAAAACCCTCCGTTACCCATTACAGACCCTGTGAAAGTGTTAAGTATCGGGGTGAGTTTGTACAAACCCCCATACCCGCTCGAAGGTGCGCCCGAGTCCTGCGGGACGCACGGCAGGCCGCTTGCTGTTTGCCTGCGAAGGCACGATGGGTGAGAACACAGACTGAAAACAACAAGTAGCAGATTTGCATTCGGGGTAAGAAGGACTTAAAGCAGAAGCGCTGTTGCAAAGGCAGCTTGTGTAACCTGCAGAGCAGGGAGAGCATCTCCTGCCCCAATCGTTCTGATGGGGAGGAGGAGGGGGTTGTTGTTGCTGACAATAGAGCAGAAGGACCTGAAAATGTCACCCCAATTGCTGCAGCATTTGCAGTACAACAGGACCGGTAACGGCCCCTTTAGGGCAGGCAATGGGGCCGGGGGTCTGACGAGAATAAAGGTGAATCTTTTGGGGAAATTTAGATGATTGGAATTTCGTTGTGAAAGACTATCAGGATGATCTAAAGGTTCGAGTTGATTGTTACTAGGTAATCGTGATGTAGAAAAGTTGATAGAATAGGGAACGTTGATAGAGAAGAGCTGGGTCGTGCTAAACTGGCAGAGGAGGAATGCCAGGCAGAAGTGAAAGAGTGGATCCCTCTCCCATGGGATCGGGTCAGTGTGCATGTTGTAGGGAAAGTGGGCACTGGAAGCCAGATTGCCCTAAACTGCAGAACCATCAAGGGGTTTCGGGTGACTGGATTAGAACTAGACTGACTGGACCTGGGGAATCTACCCTGGGGAATCTACTCTAAGCAGTCCACTGATTAAAGCTAGGGACTTGAGAAAAATAAAGTGGATTTTTTTTTTTTAAGTGGATACAGAAGCAACTTATTTGGTGTTAAACTTCAGTAAGAAAATAATTTGTTACAGTTGTGGGACCTGCTGGCCACCAGGAGAAAAACATCCTGAAACCTTTAAAGTACAAATTAAGAAAACAAATAGGAATGCCAAATTCACCAAAATCTTTGTTGGGTGAGATTTATTAGAACATCTAGACATTTAAAGGAGAAATGAAGCTAAAAGTTAATCAATTAATTGAAATCTTGAGCTTATCTTTAATTCAACAGAAAAGTGGAAAAGAGGACCTCCCTGAAGTAAAAGAAATCTTTAACTAGGTATATCTGGGAATAAATTTCTGGTAAGGTAAAAAATGCTTTGCCTGTTACAGTAAAAATGATAAGGTGGAGGCCTGCCTAGTTTGGATAAAGCAATACCCCTGGGCCAGCAGGGCTGTGGGGGATATTGGCATAAAAATTGACATAAAATACACTCTGTAGTAGTTCTACTAATGTAAATCTGTGTTTTGCCATGACAGTGATTCGTTATGGGATGCACAGATGAAACTGCATTGACAAGTGAGAGTTTCAGGAGTCCTGAGAAACTGAGTTTGATGCTTTTCTTGCACTGCAGACTCTATCACAAGTGAGGTATTGATTGGAAATGAAAATACTACCCTTATGATTTGCTTGACTGAATTATTAGAAATGTTACTGAAAGTGACTTAAGTCATAGCCTCACTGAAGAATTTTGGATTAGTTGGGTATTTTGAGTCAATTGTCAACAGCTGGCATGCTGTGTCTATTATGTATGTTTATATACACAGATATTAAAATTTCAAATTGTATGTAACTCTATATAAATTCAAAGTACACTAAATGTGTATATATGCACTTGATATAATGCACAACTCATAAGCTACTAGATCTTGTGTATCAAAACCATAAAAATTGTTTCAAACCTTGTGTGAACTTTTTTGTGTTTAACATAGACTTTCATTTCCACCAGTCTTCCCACACAAAGAGAAACAAATGTGAAATACCAGTGTCATCATTTAATAACGCATTTGATATATAGCAGTCTCTATCCATACATTCCTTATAATATACCAACATTCAGAGAAGAAATGTTATCATTACTTGAAAATGAAGCTTGTTTGCAGTATTACTGCTATTACCTGGATAAGTACTGCAGCAAAATATATTTGGACTTGTCTTGCGATGTTCTTGGTTTTTGGGTGATTCAGATTTGGACATTGCCTTCTTGTAACAGATGGCCCAATGGTGATTCAGGATGATTAGTCTTTTGCATTTTTCAGCTAATCTTAGGTAGACACATTTCTATGAGAGGTGATTACACTGTGGTTTTAAAGACTAGCAGGTATTTTCTAAAAGACTTTTGTAATGAACCGTTTATAAACAATAAAATCATGATTAACTGTGATGTTATAAACACATGATACCAGCAAGACAGTAATTAACAGCACCTTGTCATTTTAAAACAGTGATTTACTTTTTTAGCATTCTCTTACTGTGAGGGCTCTTCAAATGAAAGTAGGAAATGCTTGCAGAAGTTCAGGGAAAGCTGTTAATATGATGGACCTGTGAAATTTGTTTTTGCTTCAGGAGTAGGTCCTTTATCAAAAGGTGAAGTAGAAGGGATAAAATGTGGTAAAAAAGCTAGTCATTGTAAATAGAGCATAAATAGAGGGAAAGAGGAAACAGGCTCAGAAATGTGTTAGATAAGAGCTGTGACTAAATCTGTGCAAATGTACTTTCATACAAAAGAATATTGAAATAAAACTTTCTGTTTAAATGAGACTAGTAAAAAAAGTCTGATTTGCATCTAACTCATTAAATAAACATGTTTTGGAATCATGTCAGAAATAAATGTCAAAACACAGTGAAGCATCAAAGTATCTTGACAATACACCTTATTTGTAAGGAATACATATTCCTATTCACACAGATGTAAGGCTGAAAATGTGTATAGGAAAAAGTTATTCTACTTCTGGAATCCATGTGTTGGTTAGCTGCATCAATAATTATATTGATATAACCTCTGCTATATACTTGTTACTTTTGTATGATGAGAAAGTGACAAAACAAGTATCACACTATGTGCAAACTTTGCATTATCAAAATCAAATGAATGCCTGTTTTCTATAAATTTCTCATTCTATATGTTGTCAGTTTTCTGTGACTTTGTATAGCAAACAGAAAGGTTATGAATTCTTATTTATGCACTTGTAGTTAAGGCTGACTCATACCATCATGACCAGAAGGTCGATCTCCAGCAGAGCTTTGTAATTCTCAGTAAAATCTTCCTGAGTCTTACATCTCTTTTTTGTTAAGTCCAGGTGATGTACATGATAGCATGAAGCCTGGCACTCTTAATAGCAGAATTGGACATATATAACAAAAGGAGCCACATACAGCAGAAGAGGACATATAATGCATTTGTACATTAGTTCTCAGTGAGGATTTCTCTGGATTTCCTATCCTGAAAGTTACAGACAAGTATGTGGCAATTTGGGCTGAGCATGAAAAACAGGAGAAAGTTACAAGGCCCTTCACAAGTTAATATACTAGTTAAACATTCTCACCTTGTATTATCTTGATAATGAATAACCTCTGTTGTTGGTTTGTAGGGTATTTGTTCTCTTAAACTTGTGTGTTGTGACAAACCTGTCCAGATGCCTACTAGAAAGGATTCTCCTGTGATCCTGAATTAGGACTACCAGTATTTCTACTTACTTAATCCTGTTCTACCCAACAGGAAAAAAAAAAAAAAAAGGTATTTGAGCAAATGTTCTAAGTGCAGTATCATTTAGTCAAACAAAATGAGTGAAACTGAACTCACTGAAGCTGCTTTTGAAAACTGAAGGCAGAACTGAATTTTTAAAATGTCAAAATTCAAATACCTTAAACTTTCCTGCATTTGGAGCTTGTACAGTTTTTCTCTCTGAGAATATTATTAATTCTGGGCAGGCAGTATTTTTTTCCATCTGTTAAACTTTGAAATTTTAGAAATTCTCCTTTTCTTTGGAAGAGTGAAACGAGGACATTTCAGAAAAAATATCACGAAAAATTGATAAGAAAAAAAATAATGTAAGTGACTCAAAACTGAGTGTCTGTACCACCTCTGTCAGTTCTTGGTGGTCATTCATTAAACTACAATAAAGGAAAGTTCTGTGATCTAGCAATGCCAAAGAATTTTGTTCAAAATAGAATTTATACAAAAGGGATGATATCAAGAGCAGATAACATGAAAAAGCCTACCTCAGTATAGTCACATGCCCAATAATTGGGACATTCACTGGGATTATGGGTTAATTGCTAATCAAGGACCTTGATATTTTATATCCGAAGAGAATTCAGGTGTATCATCTCACTTATTTTCCCCTCCTGTTTTGCCAAGAAACTTCAGCTTGGATTTAGAGGCTTTTTCTCAGTAAGTCAATTTTCATAACAGGTGTATTTTTACAGTGAATTTTAGTCTTGATGAAATGCCATTTTCTGGCTATCGCTACTCCTTAAAAAAATAACAGCTCCACCAAAAAATATGATTCTTCTACCATTTCCTATCATACAAAGAAACATTTCTTAAATAGAACATTGTATGTTGGGAACCTGGTCTAAAATGCATATTTGAGGTGAACTCACATTTGGGTTAAGTATACTAGTCAAATGTTATTTTTCAAAGAAAATAAGCATGGGGAGAACTGGTTCTGAGAGGCTAAAGAGGCTGAGCTAGAGAGAGTGTGTAAATGAGACTGATACAGAGCAACATGTGATTTGAATCTTTGCTTTATCCTTCAGCACTGCAGGAAGAGTCAGATAATTGACAATTTCATGGATGGCTTCTAGCCTTTATAATTTTAGCAATTTAATGCCATGTTTATTATTTGCTTATTAAATATAAATATTGTGGCTTGTGGCTATAGCCAGTAAAATTGTTATTTCCTGCAATGCTTGGACACATTCTGAGGTTATTTCACCGTGAGACTTATTATTACATTGTTCACCACAGGCAGTCATTTTTTTAAGGGTAAGGGTCAGAGGTAGTAGCTAATAGGAAAGCATCTGTATGAAATGAGAGGTTATTTCTCTGCAAGAACCATTTTCAGTTTTGTTCTCATCCTGTCTCTTTATATTTCACAGTGTTTATTACATTTCAAGAGATATCTGGCATATATTTTAAGCCAACATACAAATACCTTATTCTGTGCATAGGTCAGGTTCTCAAACCCAGATATTTAAAATCAAGCTTATAAATCCATATTTAAGCATCACTCATGAAATAACATCATTTTCAAAGGTGCTGAAATCAGCCAGAATTCATCTTTCTGTTTTGAAACAGAGCAGCAACTGCTTATCTGGGTCATTCAGAGGAGGTCACTTTATTTTGTGTTTTGCACGTATATGGAGTACATTTGAAAAGTGAAACAATGCTGCTATAGAGTACTGTATTGCATCAGTATCTAGGTCTATTTTAATTAATTCTAGAGCAGAAGACTATCGAACATCCATGGGTAGTTTTATTTTATCCTGAAATGCTCAGAAATTGAAAAAACCTCTGCAATTTAGACGTTCACAAAAGTTGTTCCTTTCTAACTTAACTATTCAGTTAGGACTCAATTATTAGCGAATTACAGGCAGCATAATGTTAGTTACAGTTGCTTTTGTTACATATATTGTTGCAGTATATAATCTATGAAGAAAAAGGATAATCATATCACAGTTTGGCCAAATTGCACTGTCTAATTCAACACTAGTCTTTTTGTTCTAGCCACTAATTTCACATTCTCCAACTGATATGGACTTTGTGCTACATTTTGGGACTTGAAGTCACACACTTTGACATTTATCCATCATGGGATTCATTCTATCTAATTCTTGGTGGGGTTAGTCTGGACATCTAGATATCAATTAATTATCCTGAGTTGCTTCTCCAAAGGATTTGACTTTTTTCCACAGATCTACTTTAGGCTTAGTAGAAGTGACTATTTTCACTGGTTATAAAACATTGTCAAGTAACTACTTTAAGTGACAATCCTTTATTAGAGTGACCATATGTCTCATCTTCTAGATATGTTTTCTTTTCTAGATTTTCCCCAGGATTTCTGGCTCTTGTATGACCAGAAATCTCATGGTGTGTCTGTAAAGCATGTTTAGCACATGTTTATGTATATACATATGTATATAATTGTATACATGTATATACATATAGGTATATACAATATGTAATACAAGTCTGCTTGTACTTATCTCCACTCTCCTAATATTCTATAAGCCTGAAGTCTACCAGATGCTTGGTGCAGAGCAGGTATCACAGGCAGAAACCTGATATAGCTGCTAACTTGATCGATTTTTTCCTAAAACTAAAACTACAATGCATTGGACTGGAAGGGATTTTATGGCTCATTTAATTTAATCCCTTCTTTGAGCGGCATCTATATAGCAATAACGCATAATTCCTGGAAAGATCTGGCAATAAAACCCAAAATGAGACACAGAGACAGAACACAATATTTACAGTTTGGCAATCATCATCAATCAGTCAGTAAGAGCGATGTACTATAAGAGAAGGACAGATATCAGATGCAGAATGATAAACAGAATGTCTGTGTACCTCAGATGAAGCAATGTGTGTATGAGCCATTGCTGGTCAAAAAATTCTGTTCTGGTACTACTGTAAAATGGTCTTCAGTTGTTTTAAATTAGCCAGTGAACATCCATAAAATATTACTATTAGTCATCTGTGCAGAAGGAGACATAGAAGAAGAAAGGAAGTACTCCAAAAGAACAATGAAAATAAAAATCTTGCTATGAAAATAAAATTTTGTTATCTATTTAAATTAGGGAAATAATAAGTTGTTTCCTCAAGTACATTATCTTGGCTTTCCAAAATGCTGGTTATGTAATGTTTTACGTCTAGTGACTTGGGTTACTGTGGCAAGGTTTTGGTAGCCAGGGGGGCTGCAGGTGTGGCTTCTGTTAGAAGATGTCAGGAGCTTCCCCCATGTCCAACAGAGCCAGTTCCAGCTGGCTCCAAGAGGGACCCACCGCTGGCCAAGGCTGAGCCCATCAGTGATGGTGGTAGTGCCTCTGTGATACCATATTTAAGAAAGGGTAAAAAAAATTGCACCACAGCACCTGGGAGAGAAGAGTGAGTAAGTGAGAGAAACAACTATGTAGACACACCAATGTTGGTGAAGAAGGAGCGGGAGGAGGTGATCAGGTGCTGGAGCAGAGATTCCCCTGCAGCCTGTGGGGAAAACTATGGTGAAGCAGATTTCTCCCCTGCAGCCCATGGAGGACTATGATAAAGCTGATGCCTACCCTGCAGCCTGTGGATGACCCCATGCTGGAGCAGGTGGATGTGCCCTGCAAGAAGCTGGGACTCCATGGGAAGTCCATGCAGGAGCAGGTTCCTGGCAGGACCTGTGACCCTGGGGCCCACACTGGAGCAGTTGATGAAGAACTGCAGCCTGTGGGAAGGACCCAAGCTGGAGAAGTTCATGAAGAACTGTCTTCTGTGGGTGGGACCTCAGGCTGTAGTAGGGGAAGATTGTGAGGAGGAGGAGCGAGGGAGACAAAGTGGTATAGAATGACCACAACCTCCATTCCCTGTCGCACTCCAAGAGGAGGTAGAGAAGTCAGGAGTGAAGTTGAGCCTGGGAGGAAGGGAGGGGTGGGTGGGGATGGTGTTTTTAGATTTGTTCATATTTCTAATTATATTGCTTTCTTTAATTGGCAATAAATTAAATTAGTTATTTTATTTTTAAAGGTCTATAAGCATTCTTGAACGTTCACGAAACAAAGAGGATTTTATTTTTTTTTCAGGAATCTCTGAAAATACAAAAGCTTCTTAAATATGTATTAGCATCCAAAGGGATTTGGATCAGGGCAAAGGTATAGGATGTATACAATGAATAATGTTTGATTCTCCCCCCCCCCCTGCCCCCAGGCAAAGATATATATCGTTACTGTGAATGTGTACCACTAAATAAATTCAAAGAACAGTGTCTTTGAAGCTGACTGAAATATATTCCACTTGCCTATGTCTTTTTGTACTATGAACAGTATCCATGAGGGTAGCACTAGAAGCTTTAATCAAGATCAGTGCCCTCCACTGTGTGTAGTGAGAAACCATTCTTATTCTGAAGAAGGAACAATCCAAGCAGACAAATGGAATGGGAAATATAGTGTTATTACCCTCATTTTCTTGATAGAAAACCAGAATGTAAGAATAAAGGGTGATATTCTGGCTTCCTTGATGGTAATAGCAAATTCCCTTTGATTTCACTGAGACAAGATTTTAGTTTGTCTCTTTGCTCTGAAGTCACTAAGAACAGCTGTGGAAGAGCCAGAAATTCTTCAATTCCCATATATGTTTTTTTTTAACAGAAAGATCCGTCTTGGCTTTTCACGCAGCATTTTTGTAAGAATTCTAGATTTCCTTGTCAGTGTGTTAGTCACTTTCTAGTTGTTGAAACTCCTCATAGACTTACCATAGTAATACCAAATAGTCTCTAAAATCTTTTTAAGAAGAAGGAATAAAGGAGATGGGTATTAACACACTTCTATGAATGATTGGTTGCAGGCACAACTTCAGGAAACAAAGTGTAAGTTATGTAAAGGCAATAAGAGAGCAGCTAAATGCAGCTAAATTTGTCACAGAATGATAATAGAAAAATTACTATAATTTACTAAAAATGCTGCCATATATAATTAATATATAATTTAATAATTTATTTATATGAATTATAAATAATTTAATAATAATGTAATATCTTAAAAAATCTAAACTAGCATAGCGACTTTTCATATAATAGCAGGCAACTCAT
Source organism: Microhierax caerulescens (assembly GCA_035590215.1). Classification (NCBI taxonomy): domain Eukaryota; kingdom Metazoa; phylum Chordata; class Aves; order Falconiformes; family Falconidae; genus Microhierax; species Microhierax caerulescens. The sequence continues at coordinate 42,334,077 of JAVJGJ010000057.1, read as the reverse complement.
TTGAATCATATTTTCATGAGTTGGCCACCAGAATGTCTGTTGGAATACAGGTGCCAAGGATATTTGCTAAGACTTTCACATCTAGGTAGGAATTGCAGTCCTGTGATCTCTCTGTTATTCTTTCAAAGGGTACAGCTGAAACGGGCAAGTTTACATTTTGAGAGACCAATTTATCTGGTGAAGAGCACAAGGACAGACAACACCACTGTTTGTGTGAGCTGCAGCCATTAATCCTGTGCATTCAGATTTCTAGTTGGTGGACTGTTTTGTAGCAGTGTATGTTTTGATTTTCATTGGCATAATCTAAGCAAATACAGAAATCGCACCTTTTTCCTTTACCACTTCTAGGTATTGATTGTTTCCAAACTGCTGACATACCTAAGTGCTGCAGTATTGCTGCAGACAGATCAAGTAATGTATTCTGGAGTATAAATGCAAACAAAAAGGTTCTCAAGAAAAAAATCTTTCACATCACAGTAACTTTATATCACATACAGTGTATGTTTATATACTTTAAACTGGTCAGACCAGCTGGACAAAGAATAACCAGTTAATTTGTTCAAATTAGTTTAGATACACTGCTCTGGTGTTATTGGAAATGCGGGGCTACTTGGTCCTGAGAGAAAATTTGTGGAAAGGGGAGTAGAATAATGTTTTGTCCATATCCAGGGATGGCTGATTAACTTTCAGTACTTGTGAAGTTAGAAATAGCTGAGCTTTGTGCTAGCTTTCCATTTGCTGTATTTTCATTATATATGACATTTAGATTTGTTACAGTCTATTAGCTTACAGCTGTGGGCTGATAAGAAGGAATTTCATCAAAATACACACATCAAAAATGAAAATCTGAAATGACAAAATTGTTGCGGTAACTTTACCTTAATTACAGCTCAAAGAGCAGTGGTGGCGGCAACTCATTGTAAAGTGCTGAAATGAAATCAATGATGAGTGCCCAGTGGTAGTGCTCGACATTATGGAAATTAGAGAAATTATCTTCCTTTCTCATTATAATTTTCAAAGCCCTGCTGCTTTTCTCAAATTTCTGTCAAGTATGTTCTAAATGAGGTAAGAATGAAAATTTGTTTTCCCAGTGTACACTGCAGTCCTGAGTGTCTGCAGATGAATATGACCAGGACTACTTTGACATAATACTCTGAAGAAAAAGAAAAGATTAGAACTACATTAATTTATTGAGTTCATTTCACCTTTGATAATTTAATTCAAAATAGAATGTTGCTGTATTTATCAAAGATTGCTTACAAATATTACCAAACACATGGCTTTAACAAGCTGGGATTTTTATTTATGAAATCTATTTACATGCACATATCAAATTAATAAATAATAAATTTACTCTTACCTATTGTCATCCATTATGTAATTTCAAGAGGCTGCCATCATCTTTCTACTGACTCTAGGCAGTGAAAGCTCAACCAGTGCTGGTTAGTTGTCTTCCTGTGGTGTCTTAGTACTGAAGATACTGCAGCTTAAGCAACACTTGTACCTTAGCAGCAGATACAGAGTTATGTCCAAAATGGAACCGACTACTTTTGAGAGCACTATATATAAAATTGAAAGAGAAATTAGTGGAGTTGAGAAAACACAGCTTGCACGTGAGAGTAATAAAAAGGTAGATGTTGTCCTTGAGTAGGGCAGACTTGCAGTGGAGTTTTCTGATGTAACCTTTGAGAAATATTCTCAGATCCAAGAGGACAAGAACTTTTTTCCAATAACATTATATTTTCATATTAATAATTTTGTGGACAGTGACTCTTCCTCTTCAAAGATAATTTTCTTGAATTTTTAGGTTTGTTTCCTAATGTTGCTGTGGTATCTCATAGGTATCTATACCCCACCAAGACTAATAGGACTGTACAAGACAATTGACTGAACAGTTTTTGGACTGAAATGCTTGGAAACAAATTTTGAAATTGCATGCTTTCTCCCTGGAAATATTCTACAAATAGTTCTTTTTCTTCAAAACAAACTGAATCTGAATGTCAAGCTAAGAACTCTTGATGATAGTAACTCTTTGACAAGTGTATCTCACTGTGTGAGATGCTAAGGTCCCAACTATTTTGACACCCAACAGATCAGTAAAAAAATCTTACGTTCATACCATTCATTGTAGATCCCCAATCAAATGATTGATTTGATGTTGAACAGGTGCTTTGGTTGTAAAATTCTAAATCTGCTCAATTTTCCAAACTGAGTAAAATGATATCCCTGCAGATAACCTTGCAGTAACCTGTTCTGAAGCTATGAATGTATGGACCATGGTAGGAGTTAAAACTGAAAAAAGTATTAAGAGGCATATATATGTGTTATGGCAAATTGCACACAAATGCATCTACATTTTGATCTACTACCAAACCAGTAAAAATGGAGAGCATTTGCTGTGCCTGAAGGCATAAGCTGGAGTTTATGAAGAGAGCAGAAAGCTTAAAGCAGACCCTCAGGCTTACTAGACTGTATTGATAAACTGTATTGCTGATCATAAAGAATTCTGCATGGATTTCAAAGTAATTTTGGATAAATTGTTAATCTGAATGCTAGTACACATGGGCATATGGCTAATATTGTACATTCCTTTGGTTTTAAGATGAATTTTGTACTTTGATCATGCAGGGGGAGGAAAAGAAGAAAAAAAAAAAGGGCCAATTATTTTTTCCGAATGTTTCCTATTATCCGCTGTGTATAGGGACAACGTCAAAAGACAGCGTTACCACATAGAATTTTGGATAGACCCATACCCATACCCAGACAACTGTTTTGCTTTTTGTGAAAACAAATATCCACTCAAGAAAACTTAAGCTTGTTTAGCAACAATGCAGAGTCATATGATGATCTTCCCCAAAAGTGTACATATCTTGGCTCAAGACCCGATGGTTATCTACTGCCCTTCAAGGTGTTTGTGTCTAAATGTTTTACTCCAGCTAAAATATTAATCTTTTTTGTGTCTCAGCACAAAGTGTTTCCTTATTATATATCACAGCATACATTCAGTCAGACTTTCTTTGGCAACAGTAGATTCACTGGTAAGACAGGTCATTTGGAAAGTTTTCTAGCAGCATCTGAGTATTGTATATAGGAAGACGTAATGGGAAATAGCAGCAGCTTGAAAATATTCAGGCCTTCAAATAGCACTGTTCCAAGAACAGTCAGATTTCTTCTTTATGTGGAATTCTGAGTATTCACCATCCCATGGGATGACACTTTTGGGTAACAGCCTGTTGTTGAAGCTGATGTGAATTCTATTATTGACTTCCCAAAGATTTCATGATTTATAAATAAATGCAATTATGGTTTTAAATTAGCACATTTCAGAACAACTCAGGGATAAAACCTTAGTATCCCTTATAAAGTGAGGGACAGTAGGGGAAAAAGTGGTTTAAATAATAAATGAACAAACTAATTTATTTCAATAGTTTTTTGTGTACAGACACTTAGATTTTGTGCTCTGAGCCACTACAGTGACTCTCTGGTACTGTAATTTTTAACCCTTCTGGTGCTTTCTATCTCTATCACCCATTGCATTGTCATATGATAACTGTGGTATTTCATTATTTTGAACTCTACGTATCATTTATCTATCTACAACCTCATGCGTCTCTGTTACTTCTTCAGAGCAGTCTCTGAAGGATTCCAACTGTATGCTAAACCTGATAATTTATAACTGTTCAGAGGTGTTCACTTTTATCTATGACAACACAGGGGAAAAAAATACCCCAAACCTTGACTGTCTTGCTGAAGCTGTAACTAGATCGCCAGACTAACTTGATTCAAGTCATTCAAGAAGTGAACTGTATAATGAGTGCAGTTCTGAAAGTACCCTCGGGGTATGAATTCAATATAGTGTTTTACCTCCTAGTTACCACTGATTGTCATTCTGGTACAGAAATTAGAGTGGGTGAATTGGGCTGAAACAGATTATTTGTGAAGCCAGGAGTATTCTTTAGCTGTAAAATGTTCTTGATGCAGTGTTGATGAAAGCTGGTATTAGATTTTGTGAAGAGAAAATATTCTCTGATATGCCTAATTTTGATGCTTGTAATACAAATATTTCTAGATGAAAAAAATAATAGATTCATGGAATATGGAATCTGAAATGTGTTCAGATATTGATATGAAATGAAAGGACTTGCAACCAGGTTTTTAAAGCAAGAATACTCCAGAAGTATCGGGTACCATGAGTCACAAAACACAGAAGTAAAAGCTTATAAGCCTACAAGTATTGGAAACATCACAAGTATGATGACCTTGCCTGACAAATTGTTGTGAATTTCTGTGAATTACTTTTTTTTTTAATATCTTTTTTAGGTAAGTGGGAAGAGGAACAGCAATTATACTTACAGCTTTAACTCCAGCCTTAAATAGAGCCTTGGAGAGATAGTTAACTGCTGCTTGCATGGGAGATACCATAGTTTCTTGGAAAAAAACCAAGATATTTATAAAGTCATGTAATTTTACTTGCTTTTCTTTAAAGTGAGATGGTATCTGTTCAGGTCAACTTAATAGAAAACTTGTCAGCTCTACAAGGCACATTGACATTCAAATGTAATTTACAGCATGAGATGAGGGAGCCTGTTGTGGTTTGTAGTGTTGGGTATTTTTTGGGGGTGGGGTGGGCAGGAGTGTGTGTGTGAGTCAGGTCTTTTGCAACCATGTTTGGTTTTTAGCTTTTTGTTCTGATGATGGGTTTCGTTTGGTTTTATGTTCAGGTTAAGTTAGGGTTAATGAACTGTTCTGTGCTTCTGATGTTAAAGAGTCAGAGTTTTTAAGCTGTTCTGTACAAGGTGATTTTAAGACGTAGTGGTGAGAGGAAGCAAAAAATTTGCCAAGCTTCTGATAACATTATGGGAGACCCAGTGCTGTATAATGTGCCTCTGGGTTTTTTTCATATATTGTCCCTGTTTCAACCTGAATAAGAATATTTTGAGGAGAGCAAATAGTCAAAAGTACTTAAAATTCAGTGCATGTTCTTGAACAAAACTGTAGGTTTTTTGCTTGGATTTGATACTAAAATAATTACTAAAATAATGAGCCTTATTCTTCTGTTCAGTGGTATTTCTCTCCCGATATTCTCTTTGGCAAGGCGCAAAGGGACATCAATCTTGCATTTAGCAGAGTGTCACAGCTTTCTTCATGCAGCGCAGTTCAGTACGAATGTTATCTCCCTCGTACCAGATACCAAGACCCAAGTGACTGCACCTCTGTAACAACATATTTGCAAGTGGGGAAAAAGCTAAGTAACTGACTATTTATTCAGATAATATATTTTTGTCATTATCTGTTCTAATAGCTTCTACTTCTGTTGACTGACTATGAAAATTATCATCCATATCTTGTAAACTATGCAGTACATCTCTTAAATAAATTCAGCTTCTGATGATGCTAAGAAAGGGAGCTAATGACAGTTTTACTGGTTTAATTATGATAGACATGGATGGGGAAAAAAAGCCTTGGCCTTTCTTCGGTATGTATACATAGGCCAAAATGCTTAATACTAGAGGAAAGAGAAAAAAAGGGAGTCATAGCATACTATATAGTATACAAAATTTAGTAAACCAAAGGCATCTAAATCCCTATTTTCCACTTTCCATGGATAATACTGCCTTAATACAGAAGGACAATAGCAGCTGATTTACACCAATATTTTGAAAATATAGGCCTTCGTTTCTGCACTTTGCTCATGGTTTAATTTCACCTGTAGTGACTAAATAGCCTCTAAGTTTCCCCCAAATAGTAACATCAGGGGCAGTTCTGTGGTCTATTGGAATTGGGTTTCATTGTAAAGTTAATGGTGTAATAGATAATGACTAGCCTACTATTGTTTATTGCTTTTTGTGATAAGTTAACTGCTAACATCTATATTAATAATTATAGCTATTGCAAGGACAAAACTGTGCTACCAAAGGGAATATTTACTGTGAGGGTATGTCTGAAATACAAGCATTGCATACTGTTAACTTGCCAACTGACCTCAAAGTGTGTGTACTTTCCTATAGCTTGTTACATTATTTCTTGATGCAGAGCACAGTTTTTTAGGGATAGAGATTTAGAATGTACTTTTTTTTTTCTTAGAGGAAAAAAAAATTCTTATTCAAAATTCTTATTTTGAAATTTGCAATATGTAAGAGATACTTGGAAACACATCAGAATGCTGAGCGTTGACTTTACATAAATGAACTCTACAGAAGCTACCTGCTTTTATCATTCATAATAATTTAAGTAGCAGTAGTTTCTTTGCTACAAACAAAATTGCATAGTCATCTGCAGCAAAAATATCCTTGTGAGGATGCTTTTGGAAATCTTGGGGATAATGGGAAGTTCTGTGCACTCATAAAGCACAGTTGTGTCTGTCTGCATTTATTTGGCAATTCTATTGTCTCAAACATTGTTAAGTATTGGCAAAATCAGATGATTCATTAACTAGGTAAAGCAGTTGTTAGTGATATGAAACTCAACACCATTGTGCTTTGAGACTATTGATGTGATTGGAAGGCAAATCTGAACAAGAAGCAGTTAACTTTGTGATTATCAATGGGAACATAATTAAAGGGCATGCCTAAGAAAGCACTTGCAAAACTGAAAATTACATATAAAAATCCTTAAATGACTGAAAATGTACTAATGTACTTGTAAGGCTGATTGCTAAGGATGTATCGCTAAGCAGAGTGTGCAAGTTAGGCAGAAATTATGCATCCGTGCATACCTGTGCTTAATAAACCCAACCTGATAGGATTAAAACCAAGCAATAAAAGGTACTTCAGACATACAGCTGAGTTTCGTGACTCTTGAGTACTTCTTCTGTGACGTCTTATGTTCAATAGCACAATACTGATGCTATGAATTCCCTTCTTGAAACTGAAGTCTTACTTTTAGCTGTTTCAGTGCTAAATTTCCTAGTGTCATTCTGGTCACTTGCACAAGAAAGGTTTAGACAGGAAAAGTTCGATTTAACGCAGAGTAGGCTCTTATGTTTAGCCTTTTATGGGTTTGTCTCTTTCAAAATGTGTTTCTACACAACCCTGGAAATAAATACCAAGTAGTTTTCATTTTCAAATTACAATGAATTAAGTTTTAATGAATCTAAAAGTTTTAATGAATCTAAGGGAAATATTGACTGGAAGAAAAATATTCACCAGCCATTGTCAAGGGCTTCCAAGGTAGCACCAAAACCAGCATAGAACTATCTGTGAAATTCATTGATGCTCACCTAACAAATGCCATGATCACATTTCTTGTTTTTCAATGGCCTACTAAAAAGTTCTAAAATCATGCTACAGAGCTGTAAAATGACTGTTGAAGAAGGTTTATGAGCAACACATGTTACATTTGCTGGTTTCACTATAATGATCAGCAAGACAACATCAGCAACAAGATTGTTAGTAACAAAATAGCTAAATTCACCACCATTATTTCTGTTCCATCAATTATTTTGATGTTTTCATGTTGTTAGACTAGTAGACCATAGTACTATGAAGCATATCTGCCTACCAGGGAATATGACCTCAGGTTGGCAAGCCTGTGATCTCGTGACATTTGAGTGCTACCATGAAGGTGACAGTGTATAGCATAAACTGTAAAACAGCTAGATGATCTTGAGGTTGTGGGACAAATGTAGGTGCCATTCAGTCTTCAAGAAGGCTAGATCTAGGTTGTGTCTCTGAAAATAGCAATAGTGACAGATATTTATATAATTATTATTATATATTTATATTTTAATATAAAATATTATATATTTTCCATTTTGTTGTCGTTATAATCTATATGCATTCATTTAAAGGAAAGACAAATTTCCTCTAATATTTTATGTACTTTTCTTAATGGGTCCTGTTCCTAAAAAACATACTTTTCAAATTTTGAGGAGGATTTTTATTTTGTTATCAATTTATATCAAGGTTTAAGAAAAATATATTTTCTTATTTTCTCTTGCGTTTTTGGACTTATGTCAGAAATGCAAAAAGCACCAAATAAAAAAAACCCAAACACCTGTTTTCTCTGCCTTTTGTATTTTTGTGTTTATTGCTGTCAAATAATTACATCTTTCAAATTTTATTCCCTGAAGTTTACTCAAATCTTCTAACAATTCAATATTATTTGAATTAAATAATTATGATCTGTTTTTTTTTAATCTAATAGTTTTAATGTTTGTAAAGTATAATAATATATGCTTTGTATTTCAAATGCATGATTATGTTTTTTTTCCAAACAGAAACAACCTAGTTTACTGTTCCACTCACTGTCCATTGTTTAGTAAACTATTGTAATGGATATGGATGTTTACAGCACTTTCACATTTAAAGTCTTGGTGTGGTCTCTACTAACCAGTGTCAAACTAATGGTCAAAATGGGTATATATCCTTTTCTGATTACTCTGAGGACACTAACAGAGTGATAGATCTGTGCAGACTTTTGGCCAGGATTTGTGCTGTGTGATGTTATTTAGTTAGGTGAGCAGGCTGCTTTATTGGCAGCTGTTTTCTACAGAACTTTGCTTTAGAGATGTACCAAATTAAAAAAAAAAAAAAAAAAAAAATCTAAGGCAAAGGAAAGCTATAGAAAAAATATGTGCTATCAAGTATATAAAATAAGATTAATTTTTGCCTTATGTACCTTTTGTCTTAGGTACCCTGCCCTAACTTTAGTACATCCTTTCATACCATAATTTTGAAAACATAACACTTACCAAGCATGTTTTATTGAAATGTTATATAAAACACCTCCAGTTTTACATACGAGGTAAAGAGTTTACAACTGTTTGTCAGAAGATGAATCAGAAGTTGAACTTTCTTGGAAAAAAATGTTCTTTGTACTTTGAAAGATGACATGGCAGGAACTGCAGGGATGTAACTGAACTTGTTAAGAATTTATACTGAAGTTAGATTAATATTACAAACTGGAAAAAAGTTGAAATATTGCGTCTTGATCAGATGGTTTCACATAATCTTAATTTAAATTTAACTAATTCAGTTTAAAGGTTTGGAAGAAGAATTCCATTTCCACTATCCTTTAACACTGATCACACAGAAAAATATGTAGAATTATTTCTTCCTGGCAAGTTTGAATCTAGTCTATAAGGTTAATTATTTTTTTAATTTTTATTTTATTATAATGTCAGAACATGGATGGCTTCATCATGTTTATTAATGGGATTTTTTTTTTTTTGAGAAAATATCATATTGGGGATCTCATTACAGCATATGGAAAAGATCTGAAATATATTGGAATATGTGAGATTTTTAGAGACTATATTGAGCTAAATATACTTCATAATATGTTTGCTTTTCCTTCACTTCACTGTAACATTACTGAGCATCTTCATATTAGATGGTTCTACCACAGCTCCTTATCCAAACATATAGGCTTGCAGTTCGAAAAGTATGTTCTGCTGTTATGCTGTTACACCTTTCAGAAATTACTTGTACCACTGTTTTTCTTGTACCTTTTGCAGTATAAAGACAATACTGCAATGTGAAAAGCTGCTGCCAAAGGACTATATAGTAGCCATCATCAGAAACACCACAACCATAATATCAATTTATGCACATTTGGTTTTAATTACATCAGAGAGGAATATTTTAAAATTGTGATAATTGCAATATTTTAAAACATACTGCCTCTTCTTGTACTTTTTGGGCTTGTTCCATCATATTCACCTGGGAGAAATCCTTCAGAATCTGTTGCCTTTTCAGTAAACAAAGTAGAAACTAATGCCTTTACTGTCAAAATTAAATGAAGGTGCTTGTTCTGCCATGAGCAGTACCTGAGTAGAGAAGTATGTGTGATGGTCTACTACATAATTATGTAGTCCTGACTGAAATTTTTTTTGCTGCAGCAGAATATCTTGTAAATTAATAATTGTAAGATGTTACAGAAGTATTTACAAAAAATAATAAAAGGAAATTAATACTCCAGACTTTTAGGGAATACTGCAATTTAACACACATGAAAAAATATAATTTTCCTCATGTCTGTGTTGTGGTTTCTGGACTCTACCTGCCTCTTTCAGTACCAGAGAAATGAAAAAGGTTGAGTTACTACAGAAATGAAACAATTGTTCCCATGTCTAAGAATTTTAAAAGGATAGTGAAACATCCCTTTTGAGGAAGAAAGTCTTTATGATATAAAATTCTTATTTACTTATTGGTATGCTAAGGTCATGCTATGCAAATGCCATATAGCTTATGCTGTGTGGTACAAAGCAAAATTCATAATTTCTTCTCAGCCAGTTTTGTCATTGCTAAGGAAATGCTAATTAGACAGTTAATGACAGCATTTTATTGAAGACAGTGTTCAGGAACAGAAAATTCAAGCATGGATATTTCTCAGTCAGCTTATTATTCTGGTCTTAAATTTTTTAGGCAGATTTTCGAGCTCAATTTACTTTTTAGTGTCCTAAACTTTAATGACTGGCAGTACCCAGTGAATAATCAGGGTTGAGGAACATAGCTTTCTTGTGCCTGAACTCTGGGAACAGTGAGAATGAAATTGTCTACTGTTGTCACATGAAAATTCTCTGCATTTTGAATTTCCTAATAACAACATGGTATACTTGTTTGAAAGAAAAGAAAAATCAGAACCCCAGTTTGAATACTGCAAGATTCCAAGCTTAGAGTTGAGACTGGAAAAATATTGTGATAAGAGAACCCACAAGCACAGAATCCATGAGCATCTGGTCAAAAATATCTTTTCTTGATTTTATGTAGTATTCAACAGTAAGTAGACAAAAACTTCTGGATTCTTTTTCAGAATATAAATTCCAGATAAGTATCTACTTTCATTACACACTGGTAAAACATTGGCCTAATTATAGACTGAACTCTGCACTCCTATATCAAACACAAGCTTCCAGCTCAGAAAATTTTCTGTCATACGAAAGAGTTGTATGGAACATCACCTGGGGAATGTACAGCATTTCAAAGAATGCAGGCTAAATCACATTTTCTGTCAGTTGTGCCACAAAATATTCTCAGGGGAAATAAAAAAATCAGATTCAAATGTATTGCCTGAAGCTGGATGGAAAAGAGCAGAAGAGTCTGAAACTATTACAATTTATAATACAGCATAACAAGAAGATGAGAAGAAAAGATATGGTTAGATCTCTCAGTGCAAAGCTCTGATCTATTCCTTTTGGCAATGGGGTATCTCATTACAACTTCCTTTAAAAGCCAAAATGCTGTCCAGGATACATAATAGTTTTCTAATGGGAGGTAAAAATAATCAGAAAATAAATTTATGATTTTCCCTTTTTTTGTGTCCTTTTAAAGACTGCAGAAGGGATCAAAGGTATGATCTCTAAAATTGTAGAAGAAACAAAACCCCAGCCACATACATTTCAATTAGACCTCAGTTCCAAAAGGTTCTTAATTCCCTTTGGAGGCTTTTGAAATTCTTCTCTTAAACATTGATTAGCCTGTGGGGTGCTAGTTGCCTCATTAGGAATAGAAGCTTGTGTTTTCTGGTAATGAGCACTGATTGATAAAGATGTCTTGGGATCCACTGACAATGCTTACTGTGCTGTCTTGTGCTTGTTGGCAAACTTGATCCTACATAGATAATTTCTTAAGAAATTAACTGTTTAAGGACCCCTGTCCTGCACAAAGCTTCCACATAAGCTGTCGTGTGTTTCCCCAAGCCAAATTAATGGAAACCCCTAAAAACAACATTTTCATCTATGTACAAAGGATTTGGAAGATTCACTTATCTCTGTTGTCTCTGCCATAGGCAAATGCTGAAAAACTATTTTCACACCCCTTCCATGCTAGGCAGGTGCTTTAAAGATGTGGGAGGCAATTTCCCTATAATAGAACAGGGAAAGGTAAAACAAAAAAAAAAGTTATGAAAATTAAATCACTCTGTATGGAGTAGTGGGACTCTTTTTTACATCTGTCACAAATTCACTAAGGAGCTGCCAAAGTCCTGCAGATTCTATGTCACACTTCTCCTTAAAATTGCACTTTGTATGTCTTCCTATCCTTTTTTTCTTCCTTGTCATTTTAGATACAGTATTTGGGTTTTCAACATATTACCTTAATAAGCTCAGAAAAAAAATGCATTTACGCAAATTAATGAAAAAATATGTAGTTGCATCCATTTCCTTGGTAGTCAACAATAACGAGGGTTGTTTTATAAGAGGTAAATTTCTTTTAAGGAGTTACCAGGAGGGAGAGCTGGGTAAAGTTTTCCATTCATGACATTTCATAGACAAGTTTCCCACCAAATACTCTGACTGTTAAGCCTGAATGCATGTATTTCGCAAATAGCAGCAATAACACAATAGCAGGTGGTGAGCTTGCACATTCATTTGCCTAGTCTTCCTGCCCTGAGGAATCTTTTTGTGGGTGGTGGGTTCCCCTGTAGCAGCCACTGTAACCACAGGTCTTGTTTCTGCTCCTTGGAGCAATTCCAGTTTGGGTAGGATCAAGTACATCCACCTTGCCAGGTGCTGCAGTGGTTAACTGGAATTGCATTAGCTAAGCCTTCATTCCCCAAGATTTTTATTTTCAGTACACTATGTTTAATTTTCTATAGATTTTTCCTGATGATGCTTTAGCGTAGTTCATTTTGCAATTTTTGGTTGTGCTTTCCAGAATTATTTTATTTTTATAAAGATATTTAACTTGTGCACAGAAAATTAGAAATTTAGATTCTCATATTGTATCCCACATTTGACTGTTCATTCTCTTTCAAAATATATTTTTCCCTGTAATACTTTAAAAATAGATATAAACTATTTCTAAATAAGTATCAGATCTTCACGTAAATAAGTATACAGTTGGATTTGAAAAAAAACATACTTAAGTCTGTTGAAAAGTGAGAAATTTTATAGTGATGTATGCAGTTGATCTTGAGAATTCCTATAAATAGGACCTTCTATTCCAATTATTTGATTGAATTATGTAGCAGGCTGAAGGTCTCATGGGTTAAACGCAATGTTTTCCACAACCACTGATTTCATTCAGAGCTCTTGAGTGAAGATGCAGGTTCAGCCCTTGCAATTACGAGGGTATATGCTCTATACTAAGTTTTACCAAGGAGTGGTAGGGGAAAAAAAAAAATCACTTTTTTTTGAAGTCACAGTTATAGGTGCAGGTTTCTACTAATAACCAAAATGAAAAAAAAAACCCAAAACCACAAACCCAAAACAAAGCCAACACCCCAAAAAGTGGGGTGGGGGGGTGGGGGGTGGGGGAAAGGAGTGGTTAGAGAAGGGAAATAAAAGGGGGAAAAAACTACTCTGTTTTGCATAGCTGGGAAATAGAGATAAAAATTCTTGTGTGTGCTTCTGTAAACTCTTCACATATTAAGATAAACTCATTATTTCTTCTCTGTACAAAGTCATGGAATTTTCAGAAGAGTAATTCTTTACTGCCATTCTAATGGTGTATTAGAGAACAAATAACAATTTATTTTATTTGCTTTCTCCTTTCCAAGAGTCTGCATCTGCAGAACCATATACAAGAGTGTCCTGAATAGCATCTCTCACCACAGCTCTGTCTACTAAATATGTACAGTAACCAGCAGAGTGGAAAATAGAGCTCATCTTTCATTCTAAAGATAGTATTTCCATAAGGCACAAAAGACACTGTATAACATCACGGCAATTAAAAAAGATCCAACTTTCTTTGTCTTCCTTTTCAGTGAAGAAGCTTTACTGGGACTTCTCCTTTAATAATGCTCACTATCCTATTGCAACATCAACATAAATTCCACTCTATATAGAAAGAGTCCGTGAGAAGTATTTTAAACAATTCTACCTTCAGGGTGTATCCAAGTTGCTATCATCTTTTTTATCGATGTGAACAATAATACTTTACAGTTCAAAAAGTAGGGAGGAGAAAATCTCTCTTCGGAACTTTTCCTTCATATTTGATATCACCAACAAAATATAAATAAAGATACAGCTTAAGAATTTCCACTCCCTCAGAAGGATCAAAATGTAGAAGAAAACTATGAAAGGTGCCTAATTCTCCTTTCAGCGTGTTAATTTTATGTTGATACAAAGATTTTGCTTACAATCAAACTCTTCCTTGCGCATTCTGCTGATACTATGAGCATCATGAAAGTTTTGTTTATATAGAAGACCTTGTTTTCTTTAATAGTAGCATGAGTCTGAAAACTGAATTGTTTTTAAATGGTTTGGTTCTCATTAATAATAGATTCAGAAAACAATCTTCCTTGTAATTGTTTTGCAATAAAGGAATGATAACATTATATTAGAAATTTTTATTTTCCAAATTGCGAAGTATAATGTACTAACAAAAATCCAGATTTCCTTTGCTCTCTCACTGCAGACTTGTTTAAGGGTGATTAGATAGCTTTCATTTCAGTGAATTTCAATTAGATATGCATGAAAGCATTTAGCAGAGAAACAAGATTCTGGTAAATAAAAGTATCTTGGTTGTCTAAAAGTCTCCAGGCTATCTATTTGTCCCCTTCTCAGAACTGTAGAGACTAGACAGGGATATAAAATGCTTTTCCTGATACTACTGATATTTTTGAAGGATTTCTCAAAGTCAATTTTTGATATCTTTGCCCAATAGGAATAGGAATATATAAAGAAATAGAAATAGAAGTTGTTATTTTCTATTTATGTTCTAGGCAAGGGACCAAGAGTTTGAATGGTAAGAAAGGGCAAAATGTATGTGTTGTATTACATAGCTTTAAGTTTCATAAGCCATGTCTATCTGCTGCAAAGCTTTCTAGACATCTGCGTGGATGTTGAGTGTAGAAAAAAAACCCCATAATTCCTAAGTGTAGGAAAAGGCTGCAATTATCTACATGAGATAATTAGCTCATATAGAGTTAATTTATACTGAAAAAAGGGAGTTAGCTTTCATGTGGGACAGATTAAATGTTAATTTCTATTTTTGATGCTTTAAGCTGTGCCTCCGCTGGAGGACTTAATGCAGTTACTGGCAATGCCTTTACAGTATTGGTCTATAAGATTGAAAGAGCTTGGTCTCTTCTAAGTCTGGAAAAACTTGCAGGAAAAACTGTACCCTTGGAAGATCTTCCTAGAAGTTTTAAGCCTGAAGAAGCTTTCATGAATTTAAATTAGTAATGGGGAGATATTTATCCAGCAATAGCGTGTTAGTAAAATTGATATTTGTATGGTGATAGACCATGTAGCATTAATTAAACAAAAAGTGTCTGCATTAAGAAAAGTTTCAAGGTTCCCAGCAATAAATGTAGTTGCACAGAGCTCTGTAAGAGACTACTTTAATAGCAAGAGTTCTTGAGGACACTGTGTGGCTCAGTACCTGCCTATCCTCAGTATTAAAGCGAAAACCCCTCTCTAAGTTTTAGTTTCAGCTTTATTGTTTGTTTGTTATTCTCTAAAACCAAAGTAATGTGCAGATACTAGATAAGAGTTTTAATTACTTTTAAATTTAAAATCAAGAGACATAAATCCCTATAGCAATAAGGTTATAGAAATAATTTAAAGTCAATTAAATGAATGCAAGCTTTGAACTCATATATAGTACCATTTTTACTGCTTGTAATTAGACTTAGTTTTGTTCTTCTGTTAATCAAAATTAATTTGCAAGTCCTTAAGGGTATTGACATATCCCATTCCAGAAAAAAAATTAGTACATTTCACTGCCAAATGAGTTATGAACACACTAATATTATTTTTGTAACATAGGTTATAGATATTTCAGAAAAGTTTCATTACAGTATTCTTTTGGTAGGGATGTAAAATTGCATCTACAAAAAGTAGATACAAAATAAAACACAATGTGGCTGTTTTCAGTAGGTCACCATAGATTAAAATCTTTGAGACTTTAAATACTCTCTGTACAGATGACATTTTAAGCATAAGATGCAGGTACAGCAGTCTCTAGCTCATGATGATTAGCAGAGGGTTGCAGTAATATTTCTATTGTCCATGATAAAGTTTAACGTGGAACAATCCTTCAGCTTCATATATTGTTCACACCAGTTTGGACAGTACTTCAACAGCCAATTTGGCATAAGAGGTATTGGCAGGGTAGATTCTGTGAACCAAAACTATTGGGATGACTTGGGGGCAGTTTTCACAGCAAATGTAGTATGCAGTTTGGCGAGTGTGGTAAGCAGTTTATCTTGAGCCCAGCAAAATGGATTCTATTTCTTTTATAATTGTCTTGGGATTGCTCATTTTATGTCTTACATATGTGAAATGACATTTTAACTATCTATAAAGTAATTAGCTGTTACAGGAATTACATGTATTTAAGTGGCTGTTTTAGTAAATACAGAAATTCTCATATAAAGTGTGGCAGTGGTCCAGAAAGGGGAGTTTGGGGCTATACATCATTTCCTCTATCCATGTAAACTGCAAGCACTAGAAATAAACTCTTACATCACACAAGTGTCACTGGGACTTACTCCAGGAAGACATGCAGAAGCTCTAGCTGATACTCAAACTGTGGAAAAAAATCCATCAACTATAGTATTTATAGAAGTTGTTACAAACTTTCAGGCGCTATAGGTGTAAAGATTCAGCTCTTTCCAGTATCACATTGCTGTTTTCTAGCCCCAGCTTGTTTATCATTGTTTAGTTGTATGGCAAAATTGACACCAAATCTTTCTTTCCAATCTCATGCTATATCAGCACACTGAGAAGTATAATGTGGTTTTCTATCTTTTCCTGCTAACTGCAGATGTTCTTCTGAAGTTATTTAAAAAGAAGAGAAAGATCTGAGTATGATGAAAAGTGGATGGCATCTGGACGAAGATTACAATCTTCAGCAAAATGAATCTAAATAATGGAAAATAATTCAGTCAAACATGATTTTTTAAATAAAAAAATAGTTCTACAACAGTGTATAGCAAAATATACTTTATTATATATTTGTGTGTATGATTCTCTGTGTGTTTCAACAGCTGCTCTGTTACTGAAATTTAGATCGTGAGTCACTGAACAGCATAAAAAGAACTACAAAGAAATCAATCTTATTCTAGAAAGTATTTACAGATTACTGGTGATTTTAGAGGCAATTTTTGTTGATTGGGTTTGTGCTTTGTTTTTTTTTAATCATTGAATGTTTTTCAAAGAGGCTGAAGCTTGATTTTTTTTTTTTTCTCCCACCTTGGAAGCCCAGTTTTACTGTAGACATTTACCTGTTTTTAAATACCATCTGTTTCTAGATGGTCTTTCATTCAGATCAGACAAAGAATTTGGGAACTGTACATTACCTGCAACTTACATAGTTTTGAATGCTGCTCTGAACAAAAGCCAAGTCTTAAAACATTAGTGACCATATTTTTGCCTATCTTTGTGAAGAAATGTTATATATAATTGTCAGTTTTGACAGCCACATAATTAGCTGAATGGGCTCAAAGGTAAAACCAAGCAGTTATTGCCATAAGAGGATTTAATCCCTCTGACTAAAGTAGATATCAAGAGGTAGGCGGCATCTCTCTACCAAAGTAAGGTCCCTGCTTTTAATAATGACTCATCTACACTCCTGTACAGAAGTCTAATTATTGTATAAAACTGGAAGACAGTATAGATGTTTGAGCCCTTGACCACAGCAGTTTTCAGCTATTGAACATTTTGTATGGATGTCTGCTCTGCTCTTTCTTCCTCCTACATCAAAAACATCAGAAGGAAGTTGCAAGTCCGTACAGTACAGTAGACAACTCCCCCCGCTCATCCTCTTGGTGCTTCTCTCTATATTTCTGCTCCTCCTTTATAACTGCCAAAAAAAATCTCATTTCTATAAGGTGCTGACACATTTGTATTTCTTCCTGTCCAGCAAGGTCTTAATGCATTGCAAGTCCCAGTAGGTGGGAAGCTCTTAGTAGGAAGGAAGAACCACCCCCTGCCACATGTTGCTAAAATTAGGGGCAAAACTGTTCAACTTTCAGAGCCATATTCCCCAGTCTGTCACTGAGCCTGGTGGAGGCTCCACAAGGTTACCATGTCTCCCTCAAATGCCAGCTCTATTCCCAGCAGCTGTCAAGAAGAAACTCCTCACAGAGCAGCAGCAGCTGGAACTGCTTCCAGAGACCAGTCTCTCTCTCAGTTCTGTGGTGAATTACATGCAGAGACGCTTAACTGGAAAGAGGCACTAGTTTGTCTAGGTGTGGGTGGCTGAAGGCAAAGGTCAGACAACATCCTTCCTGAACAGAAAACATCAAGTGCATCACACAACCCACAACAGCTCTGGATGTCTGTACAGCTCTGGATGTCTGCTTTCTGGCAGCAGCCTCCCATTTCAGGTGGTCCAAACCAACAAAGGGTGCAAAGTTCAGGATGCCTGATTCATCTGTATGCCAAACTTTTCCTCTGTGTGTGCTGAAACCTGTACATACTGAAGAGTTATGGATTCTCACTCTTAATATGGATTCTCACTCTTAGTATGTAGAGATGAATCCTGAAAGATCTCTAAATGCGTTATTAAAGAAGTTTGTGTAGAATGCATAAAAATTCATCTGAGTAATCAGGTCTTTCCTTTAGTTTTCATATATATATGAATAGAGAATTGAAGCTTTGTAATTTACATTATAGAGAAGTCTAAATTATGCATTTAAACTTTCAGAAGTCAGCATGAATAGTTGAGAATTCAAAGAATTTTTTTCTAAACATTTGAATCCCCTATTAATATTATCACCAAATAATTGTACCAATCATCATGCCCATGAAGTATTTCAAATATTCTTATTTCAAACTTTTTTTTTTTTTGTAGACTTCTGTGTACCATGAAAAACTAACAGCTCAATTACACCTCTTTCAGGCAGTGTAATTAAGAAGTGCACCAAAGGAATGCATGATCTGCAGACACTCATGCCTTTATCTTTTGCAATGTTATTTGCAAAACAAGTGAAACAAGACCTGCAATAACTCTTCAAAAGTGTAATTAGTATGTTTTTCAAGGGACTGCTGTTGATGTATAAAATAGGAGTGTTTTTTTTAGGTAGTTTCTGTCTAAAATCACAGAATTACAGATTCACAGAATGGTTAGGGTTGAAAAGGACCTCTGGAGATCAAAAGCAGGTTCACCTACAGCAGGTTGCACAGGACTGTGTCCAGGTAGGTGTTGAACGTCTCCAGAGCACAACCTCTCTGGGTAGCCTGTTCCAGTGCTGTGTCACCCACAAAGTAAAGAAGTCCTTCCTCATATTCAGAAGGAACTTCTTGTGGTGCGGTTTGTGCCCGTTGCCTCTTGCCCTGTTGCTGGGCACCACTGAGAAGGGCCTGGCCCCATCTTCTTGACACTTGCACTCATTGTAGACAATGATAAAATCCCCTCTCAGTCTTCTCCAGGCTAAACAGGCCCAGGTCTCTCAGCCTTTTGGAAGGGAGATGTTCCAGTCCCCTCATCATTGTTGTAGCCCTCTGCTGGACCCTCTCCAGTAGTTCCCCATCACCCTTGAACTGGGGAACCCAGCACTGGACCCAGCACTCCAGGTGCAGCCTCACCAGGGCAGAGCAGAGGGGGAGGACAACCTCCCTCGGACCTGCTGGCCACACTCTTCCCAATGCCCCCCAGGGTCCCAAGGGCCTCCTTGGCCACCAGGGCACACTGCTGGCTCACAGTCAGCGCCATGTGTACCAGGACTCTCAGGTTCTCCCCAGAGCTACCTTCCAGCTGGTAAACCCCTGGCCTGTACTGGTGCACGGGGTTGTTCTTCCCTAGGTGCAGGACCTTACACTTGCCTTTATTGAACTTCATTTGGTTCCTCTCCACCCAACTCTCCAGCCTGCCCAGGCCTCTCTGAACGGCAGCGCAGCCTCTCTGGTGTATCAGCCACTGCTCCCAGTTGTGTGTCACCAGCAAACCTGCTGAGTGCACGCTCTGTCCCTTCAGCCAGGCCATTGATAAGTGAGTTGAGTAAGGGTGGACCCAGTACTGATCCTTAGGGAACACCACTGGGTACAGA
>JAVJGJ010000057.1:42273108-42295996 GCA_035590215.1 Microhierax caerulescens | reverse complement strand
TGTCTTGTTTGTGTACAAGCTGGTTCCAGAAGACAAACTTACATAAACTGCTACAAGAAACCTGTCTGTTTTACCCACCCCCCAGTGTAGACACTGCAAAACAACCATTAATCGCAGAGATTGTGAAAATTTTGTCTTGGGTTTGGAAATTTTCCATTGGAATAAAATCACTCTGACTGTGACAGTCATTATCATGTATATGCCACCTCTTGCTTTCTTCTGGAATAAAATCAAAGAGAAAGTGTTTTGCCTGAAGAGATAAATTCAAATTGAAGGACTCTAAGTACAGCCATCTATTCTTGCTTAGGTTAAGAGAGTTCAAATTTGAACTCTGTGATATAGAGCTGAGGATACTATGTATTGAAGAGGTGAAAGGGGACAGAGGTAAACTCCAGATAGCTATGTCTTGCTGAACGTTTAAATTTAAATTACTATATATCAAGTTGACACCTTTTTGGTGTGTTAAGTGAGACAAATTTTCTGCAAGAGGGCAGAACCACAAATGAAACTGATAGGAGTGCAATCAATTGCCACATCAATAGAGCTCTTTATTGAACCAGCAATGACCTCAGATGCCTACTGGCTATGAAGAGTTGATTATAAAGGTAACCTATTGTCTATTTCTTGCTGTTATTCTAAAAGAGCATACAAAAATTCTTGTTAAAGTGATGCAGGGACCTAGGGGAATAGCTACACTCAAAGAAAGTCTTACATACTTGGAATAAGATATCTCTGCTAAATTCAGAGCGAATCTATTAATACAGCTAAGGTGGTTGCATGTACAAAGCCAACAACAGATATAAATCTGAAGCCTGAGCTAAAGCACATTTATTGTGGATTTTTGTCATAGGAACTAACAGATAAAGTTTATAACTTCTTCTCCAAAAGACATATCCCTGGCTTTGGCAGAAGCTTCTTTCCATCCTGCAGTTAAGTTGTAGAGTGCAGTATAATTAGTCATGAGATTTGTTTTAAACTAGCAAACATCTCTAGTCATTTCTGAACAGAACCAAGTGCAAACAAAATGTCCTAGTATCTAGGCTGAACTTTTTAGCTCACATTAGCACTTACCTAATTGTAGATATGCTATTGTTAGTACTTATGATAAGTCAGATAATGTCTACAGAGGTAGTTATCAGAGATCTGAACTATTAGATGAACATGCCATTAGTAACATTGACCTGTAATATATGTGTTTACTGCTAAGCTAAAAATATGTTTATGAATATACTTTTCCTGATATATGGAATTCAGAGAAGTATAATAGAGCTTATATAAATGCAAGACATACTGCATCTATGTGTAAACATAAAATTACTTGATGAATTTCTAAAGGAACTAAAACTAAAATAGTGTGGGTTGAAAATGAATGAAGAATTGCTAAATGATAATAAACCCAAAGCTGTTGCTGTGTATAGGTTGCATTTGTGAATCCCTTGCTGTAGTGATGAGTATAGTTTATAAGCTATGATTGGTTTGGTTCAGATAAGAAATGAACTATGATGGTACTATTCATTAACATTTTGATGTGTTGCAATATAGAACTTGTACTGGAATTGCATAAATCAGAGCAGAACATGCAGAAATCATCACTCCTTCCAGTGTCTTCAACAGTAGTGAAAAGCCATGCCAATAACTAAAAATATGCAAATAGCAGAACAAGTTAAACTTCTAAAAAAGGGGAAAATAATTTGCATTCAGGGTCAGTTTTTGGAAATGATGGGAAAGGCTGCTTCTCAGAATTCCTTCTTTCAACACTTTTTATGTGTTTCTTGAACATGGCTAAACAGTAGCTTTTATTTCTAGTACTAAGATTAATCAAAGCATAAGTGTGGAGGAATTGTGATTATCTGTTTTAAGATCAAAAATTCACAAAACAGAGTCATGGCTGAGCTGGAAATAAGTACAAGTGCTCCAGATTCTCTGCTCAGTTTATTCTAGATGATACTCTTTCCCAGTAACTTTTATTTCTTTTTTTCAAAGGCAGAACCAGAAGTATGATCTTTGTGTGACAATCTCAAGGTGGTGTTTAGATGCTGTATATAAAAGTACCAGTCAGTTGCTAGCCAATTTGTGACATACTCCCTGGAATACTGCTGCAGTTTATTTAATTAATGAATTTGCATTTCATCGGCATTTGAGTGTTTCACTAATTTATCTAACGTAGTTTTCTGACCCTTCCACATCTCCCGAGTCAATGGGACTTTCGTTGTGGCTCAAAAAAAGCAAAGATTTTACTCTTTAGTTTTAGCTTCATAATCACTAAGGGGTTTTCAGCTCTCCCGTCTGTATCCTGTTGCAGTTGTCATGTATAGATCTTATAAAATAGTGGCAGCCTTTTCATATTTCTGTAAGAAATAAAAAAGAGCAGCTACATTTTGTGTTATTCTGTTATGTCATGGTGCTTCTAGCAGTAAATGAGAAAAACATTTAAATGTTCAAAACAATAATTCCCTTTTTCCCCACTGCCTTCCACTCTTTCTCTTTCCCTCTCCCTGTTCCTCAGTTAACTCTTAGCACTGTCCTATTTAGCCAGAGATTACAGGCTGTGCTTTAACCAAAGGTGAAATGTGACCCAGAGCAAACCTTCCCTTCCAGGTTTACATCCTTTCATGATTATCAGTCATGATGAATGGTGCTAGATTAATTTGGTTTGAAATGTAGGCATGATTTTACTGAGTTCATATTATTTTCAGCTGCTGTGAAAGTCTTTGTTATGATAACAGTTTTATGACATTTCATATTCTTTGCAACAACTGTCAAAAGTGTTATATAGTCCTTGAAAGACAACAGTAAACAGAATTACTTTTGATTTTGTTAGCTTTCTGAAATTTCACTTGTTAGCAACAATTTTTCCTGATTACAGCTTTAGTAATATGTAAGCAAATAGAGCAACTAAGAGGCAACAAGAATATTGAAAAGGCTAAAGTAGTATGTGCAGGCTGCCAGTAGTGTAGTCTCCCTTAAATTTTAAAATTTAAAGCTAAATCCTCATGACTAAGGCAACACTCCTGTGAATGTTCTATATGTGCCTAATATCATACATCAAGATAACCTGTCTGACAAAAATATGATAATTTTTGTGTCTTGGTGCTCCTCTTCTTCTTTGCTTTCTTTCCCGTGCATATGGCGTTTTGAAAAGCAAGAATAGATGATAACTTTATACTCTGGTCATAGCCATTCAACGGAACCAGAGGGGACTTAATTCCTTTTAGGCCTTTTCCACTGAACATATACTAATGTATCAGTGATAATCTCAATTTTCCAGGGCTGCAATGCAGAAAACTGTGTGGTGCTGTTACTGTAAGGATATTTATGACTTCTGTGAACTGTTAGGATATGACTGAGTATAGCTCAATATCAAGGGGAAGTTCAATCTTTATACTAATTCTGTTGGATTCAAGAAAGTCCCTGTTTGAAATATCAAATAACTGAAGCTTCTTGTTCTTGTCTTCTCCCCCATCCTTCTCCCCCTGCCTTTTCTTTTTTTTTATAATTCAAGATTTTTTTTCTGTTCTGTTGCAAGATCTAGGGATAAATTCAGAAGTTTTCTAGAATTTTAAGTGTCTGTGTATATCACTAATGCAATTATAGCCTACTAACTTGATATCCATAATGATTTTTGGTCTTCTATAGCATCAGTCCTTCATGTCTGATACTTGCTGGTACAGTGTTTGACAATAGGGATCCAGGGAATTCAGAACAAAATTTAGCACATCACTTATTAAAAGTGAGAATTTTACCTAGCTGTGTGATATGAGGGTTGCTTTAGCAAGTGACAGCAATGTTGTGCTGAGGACATAATTAATGCCAGTGATAAAATCTCTAGGGTATAAGTATCACTGTCTTGGTTCTGTATGCTAACTTGTCTGTGATATTTATTGGTCTTCTGTCTTCCATTTGCTTTTGGTAACTAGGACTTCTACTCTTCAGTTGTAAGATACTTTGGATAGTTGTTGATTTACCTAGGTCCTCTGTAACAGAAATCTATTGTGAGGTGGTTTGCGGCTTTTGCTTGTTCAAGTGGAATACAGGTAATGCAATCTTGTAAAGCACTTGGTTTCACCTGCTAATCTTTGACATAAGTTACTAGAACTGTGAGGTTTTGTCATTTGGTTTGAGGTTTTTTTAAGGATTTGTTCAGCCTGACATATTGCAAGCTTAATGCCATCCAAATATATAATTCTGATGATGGAGTTGATGAATAGAAAAGGCTTAATGGGAAAGAGGGAGAAGAAAAATATTTGAGTGTGGAAGCTCGAAAAGCTATTGCCTGTCATGTCACTGGTTTGGTAAATTTTCTGTTTTCTACTGTTGAGTGTTTTAATGATCAAAGTAAAAGTAGATAACAGTGATTTCAACGAATACATTTGTAATCTTTTTATCTCTCTTGGTCTGTAGGTGATCAATACTGGCATGTGACCACACCAACTGCAACTGGATTAAAATAAAGTTTGGAGTATTTGGCATCATATCATCCTGAAACATTGATTCAAGTCCCTTTGGGTGTGTGTGGTGGGGGTGAGAGTGTGGGAGGAATAAAAGATACCTCCCAGACTTTATAATTCGGATATGCAAAGCCAATATTCCCTTTAAACTTGCTATGCTTTCTATTAAAATAACACTGCATTTTCAATTGACCAACAGTGTGAATGTTTCCCTAAAATGTCAGTAACCTACTGTTACTTTCTGTTGTTCTTTCCAAAGGATTAACAAACTGACTATAGCAAGTTATAATAGATAGGATCCAGATGTCTGTTTTAATGACATTCCTAATGATCAGATACCAGATTTTTTACTAAATATGTGTAAACTGATATCCATTATAAAAGGTCAAGGCTCATGCTAAAGTTGTCAGCTACCACTTTTGATATTCTGAGTGTTAGGCCAATTTTAACGTGCAATGTAAAGTAGGCATGAGGCATACAGTAAACTTTCCTGCATACCAAAATAAGTATTAATTTCTGGTTAGCATCATAAAATGAACATTAATTTGTATGTACAATTAAGTATGCTCATAAATCTTTACAGAATTTGAATCTAAAATTGTGTTTAAGATGTGGAACAGCTTCATAATCCATTTCTCACTTGAATTAAATCTTCATGGCTTCATAGCTTCATTGGAGCCGTGTTGGGTATCTGGTGATGCATCTACCTTAGTAAGAAACTTCACATGTCTTATCACAAATTCTTCTGAGAAGCTGTCAGTAGGCCTATGATAGTCCTTGCAACACTGAGTCTTAAGAATCTGTGATGAATGACACCACCTTGCTCTTGATGCTCATAAAATTACAAGAAAAGCATTTTGAATCACTAGATTATCATTTAGTTGTGTGCAAAAAAAGATGGAAGCATAACAAATACTTTATCAAGTCTTAGTCTGGCAAAGTTGATAAACAGACATTTAATTCAAAGCAGCTGAGTAGTTCTACTAGTATAACTGGGCTTCCTTACATAGTCAGGTGCTTAACTACTTAGATGAAGGATTCAATTGCACTGTTATGTCTTTTGTGTTTTCCTCTTGTCCAATTTCTGCCTTGGAATGAGGATGTAATTAGGATGAAAGTCAATTATATTTTTGTCCATTCAAAATTCAGATGAGTTAGAGTCATAAGAATGCAGAAAGCAGCCCTTGATATATCAGTTGTTTTGCTGTTTAAATAGGAGCTGTATTTTATTCATGGTTACAAAAGTTAGGTCATTTAATACAGTGATGAGGAACCTGTATTTTTAATTAGTCTTATGCATCACCAGCCTTACTGAAAAGCACAAATTATAAATGAATTCAATTTGGCTAAGGTGGCCTCGAGATTAAAAGCAAAACCAAACCGCTCAAACCCTCCAAACTACACAACCCTATACAATGACAGACTGCCATGTTGATAAATGTTTACACCACTACATTAAGTACAAATTACTTGATTTTGCAGGAGGTCACATCCTTTGCTCACAGTGACTGAATAAATAAAATTCAGCTGGATCTATTCTGCATAACTTTGAGACAGCAACAAAAATTGAAAAGCAGGTTATAAATCTTTATCACTGACTGCAAAGATTGTTGTTTGGTTTCATTTTTTCAACACTTATGATGATGATTTAGTTAGAGGATGGAATGCTTTGATGACCGTTACCTGGGGAGAACCAGAGGCACTTTAACTTCAATGCACATGAATTGTTTCATAGCGTCACGATTTTACATAGTTTCAACACTTTATATGACTGTATCATTTTCAAGATTGTTAGAATAATAATAAAAGTAGCATTCATCTCTAAGTCTTCTAAATTATTATCTCAATGCCTTTTGCATGGAATCCCTCTGAAAACTCGTAATTAGTTCTCATATGACTTAATAGGTCTGTCTTAGTTAACAGTTGTGAATACTGATACTGTCTTAAATATACAGTTATTCAGATTTTAATGTTATCCATTTCAATCACACTGCATGGAAAAAAAATGAATCAAAATTATTGTTAACTATTAACATCCATGGACTTATTTCAGGCTGATTTTACAGGTGTGTTTTTTTCTTCGAGTTGCTGACTTGTGGGGACCCAAAGTGGGGGGAAGCTAACATTCACAAAGGGTAATTTTGATATGGGAACAGTAGGCCTCTTCTACAGCTGGGAAAAGAATCCCTCCAAGAAAGGACAGACTACTTAAACCAAATTCTAGTTTGCAATAAACTTCAAAAGAGCTCCCCTCTACCTATATCAGGAATCCAGCTAGATTAGTCTCACTAAGTTAAATGACTGCTGAATATCTCATTCGCAGCTCCTTTGATGATGTCTATAGTAAGAACATTGATATGAAGATGTTAATTCCCATTATACATTAAAAATAATCAATAGCTTGTGGTTCTTTCATGGAACCATGATCAAAACTACATATGTATAAATTGAACAATATTACAATACAAAGAACTTTCAACTTTTTTGGAGAAGAGATAAAAAACTGGGTTAGCTTGATTGTGGCTGAGGACTGTGATTTCTTGTTCTCACTAACATCCTTTTCCTCTGGAGACTGCCACACAGAGGAGCCTGCAGCATGCAGTAAAAGTGACTCTGTAACATACTGATGGTTTCCTGCTCCTCTGAGACATGGAACAGTCTCCCTTATCTTCACTGGCTCACCCCAGTACCTGCTGCTGCTATCATCCGCTTCTGTACTTGGCCAAAAGCAGATGTAGGAGTACCACCAGCAATGGGAGTGCAAGGAGCAAGTGGTCTGCCCCCACTGCTTTCCATCCCACGGATGACCTGACTGCTCTGGTCATGTTGTACCAGTTTGGGATTGTGGCGCACAAGGGAGGGAAACAGGGGAAATGTAGTGCTGTAATATCAAGCTGAAAAAGCAGCAGTACTGCAGAAAAACCATGACTGATAAGATATGTGGAAATACATTTCTATGACAAAAATGCACCTCCCCCCCGCCCTCCAGCTGCTCAGTCTTGGTGAGAAATGTGGAAAATTCTAGCACTCTAATTTGTACATGTATCCCTAACAGCAAAAGCAAAAAATATATTTTGGCGTATGTCTTAATGAGTATATTTGAAATTTCAGCAACATCCTTTCTGGTGTATAGATTCCTTAACAAAACAGTGTGAGATGTGAAAATAAATCATGAGGGTGATAAATGTACAGAAATGTTTCGGTAAGAAATAATTGGAAAGCAAATGGGAATAAAAGAGCATTCTTTTGTTTTTCAACCTTTCCTTTGAGGTCTCACTGTTGATTATTAACTACTTGAATTATTCAGTGCAGTGCTTCTTATTGTCCCTCAGGTACACACATTTTTAATTGTTTCAATTACATTTATAAATTACCATTTAGAAATTCTTTCCAGGTTTGACCTCTTTCTGCAGATGCTTGTATTGCATGCCTCTGATGACACTGTTGTTTTCTTTGAACTTTTATTGCCCCCAATAAACTGAAATGATTTTTCTTTTATTAAAAGTTAATGGTAAAAAGATTAAAAAATAAAGTGCTAATTAGAATTTCTTTATTTGTATACACTTCACTGTACTCAGAATCCTGCCAAGTTATTTGAAAAAATGTTCTTTTGTGGACCATCTTTGCTCAAAGCAAGTGTTTCTGATTCCTGAAAAGTTGTTTTAATAGTGCTGAGATTGCCCTTTCCTAAGTAGTCAGTAAAATGACACAAGCTGGTAAAGTATCTCTCAACAGCAGATCTGAAATCTTCTATTTAAATTAATCCCAGTGCAATTTTCAATGTTCTTGATCATTCTGCCTTTTAGGGCAAGTCTATTCTACAGTTAGGATAGTTTTCCTAATTAATGGTGTGAATTTAAAGAACATCAAATTCCTGTGTGCAAATCTCTTATCTTCCCTCACAGAGATGAAACAGAAGCAGATTAATACTACCTGTCTTTTGAATGAGATAATCAAGGAAGTATTTATTATGTTTTATATCCGCGTCTTCAGTTACTCTAGCTTAATTTTCTTCAGAATAGAAAACCATGCACTTGTAAATTCTAAACTTTTAATCACATTGTGACTTTCATGACTAACCATTTTACTATTGCTTTCAATTAGAAAATCTTCCTAAACTGTTTTCTCTTTCATGACTTGTCTTAAAGGGATATTAAGATGTTACTAGCATCCTTATTTTATGTGAACAATGAACTGTTCTACTCTTCCTTTCTGAACTCATTTGCTTGTGCATAAAGTGTTTCATATCAAAAAGAACGCAAAATTCTGTGATGAGATTAGAGAAATGCTGACAAAGAGTAGTAGAATGGCACAAAGAAAAATTGCAGCAGACATGAAGGGTGGATGGAACCAGTATTAGAAATAAAAGGAAAGAAAATTGAGGCAATTGAAATTAAAATCTGAAGTATAGAGAATGACAAGACAAAGATTATATTCAATTTTTTTATGTTATCCTTGTAATACAGAATATGATTATAGAATAAATACATTTAGCATAGGCTGTAAATGTCATTTTGGTCTGAAAGCAAACTAACAAAAAAAGTTATAGTAATATTTTTGATTTTTTTAAAAAACTTCTGTATTTAATTCCAAAAGGTAGGTATTCTATCTCAGGCATATTTCTCTCTGGTGGCAGGAAATTTTGTATGGATGTGTGTCGTGGTTTAACATGGCCAGAAACCAAGCCCCATGCAGCTGCTCACTCGGTTCCCCCACAGCAAGAAGGGGGAGAGGATCGGAAAAGTAAACGTGAGAAAACTTGTGAGTTGAGATAGAAACAGTTTAATAGGTAAAGCAAAAGCCACACATGCAAGCAAAGCAAACCAAGGAACTCACTCACTGCTTCCCATCGGCAGGCAGGTGTTCGGCCATCCCCAGGGAAGCCGGGCTCCACCATGAGTAACGGATACTCGGGAAGGCAAACTCGGCAATGTTCAATGTCCTCCCCTTCCTCCTTCAGCTTATATACTAAGCATTACGTCATACGGTATGGAATAGCTTTTTGGCTAGTTTGGGTCAGCTGACCTGGCTGTGTCTCCTCCCAGCTTCTTCTACCCCTCCAGCCTCCTGTTGCTGGCAGAGCCTGAGAAACTGAAAAATCTTAGTATAAACCTTACCCAGCAACAACCAAAACCACCAGTGTGCCATCAACATGTTTCTCACACCAAATCCCAAACAGAGCTGCACCAGCTACTAATAAGAAAATTCACTTTATCCCAGATGAAACGAGAACAATGTGTGCACAAAGTCAAAGAGTAACTGAAGATGCAACTGCCTTTTCCAATGAAAATGTGTGAGTAGGCACTGAGGTAGGACAGAGAAGGAACAGAAAGAAAGACAATTTTACTGGGTATTTGATACTGGATAATAATTTTTAGAGATGTATTACCTTATATTAGATTTGAAAATAGGCTTCTTTCTATGAAAGAGATCAAATTATTTTGTGTTGAAATTGACACCTATGTTTTTTTTCTTTTTTCTTCCTTTTTTTTTCCTCCCTTGCTTCTTTAATTCCCTAGTCTTCCATGGAATGATTGGTTTAATTTAAGTGTTGTCATCTTTCAAAATACAGGTTACTGATTTTTGTGTATATTTTTGGAAGGTAAAGCAACTTTAAGAGCAGAGATAAAATGTGATTGAAACAGCCCACAGACGCACTTTTCTGGTTAGTGTCCAAAGAAGGGGAAATATTTGGATTAATAAATATGTGTAATGTTCCTCAAAATAAGCACATAGACCCATTTAAGAGGTGAAAGATGAGGGATAGGCACGTTAGTTGTTTCAGCAGTTTCTACTGCAATGGCTTTGCTGAGGGGACACTTCTGAAAAGGTAAGATGGTGTTTTATGGATTGTTCACATACTGCTGTCCCTGTCAGTTTTTGTGCTCTTGCTCTTCGTGTTCTTCATTTCTGGCCCAAGCCACCATGCCTTTTGCTAAATTCCTAGTAGGATTTTATATAATTCAGAGTTCTACATTTATACGGAGTACTGGGGGAATAAAATCCCTAGCTTTCTGAATCTGATTAAGCATGCACAATTTTAATTTTCATTGAAAATCAAGGGGAAAGCAGAAGTAACAAGATATTACAGAATCAGTTTCCAGGAAAGGAATTAGCATTTTGGTGCCACTAATAATTTACATAAGCAATTACATTTTGTGGCAACCCTATAGAAAATAATGCTAAGCAGAAATTTTTAGTTAATCTAATTAATTGAAACAATACAGCACTATGTCTGTATAGGACTGATACCATTTGGTGAAAATAAGTTATGTAGCACTTATAGCTCATTCATAGATCGATGCTAAATTTAGATTGTGCTGATTGTGAAGGCTTTAAAACTGAACAGATTCAAAGAAACTCATTTTATTCTAAAATCCTTCTGTAATTGTTTAGGTTAGAGCTCTGAATGAAATCTCTCCCCTTTCTTGTCTGTGTATTATTCATGAAGCCCTAAAATTGGCCTTCTGTGACCATGAAGACTACTTTTTTAAAATTCTAATGTAATCCTATTCTTATGTACTGAATTATGGAGCCATCAGATCAGTACCCATGGAATGAAGAATTTCAGGTGATTAGAATTCTTAATGATTAGCTCCACAGTGCAAGTTCTACATTACCTCATTTGTATGGGAAAGTTCTCATGGTGCTTAGCAGATGCCCTACTGTTGTATTTTAATGGACTGAACTGAATTGTAACTCTATATAAAAAATATGTCCCAACCCCCCTCCAGAATTTTTATGGAATATTTAAAGAATACTGATCAAAATTTTGGCATTCTTCTCTGAATTCAAGAATTGCCTCAGTAAAGGGACAACATATTATATTAAGGCAAAGGACACATTTGACTAACTTACAGTTGGAAGAAATTATAAATTTCCAAGTGTTTTGAACACTTTCATGAAGACAGTTTTCTATCGTAAAATGCCACATTAGTGACACTTTTTATTAAAAAAAATACCCACAGATATTACGTTTGGTATTTTCCCTTTTTTGAAAAAAATATAGGCTAATGCTTAATTTCCATAACAAATAGCTCTTCTTTATTTATATAGATTTTTAATATTAAAAAAATCTTATGTGTGTAAAATGTATAAAATTTAAAGTGATTATACACGTGTACACAAGGTTTTATATGTATACATACATAAAATATATATGAAAGCATTATATATTATACAGAATTTGATTTTTAACAAATGTAATTCTAATATAATTTAGAT
Source organism: Microhierax caerulescens (assembly GCA_035590215.1). Lineage (NCBI taxonomy): Eukaryota > Metazoa > Chordata > Aves > Falconiformes > Falconidae > Microhierax > Microhierax caerulescens. Next base: position 42,284,324 of record JAVJGJ010000057.1, on the reverse strand, counting down.
ATACACATGGAAAACGTGATGTGGTCTAAATGATAGAAACATTTTCTTTGGTTCATTTCAGTTTTGTACACTTGTTTGAATTTTTTTCTCTAGGTTAATGTTTGTACGAAAAAATGTAAACCTAATTTCCTTTAAAGAATGTTCATTCTCTGATTGGATCTATTTGGCCTTGTTTACATCAATGCAAATCTAGAGTTAGTTGATTTGGATCAGTGAATAATATAATTGACTAAGAGAGCTAAGTTTCCTACCCTAACCTTCCTAGAAGTCAGTTTCATTTTCCAGTGTTAGCAGTTCTATGCCCCAGGTATAGAACTTCAACAGAAATATTCAATTAACTATATTTCAGTGACTGTGATTTTACTTAGTTTCATTCATTTATCTTTCCCTCCACAGTTTCCTTCTTTCCCAACACCCCCCCCCCCCATCCAGAAAGTACTGCTGCACCTATTGACTCAAAGATGATGCAGGCTACCAAATATTAGGCTCATAATCAGGTTTGGTGTTCAGCACTCATAGAGGAAGCAATCATTTGCTGCTATAAATAAATGCTGAATTAGGCATTCCTTTCTTCCCCTAAGATTTATACTTTTGTCCAGCCTATACACTGTTTGCAGTGATCAGATCATGAAATATTACCATCAGAAGTGTCTAAAAATAAATGCAATGTATTTCGCATAACTTGATTTTCTACTGTTCAGCTCTGTATAGCAGTCATGAAGCTTAATTTTCAATGGAAGTGAACTAGCAACACTTGAAGTGAATGAAATAGTGGGAAACTGGAACCTACAGCTAAGCCTTTAGACTTCTTGAATTAAGTGTTCCAAAACTGAGTAAAGTAAGAGCTTCTATCCTGAATCCAAAACTGAGTAAAGAGCTTCTATGCTGAATGTCCATTAATGAAATTAAAGAATACTATATGAAGTATTGGCATGTCTTTTTAGCTATTTCTGTATGAACCAAGCGCTCTATTTGTTTACTGTGGTGGGTTGACCCCAGCCAGCAACTAAGCACCCACCCAGTCACTCACTCATTTCTGCCCCAGCAGGAAGGGGAGAGAATCAGAAGAAAAGCTGAAAACTGGAGGGTTGAGATAAAGACAGTTTAATAGGTGAAGCAAAGCATGCAAGCAAAGCAAAATAAGAATTTACTCACTACTTCCTACAGGCAGGTAGATGTTTAGCCACTTCCTGGAGAGCATGGCCTCAGGCATGTGTCTGTCAATGTTTCTTGGGAAGACAAGTGCCATAATCACTAGTGTGCAATTCTTTGGGCTTTATTGAAATACCTGACTATATCTCCATTTACTGCAGCATGAAACTAAACAGTTGATTCACAGATTGGTAAAATCTGGATACCTAGATGCTGGATTTTTGATCTAGATATGTCTTCCAGAAGATTGATGCAAATGGGAAGCTAAATTGACCTTAAAAAGGTTATCTCCCAGTATCTTATAATGTACAGAAGGGAGCAGAACTAATATAGGAAGATAATGGTACTTAAACTACTGCTATAGAAAGTTTAAGCTTGTAAACAAAAAGGCTAGACACATATTTTCCTCATTTCATTTGCAACATGTTATATTGGTCTAAGTATCATTGCTATTGCAGTTCCCATTTCCTCAAACCTTTTCAAATTAACTTCACCGCCGCACTGGTCAGAACCAGATATTTCATGAATTAGTGTGATTTTTTTAGAAAGCGCTTGTTTTTAGAGGAACTGGGAATGTAAGCTACAGAACTGAAAACTTTAGATACTTAAATACTGAAAATCCTCCCCTAAAAGAATAATCTCAAGTTATTACTAATATGTATTTTTAAAAAATATTTCACCAGTTTGTATTTTACTTTTCTTTTATGGAGATGTCTTCCTATTATTCATTCCCATTACAGTGTTGTTTTCCTTCTCCTTAAACACCTCTCATTAGAAATGATTTGGCTGGCTTTGGACATTTATTCATGTTTATTCTTTTTTTTTAAATTTTTAGTGCTGTTAAGTGTGTCTATGTTTTTTGTTTCTCATCTCTCCTCATTTTCAAGTTTAATAAAATTGATTCTTATTTTTTTCCCAGTTTAAACTGTCTAGGTATTTTTCTTTTAGCTTCTTCCCCTTCTAATATATTTTTTTTGAGTTTCTTCATTTCTGTCTTTCATTCTTCTTTCCACATACAGTTCACATACACGTTTATATAGATAGTGTCTCCCTTTTTTCTGTCCCATGTACTAACTCCATTTTTTCCCAGTTTGTTCTATTTCACATATGTTTTCCTGTGATTTCTAGTTTCACTAATGAATAGATGATGTTTGTGTGTTGAGAGTATTCTCATCCAGTGACCCTTTTTTGGTCTTGCTGAATGCTGAATACTTAATTGATTCGGTCTTGCTCCTGAATTCAGGCTCCACTGGCATTCTTCCACTGCAAAATAAGGAACAGAACCGGATGGAACAGCTAGCTGAGATCTGAAACATAAGGAGGTAACGTTTGCAGACAGCCTATTTTAATAGACATTTTGAAATATTTTTCATGATATTGAAAGGAATGACATGCTCATCAAAACTGTACAGCTTAATGTCTTGATGTAGTAGAAGAAAAAGAGACACAGGATAGCCAAGTCTCTATTACATTGTCAAAGGAAACCTTTCAAAAAGATGAAATGTCTGAACTCTGTGGAAGTCTAGTTTCAGTTTATACTTTTAAAAGATAAGATCAAGCATCTGCCAAAATACATTATTCACCGCGAAACATTTCACTGATTCTATACCACAGATACCTTGAGGCCTATATCTTCTGGCAGTATTACTGCAGCAGCAGAACTGCCAAGAGGGAAGGGTTATTTACAGTCATTGGGAACAATTCTTCCCTGAGGATGGGCAGGCTTTTGAAACTGAGTTTGTATATTGCAAAAATTGAGAGATTTCCCCCAGTATGTTTTATCTCAAAGGACAGCAGGAAGCTGCAGTGAATATTTTTCTTTCTCTGATTTTTCTATCTGTGTACCTCTGGTGACATGACCTATTTCTTTTATCCTTCTTCCTCAAAAAAAGAACGAGCCCCCCCCCAAAAAAAAAAACAAAAAACAAACTTAAACCCCAATTCCTCCCCATAAATGGGTGGGGTGGTACTCTGTTCTACATCTTATAATCTCTTCATTAAGCATTTCCTTTTTGTTTTTCAGTGTAGCAAAAATTCAGGAGATGGGATGAACCTCAAACTGTCTCTAGATTTCCAAGTTGAATTTAACTTGGATATGATAGATTTCCAAAATTTAAGAAAAAAGTTAACACCTATACATTATTTTGTTTTTAAGTAATTGTTTCTTCCCGCTCTTATCACCTGTGTAGCTTTCACCTAAAACACTAAAATCGGGAATCTGTAGGAAAACCTACGTTTAGAGACTGAAAAGAAGTAGCTATCCCAAATCCATAACTACTTTGGGAGGGTCTAGCCATAGAATTCTGCACAGGTTCTTCTTGGCAGGTCTGTCAGACCTAGAAGGCTCTGGTCAAATTGCTCAGACCACTCCCCTAAAGTTTTAATACTCCTAAATTTAATTTCTGCTATTTTGTTCCTGCTTCTTATCATCAGATTTTGGTTTTTCAAGAAGCCAGGCCTCTGCATTTGTTATTTCCACATCAGCTACAGAGAAGCCAGAATGCTTGCTATTTTTTATACTTAGGAGCACCAGAGCACCAATTACAGTTAGTATGGAAATGAGAGGCTATGGACAAAAATATATTAATTTCTCCAATTAAAAATTATGCAGGAAGCTGGGTTAGATGGGGAAAATGAGAATTTGAAAGGAATTTGAATAAGACAGGCGAGTTAATAAATGTCAATTGCTTCTCACCAATTAACAAAATAATTCTATTTTCAGCCATAAATACTAATTAACATGTGTAAAATTTATAATCCTTGTTTCTATATGTAACAAATTTGTAGGATAATCAGACTTCTTATGTGAGATAAAGTATTTTCGTGCCTAGTTTAAGGTAGTGTTCTTTATTTCTTTATAGCCAAGGGAGATAAACAGGCATGCAATGACATTCCCACCTAAAACAACCATCTAAGATAAGAAAGGTTACTTCAAGAGAATTTTTTAAGTTTATGCAGATATTATAGAGAAATCAAAAGAAATTAAATTACAGTCACCCCCACATTTTAAATAGCTGGATCTAAGAGGGCCATCAGTCAGGATTATTAGAAAGAAATAAGTGATGCTACCAAAGGAAGAAAATTTAATTAGAAATTATTTCATATTTTTTTGCTATGATATCACATTATAAATATAACATGTGGCATTAAATACTGATGTTCAAGTGGCTATCTATAGCAAAAAGTAGAAAAATTAAAAGCCTCTCTCATGCTGGATTTTTTTGGGGGGTTGTTTATTTGGTTTTATTTGTTATTATTTGTTATTATTTGTTTTGCTAAAACTAATATTTTACCAAATGAAATCCAAGTATCTCCATTCTAATGAGACCACAAAATACATTGCACAAGCCTTTTACACATAAAAAGTGATAATTTGAATGAGTTTTCAGGATTAATAATATTATTACTTCATGGGTTTACATGCTTGTGGCTGCCATAGACTCAATTCAGAATGTACTCCCACAGAAAGCATCACAATGCGTATTTTACAGATTTATTTTAAGCCTCAATTTACATGACCTTTAGTAACCGAGAAAGTGTTTTGTTAGTGACATTTTACTTAATCATAATGGAATAACATGATAAATAGAAGGCCTTGCTTGAATGCTGTTGCTTTGTATTGAATGGGATGTCCGTTACAGTGTTGAACTTGCTTATGAGGTTTCTATATGTTGACTATATTTGAGGACAAAACCAGATTTTGTGCCAGTTTCTATACCAAAATACCTAACTTAGGTTTTTTTAAATCTGATTCTACAAAATATGGACACTTTCAATCCTAATTAATTTTATCTGAAATAAAGTAGAAGATAAAGAAAACACATCTTTGTGCAGAGTGAGTGTAACCTTCTAATGGAGCCATATTGTGAATGTATGAAGCTGGGTAGGATGTCCAATTCATCAGCAGCATTAATATTACTGAGATATACACATGGTTTTTTTCCATACACCGAATGTACTTCTTATACTTTAATAAAATAAGGTCTCTCTTCAAGGTAGCAATATTTCTCATTAATTAAAACATAAAAAAAAAAAAAAAAAAAAGCTCAGCTTAACTTTTGGAATGAGTAATTGCTCAGTGTTGATGATGGACTTGAGTGTGGTGTTTTCCCTGGTGTCTAATGATGTGATTCTTTGCATTTAAAACATTTTTGTACATTATTTAGTATTTTTATATCTTGGCTCTTTTTTTTTTTTTTTAAGCAATTACAACTCTATATATGAATCTAAATAGGTAGTCTGTATTTTATATGATGCTGGATTCATTTTATAGAAGCAACACTGTAGCTTTCAACATTTTACAGGTATCTTAGAATCTTACATTGCAGTGTAAACTGCTCAGGAATATAATTTTCCTCACATGCAGGTTGCTAGGCAACAGCTCTCACAATAATTTTGTTGACCACAAACATAGCTTTGTGTGGTCTGTGGAAGAGGAATACACTTTCATTTTTATGTTTAAGAGAAGGTAAATATTAAATTTAATCTCCTTGGAAACAGATATAATAATAAGACAAAACTGATTGATATTTTATTAAAAATTTCTTCACTTAAGCTACACTGCCTTTACTCCATACCAATGTTGCAAGACATTTATTAATGCAGGAAGGGCTTGGTATCGGGAAAATGCACCTTAAATTTATGAGCAAAAATTCATTATATGTTTGACCACTTTGTACAATTTGATTTTCTAAAATGCTTTGGTTATCTGGTGTGGGGGAAGAGAAAAAGCAATTTTGTATTAGAATATGGGAATATAGCTTTCTAAAATGTGGTTATCATAGAAAAACACATGGACAAAAGGTGTAGGCAAAACCACCAGACAGACAAAGCTTTACCTCCACCCAGTCTCCCTGAACTTGAAAGCTTCGTGATCACCAAACCCAGAATAGACCCCAAACTCTACCCTGGATCCACCTGTGATCTTTAACAAGAGAGACATCTGGCCTCAATGTGGAGCTAATCTTTACCTTCACTTAGTCTTCACCTTCAACCTTTTGGTACTCTGTGACGATGTCTTATTACAACATATTACAGGACACATTATTCATACACAAGCTGACATCATAGCTATCTTATTAGACATATCATTTATTGCATAAAAGATAATATTTTTACTATGTAAAATGATTTTGAGTACTTTTCTTCTTACCCATAGGATACCTACAATGTTTTGTTTGTGGTTTTGTAGGGTTTTCTTTAAGTATACCTTGTAAACTGCAGTTTAGGCTTTTTGAAGCATAATTTTGATTATTTTTGAAAATATTCATTTAGGCAAAATAGAGTGATTTCTTTATGTATTATGAGGTTCTATAATTAAAATGCTTTTAACGTGATTATTTGATGGATATGAGGAATATTGGATATTTGTGTATACAAAGTTCAATACTTCATTCTTCAATACATTTAAGTTTATATTTAATTCTTATTGTAACTAACAGACTTGTTGCTGTATAACTTTAAAGTATATTTACTTGCCCTCTAAGTTTTATGACCTGAGCGAAGCAATGCAGAAAATGATATGCAGAATCTTATGAGGAGTGTAGAATGAAGTAAGCATATTCTGCTTTATTAATACTTCCAGAAAAGCAGAATTATGTTTTGTATAACGCTCATACTCAGTAATTCATGAGTGCAGAGTTATCTCAAATTATTCTGAAAAAAGATTAGATGGAATGAGGCATAGGAGTAAAGCAGCAAATTGAGGCTCATGTAGAATGAGTGGAATTAAAAAAATAATAGAAGTATTTTTAGAAAGGTAAAATTTTTATATTTTAAATAATACTTGGTATTAGACATGAAAATAAAACAACTGAAAATATGACAAATAAAAAACTTTTCCATCTGGTTTGAGAAAAATAATTCTTAATGCATTAGAGCCACAGATGACTTGCAAGAGTAAATTTTACATTTCTGTATGGGTATTTCAAAGGTTGCATGAAATGAAGTCTCTTCTGATCCATATCAGTTTGTAAAGGTAGGTAGGCAATTCTGCTTGCTTCATGAAATATATTCCTATGAAGCATGACAAAATCCAATTTACCAGTAAAATCCATTTAAATTAAAATCAAAGTGTAATCTTCATACAATTCAGTACTTGTACCATAATGATGAAATGAGATCAGATACCTATGCTCTACATTTTTGTATCCTGATTATTTTCAGCCTTATTCAGCAGAAATTATCCTCAGTGCAAAAGCTGCAGGAAGGTCACAGAACTGCTTTTTTACTCTGCTGTTTTACTCTAACTGTTCAAGCAAGAAACTATACTAGGGGCCACTTGACAGATATGCCTAAGAAATTACAGTGTTAACCTGATTAGTGATATGAATACACCTACCTCCCTCAGAGAGGGAATTTACCTTTCTTCCTTCTCTTAAACATAACTTTTAAAAAATTTCAGAAGAAGAAGTTAATTGCATTACTGTTAGAAGTTCTTTGGGATGTTTTAAAATAATCTGATATTTTTTCATTTGGGAATGTCTTTTATTAAGTTTGTGGCAGTATTATCCAGTAGAAATAATTTCATCCCCTAGTATGACCTGTTTTTTCAGAGGAATTGTGAACTTCAGGTAACCTAAGAAAGAGAACCTGAAAATCTCTGAAAATTAGCTCAGGCACACCGCTGCACCTGGTCAGTTCCCAGCTACCTTCTGGTTTGTGTTTCAGTTTTAAACTTGACCTGACTGCTAATAAATTTTTGTACAGGTGTATTATGATGTGATAGTTTCTGTAAAGGTTCATACTTGTGCTAAAGTTTTAACAAAACTTAGTCCTGATTCACCAGAATGTTTAAGGCATGTGCTTAGTAGTGATATCTGTGGTCAATGAAAACATTCACATGCTTGGTTTTACTTGTAAGAAATCTAAACAAGTGTTTGGGACGATCATTTGCCTATTCAAAATGAAGTACCAAAAGAACAAATTACTTTCATTTAAATAGGATGCATAATTCTAGATTGCTAAGCACATTGAACTACAAAACTATTCAGACTGAGAATGGACCCTTGAACCCCTTCTACCTGAATCAAATTTAATGTTGGAGATTTCAAAATGTTTTGCAAAACCACTAATGCCCATCAGACTTCATTAGTGAATTTCTATATGCAAGTTTGAAAATTTGCTCTGGTCATGGTCAATCAGGAAGAGGGTGTTACAGTAATTATCTACAGTGAGAACATACTTAGAGGTACTTTAAGGGATCAAAATCTTTCCAAATAAAAGAGAACATTCTTGAGTGCAATTTTTTTCTTTTAAGTAAATGGAAGGAAAGTACTCTCTGCTTTATAATAAGGCAGAGTAAAGAATTCAGTTCTGTCAAGATTGACATTGTAAAATATTGAGGTTTGTTAGATGAAAAATAGGGGTGTGTCCTCACAGTAAAAAAATTTATTAAGTTTTCAAATACCTGTATTTTTTAAGACAAGATTTTTTAAAAAAAAAGTCAGGTAACAATGTTTATTCTTTTTTAAGTTATAAAAAGCTGTGATGCTTTCTTTCCTAAGTTTTAATATTTTTAAAAATTAAAAATGAAAGAAAAATTATACCACCTAAGGAAAAACAGTATGCAATTGCAAAGCCATTAATTTTAGCAATTCCATTGTTTGGAATTGCTAAGCAGTTTAAGATTTGAATCTCAGCTAAATTCAGGAAGACCAAATAGCTAAAAAAATTGAACTAATTGATTTCCATATGGCTGCACTTTGGTATAGATTTCTTGTTGCATATATCACTACAAAGGATCTTAATTGTTTATTGATTTAATGTAGGATGTCAATTAGCTGTTTCCATAGAACCAAATGGAGTCCAGACGACATATTTGTCTAGATCCATTTATTCAGTTAGAGCATCTTGTAAGCCTGGGAGAGTTTCTGACAAGGGTGAATCCATCATGAAATAATTTTTCAGTAACAAAACTTCTCTTCGAACTGAAAGTTCAGGTAGTTTTTGAGCTGGGACTCTGTTGGCTTTATGTTAAATAATTTCGTAAGAGATTGGATTGATATGGTGTTTCTTCTTACAGAAGCTTCAGTCATCTCACTGACTTCAATACTAGGAAAAAAAGCAGAATTTAGATCTTGAAAAGTCACATGGATGGAACAAAAAAGTAAAAATTAATTGTGTGACTTTCAGCATAGACTTACTTTGGATTGTAACTTCCCTGATTTTTTGTCTAAACTGTGAAAGTTATTAGGTCTGCATTAATTAATACACTGTCTGCAGTACAACCCAGGCTGAGTGAACCCTAGGTCTATTGGCAGGTTGAGTATTGGTTTCAGAGCTTGTTTATAAACATGGTATTAGGTGGACAAATGAGTTGTACATCTTTCTGTAGAATGTATTTTTTCTTAGGGTATGTCTACTTGCACAGGATTGAGGAATACATTCTTTGTGTCCACAGCTATGAGTTGAGTATCATTAGAGTCATATCATAATTGAAAATAATGGGACTGGGGGCAGAAATTTTCTCCAACGCAGTTGATTGTTGGCAAAATATTAACCGGTTTAATGATTTAATTGTATTTTTTTGTAGGGAGAGACTCCATTTTTAATGAACATACAATGGTATGCCTACTTGTATGGTCAAATGTCTCGTTTAAATGGGTATAATACCTATTTGCTCAATTAACTCAGAAAACTGGAAATTAAGTGAGTTAATAAAACCCCCTCACTTATTGCTTACCATTTGAATAGGCAGAACTTAAATTACCTCCAGCCCAGCCTTCTCCTAGAAAACTTTGAAGCACTTTATGTGAGAGAGAATAAATGAACTAAATCTGACCTGATTCATGTTTCATGTAATACGTCAGTCAGGAGAATGTCAGAATATTTCGCGTGAAGCCTGCTGGTTTAAAGTCAATGTTTAGTTAACACATCTGAGAGGAACACATTTTTATTATGCTCATGACATTTTCTCTATATGTGTTTATCACATTCCTTCATAGAAGAGTATCATGGATTTTAAAATAGTTTTTAAATTAAAAAAAAAATATTGTAAAGGTTTTTAATATGCTTTTAATGTTTTTTCTCACTTACAATAAAACTTCCATTCTCATGGAATGAAAATTAAAAAGTAAGTATTTTTGCTTTATAAACTTATAAACTTTTCAAAAATATTTGGCAGAGAAACTTTGGGAAACCAGCAAGTTTTTTTTTCAAAGTCCACATGTCCTTTTGCATATGACTGGCTGAACGAAGCACAGTTATGAGCTAAAGTGTGGGGGTGGGTTGTAACATATTTTTAATTTAGGCTTCTGATCAGTTTCAAGATTTTAATGCATGCTCTGGAAATTATTATGTTGAATGACAAAAACATCAAGCATCTGATTCACCAGCCAGAATTTCATCTGTATCTAATGTTTCTTTGTAGAGCAAAGATGTGATTGATTTTGACCTTTGACATTTTCAAGCATAAAAATTACTCTCTACTCCAGCCCTCTTCATGACTGTTTTTATTTCTAGAAATGAGAAGAGACATATTAGGCTAAGCATAAAGACGCAAAAGAGAGGGTGTGGGGGAGAAGGCAGAGCTCCTGGCAGAGAGGCAGGCGAGGCAAGGCTTGCCATAGCATGGCAAGGAGGGAACAGCAGAGTTTCTGCTTCTGCTGAAGGGAGGGAAGGCAGCATGGTCCATGATTCCCTAACTTGATGGAAACATGCAGCTTTGCACAGATTTCCTGTAAGGCCTGCAGGAAACCAGTTAATTAGCAATTTTTTAAAAAACCAAACACCTACCAGTTGTGTGAGTTCATACAGTTTCTATTATCCCATAAACTGCTGGGAATTAATGCTCTGCTTCAGAGAATATTTCTATTTGGTGGAGAAACTGAGAAAGAACTTTAATGAGATTTCATTAAAGCAGAAGCCGAGTTTCTTTTCTGCATCTATATAGACAGGATCAATTAATCAAGATCTGAATTAGAGTCTACACTGTATTTTTGTAAACTTATTCACTCTGCATTTATCCAAAGTATTGCTAACAACAAACTTATTATTTATCTTTTTTTTTTTTTTTTTTTTTTTAGGATAGTTGGTTTAATATTTTAATAATACGTGGATTAATT
>JAVJGJ010000057.1:42251326-42261596 GCA_035590215.1 Microhierax caerulescens | reverse complement strand
GCCTTTTTTCAAAATATTATGATTTAGCAGCAGTTTCCATCCACAGATATTTGAGAAAGCTATCAAATTTACACTAACAGTAGAAAAAGCCTGTGGGGTAACACTGAATATATTTATGGGTTTTAGAGGTGTTCTATCACTATGGAATTGGGTTATAATTCAGAATTGTAAAGTTTCTTATAAATAGTCCCTAAATTCTTATCAAGAGTACTTTTCCCAATTTTACTCCATAAGTAATAGAATAAACAGAATAGTATTATGTAAGTACTCCTAAAATTAAACCCACATATACAAAGTTTGGCACTGAAGTTGGAGTTTGTCCCTGTTGGCCATGGAAGGTTATGCAATCCCTAATACCTCCTACATGTCTAAATCAGTTACAGTCATTCAAAATTCTGTAAAAGTATTCACCTTATTTTTAGTTTGACCCAGATTCTAGTCAGATTACTAAGCATGCTACTGATATCGGGTATGAAAATAACTTTATAGAAGAAAACCAAGTAAAAATAATAAAACAAACAGTAAAAATGGACTAAGAAAAATGGGGTACAAAATAATTCACTAGAAATATTTCATTTTTAAAAAATTGCTATTTTATATCTGAAAAAAAAATGACACATTTGATACTTTTGGGGTTTTGTTGGTAGTCTTGTGAAAGAAGCTTAATGTTACAAAACTTACATGGATTTAGAATTAAATCCTTCATAAATTCCAGCTCTATAGATATTATTTCTCCATGCAGTGAGCATCACCTTTCTGTCAATACTAAAGCATATACTAAGTGCTGAAATTCCTATGAAATTCCTCATATTATTTCATGGATGCCACTGAAGCTGTGCAGATTTGTATTGGCCAAAGACATCATATATTATTATTTAAAATACAGGTTGCATGTGCGAGTGAAACGCAGAAATGATGAATAAGACATTAAGTTCAAGACTAGCTGAATTTTGCCTAGTAAGAATATTGTCTCATCACTGACAGCAAGGCTATGTTCATTTACCAAAACAAGTAAGGAAGCCCCTTCTTTCTTTGGGTCTGTAGTCTTCATCTTGTGTTCTTAAATCAGCTTGTATTTGTATTTGGAGGAATGCAGCAAGTTTATACATCTTTTTATACACTGGGAAAAAATGGCATGGTCAAGGTATGTGCATACAGGTCACAGATACTCGTCAAATTCAGAAACTTCAGTTCTTTTTTTAAAAAGTTAATTAGTTTTTGACTTCTGAATTTCTCAATGAGGTGCACACGGAGCCAGAAGGGATTAGTGAAATTTTCTTCAGAATTTTCCCTTTCACACACACACACAAGCAGTTTTGAATGTTGCATATTTAAATAGTTTTCTTTTTTTTTAATCCCTTAATGCTCATGAGAAGTGGAGTGAATGTAAGCTTCTTGCAAATTTTCCAATAAATCTTTAGCTGAAACCTACATGCAACATAGCAAAGAAAAAGGAGTTTAAGATTCACAGATAATCAGAATAGAAAAATTCCATACAGTTGAATAAAAATGAAGTTTGCCTGTATTACATGAGTTTTCTTTCATGAAGAAACACTCTCCCAGAGGGCAGCAGGATTTTTTTTTCTCTAATAAATGGGTCAAAGACATGGAAAATGTGTATATTTAATATTATAAATTTCTAAACAATAAAAAGTACAAAATAGATCTGTATTTGATCAAAGAATGTGTTCTTGGGATGCTGCTGTTCATATCCTTGAAAAGTGTATCTGGGTTTTGTGCAGAAGTAGTGTCATTATAGTACATGTGCAGAATTTATTGGAATGTAAATTCTTAAGGAGTGTAGGAGTTTCTTAGTAGAATAATTTTATTTGTGACATCTTTCCCAGACCTAGAAATAAAACAGAACTTTTATGATAATTTGGTTTGATCTATTGCATAATGTGACAAGGAATTCCAGTTGAAGAAAAAATTAATGAAGTTTATATTCCCTGACAAAAACGAGCATATTCTTTCAAATAATATTTAATGTTTCTCAAGACCTGAAGTAACAGAGAATTTATTGCATTCCTTGGTAAATTATTCCAGTTGTGTGATCACTTCCTGTCTTTAAAACTTGGCACATTATTATAACCTGAATAATTTTTTCCAGTGTAAATTTTAAACATTGGTTTTGCCATGTTCTTTTTCCTAGATTAAAAAGCTGCATAATCTCAGAAATCTCCTTTCTACATCTACATATGCAAAATTAGATCATAAATCACTTCTAAATTTTAACCTCTTTATTGAGAAGGAAGTTTTTGACAATTTCTTTCCAGTTCCAACCCTGATCAGAGAAGATTAGGAGACAGTACATTCTAGGTAATACATACAAAGAAGAAAGTGGTATTTCTCTTTAATGTCTAAGATCTTTAGATGTGTCTGAATTTTCTCAGATGAATTCCTTAAAAAAAGGAAAGTGAACTTTAAAACCCAAGCAATATAATTTATATGTATTAATTCCATTCAGGAAAAGAGTCTAATTGCTTGTAGTCTGTTCCAGAGTTACACTGTCCTTGTTCTACAATTGATTTAATTGCCATTTACACACTAATAAACAGAGGTTATCTTGAGGCTTTTGGAAAACTTTGCTGGGCTAAATATAGGTTTAAAACACCTGTGGGTTTTTTTCAGTAGAATCGTGTGTGTGGAAAAAAAGGCTTCCTGTTTGCAAAATAATCAAATTCTTGTTAGAAATCATCAAAATCAGATATTTTAGAAAAAAGAGGAAAAGATCTATAGACCTTATCTATTTGCGTATTGCATATGATTGCATGGAAAGTTGAAGTTAGGATGAAAAGATTTAAGATGTCACTTTATGAACCAGGGAAGAAGACAAATATGGGAAGGTCATTTCACCAGCAGGAAGGTGAAACATATATGCTGGAAGTGTATCTTGTGGTGCATACTGGGTCAAAGCGTACCAGAGTAAAAACTTGGCCCACTAAAAATTATGGCAAAAATCCTATTAACATCATAGGAGTATAGACTTCAATCTGTGTGTAAAATGGTTTTACTCATTCACAGAATTCCAAGACAGCAGTCGGTTAACATACCTCACCTCCCCCAAGGTAACTTAAATACCTTAACAGCTGCAGAGTAACATGAAAACAGGTGGTACAATATAGTATCTCATAGTTAATAGACTGTTTTATAGAACATATGTCCAGTCACAGGTTTGCAGCCCTGTGTAGTTGTCATGAGCCATGAATTCCACAAGAAGAGATCAATACTACTCTAATTGCACCCTTGTCTCAACAATTTTGTGATGCCTTCAAAATATTTTACTAGCACCAGCCCTCCTCATCTCCACAAGCCAGAACAGCATTTAGTTTTCAAAATACGGCAAAGAAAAGATAGGATTCCTTTCCTTAGTCAAGCAAGGATATGAAAATTAAACAGGTATACAAATTGCAGAGGTAAGAATGGCAAGGTAAAAAAGAGAAGTATAGGAAGAATAGAAAATGGAACAGGAGGAATGCGTATATCTTTTTGTATTTTCCATTTCTCTCTGTTGATACCAAATTGCTTGTTCCTTGTTTAAGTGGTATCCTGCAATTCATAGTCTAACCAGTCTATTTCTTTATCCAATAGCCATTTCTTAGATACCACATGCTTCTTTTCTTTGATTAAACCTATAGTGAAAGAAATTTCTGAACCAAATCTTAAGCTGAATTGAATCTAAAAAGTGCAGAATATATCCCAAAGAGTTTGGGTTACTCTCACCAGTTCTAGGAAAGAGATAAAACCCAGTGCCTCCATTAAGCCAAACCAAACCAAAATTGTAGGATAATCTCTTCTGACCCAAGGGCAGCTGTTCACTCATGATTTTGAAATGCTGACATTTTCCATAATTTTTTAGTTTCTTTCACATTATTTTTTCTCCTCCTCCAGAAGCTTGCAATTATGTGATGAGATTGCTGGCCACAGTGGCAACCCTGCCATTGAGTGGGATTCATTCCTAGGCTACTGTTTGAATCTTCGTGTGGTCTGGAATTTTTTTTCAGAATATGTCATACCTGAATAATGCTGTGCAACTGAATGCATCTCAAAGTTACAATAAAAAGAAAAAGAAGAACAACCTTGATGTCACACATCTTAGCATTCAGCAAAGTAGGCTAGCTAGCTTTGGATTTTGTTTCATAAGCTGAAACAGCTACTTCACTCTTTAAACCTAGCAAAGGTTATTTTCTTTGAATTCTGTTTAAGGATTCATCAAAAGGCGAAACATAATCTACAAAAAAATTAGCAGCTGTGATTATTCTGCATGTCAATTTATTTTTTCACAGTGTCAGTATTTTCAGAGTACTGGAATGGTAGCTTTTTTTTTTAGATTTCTACTTCCTAAGGATACATTTAAATTTTACTCTTAGGTCAAAGTAGTTACAAGAACATCAAATCCCATCTGCTTTTGTCAATGAAAATTCAACTGGGTGGTTCATTTATTCAATCTAAATGTTGTTTCAGCTCACGTGATCAGTTCTAAGTAGATGAATGGAGTTAATAATCTACATAACCTCTGGAGCAATCCACTTGAACTGTGTGGTTATCTGGCATGATACCTCTAAGGAATCCAGTTTTCCAGATAAATAACAAAGGAGTTAACAACCTTGGGAAGACTGGGAAATATGATCACTCATGATCATATTTTGTATTACCAGCAGCTTTGTGATGCCAGCTTTTTGAGTAATTTTTCTTCCTTTTTTTTTTTTTCTTTTTTTTTTTCTTCTTTTTCAGAACTGTAGTAAAAACAAACAAGACCCTGTCATTGCATCAGGGTCACCAGTTTGTGGAATATTGAACAAACAACATTAAAACTTTGACAAACACAATTTCAACTAAATTCTGTTATTTTCTGAATTGTGTTAAGAAGTGATACATTTCAACATCTATAAAATTAACTGTTACATCAAAAGCCATACATGATGTCTGTATTTCTTTCTCAAGACTTGGGGGAACTAAAGAAGGCTTAAATATCCTTTCTGAAACAAGCAACTGTCTGTAGAATTGAAAAAAAAACCATACCAAACAACAACCAACCAACCAACAACAAAAACGTGACCATCAAAATTACCTGTAGATATCATATCCATGGCGAAGTACCAAATTGTATGAAAGAGTATTTTCTTTGACAAACTGAATTTTCCATTCTTTTTATGGCATAAAATCTTTTTAAATTCTAAGAGGGGGAAAATCCAGTTTATTTACTTTCTGTAATCTAATTTTGGTGTGTTATGTGTTTCTTTTTTAAGCAAATATTACCAAATCCTTTCAGTTTCATGTCTGAATTTTTTAAATTTGTTTAATTATGCCTTTTTTAATGAAGGGGTGACCAATGTTTCTGGCTATATTCCAGACAAACTTTAGTTTTATTCTCAATGATGAAATTCTGGATTTTTTAAGGGGAGAAAAAAGAGATTTCAGCCTACATTTTAATGGCAAACACAATCCTTAAGAAAGTATTTCATTAGAATTATTTTTGGCTTTTAATTTTTACCTGTTTAAATGAACTTAAGGTATATTACTGTTGTTGTTTTCAGGTCAAAGTTTTCAGGCCAATTAATGTCAGAGTAAAGTTTTTGTAAAAAAGTATTCATTCACTATAACTGAACATACATGGAGGGACCTATACATTTTTTTGCCTGCATGGTAATGGCTAGATTTTCACAGCTAAATCTGTTTTCTTCAAATAATATTTTTTAAATATATGATTAATTTTAGGGTATAATAGTAATGATTCCTATATTGCCTGTTTCCAGGGTAAATCTAAATCAGTTATAACTGACGTCCAGATGTTTTTAACATAAAACTTTGCTTTGTGAGTATGTACGTACTGTTAATCACATTAGTATGACTGTTTAAGATACACCGTCATTAAAAATGTCACCTTTTCTCCCTAATATTCAACTCTGAAAGCCCCCATTAATGGCAATAAAGACAAAGAGTATATCTGCACATCCATGCTTGCCATTCTGTTTAAATTTGCCAGTCGATGCATTTTGAATACTGAATGGAAAACCTTTCTAAAGGGCAGAAATTAAGACAAAAAGGGACAGTGGTAATTTTGATACCTATTACATGTTAGGCCACAGATCCATACTTAGCAGCTTGTGTGATGGGTTTTCTCAGAGAAACCTTGGTAGCTGTTGCTCAAAGGCAGCCAGTGTTACTAGGCAGCCTGCAGTCAAGTGGGGTTCAGGGCACTTCAGACAGCTCTTTTCTGAGCTGTGTTTACCCCAGATCCCATGGGCACGGATGTGTAGAACTAAATTAGTTTCTTGTCAAAACTTTCAGCAGAAAGTATAGTAAAAGGCGGGCAGCTAGGAAGATAAATTGTCCCTCACCAAATTTCATACAAGATACTAGAAGAGTTTTTCTCCTAAGCATAGGTAACTGGGCTACACAAAAGGTAGCTAAATCTGTGTCAGACCTATAGTTCAGAGTTTTACTGGTTGTTAATTTATAACTGTAAAAAAATTTTACATTTCTAACCAGTGTCAGATAACAGAGATGCACATAAAGCCAGATAATAATTTTTATAATGTGACTTACCTCTTTTGCAAAAACAATTAACTAAAGCTATGCCAAGAGAGGTATGACAGAAAAACCTTTCTCTTTAGACTTCTGTCTGCTAAAAGACTACATTTTCCCAGCATTGTCTTTATGTGAGTGAAGGTATTGAGACCATGATTAACAAATGTTAAAGCATGAGAATATAAACTCCACATTTAAAAATCTAAACCCACTTCCCTCCTCTTTCTAATACATCTCTCACAAGAAAGAGCCTTTATGGAGATATATGGAAGGGTGTAAATATATTACTGTAAAATTTGTTAAAAACGGTTAACATAGATCTTTGAGGATGCTTTCTGCTCTTCCCCTCCTCAAGAAACATGTATTTTTCTCAGTTTGGATGAAATGTTCAAAGAAGCTAACGAAAATCATAAAATGCTACCTAGCAGACTTAGAGTCCCAGACTGATCATCTGTATCATTTATGATGAAAAGTATGAGGTTTATCAGATTGCAGATTATATACTTTACACACACCTTTTCCCCTCCTTAGCTTTTCTTTTTTTCTTTTAAAAATTCATAGCATATTAATAAACGTTTGCAATTTATTTTCTTTCATTTATATACCGTAATATACTGCATGAGTACGCCAGGAATGTATTTTGCCAAGAAAGGGTGCAAGACTGATGACATCAATATGAAAATCTAGCTTCTTTACAATTAGTTTTCCTTTGTGGAGACTTCCTTAAAACACTCCATAGATTTATAATGCAATTAGATCTTTTTAACAGTTTGTCTCTAATGACCAGGAAACATCTTTTCCATTCCTGCTCTTGTTTTGATGATCATTACTTGTAAGGAGGGCAATGGAGTTGTAATCTACAAAAGTAGGAAGCAAAAGTAGTCTGGTAAACCAATTTCATATAATTAATCTTATATTATAAAGTAAGGAAATAACAAAAAGCTACAGAACACTTATCTATTTTCTGTGACCTGTTGAAATGATAAAATTATGTGGAATGTTTTTTGTATTGTCATAAAAAAAAAGAAGTTTAGATATGAAGTGTCAAATTAAAAAAAAAAAGTTATTAGACAATTCTCAAGACCCTTGCAAAACTAACAGAAAAATTTCACTGACTTCTCAGTACCAAAATTCCTGTGTATTATAGAAAACATATGAAACAAATGGTCTCTCTGTACTAAAATTCTACCTTAGAAAGCCTAATTTGTTGCAAATCAGACTAAATTAGAACTTAAAATGAGAACATTGCTACCTTGTACTTCACATAACAATGCTGCATCCTAACAGCATGTAAGCCATCACAAGATTTAGAGCTCAGCTCAATCAGGGACAACAAAATTAGAAATAAATAGAGAAGGATCAATACAAAGTGTTGTCTGGCATAATGAAACAGCCCTTAGGTAGAAAATCTATTTTATTTCTCTTTCAGCAGCTGTACTCTTTGACAATCTCTGACCCAGTCCAGTACACAGTAAAGTTATTTATTTTATTGAGAAGAACATGGAGTTACATCTCTTATATTACAGAAATACTATTTTGTTGATCAATAAAGTGGTTAAACAGTTTAGGTTTTATTGTTAAAGGTACTTCTATTAACACTGCTGTTATTTAATACAACATTAAGAATTACCTTGTACTTTATGCTGTTATGGCAATCAATGCTTAGCAGGAAATGCTATCCAGCATGTTTTTATGCAACATCAGAATTTGTGCCAGATGCTGTTCTAATAATGACAGAAATAAACCCAGTCCTTTTGAATGATACTGAACACTCAGTATCTGGTGTGGAATGTTCAGTGGTTATTCCTTTCTTTACCATTTTATGCCAAGGTCTAAGGAAAGACTTGTCTGTCTATATTGGGATTTTTAATTTAGAAAAGTGCCCCCCTCATGCCTTTTTGTGCCTTTCTTTCATTGTTTCCCTATGTGCTGAAAATTCTGCTTCTGGACATGCTTGCAAGTAGCTTAGTCAATAGTAAGGAGTACAGATCATGATTTCAAATCTATTTTTGTGGATGTGAGTGTGCTTATAACACCTTCAGCTGTTCTTAAGGGGATGAACTTGGCAGTCTTTCCAGAGTGCTATTGACTGGCCCTGTAGCTGCACTATTAGACATCTTCCAAACTGGTGGGGATGCTCCTCTCCCCTTGATGTAGTATGCTAACGTGAGGAGCTTTCTTCAATTTTCTCTCCTGCCAGAAGGCAATCAAAGCTTAATTCACCCAAGGGTATTGTGTTCACGAAGCTGTGCTAAATTTGAGCACCCTACACTGCAGAAACACAGAATAGTTGAGATTGGAAGAGACCTCTGCAAGTCGCTTGGTCCAATCCACCTGCTCAGGAAAGGCCACCAAGAGCCAATTGCCCAGGACTGTGTCTAGATTTGATTTTTAATATGTCCAAGGAGAATCCACCATCTCCCTGTGCAAGTTGTGCCAGTGCTCAGTCGCCCTCACAGTAAAAGGTGTTTTCTGATGTTCAGAAGGAACCTCCTGTGTTTCAGTTTGTGCTGATTGCCTCTTGACACTGGGCACCATGGAAAAGACAAGCCTGGCTTTGTCCTCTGTGCACCCTCTCTTCAGCTATTTATGTCCATTGATAAGATCCCCCCTGAGAGTTCTCCATGATAAACAGTCCCAGGTCTCTCAGCCTTCCCTCATAGGAGAGATGCTACAGTTCCTTCATCATCTTTGTAGGCCTTTGTTGGAGTCTCTCGAGTATGTCTGTGTCCCTCTTGTACTGGGGAGCCCAGAACTGGACACAGCACTCTAGGTATGGCCTCAGCAGTGTTTATTAGAGGGGAAGAATCCTCTCCCTCAACCTCTTGGCAATACTTTGCCTAATGCAGCCCAGAATATCATTAACCTTCTTTGACACAAGGGCACATCACTGGCTTATAATCAATTTGGTGCTCACCAGGACCCCCGTCTCTCTCTTGCCCAGCTGCTTTACAGCTGGGTGAAAGAATTCCAGCTTTTTTTTTTTTTTTCCTTTCTTTTATTTTATATATAAAATAGTTTTGTTTTTTTTAATTACAACTCTCTTGATGTGGAGGGAATTGTATTCAAGTGTCTTGTATTATCTGTAAGCACTTAAATCTCTACAGTGTTTTAGTCGAAAGAAGGACAGTAAAATAGAAAGGAAGAAGTATAGGTTAAACAAAAAATACCAAAAATCAGACAGAAAGAGGGTGTGAGTTATACGTTTCCAAGTAGACAAAAGCACCCTGTGTTTATAATTAAGGCATGCAATACCACAGACTTTAGAGTTTAAAATATGTCCCATTTCCTTTTGACTAGCTTTAGAAACTTCATAGTACATTCTATATCCTGTGGCATCTTGCTCCAGGTGTGGGCTATTCTAGATTCTGTTCAGAGCTGTCTCAGCTCCAGAGATTTCATAGCTCATATACTCAGATAATACATGTTTTGAATAAAGTTCCAGGGGCAAGATATTTGAAAATAGGATGTTGCATCACTACTACATTGATATATTAATCTTTTTCCTAGAGTTACATTATCAAGCTTAAATATATCATTAAATTCTTGACATCTATGGCTCAGAGCTGCCATAATACCCATATTATGAAATCTGCTTGCAGGGGATAAAGACCTTATTTATTTTTAATCCTTTTCTCCAGGAAGTTATGCATAGGTCTTGAATCAGTCACAAAACACTTTAGTCAGTCAATCCGTGTGGGGGGGGGGGGGGGGGGGGGGGGGGGGGGGGGGGGGGGGG
>JAVJGJ010000057.1:42218319-42248505 GCA_035590215.1 Microhierax caerulescens | reverse complement strand
AACACTTGAGTCAGTCAATCCGTGTGCCCCCACCCCCCACCCCACCCCCAATATCTGAAATAAGAGCAAGGAACAATACCTTTCGTAAGATTTTGTAAAATTTTTGTAGTAATCTTTCCCCAACTGGAGCAGTTTGAATTTCTTATTGCTTCCAAAGTGACTATTTAATATTCGGGCTGCTGTTCAGACAAGTCTTATGGAAACTTATTAGTTTTTTACAATGTTACTTATTTTCGGTTTCCAATATGTTATATCCTGTCTTTTTTTTTAACCTTCAGTGGGTCAGAAATAATGTCATAAAACAACACTGTGTCCATGAAAGCTGCTATCCTAGTAATTTCTTATCTTCATTTTCAAGGTGAACACATCTTTCTTAACAAAGCACTTGAATTGGAGATGAAGATTTAGAATGCATTCTTAGTTACACCACCAACAATCAGCCTTGTTTTTAGGCTGACTTGCTAGAGTGAAAAAAAACTCAGACCAAAACTTTTTTCATCATAGTGTTTTTTTTGTTTCTGACTCATTCTATGAAATTTTCTGATTATAACCTGATGCCAAAAAGATAATGACAGGTGTGAATTCATTTGTGAAGCAATAGTGTGGTGTTTATCACCTCCTATCTTTCCATCAATGATAGATTATTTTCTAAAACATTTTCTGCAGTTTAAAAGGCGGCTGTAGATTCATGCATGAATTAATAAGATTTTTACTTTTGATACCTACTAGTATTAACAGAAACAAATCGTCCTGCTACAATAGACTCAAACCTCACAATCCATTTAATTCAATAATGAAAATAGGATCCTGGACAAGGCAGCTAAATCACAGGACTTTACATACCCAAAAGAGATGTCACTCTTGAGGTATCTAATCCAACAGCGTAATGGCAAGACTGGGCTTGGTGTTTGAAAATGGAAAGTAGCTTTGAAGAGTATATGTTCTTTGACATTCCATGTTTTCTTGCACTGCACATTGTACAATTGTGCATCTGGCTTTAGTCGGTTGGGTAAAACACTAAATTACCAGTCTTGTAATTTGAATTCCATATGGAGATAGGGTAGTAGAGGCTGTCACAGTAGGTTGCATTTACAATTTTTATAACTACAATAATGTTTCATATGTCTGACCCCAACTTAATGCCTGTATCGAATATTTTGGATACCTGACAGTTAGAAAAAATAGTTATCCTTCACATTTCAAATGCACTTAATGATAACCTACTGCAATTTTTCTTTCTGAATGAATACATTAGATTTTTGCTCACTGCTAACATTTGTACGTGTTCCAACAAAGGACAGAACAACGGAAGCCATCAAATTAATGATGTGTTATCACCTGCTAACATGAGAAAGGTGTAACATTTTTAATAGCAGAGACTAGATTAATGTCATTTCAGCCACTAGGAGCTGGGAATCAATTTCAATGCTAATCAGCAGTTTAAAGAATAGATTAGGAACGCAGTAAATGCCATTAACCTTTCAAGCACTACCACTACATGAAGCTTCCTGCAGAGGCATAAAGCAGTGTGCAGCTGTGACACAAACAGGGCAAATATAATACAAAAATGTATGGAAGAATTTCATGGTCTGTTCTACGGCAAAACTATGTTTTGAACAAGCCTTATTTAAAAAGTAGAAAAATCTTACCTTCTAATAACAACAAAAGAATTATTTTCTAATAAAATGTTTATTTTTGAGTTTGAGTTTTCTGAAATAAGAAGCACCACCTAAATGAAATGTTTTGTGCAAATTATATAATATTCACTGGCATAAAGTTTGCTTTCCAAAACATGATGGGTTTTTTTACAACTTCATAGTGAAATGGTATATAAGGAAAGGTGTATGTGATTTTTAAAACTGCTGTGCACACATGATCATTGAGAATTATTTTAATATTATTTATGACTTTTCTCATCTGTGTTAATGGAGATGGTGCAGTCACTACAGACAGGTATCACAGTATTCCCTTAATGATACCAGCAAAAGGGAAAACCACATTATTAAATTCTGTGACAACCAAGAAAAATAATATTTTCTGCATGAGACCACAAGCTTCTCTGTTACTGGAAGAATTGCATTTCTGTCTGTTATGATATCCAAGAGTGACTCTGCACCACTGGAAAAGGGCAGGATCTGAACAGTGGTCACAACCAACTCAGAAATGTCTCACCATCTTAAAATGTTTGATCTTACCTGTGACTCATTCAAGTGTATAGAAAAGCATGCAAACAGCTAACCATTGGGTTTTTTTTAAATAATTCTCCAACATTTGAACAGATTTGGAGTAGATAGGGTGTACTTGTAGATAGGCAGTACTCATTAGTTTTCACATGAACATGGCAGTACAAATACATGCATGACTATTTATGCAGTCCTTTCTGTTATGCTCATTAAACATTGTTCTTTAAGTACTTAAAATATTATACCAGTGTTAACATTTTAACTCGATTATCATCTCATTTTTAATCTCCAAAAGGGTTCAAGTTATAAAGGTATTTTACAGCAACACACATTCTATGGGTAAAGACAGTTCTGCAGCATTCTAGAAGAAACTAGAAACTTTATTTCCCCCTTGTATAAGGGTATAGACCTTGGGAATCTAAACTTTTATTTCTGCTATTCTTTTATTCACTTTTTAATGTTCATTCAGAATGGTGAGATGATGATACATGTTCCCCAAGCTATCCTAGTCCTGGTATTCCATCATTTTGAAAGCACTGTTGATACAATCAATGATGACAAATGATTCATCTCACTTAATTAGGCTGAGAAAAGAATGA
Source organism: Microhierax caerulescens (assembly GCA_035590215.1). NCBI lineage: Eukaryota > Metazoa > Chordata > Aves > Falconiformes > Falconidae > Microhierax > Microhierax caerulescens. The sequence goes on along the minus strand of JAVJGJ010000057.1, from coordinate 42,245,723 downwards.
GAAGCTTCAACCAAAACTATTTAAAAAGGATTTAATGCTTAGACTTTCCTAGTGTTCTTCATTTTTACATATGCTAACATTTCTTCTTATCCCCATTAAGATAGACATAACAATATTTCATGTGTCAAAGATTTTTAAAAACATAAATTAGTTCCTCAAGTGCAGATTGTTCCCCAAGTACAGTCTGTCTTTTGTTTATATTTTTCCTCTGAAGTAATTGAAAAAAACTTATTTGTTGATTTGTTTTACTGCTTCAGTCATGGTCATCATAAATCCCAACTTCATCAAACATATTTGAGGGAGATTACGAGTCAGCATCATGCAGAAACAAAAGAAATGGTTAATGATGCACTGACACCTACACTTAGGTTTATAAAATACAGATAACACCTTTACTGGGTAAAAACTACTTTGTATGATTATAAGAATTATTAGCCTTTAAAACACAAAAGCAAAAATCAATCATAAATCAGTCGTACAAGATACGTGACTTTTCTCAAGAAACAACTTAAGGCATGTGAAAGAACAGCCCAGAAACTGGAATAGAAAACATTGGGCTCTGAGCCACTCTTAAACCCGCTTTCATCACCAGTTAGAAAGCTAAACCAGGCTATGATTAATCAAGAAACTGTTTTCACAGGATGGAAAACAGTGAATTGTTAAATAATGAAGAGTACAGAATGTATGGTTACAGACAAATGACTGAGAAGAATGATAGTAATCCTGGACAAAGGGGAATCGAATACTTTGTGGAATTTAAGACTCATGAAGAGAGGAATAACATTAAACTTAATTAATATTTAATTAAATATTAACATGCTTTCTACTAAGAAAGTTTTTCTGTTACTGACTATCATAATGTAAAAGTATTTTTTTGAAATTAATGGTATCAACTAAGATGAAGAGTTTTCCATCAGTCAGAAAAACTGTGCACCTAACAAGAGTTTAGTACAGTGTTACAACGCAGAAAAATGGGTTTCATGGGAAGAACTGATACGCATTTTTTTATTAAAACATTTTAGGTAGACAAACTACAAGAAGAATTTTTAAAATGAGCAGTTAATTAAATAACAATGGAAAAAATTGTTGGAAAGCTGGACAAAAGAAATATTTATCTTAATCAGAAACAGGAGTTTTGGCAAAGTTATGGTATCATTCATCCCCACACGGAATCATGCAGAAGAGAAGTTCTGCTTAATAAAATTCACATTTTCAGGAAGCAAATTATAGAAGCTTGATTACAAAAGCTCCAAGCATCACAGAAATCTAGTTTCATAGAGAAACATAGCACCAAAATTTGAATATTCACTACATCATTAAAAAAAATCCTCAGCCAGTGTACATTTTTTATCATGTGCCTCAATTACTATTCCAAAGTTTTTAATTCTTTCAGACATAGCCAGCCTTAAATAATACCTTAGATAGAAGAACATCAATAGATCAGCTAAATACAACACAGGTGTTTATCATCACAGGAAAACATGCATTTCCTCTGGACTGATCACCTCTTTGTGGGTCTCATATGTTAGTAACGCATATTTTTCTACAGTCGGCAAAACCATACCATGAAGGGTGGGGGCACTAAATGTGGATTATGAAAATAGGAAGTATTCATGAATTTGAAATAAGTTAAGTATGTCTATTCTGACTGGTTAAGCACAGATGCAAATCCCTGTTTCAAATGAAAATAAAATGGTAGTAGCAATAAGAAAAATGTCAGTTCGCTGAGATGATACATCTTCAGTTAAGAAGCTTCTTTGAAAGAATTGTAGAGACCGTGGACTTGCTAGCCATCTAATTGTGATTTTGTAAAAAATAAAATAAATCTTGTATGTTGAATTGAAATAGATAAAGATACTTTTGATTATATTTCAACACTTTTAATTGGCTTCCCACAGAAAAACATTAAAACTGGTTAATAATATTTCATATGTGGGTTGCTTGAATCAGCTGGTGAGTCTATCTCATCTCCTGAAAATAATTTTGTTACTATTACTTTTAATATAGGTTCCAGAGGTTACTATTATTGTAACATTAAATTCTCATCTTGTTTTAAAGATAGATCTGAGTAGGTTGTTTGGCAACCATAGGACAATTAGGTGATGACAATACAGAACATGTCATAGATGACATAGAATGCACATTCTATTAACTGGGTTTAATGATGTTGATTCAGAACTGTAACGTGCACTAATCTTCAATTCTTAATTGCTTGTAAACTGCCCCCAAAACTGAGGTTTTAAGCTTGCTTTTCAGAAATATCCTTTGAGTTTGTGTATCATTTGTCTTAACATTATTGGTCAATCAGTATTGTTCTTACTAACACATAACACAAAGACATAAAATAAAAAGCTGAGAACTGTTGAAAATGCAATTACATCCCTGACAAGTAGGGATTATATTATATTAATGTCATGTAAAAACCAAGTAAGCTCATGATAAACATAGATTATTGTCCTGGTTTCATCTGGGATAGAGTTAATTTTCATCTTAGCAGCTGGTGCAGTGCTGTGTTTTGGATTTGGTGTGAGAATGTTGATGGCACATGGATGGGTTTGGTTGCTGCTGGGTGATGTTTACACTGAGTCAAGGACTTTTCAGTTTCTCGGGCCCTGCCAGTGAGAGGGCTGGAGGGGCACAAGAAATTGGGATGGGATACAAATAAGACAGCTGACCTGAACTAGCCAAAGAGGTATTCTATACCATGGAATGTCATGCTGAGTATATAAGCTGGGGGAAGAAGAAGGAAGAGGGGGACATCTGAAATTATGGCATTTGTCTTCCTGAGTAACCGTTATGTGTGCTGGAGCCCGGCTTCCCTGGGGATGGCTGAGCACCTGCCTGTCCATGGGAAGCAGTGAGTGAATTCCCTGTTTTGCTTTGCTTGCATGCACAGCTTTTGCTTTACCTATTAAACTGTTCTTATCTCAACCCTTGAGTTTTGCATTCCTTACTGATTCCTGTCCCCATCCCTCTGGGTGAAGAGGGAATAAACGAGTGGCTGTGTGGTACTTAATTGCCGGCCAGGGTTAAACCACCACAGTTATCAATGAATTAAATAAAGACAGGAGGTGTTCCACAACTTATTGTAGGTAATCAGCTGAAATAGAAACAAGATGTCAAAAGCAAAAATAAGCTCAGTATTAAAGAGAAGGCATTCAGTGTGATATGTCTACATGAACTGCATGACACTAACGTGCCTTAATGTACTGTGTGAATTTAAAAAATTTTTGGTGGTGGTATTTGGTATTATATGAATTTCTCCCCAGGTAAAGGAGATACTGCAAAGAACCATTCTGGATATTTTTTGCTACAATGCAATCCATCTGCATCTACTTCACAGGTTTATCAACAGAAAAAAATGAAGCTTTACCTTAAACTTCAATGAAGGCATAGCAGTGTAAGAACAGTTGAGTGTTTTGTGGATGACTCAAAAAGTTGACTTAAGAGTTGATGCACATTAAAAGTACAACCTTACAAAACTCTCCTACCTTCCTAGTCCACACTGTAAATTAAGTCTTCAGAGACTTAGAATGATAAGAAGGTATTTGACAAACTTAATTTGAGATCTAAGGTTATTAAGACCTTAAGGGGATTGCATCAAAGTGACAGTGCCTGGTACCAGAGAAAAAATGATCTTGTTTTTAGGGCACTAAACTGGACTTTGCAGGAATTATGTCTGGTTTTGTCCTTACCATAAACTTCCCTAAGCAGTGATTGTCTTTATCTGGGGTTGTGGGGCCTTGGTTCACTTAACTTAAATATCTGTGATAATCACAAATAAACCACAAATATTCTCCTCAGAAAAAAAAGCAAAGTATTTATTAACTCTTAAAAGATGTTATGTTTTAGCCTCAACATATTTCAATGCACTTCATCAAGTATAGTGAAGATTTCATTCAAAGCCTGTCTACATCATTGAGTGGCTTTGCACCGATTTAGTGGGTTTTGGATTATATGCTAGGAGAATGTTTTACCAGGAGCAGCATCACAGTGAAGCTCTTTGTTACATTAAGTAAGACAGAAGGAAACCATGATGCTGGCAAGAACTGTTGGACTCTGAAATTCCATTGATATAAAAATGTGAGGAGCAAAATGTAGACACACGTTTCATATACCACTGATGAGAGTAATTGAAAGTGGGTTCAGCTGTGCCCATTTGCATCAGCTGAGGCTCTGGCCCTTTTCACTTTTAAAGAACGGTACCAGACATCAAGATTTTTATAATGCTCTGTGTATACTTTCTAAGCTGAATATTCACTTCTAAAAAGAAACTTGTAATAGTTTCATTAAACTAAATAGAACTCCAGAACATTTACATTATTTGTTCCAGTGTTCTCGTAAATAGTGTTTGTAGTCTGTTAATGAGTCTGACCATTTTTACACTGTTAATGTACTCCTAATGCAACCAGTAACATTGAAATTATTCTTGTAATTTCTATGGATGAAATCCAGTTTCTCAGAAAATATTTCACCATGAACAATTGTGATCAATGGATTTTAAGCACAATCTTTTCAAAATTTTACAGTTTAATAGCTGCAGGAAAGAAAATCTTTACTAAACATTCTGGTGTCACTGAAATCAGGAATAAGAAAACTCCTTAACATGAATGTAGCAATAAGAAGCAGGCATTCTTTATTGCAGTGCTAGGTGCACAGCGTATCCTTTCACCTAAAGTGCATGTTGTATAATTCATTCAAGCAAAATTATTTAGTCCACACTTATGATTAAGCATTATATTTCTCAGAAGGATCATACATATCAATTCGACAGGCAGTACCATGTTAGTTAAGCCTTGCACATGCTCCTTCCAGGTGTCTTCGAGTCTTCTAAGGGATCTCAAACAATAGTCAGTCCTGTAGTTCTAGCTGACTGAGCACTGAACCTTTATTCATTTTCCTCATATGGAGAGCCCAAGGAGAGCCCAAGGTCGTTTCATTACCTATGCAATATTCTCCTCAGTGATTGTACATTTTAAATGGCTCTTACATAAGCAGGGTCAGTTAGCAATCTCTACACAGTGTTTACACTGAGACAAACAATATAGTTGCAAAGCTAAACCAGAATATATAAGGCATATAGTCACAAAGCTAAAGCAGACTAAACTATGCAATAACTCTGGTAATGACCCTATTGCTATGTATACTTAGTGTTCAACACAAGCTGTATTCTGCAAATGTATGACTATCGCTATCATATCCTGAATTTTTCTGAATAAAAAACTGAAAAAACAGTTTTGTCTCTGAAATACTATATTTTATAATTCACAAATCCCGACTATACCTGTTACCCATTTCTTCCCTTTACATTTAGAAGACTGTGATAATCTGTACGGGCAGAAAAAACAAGCAAAAAAAGCTACCATAAGGTTAAATAATTTGTCAAACGGGGAAAGACTTATAAAACAGTAAAAATATTCTGTTTCAGCTTCACCTGACCTGAATAGTTTTTTCTCCCTATCCAGTTTGTTCTTTGAAACAAACCAAACAAAAAATAAAAATAAACATTTTGTAATACTCTGAGCTGCCAAAACAATGTTTAAAATAAGATGATTCTTTTGTCTTTAAAATGGGACTGTTCTTTTTATACTTATTGAAATATGGGTAAATTATCTTTGTTTGTTGTTTTTTTTAAGTATTTCTACTCATTTAAGAAAAAGTGACTTTTTCATAAGAACAGACGACTAATTACTCTTCATTTTACCACACTAACATATACTTGGATCCATCTACTAAGAACTAACAGAATCACAGAAAGAGATCCTTTTAAACAGCGTCCAAAGCTTCTAATCAGTTGCCACTTCCGTCAATATAATCAGCTTCATGCTTGTATAGTTGACTCTGACACATCACAAATGCTATTTCCAGAAGACAGGGAAAACATTAACAATGACAGAAGAGCCATAAAAAAGAACATTCTGTTCATTTCCAAAATATCTCTTCCCTCTAGTCACTTTTTGTAGTTCTGTACAGAGATTCCTTTCATGAGAGCTTATTTCAACAAGTATTCTAGATCCTATTATCACTCATAGCATTAGAAAAAAAGAGTCTTGTATACTTTCAGAAGAAAGGATTTTACTCCTGGTACTTTGATACCACAGAAACTGTCATGGGCATTCAGTGTGGGAAACCAAACAGTTCCATTTTACAAGTGCAAGGCTTATCAGATAATTTTTTTTTTTTCTCCTTAGATTTTTCAAAAGGAAGAGCATGAATTAAAGAAAAATATGACCATAACTCATCAAGTATGATGAAATGAAAAATACGAGACACTGCATTTACAATACAGAAAGTTCAGACAGATCGAAGCTTCCGGGCACATTCACGCATGTCTAGCCCAATTAGTACCATGTCTCAGACAACTGTCTTCAAAGTACCGATCAGCTGGACCATCTTGTAAACAACAGAGGTGTGTTCACTGTCTCCTACTCGGGGGATGGAGCTGATGGCTGTCTGTCAAGGCTGAGGTGAGACAGGGATCAAAGGGAGGTTAATATCTCAATGAGTTAAATGACAGTTCCTTCTCCTTCACATCAGCGTTTTAAACTTCAGGAAAATTTAACCTACATGGGTTTGTTCTATACTCTAGTCAAAGGTTTTACAAACATTAAGAATGCCACCACTCTGTTAACAGGACAAAAGGATTCAAGATGTATCCAGGGTAGTTGAACAGGTAATTTGTCTGTGGAACTGTTGTCAGTGGACAGATAAGATTTAGATAAGATAGAACCAAACATCTATTAGTTCCAGTAGTTTTGTTTCACTTAACAGCTCCAGAGATAACGATAAGCTCTCACAGCTTTATGACAACAAGAAGTGAAGCATCTGTTAATGTGCACCACCCCCTTGTGCCTGCCTTTTTTATCCTTATACTCTCTAGCCATTTGGAACCGTTTCTATATTTACAGCTTGTTAAAATGTTAGGTATCTCGTTCTTATAGGTTATTTAAATTATTAAATTCCATTAAATCAAATTATCTGCATTTACCATATTATCATAATTACAGAGTTATGTTGGCTTGCTTATTAAAAAAAAACCTTTCCTATCTGACAGTGAAGTCCTAACCTCATGCAACAGACTTCTGCTTTTCTTCTATAATTAACAGAAAAAGTCATCACAGCCTCTGATTCAGTAAAAGCTAACTGATATGTAAAAACAATTAAAAGTGATTTTCTAATGCCAAGTGGAGTTATTGGATCCAATTTTTGTGTGCTTTTTTTTCTAGAGGTTAAACAAAGAAAGAAACAAAAAGTCTTCCCAAGCTTGGTACTGATATGCATGCATGTTAGTGTTTGCTTTCAAAATGTATTCCCAAGGCATCTTCCATAGATAATTCTCTCAAATCAAGAATGTTTTATAAAATTATCACAACAGCATTACATGAACTTCGTAGACCACATTTATCATTTCACACGAGAACAAGAAACAGAGCATTCTTTGTTTAAAATATAAACCCCACATTCTTTCTTATAAAACATTTTAATTTCTTGGATTTATGGTTTATCCTATTTTAATAAAACCTTCAGAATTTACTGTTTTAAAGAATATTAAGCAACCAAAAGATAAGGACAGCTCTGAAACTGAACAGTGGGAAGTTTTCCAAAACCTCTTTTTTCCCTGACTTGATCTTTCACACTTTATTTTTTCTTCACCAGACCCAAACACTTAAAATATACAGAAAGAAAACTAACTATCAAGAAAAAAGATTTAGTTTAAAGAGGATTGATTTCACATGCTTAATGACTGTTTGTTCAGGCCATAAAGTAGACTGCAATTGTGAAGTTTTAGTAGGCTACAGAACAGAAATTTCTCTTCTATGGTCATATAAGAAAATTATTCTTAGTTTCAAAATTAAATTCTTAATTTTCTAGAATTTAATATTTTTTATTTAGTAAGTTAAACACCTATGCACTTCAGTGTTCCTGCATATCCTATCTGGTTACAAGCATAAGTTTTTTTCTAGTAATTTGGTTTTTAAATAGATTTATAAGAAACCTTTTTTACAAGTCAGAAACAGCATTATTATGAGTTCTGGTGTAGTATGTACCAGGCTGATAAGATTATCTTTCAAAGTAAAGATAACTTCACTATTTTATGAAAGTACTGCTCCTCCTAGCAAATGCCTAGTTCACAAAATTGATAATTTACTGGTCCTTATAACAGAAACTTTTCAGTATTTCATGAGAACAATGTTTGTGCCCTTGCCTTTCATTTGAAAATCATGAGCCTGTTTAGATTCTGCAAGGTATCTCACTTAATCCAGCTGAGTTGCACCCAACCCAATGACCTGCACTGAGTTGCCCACACTATATTGAATATTCTAGACACGTCATGGACAGTTTAGTTAGCATCCCTTTTCTGCAGCTTAATTTCTCAACACAGCAGTCAGTAGTAAAATTCGCATTGTCACAAGTTTTAGAAGTAATGAAAAATCTTCTATGGTGTACTTTGAATTAATTTTTGACATACACCTACTATGGATTTACAATAATTTACTTTGGGTGCTGAATAAGCCTGCTTTTTTCACACCTCACCACATCACTATTGTGGGACTTAATTACAGTGCTGTCTCTTTTCCATTTAAATGTGTCAGAATTTATATTATAACTTTCACACTTAAACCAGTTAACACTAAATAGTCATGTCATCCAAAACAGTGTTCCACTGAAGCTGAAAAAATTAATTTTTGTTGCAGCTAAGTCCAATCTCCTGCTGGTTTGCCTTTCCCCCAAGAAGGATATGTTACTATAACTTCACAACCAAATTGTTGCTAAAACATGTAATTCTGAAGTGTTGAGATAAATATATTTCAGTATTTTGTGACAATTAAGCTTAATAAATAAATATTAGCTTCAATTTCTTGAAAGCACATTCTGAACAGTTAAGTGTAGGCTGACTGGTATTTAGGATTTTTTCAATGAGTAATAAAATGGTTTGGTTTTAATATGAGTTAGTTTTATTATATTTAGATCAAATTGTGAATCTATCAATAACACTTTCGATTTATGCTCATTCTCACGTGATGCATTCAAATCAAACGGCTTCTTACTCAGAATTAAAAAGTTGTTCTTTACTTCAGAACTATTTATCAGCTATAATGATTACTTTAATACATGCTTTATTCCTTCAGAAAATACCAAGTGGGTGAATTCCAGCACCCACACAAGTCCCTAATGATGCTATGGTTTGGAATTTATTTCTTAATTTTAGTTAATTACAGGAAAAAAAATATCCAGGGAAACAGATCAAAACAACATTCTTGTCAGCTCTAAAATAGCTGTTAGTGGAATAAAACCAGATATATGTAATAGAGAAACATATAGTATTAAGTAACATTTCTGTGGCACTTGTGATTTTATATGATTTTTTACCACAGTGGAATATGCAACATTTTCACTGGAATATACCCAGTTGTAAAAATCTGGGTTTATTTGAATCTTCCCACTTTCTTCTTTGCAAGCTTAACACTGTTTTCTAGAGAAAAACATTCCTATGCATAAGAATTTTATCAACAATACTAAAGATTATAACAACTCAGTTACTGATAGACATCACAGACCAAAATATTTTCCCCTGCTAGTCCTGTGACAATCCTGAGCTACACACTAAAGCTATAATTTCCAATGCATCAGCAAAGGAGGTAACAGACATTGAAAACCTAAGATCCTTGGTTTGCATAACTACTCTAGCCCAGCCCCTCGGTGTCAAATATTGTGAACTTTTTAATTTGTGTTTTGTAGCATACGCTTTATTCCTAAATAACTCTGGATTCGTCTTAGCCAATTTTGCTGTAATGGGGACTTAGAACTTTCACTGGAAGGTGCCTGGGAAGGCACTGGCACACTCTTAGCATTTGTGTAACTTAACCTTAAAAACAGACCCTAGTGACATTAAAGAAGATTCCATTTTCCAAACAGTATTTCCAGCTTGGTCCACAAGCTCAAATTTACAATATCTCGATATCTTGGCCACAGGATCTTACTATCGACATAAGGAATGTTACATCTCACATGTGGCAAACCTTCTGGTATCTATATCTGGATACTTCAAGGGACTAAGACAAAGTATTTTGCAAGGTTTGGGAAAGGGAGCTTTATATAACTGAGAAACCTGAAATCTTTCCTTACAATATGAAGTGCATGGTTTAAATTTTGTTAGAGGTAAACACTTCTATCTGCAGTACTCTGACAGTATAACTGTTAAAACACATCATTCTTCCCAATCAAGTCCTCCAAAAGCAATTGACTTAGAAATGAGGACTGTATTTTAGGTTGCAGAAAATCTAGCAGTACCAGGTGAAGAATGCTAATAACAATATGAAAAATAAACCAATGAAAACTTAACACTTCAATAATTCTGAAGGTTTGGTTGGGTTTTTTTCCTGTGTAATGTGTTTTACAAGTAGAAAGCAATTATGTGGTATGATATAAATTGTTTTATTTGTGTTTCTATGGTTTATATTACAGATGAAGTTTCTATCACAAGTCTGGGGATAACTCATTTACATAGTAACATATAATCTACTACTTGCTGTTTGTCTTTAGATCTGTCTGTCTACCCTGTTCTCTGTTCAATTCTTTGATGTACAAATTTCACGATTTCTCTTTGGTATAAAAGTAAGCCAAAGTAACTTTTTTCAAGGATTGGTAAATCAGAAGGAGATAATGCATCCTGGATCTTTCAGATGCTCTGCTCTGCATCTTTACCAATGGGTAGTTGCCTCTTTTCTTTCAAATTGATTTAAAGTTCACAGAACAGCTGATCTTGGTGATCAGAAATACAAATGCAATGAAGAATACAAGAAGTTTCTTCTATTTTCCCTTGACTTTTGACCTAATGATCAACACAATTAGATAGAACACAATGTGTTCTTACATCACGATATTATGATTTCAAAGGTTCTCACTCACTGCTGGATGTGAAAGCTACCAACTAATAGAAATGAAAAATTGATTTTAAACATGCAAAAGTATCCCATGCAGACATGCTGTTATCTTAAACTGTATGTTGGATCATCATACTGTCCATATGGAATGCTAGAGTTGTAGTCTTCAGCGTATGAATCAGTTTTCCAGCACATCCACAGAACTTAGTTGGCTAATGTACTAAGTAATTTAAAAACCTGATACTTTTTGCTAAAGAACAAGCTCTTCTTATTATAAATTCTGAGTAAGTTCTTCCTTGATTTTCTTAATTTTCTTTTTAAAATATAAATTACTAACTCAACTATAACGTGTGTTTGACAGAAGTAATTTGAAAGTAATTATACAGAGCCAAGCATTTAGACTCATGGGTAATTTGAATGCAGCTTCTTTCACCCTTTATAATTATGTACTTATGGTGTTGCGCTATTGAGTGAACATTATCCTTTTAAAAATGCAGAGAAAGATGTAACTGTTCAAAATTCACTTTGCAGTATGAGACTTGAAGTTATTGTGCAGAAGAGAAATATGGAACAAAGAAAGGCCTTCTGTGAAGTCCAGTTGCATTTCCAGCAGGGATTTCCAGCTCTCAGAACAGGTATGTGAGATTTTTTTTCCCTCTCATAAAAACAACTCCACTACTTCAAGAAAGAACTGTATAGACTGTGTGTCTACAGACACTGGCCTGACATCTATGACGCTAAGATAAATAATTTTATTTTGCCTCATTTTGATTTTGCCTTTGGTCATTCATCAGTAGAGTGAGAGAGATGGCTAACATACTAATGGATTTTAAACCTAGCTGCATTATTTACAATGCAGAGATGCTTTACAATCAATAGAATTGTTTTGGATTTATCTGTTAAATGAGAACACGATTTACAGCAATGTCCCTTCTTCAAGTGACTTTGAATTCTAGTGGTAGATAAAGGTCAGGCATCCTAGCGGGTCTTGTTAAGCACAACAACATAGCATGGTTTGGTACTGCTCATTCTTTAGTGATCATTCGTTGGGGTAACAGAAAAGTTATGTATACCAACATCTCAAGAACAACTTGACTTTATTGACCTTTAACTCTGCAACATATCAGAGGTTATTATGATACACTGAGATTTCTTGATTACCAGCCTGCAGTGTTACCACAGCACAGACTACATACAATTTTTCATTTAATTCTGAAGAGGTTGTGACTTTTTTCCAGGTTTTGACATGAAATTAGATGTGGCCAAAGGCATGTGTTTTACAGGAATTAGGTGGTCAATGGAGAAAAGAAAAAATTAATGAGGCCAACAGTTAAAGAAGTGGAGATGAACAAATGGAGAATGCTTCATAACTGGTGAAACTATTTCAGCAGAAGCAGCAAGGCAAAAGCATCATACTGGAATTAGGAAAATTTGGGAAAATGTCTTCTGCAGTTAGACAGAAAACACATGTGGTGATTCATGTTATTGAGGCCACTTATAACTTACTGATAGTTGACTCCAGTCTGTCTTTAAAGATAAGCTCACAATTTTGGAAGAAGTGTTCAGTCAATTGTTCCCACTGAATTTAAGACCAGACCTGTTACTTGGAGAAAAGAACAATTTAATTTATTCAGATAAATTCAGATTAAACACTTGGCTTCATGTCAAAAAATTAGAGATATATAGTTGAAAACTGTAGTTCTCACAATTTGTTACTTGAATGCACAGCTGCTCCCCATATTTGCTGTGGGTGAGTCTAACCTTTCTTTAGCAAGATGCTTTTGGTGGACGTCCAACTTCTTGCTGTGGCCAACACAAACCATTTTACTTGTTATCCATCCAGTCCAAAGGAAGTTGAAATTAAATCTTTAATCTCTGTAGTTTTGCTTGTTGTCTAATTTGAAAACAGTTCTATATGCTCATTTCACCTTGATGATCTTTTCTGGTCTCCATTCAGAAAAATTTACAGAGTAGTGAATTAGTAAAATTCAAATTTGCTTTGGGGTTTGGTCCAGCCTTTCAGAATGCAAATAATGATTCTCTTATCTTGGAGAATTTATCCTACAGTTACCATTTCACATTGTTTTTCTGAACAATCGTGCTTTCTTAGTCCATACCTTTGTGAATGACTTTGTGCTTTCTGCAGTACCTTTGAGGACCTTAAACTAAGTGTTCTTAGATCATAATCTATTTTGTGGCAATTAATTTCTGAGAAGAATGTGATTGAAATTATACATTGCAGAACATTTAGAGAAGCTGATAGGACTCATGTATAGTAACAATACTCTCTAATAGTGAAGGAGAAACTGGACCATTGGAAGGTCAAGGTCAAAAAAACCTACTCTGTTCAGAGACGTGGAATGGAGAGAATGCATTGGAGAATTGGCATTGTGTACTGAAAAAATATGTGAAGAGTATATTCTAAGTTCATAAAATCTTACCTTCATTGCAATGTGCTTATTATATTTATTCACCTTAGTAATAAAATTATAAAATCCAGTAAATAGAAAACATACAGTAGATATTATTTTGAAGGTAGCAATGGTTAGCATTTGTATGTCTTGCATGCAATAGACACAGGTGAAACATCTACCCATTCAACTTTGTGTTACAATGCACACTATACCGTCTAGGTTACTGAACAAATGTGTTATCATAGTTGCTGTCGTAGGGAGTAGAAGGCATTTTTAGTCAAAGTTGCCAGCTTTCTGTGGTTAGAAGGGGATGGCTTAGGAATATAAATGTATGAAAAAACAAGTCAGCGGCATGTAATGTATCTCAATTCATTTTTTTTTCTGGAATGTCCTCACAATGCATGTGTTAATCTCCTATAATATAAATGAATATCCTTATCACTGTTTCTGAAGCTGGCAGTTGTTCATGGTAAAGAAAAACGTTAAATAATTACACTTGGTTTCTTTATACTGTTTGTTTATTCAATGATTTGAAAGCATTCCACCAATCTTAAATGTGGAATTAATTATCCATAAGGCGCATGATTTATTGAAACAATTTCATTAATGTTGCCTATCATTGAGTAGCAATCTGAAATCAAATGATTTGCTGAAGATTCCTATGTTAGTGAAGATATGCAGAACAGATTGTCAGACTCCTACTCTCACTTTTGGCAAAGACAGAATACTGTTCCTTCCAAGGAGTTTGCTTTGACATCATATTAAAACAGTTATTACTGTTATTCTAAGTAACTAATTACAAGCTTACAGTTCCTCCTTTACTTTCTTTTTGGATTCTTCTTTTTGAGTTGTACTCAGGAGGTGAAATGGAGCAAGTGCTCCATTGAAACTGTTCAAGTGAAGTATACAATGCTGATAGATTTGTCATATCTATTGGTTCCAACTAAAAAATGTAATAGACAAATTCTTAGTTCAGCTCACCTCCATAGGCTCCCGAGTTCACTAACCATCTATTTACTTCATAGTAATTTTATCTTTGATCTCATTTAAGACAGTATTAGGGTTTTACTGGGTGATCTGTTCTGAAAATGACTGGCAAGCATAAAATACTTAATCCCACCGTTAGTTGATTTTTTTAAGTTGTTTTTTAGTGGTTTGGTTTTTTTTTTAAATGTTATGTTATTAAAAAGTATGTCCTAGAATATTTTAATTAAATACTGTTTTAACATACAGTTCTCAAATCAGACTACTTTGGGTAATGAAGGGAACAAAACTCTTTTACTGTTCTGTCGTGGCTTAGCCATGGCAATAAACAGACCCCCATCATCCACTCACTCACTGCCCCTCCTTTAGTGAGCAGTGGGAGAAAACTGAGAAAGCTCCTGGGCTGAGATAAAGAAAGGGAGATTGCTTATCAAATACAATTGCTGGCAAAACAGACTTGGACTTGGGGAAAATTAATTTGATTTACGGCCAATTAAAATAGGTTTGGGTAGTGAAAAGACATACATCAAAACATCTTTCCCCCTCCCTCTCCCAGGCTCAGCTTCACTCTTTACTCCCAAATTTTCAACCCGTTCCCTTTCAGAGCAATGCAGCAGGGATGGGAGGGTTTATTGTCTGTCCATAATGATTTATCTCTGCTGCTCCCTCCTTCTCACACACTTACCTTGCTCTGGTGTGGGCTCTCCCTACAGCTTGCAACACCCTCAGGAAATATCCACCTGCTCTAGTGTAGGACCTTTGTGGGCTCCTCCTGTGGCTCCTGGAGCACCTCCTACCCCTCTGATTTTGGCGTTCCCTCTGCTGTTTCTCACTCTTGTTTCCTCACTCCTGTCTCTCCAGCATTTTACCCCTTCTTAAGTGAATCTTCCCCGAGGTGCTAGCACCTTGGCTGAGGGGCTCAGCTGTGCCCTGCAGGGAGTTGGTTGGAATTGGCTAGAACTGGCCATGTTGGGCACAGGGCAGCCCCGGCCGCTCCTCACAGAGGCCCCTGCAGCCCCCTCAGCCAGCACCCGGGCACCTGCACCCATACTTTTATGAACACTGATTGTGTACTTAGTACAGCAAAGCCTTTAGCACCTCAGACATCACCTCAGAAATGTTTCTGACTGTATAACTGTGATATTGACTTCACTCTATATTTCCACAGTAACTTAATTCTACTGATGCAAATGACAAGGAAATATGGGCCTCATTTTCCCTTCTTCTTTACTTTTTGTTCTTTAAATAATGAAAGAAATAATTAGTTTTGAGGTTATCTTGCTGGCAAGAGCAAGACTACATGAACGTGAAATGACTGTATGAGTAAAAGCATGAAACATCAAAACACTATCTTCATAATTTAAAACAGAATTATAGAGTCATAGAATCATTTAGGATAATTTAGGTTAGAAAAGACCTTTAAGATTATTGAGTCCAACCATAAACCTAACGCTGCCAACTCCACCACTAAACCATGTCCCCAGGTGCCACATCTACATATTTCAGATGCTTCCATGAGCTCAACCACTTCACTGGAGAGTCTGTTCAAATGTTTGACCACCCTTTCAGTGAAGAAATTTTCCATAATATCCAATCTAAACCTCCCTTGACACCTATTGTTTCTGCTTTTCTGAAACTTGTGACTAACTAGTGATCATGGCTAACAGTCACCTTTTTTTCTTGTTTCTTGTGTACAAGAACACAAGAAGTTTTCTAAGAACAACTCTCAGCTAAGTTGGTGGATGCTTCCTCCTTAGGTGGAATGATCCCTCATCCTTTCAGCAAGAGCTGTACATCCACTTTTATGCTGTATGACCAGCTTTAATTCAAAAAGTCATCTTTGTCTCGGATACTTTGCTGTGTTTTCCCTTCACTTAACAGGCAGATCAAAACTGAACAGAACACAATGTTCCTTTTTGTCTCCAGTACTTTACCACATTTCGTGAATTATGGATTGTTTCCACTAGGAGGAAAAAATCAAACATGGTGTTTCTTTGATGCAGTCCTGTTTACAAAGATGGCATAAAATGCTATTTCTATATTCACAACAGGAAGCAGAGAAAAAACAGCAGGACTATTTTAGTGCTAAAGCATTTTTTAGAGCACTTAGTGTACATGTTCTTTCAGATGTTGCCATTGCCTGAGCTGATGGTGCTGGTGGTTTGTTTCATTGCTCCTCTTCTTTTAGACTCTGGGGTCTTTTTCTTCCTCTCTGCATGGGTCACAAATCAGCACCCAAGAAAATTCCCTCTACCCACTTTTGCCTGCTACACAGTTTTAGTTGTGAAGGGCATAGACAATGGTCTCAGGTTAAGACTGTTATTTATTTCAGCTATTTGATCCCAGAATAGTTGAAAATAACTCAATTTCTCTTTTACAAAAAATAATGCAGTTTAAAGATATGGAGTTTTAAGTGGACTGAAAATTTAGCCAGAATCCTTCATTTTTTTCTCTAATCTGTAATGAATTTTTAATATTGAAATCTTAAGGTCTTTCATCTGACAGATGAACTGTTATGAATCTGACATTCTGGAACTATATATAAGAAATTACACCTTTATAAAAATCCTATAATAACTACATTTACTTTTACAATCTAATTAAAGTTATGTAATATTGCATTATTGACAGTTTTAGAATAGAAGCAGTATAATTTCACAGCTCCAGAATATTGATTGTACAGTAAGCTACAAATTCTTTATTCAGTTGATATGTAAATTAATTAACAGGATTAACAGGTGACTTGATGTCACTAGACATAGAATATGACCTTATATATTGCTAGTAATGACCTTAGAGTTTGCAAATACAATAATGTTAATATAATGATTGTGTTGGCAAAATAACAGTGGGTAAAATGAAAGCACATTTCAGACTTCAAATTTTTTTTTAAGTTTTCAGAAAAAATATTGTTCCATAAAAAAATACTGTATGTTTTATACTAAGATTCTAGAAGAATCTTAAGAAAGATTAACATTTTTTCCACTTTTTACCATATTGAAGAAAAGTGAGAGGTGTTTGTTAAGGTCCACAATACAGAATCCAGATCTCAAGCAGAGGAGAAAGGAATAGGGTAAATAATGAAAGAAGTAGTGCAAAAAATAGCTGCAATATAAAAGTAGCGTCTGTTATACTCTCCCAGTCAAGATATGTTCTCCCTTTGTTTTTAAGCTATATTCTGTTTTCCTTGGAACGAAACTTCAAACAGGAACATATTTGACAGAGGTTGGGTTTGTCAGTATCAGTTCATCCATTGATGAGTCAGAAACAATTTAGGTAGCAAAACAACGCCAGATTTTGTAGATCTCAGAATAGAAGGCATCTAAACAACATTCTAGATGAAAACCTGAATCCACTGAGTGCAACTCTTCCAAAAGCTGAGGAAACTGTTTATTTAATAGACTGTTAAGCTCTTCTGAAAAATCTCTAATTCTTCTGTAACAAAGAGTTAGGTTATCTTTTGAGCTCAGGCTCAAAATATAGGGAAAATTAACAAATTAAAATATGATAGAGCCTCATGAGAGTATGCAAGAGATGCAAAATAATAATAATAGTACAATAAATACTTGAGACACATATTCCAAAGATCTTTTTTGGAAGTGTTAGTCACTGTTTTCACCCTATGACCATGACATTTAATTCTAAGCTTCCGTGATAAATCAGCAAAAAGGCTTGATGTTTATGATTGACCAATAAACCCTTACAATGGAAGAAAGCTCAGTAGAGATGGGCAAGGGTGATGTATCCATGAAGCTCAGGCAACAATGCAGGGTATGACTGACCGGAGTTGCAAAGAAAGCTGACTTTACTTTACTTTTACTTTTTTTTTACTTTTTTACTTAACACAAAAGGCACCATGGTGTAGCCTTTGTTTCAGTTAAAGAGTTACCTCAAAGCTGGTAGTCTAAATGTTACTACTCCTTGAGTTAGCCAGACCAGCAGGAGGGAGGAGTCATCACATAGCTCAGTCCAACATATAACTAAACAACAAACAGAATTTTAAAGGCTTGAGCTGGCTTCAACCCACATATTCCTTCCCTGCAACTGGGGACACCCAGTGTCATAACAGTAAATATATTATAAAGACTAGTAATGGGAATCACATTGGTATTATCATTGAACTGTGTACTGCAATTGCTATGTTTTCATAAATGATTGTTTTCCGTGTAGCATTTTATGTATGTTCTTGCTAATGTATCACTGAGGAGTCTGCGTAGAACAGAATCTATCTAGACATTTGCTGGTAGTGTGTTTTTTTGTGTGTATTTACTTTTTTTGGTTCTTTCCAACTATAAACTATTTCTTTGTTGAACTTTGTGAGGTTTCTGCTAGCTCAGTCCTCACGTACTACAGACTGAAGTGCTACTATTTCTTGTTTGGCACCTCCCTAATTAGTTTCATCTGTAACTCTGTTGGTAGTGCACTCTACATCATCTAAATTTTTTATAAGAATGTTGAAAAATAAGGATCCTGGTATTGAACTGGGATATCTTCCACTTATTGTAAGCCCGCAGCCGGGTATTAAAGTACTGACCAATACCTTCCAGCCCATATTTCCTTATTTACAAATGAGAATATCATGGGGGACAGTGTCAAATGGCTTAAAGAAGTCAAGGTATAGAACTTCCAGCCCTCTGCTTTATCTGTATGGCCATCATTTTATTGTAAAAGGCAATCAGTTCATCCAGCATGATTTGCCATTGGTAAATCTATATTGACTATTCCTGGTTACTCTCTTGTTCTTCATGCACCTGAAAATGTATTCCAAATGGACATGCTCCCTTCCAAGGACTGAGAAGAGACAGGCAACCCATATTTATCCTGGTTCTCCTTCTCATCTGTCTTAATGAGTGTAACATGAAGCTTTTGCCCAGCTATAAATACCTTCTCCAGTTGTCACTCTTTTCTACAGAAGACATACAGTAGCATTACAGTCATAACCCACCAACTCTTTCAGCACCTTTGTTGTGGTTTAATCCTAGCTGGAACTATGCCCCACACAACTGCTTGCTCATTCGTTCCCAGAAGGATGGGGCAGAGGATCAGAAGCGTAAAAGTGAGAAAACTCATGGGTTGAGATAAAGACAGTTCAATAGGTAAAGCAAAAGCTGCATGCAGCAAAGCAAAACAAAAAATCATTCACTGCTTCTCATCAGCAGGCAGGTGTTCAGCCATCTCCAGGAGAGCAGGGCTCCATCATGTGTAACTGTTGCTTGGGAAGACAAAATGCCATCACTCCAAATGCCATGCCTCTCCCCTTTTCTTCCCCCAGCTTTATATATGCCAAGCATGTCATCATATGGTATGGAATATCCCTTTGGTCAGTTGAGATCATCTGTTCCAGCTGTGCCCCCTCCCAACTTCTTGTGCATCCCCAGCCTGCTCGCTGGTGGGGTAGGGTGAGAAGCAGGAAAGGCCTTGACTTTGTGTAAGAACTGATCAACTGTAACTAAAGCATCTTAAGTATCAGCACTGTTCAGCACAAATCCAAAACATAGCCCCTTACTAGCCTCTATGAAGAATATTAACTCTATCCCAGCCAAAACCAGGACAACCATCAAGCTGAAAAAGCTGATGAAATGCTGATGCTGTTCAAGCTGATGGATTGATTTAGTCATAGCCAGTTGCTTTAGGTAATTTTGAGCAGCTGCTCCCCGCAGTTAGCTGTTTCATTCCTTCCCAGACCATGTTGTTACACATGGAGGTCTGAGAGCAGGCAATGTCTATGAAAACATAAAGGCTCTGAGTTGTTTAGCCTTCTCCACCTCGCCTCTCACTTGTTGGTCCCCCACCCATTACGAAACCCACCTTTTCCTTGAACTTCTTTTTGTAATTATTTAACTGTGGAATATTTTTTTCCCTTATCTCTAGTGTCCCTTGTTAAGTTTAGCTCCAGCTAGGCTTTGTTCTTGAATTTCTCCCTAAGTATCTGAGAAATGATTCTATACTTCTCTTTTGTTGCCTGTCATTTTCATCTCTTCTATGCTGTTAGTTCAAAACCTATTAACATGTGAAAAAAAAATAGGTCATACTCAAGATGAATAAATATTAGACCAAGATGAGATGTTACCAAGTTTAAATTATGTGAATAATTTGGTGATACAGAAATGCTGAATTTTTGAGATTTTTTGAAAAAGAAATGTATTACAGATTCATTGGTGTATTTTACAGGCCTGTATTTTTTTGGCAGCTTTTAATTAACACAACAACAAAACAAAACCCCAGATGACAGCCTGCAAAAACATATAGTCAAATGGAACCTCTGTCTGCAGCTGACTTAAAAAAAAAAATCAAATCACTGTTTATTTCAAGCACAGAGCTTTTTAATCAGTTCTGTGTGAAAGCAAGGAGGCTGTCACTTTCTTGTCTGCATTGTTGGAAAAAGTGCTCTCCTGCATTGCCAAGCTCACTGTGCTGCCTCTGTCTGGCACCAGAGCACCATCTTTTGCTGCCATGCAGCCTGCATTATGTGATAAAGTGTAGTTCTCTGCCTTGCTGATTATCAACTATTCTATAGACAGTCCTCCCTTGTGCTGCAGTATTCAATTTTGAAATGCTGTTCTCTCCTGCTTGTCTCCCTTCTGAAACACCCATCACAATAAAATTGTAGTTTACTGCTTGCAGTAAGAGTTTTTGTGTGGTATGCAGTCTGTAAAGGTATTATTAGTTTTGATTTCACGTGTGTGTGTGTGTGCATTTGAGTAATGGGATATTGAAAGATCTAGAACTGGAAGATGGTACTCTTATTACAAACAGTTGTATCAGAGGATAAGCAGAGAATAGAAATAATATTCCATTGATCTGGTCCATTTTGAATGAAATCCAGCTTGAAATTAAAAAGGTAATCCCAGCAGGCTTGCCCATCAAAATAACAGTAATAATAAAAATAACAATATATTGTACTAGTTGTTGTTATTTTATTTCATATTATAATGTAAAGTAATACAAATTTTAGGTACTTCAGCTAAGTAAAATCCACTGTCCTGAATTAGTCAGCTAGGTTCCCTATACAACTAAAAGGAAATTTATATGAAAAGTGTAGAGATCTGCTTGAAAAAATCCTATGGGATATGGCTCTGCAGACAAGAGGATTCCAGGAGAGCTGGTTGATATACATCTTCTCCAAGCTCCGCAACAAGCAGGAAATCAAGCAAGGTGACCCAGGATGAAGAGCTGTTTTATTGTATAGGGGCAATATTAGGAAAGCCAAGGCCAATCTGAATTTGTCACAGGTTTCTAACAGGAAAGGAAAATACATAAAAAGCAAAAGGTAGGTTAGGGAAAACATAGATTCACTGCTGAATACGGCAGGGGACTTGGTGATAAAGGACATGGAAAAGGCAGAGGTAATCAAGGCCTTCTTTCCCTTGGTCTTTAACAGTAAAATCAACCTTCAGGAGTCCCAGGCCTGTGGGACCAGAGGGGAAGTCTGGAGCAAGGAAGACATCCTCATTGGAGGAAGACCAGGTTACAGAGCACTTAAACAAACAGGACATACATAAGTCCATGGGGACTGATGGGTGGCACCTAGTAGGGCCGAGGGAGCTGGCTGACACTGGACACTGTCTTCCATCCTCATAGACAAGCTGACGAAGTATAGGTTAGATAAGTGGACACCAAGGTGGATTGAAAAGTGGCTGAACAGCTGGGCCTAGAGAGGGGTGGTCAGTGGCACAAAGTTCTGCTGGAGACAAATCACTGACAAGTGTATGCTGGCGGTTAATGCTGGGCCAGCACTGTTCAATGTCTTTATTAATGATGGGACATAGTGCACCCTTAGCAAGTTCACAAGCAATACAAAACTGAGAGGAGTGACTGGTACACCAGATGGGCGCACTGGCATTCAAAAGATCCTGGACATGCTCTAAAGTTGGGCTATGAAGAATCTCATGAAGTTCAGCAAAGGGAAATGCAACTCTTCCACCTGTTATGGAATCACCCTATGCACAAACATAACCTGGGAGCTGACTAGATGGAAAGCAACTCTTCACAGAAGGACCTTGAGGTTCTTGTGGACAAAAAAGTGTCCCCTCATGGTACCCTCCTGTCAAAGAAGGCCAGCAGCATCCTAGGATCCATTAGGAAGAGTGTTGCCAACAGCTTCAGGGAGGTGATCCTTCTTCCCTACTCAGATGGGGTGGCTCCATCTGGAGTACCGTGTCCAGTTGTGCATTCCCCAGTCCATGAGAGACATGGACTTACTGGATGGAGCAAGTCCAGTGACAGCTGATGAAGATGACTTATACAATGAGAAGTTGAGAGATCTGGGACTATTCAATCAATTCAAGGGGATCTTTGCAATATGTATGAATACCTGATGGGGGAAACGAAGAAGATGGTGTGAGAATCTTCTCAAGTCATGTCCACTGACAGGATAAGAGGCAATGGGCACAACTTAAAAAGACATGAAATGCCACCTGAACAAAATAAGACATTTATTTTCTGTGAGGGTAATCAAACACTAGATGAGGTTGCCTGGAGAAGTTGCAGTCTCCATCTCTGGACATACTCAAAGGCTGACTGCATATGGACCTTGGAATCCTGCTGTAGCTGATTGTGCAATGAGCAGAGCAGTTGAACTAGATGACCTCCAGAGATGCCTGCCAACCTCAAAGATTCTGTGATATTGCGATAGCCAGAGAGTAGGTTGTCACTCAAACTTCAGAGGAGTTTACAAATGCTTTAGAGAAAACATGTCTTAAATCCTTTTCTTGTTTTCCAGGAGAAAAATATACTGCCTCAGAGCTCAGTGGATTTCATAGTACCAAACCTCCAGTTTGAAAATATTCTTTTAAAATGCAAACTACAGTCTTTTTTGCCCTTCTTAGTTGGCTTTCAATGAGTCCATGACAAAAAATCAAAGTAATCTGTGTTTCAGAAGTAAACACAACCCCCTGTTCAGCTAATTTGGACCCCTTCCTCAAATCCAAAAACCCAAACAAGCAATTTAACTATAAGAAGACCAACCCAGCTTTCTGGGAGAATTTGCTTCCTCAATGAATGCCCTAATCATTAAACTAGTACACATTCATCAATATATTATAGAATATTAGATTTTGATACCACCATTTTAACCTAATTCCATGTAGTTGAAAAGAATGTTGGGCTCCTAAACTAAGGTAGGGAGCAGCAGAGATCAAATAAGATGTTTTATGTGGAGCCATTCATAGTAAAGATGTCAACAGGAAAGGGGCAAGGTCTGTTTTGAGTTGTTTTGAAAGTTCCTAACTTATTCAATACATGTATTTATTTTATATTTGTATCCCAGTATACAGAAGGGCCACAGCTTTTACTTTTTGCCTGTGATTTTTCCTACATTAATGAGCCATTCTGTATTGGCTGTATTATATCTGTGTGCAAAACATAAGAAAAGGATTATCACACCAGTCAACTGAAAAAGTTGGCAGAGCACATATTGCTATGGATGACATGAAGCAGGAGCAGCAGGTCCTGGAGAAAGAAACTCCAGCTTGAGCCAGGTGGTATTTAATAGTTTACCCAGTCTGATTAATTTTAAATTGTTTGTACAACAAATATGTCCTTGAAGAAAAAGGTTCTGAAAAAATTCTCATTAGTGGAACTTCCATTGATGTATTAGCTGGCAGGTTGGCTGCCTGATTTACAGAGGAAAAGAACTGAAGAAGGGAAAGGATTCAAGGGTGGATTTGGGTAGAACTTGCTACCAGATAAAATCCAGGCCACAGAATCAAAAGAAAATGAATCATCTCACATGAATGAGAATGATTTGAATAATCTTTTTATTTGCCAGTTTGTTTGTTTGTTTTTAATAAGAGCTATTAATAAAATTATTAATAAAAACGTTAAGTTTTTGAGTAAATGGAATGTGGGCTACTAAAATTAAACTATGAATAGTTAAGTAATAATTTATATTTCCCTTAAATATATATATATATATATATTAAAAAGTTTTATTTGTTTTATTTTCTTCCAAACTGCCTAATTTGTAGAATTCAATTTAAAAAGAGGCTATACTACTTGTGTGTGTGTGGGAAAGCCAAAACAAAACAAACAAACAAAAAAAGCCAACACATAATAAAAAAAAAGCTAAACAAAACCTCCACTATGGTTCTTACTTAAGGACTGAAATTAATTGTGACTGACTGACTTTGTGTCACCAAACAGCTAAAAACCAAACTCCTTCCACAGCTCTCTACTCTTTATACTCTTTTGCCCAGTGGGTTTGCACTAGAAATACCCTACTTCTGTGGGGTTTTAACTTCCCTGATAAGTGGACATCAGTTCTTCAAACAGCTACATGAGTAATTCCATAGGTAAGCAATTTTAATGAACATGTTGCAAAACAAACACAGGGAATCGGGGAATAACAATGTCCTCCACATCCAGTTCATCCTACCACTTCTCTCTTTCTGAACTATGGAGGCTTTTGTCGATGGCATGGAGAATATATATTTGTTTCCTTTGGGTAAACTGGCTGTTTTGTCTCTGAGATTTGGGGGTGGAATGGGGTCAGGTGTGGACAGAATGACTGATTAGTGAAAATTAGCTCCTAATATTGAGAATTCTTTTTTTTTTTTTTTTTTTTTGCATTTTTGTGTTTTAGTTGTGTATGTTGTCTTTTAAAGTCCACAGTCCAGATTAATTAAATTTATTTCTCTCTGCTTTTTGTCAGTGTGACACTGATTATGATGATGAAGGTCTGATTAATAAAATGGCAGTTAATTAAACTTCTGTGACTTGCTGTAATGTATGTAATTTTTTAGGCTGCACAAGGTTCTTATCACAATATTCTTTTGTGAAAAGCAGTGCCAGAATAATAAAATTTGTAGCTGTGATCTAAGAATATCTCTGTTGGCAGAAGGCGGCATAATCTTTTTTAATTAGGAGAAAGGTTGATTAATCTGTCCAATGTCTGAGTGGCATTGTTATTTAATAACTGTTCTCATTTTACTAAGAACTACATTGTAGAAGTTTCTGGTGGGAGAAATGGGATGAAAAACTGCTTTGTTATTGACTCACTAATTTAAAAATTATAGACTTCTTAATTAGTTATCTCTCTTATTGCCTTGCTCTTGCAGGTGGCAAAATCTGTAATACTTAGAAATATTAACTGAAATTAACACAAAATGCTACCTTGTAAATTTTCACATTACATCCTCATGCTGCTAGACAGAAGTTTTACTGTCAGTTGCTGGTGTCTGCAAAACATGGCAAATAAATAATGCAAGATTTTACAAGGAAATGTCTAAAAATCTGTATGTTTATTCTCCTGTGACTCTTCAAATTACTCTCACAGTGGAGCTCTTTTAACGGTAGAACAGGTAGAATCCCATGTGTTAGATCAGGTTCTGTATGTAAATATCTTGTACAGGCAACTGGAGAACCTGGAAGGACCTTTTCTCACACCAACTTTTCCTACTTGGGATTAGTGGTAATAACCACATACATTTTGCTTATGTAAGAAGAAGTATAAAAAGTATAGTATAAATGGAAAGTGAGCAGCTCAGCTCACTTTTACTTCACCCCAGGTGCAAACTGTTGCTAGTCAGAGCAGTTCACAGCTGCATCCCTTTAACATTATCTGAACTGCAGAACTCCAAAATCAAAATACAGTGAATAGCAACAGCTGGGCTTTATTGCTGAGCCAGATTTCCCCAGAGTTTTAGCAGTACAAACAAATTATTTTTAGTGGTATGTTATAGCCTAATTAGTTTAGCATTCTCAAAGTGGTCTTCTTTGAATACCTCTCTCAATTTTTTTTCTATATAAAACATCATGCAGTGTAACAGTATTCCCCCAAGACTGATGTTCCTTCTCTTCTGTTGAAATCTCCAAAGTTCTGACCAGTTTGTCCTTGCAGAAAACCAGGTAGGATTAAAACCTTCCTGCTTACTTGACCAAATGTACTGATGTTGTTTCCTTAGCTAAATAGTCCTACAACTTGTAGAAACTATGAGAAATAATGGAAATCTAAAAAAAGAGAAAACATCGACGTAATAAAGGGAAAATAAAGTATTGTTATGAGAGAAGTCAGCCACTGATTGTTATGGCTGTTCTCTACTTCTCCCCCGTGTCCCCCCCCTCCCCCCGCTCCCTTACCCACAGAAAATTTGTAATTGTTAGTGGAGGAAGAAATAGAAGCACAAAGTACTTGTGAGGAACAAGTAGTATCTGAAAACCTTGGCTGATTCCAATGATAACCTGCAAATAGAAGCCTTTAAAGTATGCTTACTGTTCTGACAGCTGATCTTCCAGCCTCTGATCGATGGTTTCTCGTTTAAGTGAAAATAAACAGAGTGTATGATATTGATTTTACTATAGGTCATGAAAGGTCTGTGGTGTAAGTAATATTGTGGAATTGTGATATGATGAGTACTGGGCAAGAATGTTCTTTGTCACTTCTGTCTCCTCAGTTTTCTCTTACTTTATCTTTCCTTCATGGGAATAAGTAATCCCTTAGAAACAACATATATGTACTATCTAATAATTTTTGCAGTCAGGGAAAAAGATTAGGGTCAGTTTTGCACATAGTTACATATATGTTCAAATTACATAATTTCTTGATATTCATAGAGGTCCTTGTATATGTTAATTTAATCATCAGCCTAAATATTTCCATGTTCAAATCTTGAATTTGCATGACACTTGAATATCTTATTAGGAAATACCTTTAAAAAGCAGCATTTCAGAGCTGCCTTTAGTAGCTTAGCATAATAGGCTATGCATTTGATAGCTTAGCATAATGGATGGACGTACTGTTCACTGGGTAAAAAATTGGCTGTATGGCTAAGCCCAAAGGGTGATGGCGAATGGAGTTACGTCCAGTTGGTGGCCAGCAGTTGGTGTTCCCCATGGCTCAGTATTGGGCCCAGTTCTGCTTGATATCTTTATTGATGAGCTGTACAAGGGTGCACCCTCACTAAGTTTGCAGATGACACCAAGTCTGTGGGGAGTGTTGATCTGCTTGAGTGTAGGAAAGCTCTGCAGAAGGATCCGGACAGGCTGGATTGATGAGCCAAGGACAACTGTATGAAGTTCAACAAGGAGAAGTGCCGGGTCCTGCACTTGGGTCACCACAACCCCACACAGTGCTACAGGCTTGGGGCAGAGCGGCTGGGAAGCTGCCTGGGGAAAGGCCCTG
>JAVJGJ010000057.1:42202889-42213784 GCA_035590215.1 Microhierax caerulescens | reverse complement strand
GGCTGCCCCCAACCAGTCCTTCTTTGTTTGTGAATACAAGGTCTAGAGCACATGTGGTGGATTGACCTTGGCTGCATGCCAGCTGCCACTAAGCCACTTTGTCACTCCCCTCCTCAGCAGAACAGGAGGGGAGAAAATAAGATGGAAACAACTTATGGGTCAAGATATAGGCAGTTTAATGAAGCAGTAGTAAAAGTCGCATGCGCAGAAGCAAAGGAAAACAGAAGATGTTTTTCTCTACTTCCCATCAGAAAGTGATGTTTGGCCATTTTCTGGAAAGGAGGGCTTCAGTACACATAGCAGTTACTTGGGAAGAGAAATGTCATAAATAATGAATGCCCCCCCTTTCACATCCTTTCTCTTAGCTTTCATATCTGAGCAGGTGTCATGTGGTATGGAATATTCCATTGGTCACTTTGGGTCAGCTGTCCTGGCTATGTCCTCTCCCAAGATCTTGCCCACTCCCAGCCTACTGATGGTGATGGGGATTGTTGGAGAGGCAGCCCTGATGCTGTGCCAGTGCTGCTCAGCAGTAGCCAAGTCACTGGTGTGTTACCAGCACCTTTGTAGCCACCAGTACAAGCACAGTGCTATGAGGGCTGCTATCGGGCTCAACCATACCCAACAGAGCACACCTTGCCTCACTGGCTCTTCCACCACCTGCATCAAAAAGCTATCACTAATGCTTTGCAGGAACCTTGTGAACCGTGTGAGCCTAGCTTTCCTTCTGCTGACAAGTGTGTGAGCATCAAGGGATGTTTTCAAATGAAAATTATCTAGTTTTCCACAAAAAATTATCTAGTATCCACAAAAAACTGGAATATGAAGTTATTTTTAAGGAAGACTGTGGAGTAGAGAAGGTGTCTGTAAAATATTTTTTTATCTCTGTGATTACATATGATCCACTTAGTTGCATTTGAACCCGAGTAACAAAATTCGTAGGCTATTTAATCTCAAATACTTACTGTAGTACTTTACTGCCCAAAGCAATAATTTGCAAAGAATTCACGTGCATGAATGTATGCTTGTATCTACCTATAAGAAAACGTTCAGTCTAAAATGTTTTACATTCCTATTTATTTTGGGGACATAGTCTTACGATATTACCTGGAATGTGTTATTAAGTGAATAGATTTAGTTAAGAAATCTGATGTGGGTGGGAAATGATTAGCAGCTTTAATGGCATGGATACATCAGATACATTAGCACTCAGGTAGAAGAATTTGAAGAAAAGATCTCCCACACAAAGCATGCTATATTAACTGTAACTAAATGGGGGGAGGGGGGAGGAGATACTTTAAAATAATAATAATCTCAGCTATTAAATGCATCAAGAATAAAATGACTCCGCTTGCTCTATCTTATTGCATTATACAAAATATTTCAGAATAATGAAAGCTAATAAAATTAATGTAATCACATATGTAACCTCCTTTAAATTTATAGTAAATATAGTATATTTATCCTTGAATATTTAATATAGACTAACTTAAGAATAAAATATAACATTAAAAACTTGTGGGATTTTTTTTTTGTTTTGTTTTGGGGGTTTTTTTGTTTTGTTTGGGGTTTTTTTTGTTGTTGTTGTTTTTTTAATGCTGATAATGAGGTACTCCAGAATTGCAAAGGGATAATTTTTTTTTTTGGTTTGAAAGGGGATGGTCAAATTTCTTCAGATAAGGTTGCGTAATGTTAATGGTTTTCATCCAGGCACTCTGTGCAGGCCTTCAAAATTATACTAGAAACCGTCCACGTGGTGACTCGATGAATAAAACAGGGAAAAGAAAGGTGCCTGAAAGAAAAGGAGGAAGACAAAATAAATGCTTGTAAAATGAATAGAAAGAGTTAGATGTGCTGATGTTGCCATTTCTCTACCAGCAGCCTGTAGGACACAGAAGATAAGTACTGAAGGGAGAAAGCAGACTTGCACTGAACCTTTATTCAGTTTTGTTTTCTACACTGTTGATGGGTGCAAGTGTTGTGTATGGCTCAGAGAGGTGAAAGCTGTTGTTTTGAGAGCCACGTAATAGTTAGACCTCAGGGCAGATGTACTTTGGAAAATGTGAAAAACTCTTTTGAGTGAGAGCGTACCATTAAGCCTCCCACTTGGCTGGACCTTTGCATGCTGGTGTCTAAGAATGCCACATGGGAGAGTTTGGTTGAGCCCATAGTCTCTGGAAGTGCTTCAGGATCCACACACTGGATGTTGCAAAAGGTCCTTGAAAGCGAATATGGATATCAGGAAGACTTTTGCCTGGTTTTCATCAATATCCCCACAGACAACAGCAAGCATAGGTTGGGATGCCATGCCTTTAGTTAAATAGCAAAGCTATCAGGGAGAACATTTTTGTTACAGAAATGCTTCTCTCTTTTTGCCCTCACTTTCCAAGCATCATGAAGTCATGAAGCTTCTTGGGCATTGAAGGTGTGTAGCAATGGGATATTCTTGATGATGAGACTTCGTAGTCTCTGCATAACTGTGAATATTATGGAGTACAGGGAGCCCATGGTCCTCAAGAAGTGTGAAGATGCGCTTTCATTTCCAGATTCAGCAAGCAACTTGCAGATGGGATTCGCTGTGGGTGGTATACCTCAAGAAGGGTCAGTGAGGACGCTCTGTCTTTTTCACCAGCATGCCATCATGTCCAGTTGAACAGGATGTCAAGAAGATATCATTTCATTGATCATTACAAAATGGCTGTGTGGACAAACTTTTGCAGCAGGAGGAATTCCAGGGCAAATTTTTGTTCACTAATGTAAAGGCAACACTGGTGCTCTGCTGAACTTATATAGGACACAAGCTGAACCATTCCTTGATCTAGACAAGTAGAAGATGGCAAGAGACAGATCACAGTAAATGTGAGATGACCTTTTAACCAAGTGAGATAGGTTTGTTTTCTCATGTTCCTCCTCCCACTTTTTTGGTTAGAAGCTGAATTCATCTTGCCCATACAGCTGCTCCAATGGTTACTGAAGTTTTTCTGCAACAAGATGCCAAGGAAAAGGCTGCGCACAGCTAAAGGAACTTAAAAGGCTGCTGTCGCAGTACTTACAGTTGTTTGCTTAAAACAATTTTGATTGTTTAAAAGGAAAAAGTTCTAAAAACAGTGTCAAAAACATAATATCAAAATAGCTCATCAATAAACCTGTGATTTTTGGTTGGGGGCCAGGGCAATGAAAGAAAAGACCTGCGTGGTAGTGATAGTGAGGAATTTTTTTTAAAAAAATCTGGAGGTACAAACAAAATCTGTGTGTGACAGATTAGTTATACAGGCAATGTATTTGTGAAGGAAGCAATTTTATTTTCACCAGTGAGAAGGAAACTGCCATATTAATTTATGTCATAATAGCAACAGCACTGGGAGAGTGAAAAAAGCTTTGCTCTATCCTGCATTTAAATGAGTGTATGTGCATGTTTCATTGGAGTATGTGTCCGTTTTGTTGTTCTCCTTCTCTCATGTTCCCCCCCATTCTTTAAAAAGCATTCCATTAAAGTTGAATTTGGTACTAAATATTTAGTTGTTGGGGGCAAACTGACAGCTTCAAAGACTTTTTTTTTTTTTTTTGTGTGTGTGTACGTAAAGTACAATTAAGTTTTAAAATAAATGATTAGGCAGAAATTATTTTTTATTTTACGCCCTAAAGCAGAAAAGAGTTTCTCACCAATAAACTCTCTTTGTACTGAGGTAGACCGTATGTATTGTAAATTATTTTTAATGCAGTCACTGGAGAGTGTATGCTTGTCCACAGACATAGAAACAGTATGTCAAAGCTGCAATTCAGTCTACAGGAGGTTTTTTAAGTCTGAGTTTTCTAAAATGAAGTGGTGTCTTTTCAGATGATGGCTTGCTATAGCACAACAAATAATTAAAACATACCTGACTTAGACATCTAGGAGACATTCTGATGGTATCACAATGGTGAATGGCCTGCTCTTTATGCATATTAATGTATCAAACCGACAAGTATATAGATGCAGCAGCAGCCATCTGTTTTAAACAGAGAAGATGTGCCAGTCTCAGAGGGAGGCTGATCACTGAGTAACTCACTGGTTATTTTCTACAATCCACAAAATACAACTAGAATAATCTAGTTTGCTTTCCTGCATGAATATGGACAAGAGGTCTACCTAAATTATTACTGTTTGAAATCCAATGTACTTAATGATACATCAAAGGGCTTTACCATTTAAGATACAGTCTTGTCACCACAAGAAAGGACGTTGCTATGAATTGACAATAACACTAAGATTTATTCTGTGCCTGTCCAGTTTTTCAGAGGCTCATTTTAGTCAGTGTGCTACAGTTCTTTAAAAAAATCCAACAATCAGATTACATTTAAAATTTCTACTAAAGAAAAATTTTATGCTCACTGCTGTGTGTGGATACTGTTGAATCACATCCACTGTGATTCCTTTTTTCAAGTAACATCTTGGAACACACAAACTCATTTTGAGGAATACCACTGTTGTTTTGTTTGGTTTTCCCTTTTCAGTTAATGTATTCAGTAGTAAAAAAAGAACAGTCTAAGAGTCAAAGGCTGAAATTAAACTGTTTGTTATTCCAATACAGTGAAGATTTTGGGAATCTCACTTGATTATATTTCAGACTGAAACCCCTATTTTATAAAATAAGAAGTCTGAATTTTTTGGAAGCCTAAACCAATCTCATTGTAGCCATTAATTTTGTTTCCTGCAGATTTTGAAAAATGAACGATGGGATCAATATAGTCAATTGCAGTGGGTTTGTTTGTTTGTTTGAGGTTGTTTGGGGTTTTTTTTTGTCTATTCCTTTGGTCTGAAATTCTTGTGCAGCATACCAAATGAATATTGTAAGCTATATAGTCATATATGTTGAGTTTTTTTAATCTGACTGCAAATAAACTGATTGCATCTGAAAGTTACTTTATTTTCCAAAGATTGCATGTATTCTTCATGTTAGGAGTATATCCATCACTGTACTTTTGTGCAACACAGTTGGTTATGGCCATAGAGGTCTCCAGTATGAGAATACATGAATGCATCAAATAAAGTCCACTAATGCACCTTCACATTCATTACTGGGACAAATGACATGTGCATGACAAATGCGTAGGAAGGTTATGGTTTTGTTACTCTATGAAGTTGTTTTTCAAATGAAGATAAAGCCAAGGAAACAGAAATAAAGTTTGTTTTGGGCTTTGTTTGTTTTTTCATTTACTCTGATTTGTTTTAAATTATAGGTCTATTCAGAATTTAGATGTGTTCTGTATGAATGCAGGTTGGCACTTTACCTTTTGAAATGCATGTCTGAAACGTTACAGAATGAAATTCAGGTGCAAAGAAGATGGGGAACTGTGTTTAATGTTAGACATGCTAGACAGGGTTTTATTTGGTCAGATTTCTTTCAAAATACATCCACCCCCACCCCCCTCTTATAATGTAGTATGTTGAAAAATATGTAAAATAAGAGACACATTTACAGAAGAAATTAGCTTTCGTAGCCCTGAATTCTTGACTGTGAGAGAATTATTAGACAGCTCTCAGCAGTGGATACATCTAAGCATCCAAGGATATCTCGTCATCTGACCACTATTTTCATTAGAGGGACATAGGTTTTGATGTACCAGGATTGTTATTTTCTAGATAAATTTACTATTAATTCACATTAAGAGCTGTTTTATCAGGATGCCTTTTCTTTTTTTTTTTTTTAATTTTTAAAGATTCTTGTCTGTCTATGTTCTATACATAAAATGAAACATGAAGAATAATACCTTGAAGTTTTGAATAAAAGCTGAAAGGGTCTATTTTTATGTGTAATGTATCATCCTCTTTTTCACTCTTCTGTTTTGATAGGAGAACTGGTAACAAGATGTGAACCTTCCCGTAGTTTTTCCTACATTCTCCTTAAATAATCTGCTTTTAAAATGTTAAATGGTAAAATAAGATAAAAGGTGATCCCCCCCCCTCCCCCCACCCTGGGCATAATTATATGTCAATGATAACCTGGGTTATTATTGATAAATAACAATATCTTATTTGTAAGGCAATCTTAAGATTAAAGACAATTGTTACATTTCACTAGAACAAACAGCAGCCTATGATCCTGTTCTTCTATTATTTATCTATTTATTTGTTTGTTTGTTTGTTTGCTTTAAGCCAGGCTGTTCAGGTCAGGTTCATCAGAATTTATCATGGCAAAATCATTCAACGGTACCACAGAGCTAAGCACGAGCTTTCTGAACAAACTAAAAGGTTTGGACATGCTTGAACGTGCTCTGAATTCTGCAGTGTATGCTCAGAGTGTACATGATGCTTATATTCCATGTTTCTTCTTCCTTATTTCTCACGGCATTATGTCTTTAGTTAACCATTTGCATTGTCGTAGTGTGTAAAAGCTCTGCTTCACTTGGCTGGAATTAGGTAATAGGGGTTTTGTTTTGTTTTATTTTCCTCTAGTATCCTAATATGTTGCTTTCAATGCACATACAGCTGCTGAGGTTTCAGGCTGCATAACACAAGTTTTAAGGGTTTCAAGTGAGGCGCCTTAAACCTGCCTTGAGCTTTTGAGATGAAAGGTGATGTATGAGTTCAAAGTAAGACCCTGTTCACAATAATGCAAATGAAAGCTGAGGGAAACAAATATGAAGCTAAAAGATTGAAAGCAGGAAATTGGAAGGATCTTTTATCATTGATTGTTGAAATTTTAGGAGCACTTATGCTTCCTTACGGTCTAGCCATTGGAGAAGAGAGGGCAATGGAAGCCAGAACAAGAAATGCTTTGTGTATCACATGCAAACTGTTGGGAGATTTCTTGTTGAATAATTTAAGAGATTTATAATTGAATTGAAATAAGATCCCTTAATCAGTAAGATTCTATTTAGTTTTGTAATAAAAGTATTTAATCACTTTCAGGACAAAATCAATTTATGGTTTTGTTGGTTGTTTTTTTTTTTTTTTTTTAATATCAACCACTAAAATGTAATATTGACTTCTTTTTTAAAAAAGTAACAGTGATGTTTACACATTTAAATTCAATTATCTGAAGAAACAGAAGCCAAAAAACCCTCCAAAACAACACAAAATCCCAAAAACATAAACAACTTGGAAATTTTTGTGAAAATTGAAGAATGGAACCGCATAATTATAGAATTATTTGGGTTAGAAAAGACTTTTAAAGATCATCTAGTCCAACCCCATCTGCCACGAGCACATCTTTCTCTAGATCTTTTACTGTAAACCATATGTTTTTAAATTAAATAACTGACTGCAAAACTTCAAGTATCAAGAAACCTGGGAAAAAAAAAACTGTGGAATGAAGGAGGGAAGCACATGTGTGGTAATTTGGTGGGGTTTTTGTTTTGTTTTGTTTTAACATAGGTAGGTTTTTAACTATTTGAATTATAACAGATCATAACTCTTTTGGTTCTCATTTTTGTCTGTGTCAGGTTCACCTGGGGGCAGGTACATTAGTATCTTGGAGCAAACATCCTATGTGTTCCCAGTTTCTGTGTTTTTTCATGAAGTGCATGGTGTCAGAGAGCATGATCTGGTTTCCTTTTGGTTGAAACAAACCAAAACAAAAAAAGACTCACCCTAGTAGAGCACATAATGCACATCATAAACGTATTCAATACATGGAACGAATCCAGATACGGTGGAAATAGAAACTCTGGACAAAACATAGTGTGTGATGTCAGGATTCCTCAGTGAACTGTTACCTTCTTTTACAGATCTTGTTCCATTCTTCACAACTTGTTGATAACAGGTATAGTCAATTTTTTTTATACGAAGTATAAGAGTGCTTGTGTGTGTTATTCCATGTATATACCTGTTCATAAAGTATTTAAACTGTACACAGGCTAATAAGAACATGCAGCCTGTAATACGGATCATGTGACAAGATTTACACATAAGATGGAAGCAAGGAAATTGCATCTCTGGCTGTCAGATAGCAATTGATAATTCTGTATAAGGCAGAATTAGGGGAAACACCCTCATGCAGAACTTCAATTAAGAATTATTGGATCGTGTTGATTTTTTCTCACATCTTTTACTTATCTGTGGCCATCTCAATACTGAAATGGTCTTTGGGATATAAGTGTTCTATTGTCTTCTGCTAGCGTACAAATGTAGTAAGGAAAGAAAACCAGACAATCTACCTGCCTGCTTATTTGGGGACAGGGGAAAAAAAATAATCTCACTGTTTAATGTTGTATGTTCCAATCTGAAAACTGTTGCTTTCCTAAAAGGCACAGTGAAGAACACTTGAAAGCAGGAAGTTTAACAATAATCAAAAAGGGGAATGAACACTATTCATTCATTCATATTCAGAGCATATATTTCCATCCTTCCTCTCCTCACTAAGTCTTGATTGCATTCTTCCAGGAACCAAATGAAGTGGTAGACTGAACTTTGAAGACAGCCTTTCAGCTGACACTAAATCACTCCTTAAATCACACCCTGTTCTAGGGGCAATTCTGGCAAGTAAACTCTGCCACTGAAGCTGCCTAGTCAGTCCCAAATATCAGACCAACATCTATATTTCCTCTTCAAATTTAGGTTCTTCTACATCTTGAATGTTGTTTCCCACATTACAGGTTGTTAATGTACCAAAACCACTGGCAGAAGAGCAGACTGTGGACCTGTACATTTGATTAAGGTGCATTCATAGTAGAAACTAAGACTTTCTACTATTAAATCTTAAGATTAGCAAAAATAATTTTATTGAAGTATTTTATTTTCATCCAGAACTAATCCTTCATGAAACTAAGAAAGAAAAATTAGCAAGCTATGGCCTAAAAAACATACAAGCACTAACAACAGTATAACATGTATTTCAAAAGCAAACAGTGAAGAAAAGTATGAAACAGCTAAATTTATGCAAGACTTCAACTGACTATAATGAGAAAGTGACCTCAAAAAGTTTACTAGATATTTATATGCATGCACATTGTGTTTTTTCAATGTTATTGTATGTATGTATACAAAATGTAATATACAGTAGCAAAAAATCCCCTCACTTTCTGACTCTGAAATTTTCATCTTTGAAATTCATATCTCCACTGCCACTGGGGTTCTCCATTAGAAGTTCTTCTCTGCTACTAAAATCAAATGCAAGACAGGCAGGGTAAAACGTGGAGAAAATATTCTGAATTCATTAACTACTATTTTCTCTCCAGTGAAGAATGATTGGGAAATAGAAAGAGAAACCTTTATCTAAATTATTTTCCTCAATGAGAATTACCAGTTGGAGATGAGTTGTAGTTCTAAAGATTTAGCAAAATATATATTTTTGTAGTGTATCCTATTGCATAGATTTTTTTTAATTTTTTTTTTTAATATTCTTCAGATATCTGCTTGGTAGTTCTGGAATCAGGTTACTATTTAAGTTTAAAACCTAAATAGGCCCAGTGCCTAAGTTTAGCTTCTAGAAATTGACTTTCCTAAAGTTCTAAGGTATATCCAGGTCAAATTTTTCTTAAAAAAGTTATAGTTTCTGTTATCCAGGTAGGTATCATGTCACAGAGTTACAATATGCCCCACTTCATGGTCACCTTTTCCAGCACTCTGCCTGTAATGTTGCTTCTGTCTTCTGGTGTTTTGAAACATGTTTTCATAACTCAATTACAAAATATCTAGTGCACTGTGCCAATAGCTTCCAAAGTGAACATCTAGGACTGTCCATTTAATTCCAAAAAGAATATTATAAAAAGATATTAAAACTGTACCAGTAGATAACTTGGAAAGGAAAAGGGGAAGGGGGTGGGGGGGAGGGGGGAAGGAAAGGAAAAAAAATCCACCCTATTTATTTTTTTATTTTGGTAATGTTTGAGAGTTTCTTGTGAATCTATATCTTGTTCTAAAACACTGTAAGCCAAGTGACTATGCTTTGCTGGTGACTTGGGCCTATTTCCTAATAATCTTCAGGGATTATTTATTAATCTCTTTCCTATGAAAAAAAAACCAAAACAATTGTTAGTCCTGAAGTTTCTTTCTTTCTTTGCCTGATAGCTGAAGAAGAGAACAGTGAGTTGAATATGCGGTCAAAGATGAGAATTTTACTAAGACTTTTTGGAGTACATGGTTTTGTTGGCTAACTTGCTTCTCTATTTCCAACCCTGTCACTCCTCAAAATCCAACAAGAAACCTTCTAGAAACTGACATGTTCACGTCACTGATTCAAACCACTAAACATGAATGAATCATATTTTGTAAGATAATGGATACCACTAAAAAAATTAATTACAATTATTTAATTTTTAAAATTTGTTCAAGCTAGTAGATTTTCATGAATAGAAGCTGAGACACCAGTGTAGCTATTTGACCCAAGTTACTCAGGCTCTAAGAATAACAGCAGCTTGTTCACTGGTAGCTACATGAAGCAGTAGCTGCTGAGAAAGGGGAAACATGAGTGATGTTTATTCTAAAATGGTTAAATAGCACACAAACCAACCCTGTGTTTAAGGCTAGCAGGTGGCTTTCAGCCTTAAAGAGTTTCATCAAGCCTTACCTTACTGTGAAGAGAGATGACTTTGGGAACTTTACAGCTGGGCTGTTGCACAGTGAGGTCAATATTTTTTCCAGGCAATTTCTTTAGTTACAGCTGCAGATGCTGTAATTCTTTGAGCAGAAGAGAAGAGGAACCTAATAATTTAACCTCAATTAAGAAAGATATTTTGGACAATAAAAGCTAACATTCTTACCAAAGTTAGGAATCGTTTTATACAGAAAGTCACTGGCACCATGAACTGAGGATTTTGGTGGTTCATAAACAAAAGTGAAAATCACAGAATGGTTGAGGTTGGAAGGAACGCCCCTGCTCAAACAGGGCCACCAAGAGCTGGTTGTTCAGCACCACATCCTTTTGTTTTTTAAAGAACTCCAAGGACCAAAACTCCACAACTGCTCTGGGCAG